>CM038679.1:607908167-608508167 GCA_021605205.1 Aegilops longissima | reverse complement strand
TTAATCCTCACTACTATTAAACAATCAAACATGAACTTTCTTACGTGCACCCTGCAATTAGTCCCACAACACCCCATGACCCAGTCAGCACCACACGATTTGTCCACAAATCACAATTTCCAATGACTGACCGTACTTCACCGAGGATAACACCCCACATCCCGCATCGGAAACTCCTACAATCACGCAACGCATGCAATCTGAACTATCATCGGTTAACCTCTCTCCCTTCATTAGCGCTCACCTTCCAATCTAGTTAATTCCCGTACAAAACCTCCATCCAAAAGCGAGAAATTCCCAAGAGCATGCAAGCCGCCCGGCAATGCAAGCGAGCCGCCGCCACCAGGACGCGCGAGGAGCCCGTTGCTGAGGAACCCAAAGCAACGCATGAGGGAGGGAGAACAGGGCACGCAGAGGAGAAGACGCGCCCAAGGTGGCTCCCGGCAACACGCACGCGGGCCGACCCTGTCCGACGCCGGCGGCACATGTTCCCAAGGATCGAGGGGCGAACGCTCCCATGAACTTAGGTTGACTGACCGTGCTTTACCGCAGAGGAAAATAGCAAACTCTACGCCAATGTCATCAACCCCTACAATCACGTTGCGGTGATGGATTTCTCCATCGGGGCCGACGGGGGCGGGGATGGAGCGTTAGAGATGTACCTCAGCGCGCACCGGCTATTGCTCTTGGCCCACAACGGCGTGGCCCGTGCCGAGCGGCGGGCGGCGACGATGGCAGGCGACAGCGGCGAGCTCCGGCGGCAGGATGTGGGGGCCGGGGCCTAGGCGTGCCTCGCGCGACGCGGCTGGCAGCGGGCGGGACGAGGCCGTGGCTCTATGCATCACCCGCGCAGGTGCATGGCGGTTGTGCCCGACCAGAGATCAGCGCCGGCGTACGCGGTGGGTGGGGTTTGCACAGCAGGGCCCACGCAAGCTAGCGCATCACGGCGACAGGCTCGGCCAGCATGGCTGGTGTACGGGGCACGAGGCGCACTGGTGAGCGGCGGCCTAACTCGACCAAGCTGATGACTTCGCTAATGACGCCGACGATCACGCGAGGATATCTCTCAGCTTGGCTTCTTGCCCGAGTGGTGCCACACCCACCATGTTTTTGCCACTCTCAGCTGCTCCTCTCCATGTGGTACCGGCAGCGGTGCATCCATGGAGTGGCGGCTCCGTGCACATGCTCTAAATGATGCCTCTGGGCCGCGTGTGTCTTGTGTGGTGCTGTTGCTCCGCGTGTACACACGCATGTTGCGTGTGCTCTGTTTGTGTGATGGGTGAGGGGCGGCCTGTGCTTTCTTGTGCCTGGCGAGTGCCGACTGCACCTGCTGCTACTGATCAGTGCGGTGAAGCAGTTCACTACAAAGTACAGTATTACGAATTTTATGGCCACTGCTAACGATACTATGATTCTTTTAGTACCAGTTTTTACCTGATACAACTAAAGTCTAATTGTTGCAGGAAATTATATTTGTAGATGCTCTAAAAAATTTGAACATCTGGGTGTTCAGGTGTTGGGAAACGCAGTAATTTCAGAAAAAAATCTTACGCACACGCAAGATCCATCTAGATGATGCATAACAACGAGAGGGGAGAGTGTCGTTCACGTACCTTCGTAGACCGAAAGCGGAAGCATTATGACGATGCGGTTGATGTAGTCGTACGTCTTCACGACCCGACCGATCCTAATACCGAAAGTATGACACCTCCGCGATCTGCACATGTTCATTTCGGTGGACGCCCCATGAACTCTAGATCCGGTGAGTGTCGAGGAGAGTTTCACAAGACGACGGCGTGATGACAAGTGATGATGAAGTTACCTCACGCAGGCTTCGCTAAGCACTACAAAGATATGACCGAGGTGAAAATCGTGGAGGGGGCACCTGCACACGGCTAAACAATCAACTTGTGTGTCTATGGGGTGCCCCTCCCCGTGATATAAAGGAGTGGAGGAGGGAGGGCGGCCCTCTCTATGGCGCGCAAGGGGGAGTCCTACTCCCACGGGAGTAGGATCCTCCCCTTCCCTAGTTGGAGTAGGAGAGGAAGGAAGGAAGAGAGGGAGAAGGAAGGGCGCCCCCCCTTCCCTAGTCCAATCCGGACCCAAGGGGGAGGGGGCGCGTGGCCTGCCCTAGCCGTCCCTCTCTCTCTCCACTAAGGCCCATATGGCCCATTAGACTCGGGGGTTCAGTAACCCCAGTACTTCGTAGAATGCCCGAACTTACCCGGAACCATTCCGAAGTCCAAACATAGTCGTCCAATATATCAATCTTTATGTCTCGACCATTTCGAGAATCCTCGTCATGTCCGTGATCACATCAGGGACTCCGAACAACCTTCAGTACATCAAAACACATAAACTCATAATACCGATCGTCACCGAACTTTAAGCGTGCGGACCCTACGGGTTCGAGAACTATGTAGACATGACCGAGACTCATCTCCGGTCAATAACCAATAGCGGAACCTGGATGCTCATATTGGTTTCTACATATTATACGAAGATCTTTATCGGTCAAACCGCATAACAACATACGTTGTTCCCTTTGTCATCGGTATGTTACTTGCCCGAGATTTGATTGTCGGTATCTCAATACCTAGTTCAATCTCATTACCAGCAAGTCTCTTTACTCGTTCTGTAATGCATCATCCCGTAACTAACTCATTAGTGACATTGCTTGCAAGGCTTATAGTGATGTGCATTACCGAGAGGGCCCGGAGATACCTCTCCGATACTCGGAGTGACAAATCCTAATCTCGATCTATGCCAACTCAACAAACACCATCGGAGACACCTGTAGAGCATCTTTATAATCATCCAGTTACGTTGTGACGTTTGATAGCACACTAAGTGTTCCTCCGGTATTCGGGAGTTGCATAATCTCATAGTCATAGGACATGTATAAGTCATGAAGAAAGCAATAGCAACAAACTAAACGATCAAGTGTTAAGCTAACGGAATGGGTCAAGTCAATCACATCATTCTCTAATGATGTGATCCCGTTAATCAAATGACAACTCATGTCTATGGCTAGGAAACTTAACCATCTTTCATTCAACGAGCTAGTTGCTACCTCTTGAGCACTGCATTGGTTTTCCCTTGAAGAGGAAAGGGTGATGCAGAAAAGTAGCGTAAGTATTTCCCTCAGTTTTTGAGAACCAAGGTATCAATCCAGTAGGAGGCCATGCACGAGTCCCTCGCACCTACACAAACAAATAAATCCTCGCAACCAACGCAATAAAGGGGTTGTCAATCCCTTCACGGTCACTTACGAGAGTGAGATCTGATAGATATGATAAGATGATATTTTGATATTTTTATGATAAGGATGCAAAGTAAAGAAAACAAAATAAAAACGGCGCCAAAAATAGCTTCTTGTCGGGAGATTAATATGATGGAAAATAGACCCGGGAGCCATAGGTTTCATTAGTGGCTTCTCTCATTAGCATAAGTATTACAGTGGGTGAACAAATTACTGTTGAGCAATTGATAGAATTAAGCATAGTTATGAGAATATCTAGGTATGATCATGTACATAGGCATCACGTCCAATACAAGTAGACCGACTCCTGCCTGCATCTACTACCATTACTCCACACATCGACCGCTATCCAGCATGCATCTAGAGTATTAAGTTCATAAGAACAGAGTAACGTTTTAAGCAAGATGACATGATGTAGAGGGATAAACTCATGCAATATGATATAAACCCCATCTTGTTATCCTCGATGGCAACAATACAATACGTGTCTTGCTGCCCCTACAGTCACTGGGAAAGGACACCGCAAGATTGAACCCAAAGCTAAGCACTTCTCCTATTGCAAGAAAGATCAATCTAGTAGGCCAAACCAAACTGATAATTCGAAGAGACTTGCAAAGATAACCAATCATACATAAAAGAATTAAGAGAAGATTCAAATACTATTCATAGATAAACATGATCATAAACCCACAATTCATCAGTCTCAACAAACACACACCGCAAAAAGAAGATTACATCGAATAGATCTCCACAAGAGAGGGGGAGAACATTGTATTGAGATCCAAAAAGAGAGAAGAAGCCATCTAGCTAATAACTATGGACCCGAAGGTCTGAGGTAAACTACTCACACATCATCGGAGAGGCTATGGTGTTGATGTAGAAGCCCTCCGTGATCGATGCCCCCTCCGTGAGCTCCTAATAGGCCCCAAGATGGGATGTCACGGCATGTAAGGCTGCGGCGGTGGAATTAGGTTTTGGCGTCAGATCCGTAGTTTGGGGTACGAGGTATATATAGGAGGGAGGAGTACGTCGGTGGAGCAACATGGGGCCCACGAGGGTGGAGGGTGCGCCTGGGGGGGTAGGCGCGCCCCCCTACCTCGTGCCCTCCTGGTTGATGTCTTGACGTAGGGTCCAAGTCCTCTGGATCACGTTCGTTCCGAAAATCACGTTCCCGTAGGTTTCATTCCGTTTGGACTCCGTTTGATATTCTTTTTCTGCGAAACTCTGAAATAGGAAAAAAACAATAATTCTGGGTTGGGCCTCCGGTTAATAGGTTAGTCCCAAAAATAATGTAAAAGTGTATAATAAAGCCCATTAATGTACAAAACAGAATATAATATAGCATGGAACAATAAAAAATTATAGATACGTTGGAGACGTATCAGGCATCCCCAAGCTTAATTCCTGCTCGTCCTCGAGTAGGTAAATGATAAAAACAGAATTTTTGATGTGGAATGCTACTTGGCATAATTTCAATGTAATTCTTCTTAATTGTGGTATGAATATTCAGATCCGAAAGATTCAAGATAAAAGTTCAATATTGACATAAAAGTAATAATACTTCAAGCATACTAACTAAGCAATTATGTCCTCTCAAAATAACATGGCCAAAGAAAGTTCATCCCTACAAAATCATATAGTTTAGTCATGCTCCATTTCCGTCACACAAGAATGCTCTCTTCCCGCACAACCCCGATGACAAGCCAAGCAATTGTTTCATACTTTAGTAATCTCAAACTTTTTCAACCTTCACGCAATACATGAGCGTGAGCCATGGATATAGCACTATGGGTGGAATAGAATATAATTATGGTGGTTATGTGGAGAAGACAAAAAAGGAGAAAGTCTCACATCAACGAGGCTAATCAATGAGCTATGGAGATGCCCATCGATTGATGTTAATGCAAGGAGTAGGGATTGCCATGCAACGGATGCACTAGAGCTATAAATGCATGAAAGCTCAACAAAAGAAACTAAGTGGGTGTGCATCCAACTTGCTTGCTCACAAGACCTAGGGCATTTGAGGAAGCCCATTGTTGGAATATACAAGCCAAGTTCTATAATGAAAAATTCCCACTAGTATATGAAAGTGACAAAACAAGAGACTCTCTATCATGAAGATTATGGTGCTACTTTGAAGCACAAGTGTGGCAAAGGATAGTAGCATTGTCCCCGACCGCCACTCATAAGGAGGAAAATCAAAGAACACCTCATGTTTCGAATTTGTTACATAACGTTTACCATACGTGCATGCCACGGGACTTGCAAACTTCAACACAAGTATTTCTAAATTCACAACTACTCAACTAGAACAACTTTAATATCACTACCTCCATAACTCAAAACAATCATCAAGCATCAAACTTCTCTTAGTATTCAACACACTCATAAGAAAGTTTTTACTAGTCTTGCATACCTAGCATATTAAGATTATTTAAGCAAATTACCATGCTGTTTAAGACTCTCAAAATAATATAAGTGAAGCATGAGAGAACAATAGTTTCTATAAAACAAATCCACCACCGTGCTCTAAAAGATATAAGTGAAGTGCTAGAGCAAAACTATATAACTCAAAAGATATAAGCGAAGCACATAGAGTATTCTAATAAATTCCGAATCATGTGTGTCTCTCTCAAAAGGTGTGTACAGCAAAGATGATTGTGGCAAAATAACAAACAAAGACTCAAATCATACAAGAAACTCCAAGCAAAACACATATCATGTGGTGAATAAAAATATAGCTCCAAGTAAAGTTATCGATGGAAGTAGACGAAAGAGGGGGTGCCTTCCGGGGCATCCCCAAGCTTTGGCTTTTTGGTGTCCTTAGATTATCTTGGGGTGCCATGGGCATCCCCAATCTTAGGCTCTTGCCACTCCTTGTTCCATAATCCATCAAATCTTTTACCCAAAACTTGAAAACTTCACAACACAAAACTTAACAGAAAATCTCGTGAGCTCTGTTAGCGAAAGAAAACAAAACACCACTTCAAGGTACTGTAATGAACTCATTATTTATTTATATTGGTGTTAAACCTATTGTATTCCAACTTCTCTATGGTTTATAAACTATTTTACTAGCCATAGATTCATCAAAATAAGCAAACAACACACGAAAAATAGAATCTGTCAAAAACAGAACAGTCTGTAGTAATCTGTAAATAACACAAACTTCTGGAACTCCAAAAATCCATCCAAAATAGGAAGACCTAGACAATTTTTTTATTGATCAGAAGCAATTGGAATCAATATTGTATCACGTTCTGGTGATTTTTAACAATTATTTTCGTGAACAGAAAGTTTCTGGAATTTTATGCAAGATCAAATAACTATCATCCAAGAAGATCCTATAGGTTAAACTTGGCACAAACACTAATTAAAACATAAAAACAAATTTAACCAGAGGCTAGAATAAATATTTATTCCTAAACATAAGCAAAAACAAAAAAACTAAAAATAAAATTGGGTTGCCTCCCAACAAGCGCTATCGTTTAACACCCCTAGCTTGGCATAAAAGCAAGGATAGATCTAGGTGTTGCCATCTTTGGTAGGCAATCCATAAGTGGCTCTCATAATAGATTCATAAGGTAATTTATTTTCTTTATAGGAAAATGTTCTATGCCTTTCCTTAACGGAAATTGGAATCTAATATTTCCTTCCTTCATATCAATAATTGCACCGATCGTTCTAAGGAAAGGTCTACCAAGAAGAATAGGACATGAAGGATTGCAATCTATATCAAGAACAATAAAATCTACGGGTACATAATTCCTATTTGCAAAAATAAGAACATCATTAATTATTCCCATAGGTTTCTTAATAGTGGAATCCGCAAGGTGCAAGTTTAGAGAGCAATCATCAGAATCACGGAAACCTAGCAAATCGCACAAAGTCTTTGGAATCGTGGAAACAATAGCACCCAAATCACACAAAGCATAGCATTCATGATCTCTAATTTTTATTTTAGTAGTGGGTTCCCACTCATCATAAAGTTTTCTAGGAATAGAAACTTCCAACTCAAGTTTTTCTTCATAAGATTGCATCAAAGCATCAACGATATGTTTAGTAAAAGCTTTATGTTGACAATAAGCATGTGGAGAATTTAGCACGGATTGCAACAAGGAAATACAATCTATCAAAGAGCAATTATCATAATTAAATTCCTTGAAATCCAAAATAGTGGGTTCATTAATATCTAGAGTTTTGATCTCTTCAATCCCACTTTTACCAATTTTTGCATCAAGATCTAAAAACTCCGAATTTTTGGAACGCCTTCTAGGTAAAGATGGATCATATTTAGTCCCATCATTATCAAGATTAATATTGCAAAACAAAGATTTAATAGGGTACACATCAATCACTTTTAGGTCTTCATCTTTATTTTCATAAAAAAAAATCTGGCTTAGCGGCCATCTTATTAACTAAGGTGGCCTGCTTATCCGAAACTTCAGCTATTAACTTCTCAAGATGAGCAATCTGAGATTTCAAACCATCAAATTCTTTATACATATCATCGAGCTCTTTATTCATATAACCCATTAAGCTTTTTTGTTCCTTAAGCTCGTTTCTAAAGAAATTATTATGCTCAAATTGCAAGACCATAAAACTCCTGACGTTGCTTTCGATCTCTTCTAACCTTTTAAGGTGAAGATCACAAAATCTAGGCAGAGCCATCAAGCAAGCAATCCAACACACGAGCAAACAAGAAGCGAGCGATAAAAAGGCGAACGGAAAAGAGAGGGCGAATAAAACGGCAAGTGTGAAGTGGGGGAGAGGAAAACGAGAGGCAAATGGCAAATAATGTAATGCGGGAGATAAGGGTTTGTGATTGGTACTTGGTATGTTGACTTTATGAGACTCCCAACAACGGTGCGAAATCCTTCTTGCTACCTCTTGAGCACTGCGTTGGTTTTCCCTTGAAGAGGAAAGGGTGATGCAGCAAAGTAGCATAAGTATTTCCCTCAGTTTTGAGAACCAAGGTATCAATCCAAGAGGAGGCCATGCACGAGTCCCTCGCACCTACACAAACAAATAAATCCTCGCAACCAACGCAATAAAGGGGTTGTCAATCCCTTCACGGTCACTTACGAGAGTGAGATCTGATAGATATGATAAGATAATATTTTTGATATTTTTATGATAAGGATGCAAAGTAAAGAAAACAAAATAAAAACGGCGCCAGAAATAGCTTGCTGTCGGGAGATTAATATGATGGAAAATAGACCCGGGAGCCATAGGTTTCATTAGTGGCTTCTCTCATGAGCATAAGTATTACGGTGGGTGAACAAATTACTGTTGAGCAATTGATAGAATTAAGCATAGTTATGAGAATATCTAGGTATGATCATGTACATAGGCATCACGTCCAATACAAGTAGACCGACTCCAGCCTGCATCTACTACTATTACTCCACACATCGACCGCTATCCAGCATGCATCTAGAGTATTAAGTTCATAAGAACAGAGTAACGCTTTAAGCAAGATGACATGATGTAGAGGGATAAACTCATGCAATATGATATAAACCCCATCTTGTTATCCTCGATGGCGACAATACAATACGTGCCTTGCTGCCCCTCATCACACCGGGAAAGGACGCCGCAAGATTGAACCCAAAGCTAAGCACTTCTCCTATTGCAAGAAAGATCAATCTAGTAGGCCAAACCAAACTAATAATTCGAAGAGACTTGCAAAGATAACCAATCATACAAAAAAGAATTCAGAGAAGATTCAAATATTGTTCATAGATAAACTTGAACATAAACCCACAATTCATCGGTCTCAACAAACACACCGCAAAAGAAGATTACATCTAATAGATCTCCACGAGAGAGGGGGAGAACATTGTATTGAGATCCAAAAAGAGAGAAGAAGCCATCTAGCTAATAACTATGGACCCGAAGGTATGAGGTAAGCTACTCACACATCATCGGAGAGGCTATGGTGTTGATGTAGAAGCCCTCCATGATCGATGCCCCCTCCGACGGAGCTCCAGAACAGGCCCCAAGATGGGATCTCACAGGTACAGAAGGTTGCGGCGGTGGAATTAGGTTTTTGGCTCCGTATCTGGTAGTTTGGGGGTATGTAGGTATATATAGGAGGAAGGAGTGCGTACGCTGGAGCAACGTGGGGCCCACGAGGGTGGAGGTCGCACTGGGGAGGGTAGGCGCCCCTACCTCGGCCCTCCTGGTTGATGTCTTGACGAGGGTCCAAGTCCTCCGGATCACGCTCGCTCAAAATCACGTTCCCGAAGGTTTCATTCCGCTTGGACTTCGCTTGATATTCTTTTTCTGTGAAACTCTGAAATAGGCAAAAAAACAGCAATTCTTGGCTGGGCCTCCGGTTAGTAGGTTAGTCCCAAAAATAATATAAAAGTGTATAATAAAGCCCATTAATGTCCAAAACAAAATATAATATAGCATGGAACAATAAAAAATTTATAGATACGTTAGAGACGTATCACTAGTCAAGTAGAGGCATACTAGTGACACTTTGTTTGTCTATGTATTCACACATGTACTAAGTTTCTGGTTAATACAATTCTAGCATGAATAATAAACATTTATCATGATATAAGGAACTATAAATAACAACTTTATTATTGCCTCTAGGGCATATTTCCTTCAGTCTCCCACTTGCACTAGAGTCAATAATCTAGATTACACAGTAATGATTCTAACACCCATGGAGTCTTGGTGCTAATCATGTTTTGCTCATGAAAGAGGTTTAGTGAACGGGTCTGCAACATTCAAATCCGTATGTATCTTGCAAATCCCTATGTCTCCCTCCTTGACTTAATCGTGGATGGAATTGAAGCGTCTCTTGATGTGCTTGGTTCTCTTGTGAAATCTGGATTCCTTTGCCAAGGCAATTGCACCAGTATTGTCACAAAAGATTTTCATAGGACCCGATGCACTAGGTATGACACCTAGATCGGATATGAACTCCTCCATCCAGACTCCTTCATTTGTTGCTTCCGAAGCAGCTATGTACTCCGCTTCACACGTAGATCCCGCCACAACGCTTTGCTTAGAACTGCACCAACTTACAGCTCCACCGTTCAATATAAATACGTATCCGGTTTGTGACTTAGAGTCATCCAGATCAGTGTCAAAGGTTGCATCAACGTAACCATTTACGACGAGCTCTTTGTCACCTCCATAAACGAGAAACATATCCTTAGTCATTTTCAGGTATTTCAGGATGTTCTTGACCGTTCTCCACTGATCCACTCCTGGATTACTTTGGTACCTCCCTGCTAAACTAATAGCAAGGCACACATCAGGTCTGGTACACAACATTGCATACATGATATAACCTATGGGTGAAGCATAGGGAATGACTTTCATTTTCTTCCTATCTTCTGCAGTGGTCGGGCATTGAGTCTGACTCAACTTCACACCTTGTAACATAGGCAAGAACCCTTTCTTTGCTTGATCCATTTTGAACTTCTTCAAAACTTTATCAAGGTATGTGCTTTGTGAAAGTCCAATTAAGCGTCTTGATCTATCTCTATAGATCTTGATGTCCAATATATAAGCAGCTTCACCGAGGTCTTTCATTGAAAAACTCTTATTCAAGTATCCTTTTATGCTATCCAGAAATTCTATATCATTTCAATCAACAATATGTCATCCACATATAATATTAGAAATGCTACAGAGCTCCCACTCACTTTCTTGTAAATCTGAGGCTTCTCCAAAAGTCTCAGATAAAACCATATGCTTTGGTCACACTATCAAAACGTTTATTCCAACTTCGAGATGCTTGCACCAGTCCATAAATGGATCGCTGGAGCTTGCACACTTTGTTAGCATCCTTTGGATCGATAAAACCTTAGGGTTGCATCATATACAACTCTTCTTCTAGAAATCCATTCAGGAATGCAGTCTTTACATCCATTTGCCAAATTTCATAATCATAAAATGCAGCAATAGCTAACATGATTCGGACGGACTTAAGCATCGGTACGGGTGAGAAGGTCTCATCATAGTCAACTCCTTGAAGTTGTCGAAAACCTTTCGCAACAAGTCGAGCTTTGTAGACAGTAACATTACCGTCAGCGTCAGTCTTCTTCTTGAAGATCCACTTATTCTCGATGGCTCGCCGATCACCGGGCAAGGCAACCAAAGTCCACACTTTGTTCTCATAAATAGATCCCATCTCAGATTTCATGGCCTCAAGCCATTTTGCGGAATCTAGGCTCATCATCGCTTCCTCATAGTTCGTAGGTTCGTCATGGTCAAGTAACATGACCTCCAGAACAGGATTACCGTACCACTCTGGTGCGGATGTTACTATGGTTGACCTACGAGGTTTGGTAGTAACTTGATCAGAAATTTCATGATCATCATCATTTGCTTCCTCACTAGTTGGTGTAGGAATCACTGGAACTGACTTCTGTGATGTACTACTTTCCAACTCGGGAGAAGGTACAATTACCTCATCAAGTTCTACTCTCCTCCCACTCACTTCTTTCAAGAGAAACTCCTTCTCTAGAAAGGATCCATTCTTAGCAACGAATGTCTTGTCTTCGGATCTGTGATAGAAGGTGTACCCAACAGTCTCCTTTGGGTATCCTATGAAGACACATTTCTCCGATTTGGGTTCGAGCTTACCAGGTTGAAGCTCTTTCACATAAGCATCACAGCCCCAAACTTTAAGAAACGACAACTTGGGTTTCTTGCCAAACCACAGTTCATAAGGTGTCGTCTCAATGCATTTAGATGGTTCCCTATTTAACGTGAATGCAGCCGTCTCCGAAGCATAACCCCAAAACGATAGCAGTAAATCAGTAAGAGACATCATAGATCGCACCATTATCTAATAAAGTGCGTTTACGACGTTTGGACACACCATTACACTGTGGTGTTCCGGGTGGCGTGAGTTGCGAAACTATTCCGCATTGTTTCAAATGAAGACCAAACTCGTAACTCAAATATTCTCTTCCACGATCAGATCGTACAAACTTTATTTTCTTGTTACGGTGATTTTCCACTTCACTCTAAAATTCTTTTAACTTTTCAAATGTTCCAGACTTATGCTTCATTAAGTAGATATACCCATATCTTCTCAAATTATCAGTGAAGGTCAGAAAATAATGATACCCGCCGTGAGCCTGAATATCATCGGACCACATACATCAGTATGTATGATTTCCAATAAATCTGTTGCTCGCTCCATTGTTCCGGAGAACGGAGTTTTAGTCATCTTGCCCATGAGGCATGGTTCGCAAGTACCAAGTGATTCATAATCAAGTGATTCCAAAAGTCCATCAGAATGGAGTTTCTTCATGCGCTTTACACCAATATGACCCAAACGGCAGTGCCACAAATAAGTTGCACTATCATTATCAACTTTGCATCTTTTGGCTTCAACATTATGAATATGTGTGTCACTACTATCGAGATTCAACAAAAATAGACCACTCTTCAAGGGTGCATGACCATAAAATATATTACTCATATAAATAGAACAACCATTATTCTTGGATTTAAGTGAATAACCGTCTCGCATCAAACAAGATCCAGATACAATGTTCATGCTTAACGCTGGCACCAAATAACAAGTATTCATATCTAAAACTAATCCCGAAAGTAGATGTAGAGGTAGCGTGCCGACGGTGATCACATCGACTTTGGAACCATTTCCCACGCGCATCGTCACCTCGTTCTTAGCCAATCTTCGCTTAATCAGTAGTCCCTATTTCGAGTTGCAAATATTAGCAATGTAACCAGATCAAATACCCTGTACTATCGAGCATTAGTAAGGTACACATCAATAACATGTATATCACATATACCTTTGTTCACCTTGCCATCCTTCTTATCCGCCAAATACTTGGGGCAGTTCCGCTTCCAGTGACCAGTCCCTTTACAGTAGAAGCACTCAGTCTTAGGCTTAGGTCCATACTTGGGCTTCTTCACTTGAGCAACAACTTGCTTGTTGTTCTTTTTGAAGTTCCCCTTCTTCCCTTTACCCTTTTTCTTGAAACTGGTGGTCTTGTTGACCATCAACACTTGATGCTCCTTCTTGATTTCTACCTCCACAGCCTTTAGCATTGCGAAGAGCTCGGGAATCGTCTTATCCACCCCTTGCATGTTACAGTTCATCACGAAGCTTTTGTAGCTTGGTGGCAGTGATTGAAGAACTCTGTCAATGACACTATCAACTGGAAGATTAACTCCCAGCTGAGTCAAGTGATTATGATACCCAAACATTTTGAGTATATGTTCACTCACAGAACTATTCTCCTCCATTTTGCATCTACAGAACTTATTGGAGACTTCATATCTCTCAATCCGGGCATTTGCTTGAAATATTAACTTCAACTCCTGGAACATCTCACATGCTCCATGACGTTCAAAACGTCTTTGAAGTCCCGGTTCTAAGTTGTAAAGCATGGCACACTGAACTATCGAGTAGTCATCACTTTGCTCGCTAGGCGCTCACAACGCCCGTGTTGCTCCTCAGAAGGGTCTTGTACCTAGCGGTGCTTCCAGACATAATTCTTCCGCAGCAATGAGGATAATCTCAAGTTACGGACCCAGTCCGCGTAGTTGCTACCATCATCTTTCAACTTAGCTTTCTCTAGGAACGCATTAAACTTCAAAGGAACAGTAGCAAGGGGCATTGATCTACAACAATATAGACATGTAAAATACTATCAGGTACTAAGTTCATGACAAATTAAAGTTCAATTAATCATATTACTTAAGAGCTCCCACTTAGATAGACATCCCTCTAATCATCTAAGTGATCACGTGATCTAAATCAACTAAACCATGTCCGATCATCACATGAGATGGAGTAGTTTTCAACGGTGAACATCACTATGTTGATCATATCTACCATATGATTCACGCTCGACCTTTCGGTCTCAGTGTTCCGAGGCCATATCTGCATATGCTTGGCTCGTCAAGTTTAACCCGAGTATTCTGCGTGTGCAAAACTGGCTTGCACCCGTTGTATGTGAACGTAGAGCTTATCACACCCGATCTTCACGTGGTGTCTCGGCACGACGAACTTTCACAACGGTGCATACTCAGGGAGAACACTTGTACCTTGAAATTTAGTGAGAGATCATCTTATAAAGCTACCGCTGAACTAAGCAAAATAAGATGCATAAAGGATAAACATCACATGCAATCAATATAAGTGATATGATATGGCCATCATCATCTTGTGCCTTTGATCTCTATCTCCAAAGCACCGTCATGATCACCATCGTCACCGGCGTGACACCTTGATCTCCATCATAGCATCGTTGTCGTCTCGCCAACTATTGCTTCTATGACTATCACTGCCGCTTAGTGATAAAGTAAAAACAATTACAGGGCAATTGCATTGCATACAATAAAGCGACAAACATATGGCTCCTGCCAGTTGCCGATAACTCTATTACAAAACATGATCATCTCATACAATAAAATTTAGCATCATGTCTTGACCATATCACATCTCCGACGCCCCTGATTCAATCGTAAACTAATCATACACGCAAATGTGTACGATCAAGATCAGGGACACACGGGAAGATATCACAACACAACTCTAAAATAAAATAAGTCATACAAGGATCATAATACAAGCCAGGGGCCTCGAGGGCTCGAATACAAGTGCTCGATCATAGACGAGTCAGCGGAAGCAACAATATCTGAGTATAGACATAAGTTAAACAAGGTGCCATAAGATGGCTAGCACAAACTGCGATATAGATCGAAAGAGGCGAGGCCTCCGCCTCGATCCTCCTAAACTACTCCTGGTCGTCGGCAGCCTGCACGTAGTAGTAGTAGGCACGCTCGGTGTAGTAGGGGTCGTCGTCAACGGTGGCGTCTGGCTCCTGGGCTCCAACATCTGGTTGCGACGTCCGAGAAGAAGAGGAAAAGAGGGAGCAAAGCAACCGTGAGTACTCATCCAAAGTACTCGCAAGCAAGGATCTACACTACGTATGCATGGGAATCTGTGTAAAGGGGCAATGTCGGTGGACTGAACTGCAGAATGCCAGAATAAGAGGGGGATAGCTAGTCCTGTCGAAGACTATGCTTCTGGCAGCCTCCATCTTGCAGCATGTAGAAGAGAGTAGATGGTAAGTTCACCAATTATCATCGCATAGCATAAGCCTACCCGGCGACCCTCCCCTCGTCGCCCTATGTGAGAGCGATCACCGGGTTATATTTGGCACTTGGAAGGGTGTGTTTTATTAAGTATCCGGTTCTAGTTGTCATAAGGTCAAGGTACAACTCCGGGTCGTCCTGATCACGGCTATTCGAATAGATAAACTTCCCTGCGGGGGTGCACCACATTTCCCAACACGCTCGATCCCCTTTGGCCGGACAAACTTTCCTGTGTCATGCCCGGCATCGGAAGATCAACACGTCGCAGCCCCACCTAGGCACAACAGAGAGGTCAGCACGCCGGTCTAAATCCTATGCGCGCAGGGGTCTGGGCCCATCGCCCATTGCACACCTGCATGTTGCGTGGGCGGCCGGTGAGCAGACCTAGCAACCCCCATTACAAAGGAAGTTGCGTTACGCGGTCCAACCCGGCGGCGCCGCCTCGTCACGACGCCAAGAAGGCTTCGGCTGATACCATGACGTGAGTGCCCATAACTGTTCCCACGTAGTTGGTTATTGTGTATAGGCCAGTGGCCAGACTCAGATCAAATACCAAGATCTCGTTAAGCGTGTTATTTTGAAGCAACCATGACACCGATCAGGCAGGCCCACCTCTCACCTAGGTGGTCTCAACCTACCCTGTCACTCCGCCACAAAGTAACAGGCGGGGGCCGTCGGGAACCCAGGCCCACCTCTACCGGGATGGAACCACCTGTCCTTTCAGCCCCCTCATCAGAATCACTTGCTGGTACTATACGAGCCAATTCGACTTCAACAAGACATGTATCATATAATATGTATGTAGATATACCGTGATCACCTCCCGAGTGATCACAGCCCGTAGTATAGCATGGCAGACGGACAAGAATGTAGGTCCATTGATGGAATACTAGCATCCTATACTAAGCATTTAGGATTGCGGTAAGGGTAACAATCAGAGTAACAATGACAAAGCTATGCAAAGACAATAGGTGTCGGTGTCAAACCGCGGATCTCGGTAGGGGGTCCTGAACTGTGCGTCTAGGCGGATGGTAACAGGAGACAAGGGACACGATGTTTTACCCTGGTTCGGGCCCTCTTGATGGAGGTAAAACCCACGCCCCGCTAGATTAATATTGATGATGTGTGTTACAAGAGTGGATCTACCACGAGATCAAAGAGGCTAAACCCTAGAAGCTAGCCTATGGTATGATTGTTGTTCGCCCCACGGACTAAAACCCCGCGGTTTATATAGACACCAGATAGGGTTAGGTTACATAGAGTCGGTTACAATGGTAGGAGATCTACATATCCAGATCGCCAAGCTTGCCTTCCACGCCAAGGAAAGTCCCATCCGGACACGGACGAAGTCTTCAATCTTCTATCTTCATAGTCTTGGAGTCCGCCGATGATGATAGTTCGCTATCCGGACACCCCTAGTCCGAACTCCTCAAGAGTAGCCTCGAACCAGGCTTCAATGACGACGAGTCCGACACGCATATTGTCTTCGCATTGCAAGGCGGGTTCTTCCTCCAATAATTTATAGAAGATTGTGAACACCGGATAATGTCCGCTCGCAAAACAAGTTCCACATAACACCGAGAGAGAATAATTTTTGCACAGATCTGCCGACGATTCCAGGGCGTGACATCACACCACGCCAGCCTTCGATGAATCGCTTTTTATTGTTCCACCTCAGCGTGTTTAGCGAGGCGGTTTCCTTGGCACGCCTTATCAAAGCGTAGATCGTGCCCCTTATTCCGGGATTCTCATCAATACGGACGTGGTAACCCAACTGCGTCTGCTGGCCTGCCTTTCTATCAAAGGCGAGTCCTAATCGACCACGGGTGGGCTCTTGGTATTCAACCTCTTTATAGTGATACCAAGGCCCTCTTCTTTTACACCTCCATCGAAGTTCGCCTCGCTTCGAGTTCCAACACCCAAAGCTTCAGATTCAGCGCTCAGACTTTCGACGATGTCCGCTCCGACCAGCACGGCCGATGGATGTCTTCCTCCGTCCTGAAGAAGATGTGCTAAAGCTGCGAGACGCCAGTTTTTGACCGCGAGATCTCGTGATAGGCTGCCTGCCTGTGGCAGGTCACTCCCACTCCCGAGCCCGCGAGAACGTGGTGTTCAGTGTCTCACTTCCGCCGGGTTTAGGCTTCCGACGGATCCTTTGTGCAGGGGCTCATGTTTTATTATGGGCTTGATTTCCATGACTTGAACCGAGTCCATCCTCCATATCTCGTCATTCATTGTCGTATGTGAGGCCTTCCTCCATATTACCCCCACTTTGGATTGTGGCTCAAGACCTTCAAGGTGGTGCCGAAAATGATCCAGGGCAGCAAGCGGAGTGCGGAGGGGCGGTCATAAGCAAATGTGCTGATGCTCCGTGGGGCTCGAGGGCTCTTTTCAAGAGGAGCTTGGTTTGTGGCAACGGAGTGGTTTTATATCACCGCCCTGTGGGCACCAAATGGGCGGCGCCCTTGCCTTCCGCCAGTCCACCACAGCGCTGGCATCATGGGTCAACAAGGGCTCGACTGGGGCCGCATAAGGACGTTCCTCGCTGCAGGCCGATTCGAGATCTCCAGAAAGAGGATCAATCTGGTTGCATTGGCGCAGGTTATGGTGATCCGCGCCTTCAGCCCGCAAACATCGCCTCCTCCTGTGGGAATTCTATCCGAGGGACCACGAGCCTCCAAAATTTTATGGGCACGACGCCCTTGGAGATGTATAAACTGTTCTTCGGATCACAAGAGAAGTGTCTGGACTTGACCGAGGACGCAGGACTAAGCTGCAATCGCCAGATACTCAAGTAAGTAGTCCCAGAAACGGACAAGCTGTTCATTCATTTATTTTATATATATGCCCTTTAAAGGAGCCGCTTGAACAGAGTGGATAGCCAAGGCAAAGTTGATAAGGTGTCCGGCCCTCCCGAGACCATGCCGATCCCATGTTGACCAAAATGTTGAAGGTCGCGCTTTTGAAGAAGGCGAAGGGGAGCGGGAAGCAACCGCCTCTGCGAAGGAGGATATCAAGGAAGGAGGGATTAAGAGTCCCACCTTCCGAGGAGAGAAGAGGACCGCCGAAGATCCGAGGTCAAGGCCTCAAAGAGGGGAAGGAATCTTGGCAGAGAGTCCGCTACGGGAAGTAACCCACCGCATTATTTCCCTAGGGATCAGCCTCCACCAGCCGTAAGTAAAAAGAAGGGTCTTGTAAATAAGGAACATCCTCAGATTTATTTATGAAGATAACCAAATTGTACCTTGTAGTTCGGACCTCAGCCCTTCTCAGCAGAGCTCGCCTTCGGGGATCTTCGTCCCGAGATGATGGAGAGCGAACGCCCACCTGCCGCACCCTCATAGAAGTGGACGACCCGAGGTGTCGCCGCAGAGGGTTCCCAAGTCCGCGGGGCGGAAGGTCCGACGCCAAGTGGCATGCGGTCGGAGGAGTCAAGGATCTGCCGGGCGAAGCGGTTATTTCAGAGGATCACCGTGTTTCTAATGGGTACGGTGATTGAAAGAATTGCATCCGCGAGAGCGGATTGCATGAAGCCGCCGAAGCTTATCGACGGGGTTTGAGGTACGCAAAATGATGTACCTTCCGGCGCTTATGCATATAAATGCGCCTCAGATAGATAGTAGTTCTCGAGACTCGGTATGTTGTCAAAATTGACAACGTGTCGAGGATCAAATTTCGCTTAACATATCGCCGCTCCTAAACAGGTGGCGGGCGTCCGGGGCCAGCCGGATCGATGAATATGCCGAACTAAAGCGGCAACTTGACGAGGCGGATGCGACATCGCGCTGGTCAATAAACGGTTTGACGAGTCACAAGGTATGCAACTTTATGCGACACCTGGTAAGCGAGCTTGACGCCCATGCCTTATCGTTTGTATGCTTAATGCAGATGGTGCCGCTGCCGCTGAGGAGCTGCGGGCAGAACTCTCCGAGCGAAAGAGCAAGCCAGAGAGTAATGCGGCCGCTTAAAGGCGTCAAGAGCTAGAAGCTGAACGGCTACTCACTACTAAAGAAGAGGAGATGGCCGATATGGCCAAAAGTTAAGGAATACTACCGATCGCTGCGAGGTTCTTGAAAAGAGCGCAAGCGGAACAAGAGGGTTTAAAGAAGGCCGCCGAATCCAAGAATGCCCAATCGGCCTTAAGAGCTGCCAAGGAGGAGCTGAGTCGCCGGGCAATTGCGGCCGGAAAACCGTTTCGCTGCGGAGGAAATATACAGATCCAAAGTATGCTCGCTGATAAATTGTGGAGTTCAGAGGATGCTTATCCGACTTGGCGGCGAGCGTTATGGACGCGGTTGAGCACTTCCGGGGCCAGAAGGGGCACAGAAGGGAAGAGCTATATTGGTCGCAATTCCATAGTCCGGAGCGTCCTCTGCCGCTGACCGGTCGGTTGGCCGAATGGGCCGAGCTGAATCGATTGTCCGGATTTGCCATGAAGCATGTCTTGACTCACTTGTGGCTGGACGGACCCCAGCCGAAGAGCTATTTTGGTTTAGTGCAGTAGTTTCTTGGTGCGGTGCCGCGTATCGACGCGATGAAGCAATCAGCGTGCATTGAGGGAGCGCGGATGGCTCTTGCCCGTGTCAATACATACTGTGCAGAGATGAGGGCCACTGACGTTGCATCCCAGGATTCGGACGGAGGCCGAGTACCTGCCGAGCACTACTTTGAAGAAGTTCCGCGGGCGCTGCTTAATAGGGACGCAGGTTTCAAGGATATTATGTTTAAATGACATGTATGATTTGTGAAAACAATGTTTCAATGTAATATAAGTGCTTTTTATACTTGTGCGCTCAAGTAGTAAACTACTCCCTCAGGCGGCCGCTTATGTATATGTGTATATAACCCGAAAGATGGCAGTCCTTGGCTTCAGCCCCCACGCACATAGTGCGGGGTGTTGCAAAAAGGCGCTTTTCACACTTAATCCAACATCTTGGTCCTGTTAAGGAGGTGATAGCGAGCAAACCAGCAACCGGACTATAATGCTTTATCACTTTCACTTAGCCATAGGAGTTCGAGGGTGGGGCTACTATATAGCCCTCGGGGCACCGCACTCTCCCGAATTGGGTGCGATGTGCTCGACCGAAAACCGTCCTTCGTTAACGCGGAGGAATTCTAAACATTCCCGTGAGTCATCGAGTGGTTGACCAGTCTCTCGCTATATCATGACGGTGAGTTTTCGCTTTCATCGAGGTGCTCGCCCGCCAACCGGGCACAATCGCAGAGTTCTCCGGTGCCGCGTTAGCCGTGAAAACGGAACGAAGGCAGCAAAACACAGGAGCCGGGCAACCCAACATTTGACCAAAGACATGATTCAAGTTGATGCATATAAGGCCTAACTCGAGACGCCGAATACTCCCTAAGGTATTCGGTCTTTATGAAAATGGGCAGAATAATGCCCTAAGCCCCTGGTGTCCAGGTACGCGCAAAAATTCTGGTGCGGCTAATGATGAAGTCATGTACTGGGTAGGGTCATAGACCTGCCCAAAGGTACCTCCACAAGGACACTCACAAGAGAAGCAGCCTTCCAATGACCGGTAGGCTTCCACTGATAGATTCAAAGACACTGACTATGAAGACCCACTCACCACCAGAGTCCCTGAGCCACTCTCAGATCCAACGTGTGTAGTTAAATAGTCTTTATGACCTTAATGACACTTTATGTAAGGCATTACCAATAACACCTAGCTTTAACGCACCTTAAACCTCTACTACGTGGGCTGGCTGGGGTCCTGGCGACTCTATATAAGCCACCCTCCACGGTAGAAGGGTTCGCACTCGTAACACATACGCATATAATCCAATCGACCGCCTCCGGCCCGAGAGTAGGGCTGTTACTTCCTCCGAGAAGGGCCTGAACTCATAAATCCTTGCGATACAACTACTCCATAGCTAGGATCTTGCCTCCATACCTACCCCCATTCTATTGTCGACTTAGAACCACGACAGTTGGCGCCCACCGTGGGGCAGGTGTTCTAGCTAATTGTTGGAGAAGTTGGGATTCTTTCGATCTCCGGCCATGGTTTCAGTGGAGTTCTGGTCGACGGCCGCAAGATCCGCCTCGGTGCGCCACGCTCGTCAGCCGACGACTCCGCTTGGCTTCGGAGGCTCCACTGACGTGGACGACTCCCCATTCATGGGCGACGACTTTCTGCTGTGTCCGCGGTGACCTCCTGCGGCAACCATCGACCCAAGATGGGTCGGCTCCTCGCGCTATCTTCACTCCGGCCTCCCACCGCGCAAGCTGCCCGGCCGGTCGAGGCTTCAGCGGTGGGTGAGGCATGCGGTGGCCCGCCATCGGCCATCCCCAAGTCGCGGCGATCGAGCCCGACGAATCTCTACGGCCTGCTCGACCTGCCGACCGGTTCAGAGAGATCTGCGTCCAATGTGATAGCAAAGGACCGGCGGCAGAGGTTTCGATGGTCGATGGACCACGCAGTCCCCCGGATTCACCAAGACTAACGAAGGTGGCGGTGGAGGCGATCCAAAGGCAAGCCCACGAAGAGTACTTACTCGAGCCCTCACTTCGCCTCCAGAGGGAGGAGCCGTCGCGGAACATGGATGCACTTCACACTCCTATCGTTGGAGAAACCCCGAGGCTCGCGCTTGAGGATGCGCAGCCATAACCTGGCTGAGCGACTCGACCGAGAATCTTCAGCAGTACTCGACGAGCGACGCGATCGAGGGTTCCAGAATCCATCGACGCCAGCTCTTTCAACCGCCAACCTGTATATCAACTTTGATTCAGAATTTAGCAGCTGCCACCAGATAGCGTAGTCGATTCAGCCTTCCCAATCGGAGGGAGGTAGAGGTTTGCAGCAAATCGAGATTTGCTCCGCGGCGGAGATCAAAACTCGCTTGTATCCGATCATGAACAGGGTTCACACCAATCCTTCGCTGCAAATTCATTCCAATGCCCATAGTCCAAGATCGCCCGAGGCGTGAGGAGCGGGGGGGCGTGATGATCAATACAAGGGTCATGAAAGATGAGCACCGATTCGATCGCAACGATCGACGCCGAGTGCCCACCTCCCCAAGGGGTGGATCATACGCCTCTCGCAGCAGGACGACAGACGCCAAAACAAAGGTCGGGCGAAGAATTCCACCAACCCTGTGGAACCAGTGCTTTGATGCGAGATCTATTATCGCTCAAGGTTTGGTCGACAGAACAGAGCTCACCGAGACGGCCATGATAGAGATGTTCCTTCCAGAGTAGAGTTCATGTCTCGGGACCGAGTGTTTCAGCAGAGCCATCGTGGCCGCAGTGATTCCTCCCAACTTCAAAGTTGGCGATCGAGTCAACAAGTTCATCGAGAACCCAAGCCCGACACTTGGCTTGAAGATTACCGAGTGGCGGTTCAGATCGGCGGTGGCAACGATGAGGTAGCCATGAAGCATTTACCTCTTATGTTGGAGGGTTCAGCCCGAGCGTGGTTGAACTGATTAGCACCCAAAGAAGATTTACACTTGGGAAGATCTTGCCCGAGTGTTTGTCAGACATTTGAAGAAACTTGCAAACCACCAGCAGGTTTGACAGAGTTGCATCGTGCGTGCAAAAGTCGAGTGAAACTTTGAGAGATTATATCCAGAGGTGGATCACTTTGCACCACACAATGAGAATGTATCTCGATCACCAGCGATCTGGCCTTCAAGGAAGGTGTCAAGAAGAGAATTGAGTTTGAAATTTGGTCGAACCGAGATATGACCCCGAGTCGGATGATGGAGATTGCCACCAAATATGCAAATGGTGAAGAAGAGGACCGCCCGAGTGGTAATATAAATCGCCGCCAATGAGACCGGCGGAGGAAATTCCAATGGAAGGTAGCTAAAGTCGAGCCAGCGGCTCCGGAGAGGCCTTGGCAAAGGACCCGAGGAAAGTTCAAGGGGAAACCCAAGGGTCCTTGGAACCCTAAGAAGGTGAAAGACCAGGATGGGAACGACGTGTTGGATTTACCATGTCATATTCATACAAAGAAAGATGAAGAGGGTAAACTCATTTACCCAAACAAACCACTCGACAAAGTTGTTGGCTCTTGATTCAGCAGCCCAAGGAAACAACCCAAGGATAAGGATAAGGAGGCGATAAAGTTGAGGATGAGATGACAGTGATGGTGGATATCCCGTGTCAATTCCACCGATAATTTTGGCCGACGCCGAAAGCAAAAGTCGGTTGAAGGTTATCAATCGAGAAGTAAACTTGGTTGCTCGGCGACTCCCAATTATCCGAATGGTCCTGCATCGCCATCACATTCGACCACCGATCACCGACGCACATTGCCACCCCCGGAGGCAAGCATTGGTGGTCGCACCCAGCTTGTCGAAGGCACTCGATCGACCAAAGTCCCGATGGATGGTGGTAGTGGTTTGAACATATTATACGCGGAGACGCTGAAAGGGATGGGCATTCCGATGTCCGCACTCAAGCATCAAGAATATGAGCTTCCACGGAGTCATTCCTCGAAAGAAGGCCGAGTCACTCGCCAAATTGTTTTGATGTAGTTTTTGTAATTCAAAGCATTTCCGAAAGAAAAGTTGACCTTTGAGGTCGTGGATTTCAGAGCGCTTATCACGCTATTCTAGGGAGACCAGCTTATGCACGCTTCATGGCCCACCATGTTACGTGTATCTTAAATCAAGATGCCTGGTCCCAAGGGCGTGATCACCGCCACGGAAATCGGAAGAAGGCGTAAGAGTGCTTCCAGAAGGCTCTAAGATCGCCGATGCTCGGTTGGCAGTGGTAGAGCTACAAGAGTATCGAAAACTGCAGATCCGAAAGTGATTTGTTGCGAGCTAAGAAGCCCGCCACTGAGTCAAGATTCCAACGACCGGCGAGACGTAAACAGGTTCACATTCACCCGACCGATCTCGATGCTGCTCCGACCAACATCTCAACAACACTCGACTCAAAATAGGAAGAAGCGCCATCCAGTTCCTCCGTGAGAACTGCGACATCTTTGCATGGAAGCCTCACGACATGCCGGTGTTCCTGTGGGCTGGCTGAGCATCGCCACGAGTCGCACCCAAAATTCAAACCAGTTAAAGAGTATCTTCGGCGGTCCGCAATCCGTAAGAGAAAGGCCATTGGCAGGAGGTGGCTCGGCTCTTAGCAGCAGAGTTCATCCGAGATCTACCACTCCGAGTGGCTCGCCAACGTTGTCATGGTCCCCAAGAAGGACAAGTCGCTGCACATGTGCATCAATTTCAAGCATATCAATCGGCCTGCCCGAAGATCATTTCCTCTTCCTCGCATCGACCAAATAGTCGACTCAACTGCGGGATGCGAGAGGTTGTCTTTTTAGACGCCTATTTCGGTACCACCAGATCCGCTCAGATGGACCCGATGAGATTAAAACAACGCTCATCACTCCATTCGGTGCTTCGTTATGTCACCATGCCATTCGGTCTCAAGAATGCCGGAGCCACATTCATGAGGATGATTCGTAAGTGTTTGCTCACCAAATCACCGGAATGTGGAAGCATACATGGATGATATAGTGGTCAAGTCATGAAAGGGTTCCGACCTGCTGATCGACCTTGCTGAAACATTTGCCAATCTCGGAGGTATGATATCGCTTAATCCATCAAAGTGTACATTTGGAGTTCCCGTGGAAAGTTACTCGGTTTTCGCTTCGAGCGAGGAATCGATGCTAACCCGTAAAAGGTTGGCACCATATTCAATGAAGCGCCTGCATGCGTGTGCACGATGTCCGAAACTCATCGGATGCTTGGCCGCTTTAAGTCGATTCATCTCTCGCCCGGTGAAAAGGCATTGCCTCTTTACCGACTGATGAAGAAGTCATACAAGTTCGAGTGGACTCTAGAAGCTGATGCAGCGTTTGCAGAGCTCAAAGCTCTGCTCTCCACCCAGCCGGTGCTTGCTGCTCCAATCAACAAGGAGCCTTTGCTGCTTTAGATTGCAGCCATCGACAAGTCACAAGATGTGATTTACGGCCGAGCGGGAAGAAGAAGGAAAACCTTCAAAGTTCAACGCCCAGTTTATTATCTTTCAAGCATCGACCCCATCAAAGCAAAGATACCTCACTATCGTAAGCTTGTTTATGGGATCTATATGACCACAAAGAAGGTTGCTCATTATTTCTCCGATCATTCCATTACAGCCGCCACGACGCCTTTGTCGGAAATTCTTCATAACAGAGATGCAATCGGTCGAGTGGCAAATGGGCGATTGAACTCCTTCCCTTGATATCAAATTCGAGGCAAAGAAAGCCATCAAGTCCCAAGCAATAGCAGATTTCTCGCCGAGTGGATCAGACAAAGAACTTCCGACCCAAGTTCACTCGAACACCGGACTATGTTTTTCGATGGTTCCAAGATGCTGAACGGTTCTCGTGCGGGGTTGTATTGGTTTCCGAGAGGAGATAGGCTCAAGTATGTTCTCCAGATTCACTTTGATTCTTCCAACAACGAAGCGTAATATGAAGCACTCTGTATGGGTTGCGATGGCCATTTCACTCGGCGTCTGGCCGCCTTATGGTCTATGGCGACTCGGATCTGGTTGTTAATCAAGTGATGAAGGAGTGGGATGTCGAAGCCCAGCTATGACATGTTATTGTAATGCAAAGGAGAAAGTTGGAGAAGAAATTGAGGGGTTAGAGCTTCATCATATACCCGATCAAAAATCAAGTCATGGATGATTTGGCGAAGATAGGGTCCAAGAGGGAAGCCATTCCAGTGATGTATTTTTGAACACATTCATGTTCCATCGCAGGAGGATCCTTTCACGTAAGAAGCTCCGCAGCAAAAGAGTGCCAATGATCCGATCAAGTTGAGGTCCCACCGTGGTCGACCTGATTATGGAAGTTGTGGTCATCACTCCCGATCGACAAAGGCTGCACATCGATATATCCTAAGGAAAGAGCTCCCAGAGAATGAAGAAGAGGCTCGACAGATAGTCCGTCGATCCAAGGCCTTTACAAAGGATCAAGGGACAATTGTGCAGAGAAAGCGCGATCGAGTCGGCCGTAAGTGTATCACGCCGTAAGAAGGTCGATAATTCTTGAGGATATCCACTGGGACTGTGGCTATCATGCGCGCCCTTCTCGACCATTGTGGCTAAAGCATACCGAAGGGATTTTATCGCCGAAGCAAACGAAATGGCAAAAGAAATAGTCGACAAGTGTGAAGGATGTCGGCCTATTCCAACATGTCGCACAAGCCAGCCTCAGCCTTGAAGACCATTCCACTGCTTAGCCCTTCGCTGTTTGGGGATTGGACATGATTGGACCGTTGAGAATCGCGTAAGCGGTTTCACCCATTTGCTAGTAGCAATGACAAGTTCACCAAGTGGATCGAAGCCAAGCCCATCAAGAACCTTGATGCATGCATCGCTATCGCTTCATCGAGAGTTGATATTCAGATATGGAGTTCCGCATAGCATCATCACCGACAATGGGTCAAACTTCAATAATGACAAGTTCAAAGCCTTCGCGCTTCTCAAGGCACGCTGGTCGACTATGCTTCAATGGCTCATCCTCACCGAATGGACAAGGTAACGCAAACAGCCTCATTCTCAAAGGGCTAAAACTCACCGATGCGTGATCTCAAACACGCAGCAGAGCTTGGGCCCACGAACTTCCATCAGTTCTCCGGGATTGAGGACCACTCCTAATCGGTCGATCGGGAGAACTCCATTCTTCCGTGTCTATGGAGCTGAAGCAGTTCGCCGAGTGACCTGCTTCACAATGCGCCTCGAGTCGAGCTATACTCAAGAAGAAGCGGAACAAGCCCGGCAAGATGCAATGACCTCTTGGAAGAGGAAGAGAGATGGCCTTGATCCGCCGACTATCTATCAGCAAGACTTGCGCCGATTCAATGCCGTAAATGTGAAGAGTCGAGCCTTCCAAGAGGGAGATTTGGTCCTCCGAGTGGATCAACAGAAACCACACAAGCTTGCTCCCACTTGGGAAGGTCCCTTTATCGTCACGAGAGTCCTCCACAACGGAGCATATCATCTCTACAACATTGATCGCTAGATCGACGAGCCTCGAGCTTGGAACGCGGAGCTGCTCCGCCCCTTTTACACTTAAAAACTCACTCGGTTGAGATGTAATAAAAGTACTTTTGAAGTTTGTTTATCCAAGACAAGAATGTTATAATTTTCCCAGTGATTGTTATTGCTTTTTGTTGAAATTTCCCCCAGTGGGTGGCTTAGTCGCCAATCCGATTCGCCTAAGCTTGTAAAAAAAATCCTTTCCGAGTGTGAGCCAGTCTCTCACTCGAGGGCTTAGCTGCGAATCCGCTTCGCCTAAGTGTACAAAATCCTACCGAGTGGCGAGCCAGCCTCCCACTCGGAGGCTTAGCTGCAGTCCAAGTACTCGCCTAAGCATACAAAATCCTACCGAGTGGCGAGCCAGCCTCCCACTCGGAGGCTTAGCTGCAGTCCAAGCACTCGCCTAAGTATACAAAATCCCACCGAGTGGCAGCCAGCCTCCCACTCGGAGGCTTAGCTGCATCAAGCACTCGCCAAGTATTCAAATCCCACCGAGTGATGAGCCAGCCTCCCACTGGGAATTATAACAGCCCAAGGATTCACTTTAAACATCCAAAGTGATAAAATCCTACCGAGTGGAGAGCAAACCTCCCACTGGGATTAGCTGCAGCCCCTGCTCGCCTAAGTAATAGAAATCCTACCGAGTGGAGAGCAAACCTCCCACTCGGAGGCTTAGCTGCAGCCCAGTGCTCGCCTAAGTGATAAAAATCCTACCGAGTGTAGAGCAAACCTCCCACTCGAGGGCTTAGCTGCAGCCCAGTGCTCGTCTAAGTAATAAAAATCCTACCGAGTGGAGAGCTACCTCCCACTCGGAGGCTTAGCTGCAGCCCAGTGCTCGCCTAAGTAATAAAAATCCTACCGAGTGGAGAGCAAACCTCCCACTCGGGGGCTTAGCTGCAGCCCAGTGCTCGCCTAAGTAAGGAATTCATCCCAATCCGCAAGGACGACGAGGTACAGGTCGACTACTACCTCCTCCTTCGGAGCTTCGCCACAAGTACAACATGCGGTCCATCCCAATCCGCAAGGACGACGAGGTGCAGGTCGACTGCTACCTCCTCCTTCGGAGCTTCGCCACAAGTACAACGTGCGGTCCATCCTAATCCGCAAGGACGACGAGGTGCAGGTCGACTGCTACCTCCTCCTTCGGAGCTTCGCCACAAGCACAACGTGCGGTTCGTCCCGATCCGTAAGGACGACAAGGTCAGTCGCAGTCTGTGTTCCACCTCTACCTGCAGGATAGATGAAGCACAAGTCGATTGGAATTTCAACGGAATATCTTCAGAATGAGGAATAAAGTTCTCTCGAGGGCAAGCAAAGCATGTTAAAGGAAAAATCAAGTTCGGATAAATGTCCTACGGATCCAAAGGTGCTCAGCGTTAAGCCCGTTAAAGTTTATCGGTTACGTAAACCACTCGCATTCCGAGGCAAATTTAAAGGGGACTTAGAAGTTTTTACCTCCGGCGGAGGATCGAAGGTGCAACAAACTGGTCGAGGTCGATTCCACAAGAATACGGGTAGCAGCAGTGATGAAAGTCTCCATGAAAGATCTAAAGCGTGCTTCCCGGTATTGGCAACCTTGAGAGACACCAGCTTGTCATCTTGCGCGCTTTGCAAAGTGGACACGAACCGTAGATAGAGCAACATTAGCACCACACCGGCAGATGACTTTTTCCATTCTTGCACTCGACTTGGAATCTCATTTAGTCGAGTCATCGTGATTCAAGATCATTCTCGAGAGTCTGCTCGCCAGAGAGTCGAGTCGATCCATGCGATAATCGCAACTTTCAACGAAAGCAAGATAATCCACCACGCTTAGCAACACGAGACTCCAAATGAGCACATTCATAGCAGCTTCGCCCTTCACAGAGAGTTGATGGGGTCCAAGCTGGTTTCCACTGATCGGTTTCTTCTTCAAAGTTTTAAGAATTCTGAAAACACAACTCGACTCAAAATAAAGATCATGTGATGAGCCGTGAGAGCAAGACAATGGATAAAAGAGATTACCTTCAAGCATGAGAAACAGCTTCTTGGCGAACCCTCCAAGATAAATCTCCGTGTCGCTTTCGCTTCCCCGCGGTTGGCCAACCTTGTCGATGTAACATTCTTGTCGTTCTTCACCGACCGACTTCCTTGTTAGTCAGCACAAGAGAGGCTTTCAGCTTGGCATTTTCATCTTCGAAGTTTGTCGACCGAGGCAAGCTTTCTTCAATGAGCTTTGTTTTCTCCAAAGCCTTTCCGTGCCTCCGCAAGGTCAAGGTCCTTCTTCTTCAAAGTCTCTTCCAGTTTATCTCAAAGCAACAATGAGAACAGAGTTGAGAATGAGCGTAAAAACAGAGGATCGTCAAAAATTCTCACCAACCATACCTTTTGCTTCATCCTTTGCCTTTTGCAAATTCTCCCGAGCAAGCTTCAAATCGAGGTTGAGCTGAATCTGCTTTTCTTTAATCTCAAGATAGCGAGCCACAAGCTCGCAAGATTTCTACAAAGAGTCAACCAACGAAAGACATCAAAGACAGATCACTTCCGAGTGACTAAGGAAAAATAGTAGCATTTCTAAGACTACGGTCGAATAAAACATTTGACAAGAGTCTCGGGACTACACCAGCGGGTGCACTCAGCGTGTTCCCACTGTTTTACCAATTTGGTTCGATCAACACCAAAAGAGGCAAAAGGTTATGATTCTAAAAACATGGCTAATTGTCGTGGTCACCGCAGAAAAAACAGTTCTTTAGACTATAGTCGATCGCACGCAATCGACCATGGTCTCGGGATTACACCGGTGGGTGCACTTAGCGTGCCCCCACCGGTTTTACAGCCCATTCGACTTGGTCCGCCCGGTCGAGTGAAGAAGATCACAAGATAAAGACTATAGCCGATCGCCCACAATCGACCATAGTCTCGGGACTACACCCGGTGGGTGCACTCAGCGTGCCCCACAAAAGTTTAATCGACACACACACCAAGTGGGTGTACAGATATGGAAATCTCCGTAAGAAAGCAGTTTCAGATAGTATATCCTAACAAAGCAAGCGACGATCGACTTATTTGGACATTGCTCGAGAGCTGAATCGCATCATAGGTCACCGACTAGCCTCTCGAGCCGCTTTCACCTGCTCCATCATGATCCCTGCTCGGGCGATGGCCTCCTTAGCAGACTTACTTGGTCTTCCGGACGTGGTGGGTAGCAAAGAGAGATGGTGGATCAGCGGTCGACGAAGCGGGTTGGGCACTTGTCGTGGTACAACGAAGACACGAAGTCCGAGTGGGGTTGTTTCCTCGAAATCAGCGCCTCAGAATCACCGCGACTTGAGCAGCCTTACCAAAGAAGCGCTCTTGTCCTTCCTCTTCCTTATCGGCGCTTCCTCGTCATCATCGGGAGATCAATGACGGAGGCGGAACTACAAGAAAGATTCGTAGTAAACATGGAAGTCCAATCGACTAAAAGCTCCAATGACTAAAAGCTTAAACCTCGAGATCTTACCAAGATTGGAGGTGGCCACATCCTCCATTTCCGATCTTCCTACTTGGCTGAAGTCTCGAGGTAGCGGCACCAGAGGTTTCAAGAATCGGCTGATCACCATCAAGTCGACCAAAAGTTCACTCATGTTGAACAAGGAAATACAAGGTTCGTTAGTTACCCGAGATGGTGGGGATGACCATTCGATCTTGGGCAGGGCCTTCACGGCTTCGACGACGCCGCCGAGGTTGCTTCGGCGGTTTCTCACCGGCGCGGAGAAGTTGTCCTAGGTCGCTTTGTCGATCGACCGGTGGGCACAACAGCTTTACCACGCCCGCTGCGGGTCATGCTTCAACTTGACCTTCCTCCAAGCGAGGAGGATCGACGTCTTCCTCCTCTTCCTCCTCCTCTTCATCATCGAGCCATCATCCTCCTCATCCTCCTCGCCGTTGACTCCCATTCCTCCGCACTCTCACCTCCACTTCCTTCTTCTTCTTCGACTGTTTCCTCGCGCCCCGTTGGGCATCGAGTACATCTCAGTGGTGACCTAGAAGACAACAAAACAAGGTGAAAGTCAGTCGATGAATTGGCATCAAAACAGAGTGAATGCAGCAGAACCACAGTAGAAGATAAGCGGTTATACCTTGTCCGTTGGTAACTCGTCGAGTGGTGGAATCCTCCTAGCTCCGCGAGGATTGTCCTTGTTTCCTGTGATAGCAGCCATCCACTTCTCCAGCGTGGCATCATCGACCTCCTCTGGATGGACCCGAGTGGTATCATCCATACGAGAGTACATCCACATCGGATGTCCCTCAGATTGGAGTGGTTGAATACGCCGCCGGAGAAAACCTCCAGAGATCCATGCCGGTCACCCCATCGCGAATAAGCTGGACTACACGCCCATCAGCAGCTTTACTTGGGCCTTCTCCTCCGTAACACCTTCGTGGAAGATGGCTTGTTCACTGACTCATGGAGAAAGGAGGGAGCCCACCGACCGCCCGGCAAGGCCACTGGTCTTTGCAAGAAACCAGGTCGAAAGTGCCACCTCTAACCGAGTCGGGAAGAGTCATAGCTGGAAAGGCGCCTTCCCCTCATCCGACCTCGAGTCCCCACACATCTGGATTACTTGGGTCCTCTCGTCATTCGGGCTCGCTTTCTTCACCGCCCGAGAGCGACAGTGAATATGTGCTTGAAGAGACCCCAATGCGGTCGACAACCCAAGAAATTTCGCAGAGCTAAACAAAAGCAGCAAGATACACAATGGAGTTTGAGGAAATGGTGGAGTTGCGCCCAAAAAGTTCAAACCCCGGAAAAAAGGATTTGGCGGCAGAGAAAACCCCTATCTACGTGGGTGGCCAGGAGGATGCACTCACCTCTTCAAAGGCGGTTGCCACTCCATGCCCTAAGCCTCGCCGACCCATGGGGGATCAGTCCTTCGCTACGATCGGTGAGATCTTTTCGGTGATGGTCGATCAATCCAGCCTCCTTGACCCAGTTCGCGGCAGCTTGGACCATGAAGAGGAGCCGCCTGACCGGGCGCCTCCCTTGACTTCGGCGCCGCTTTCTTCACCTGCTCTGGCTGCGGTCTTGTCCTTCACCATGGTCGCCGGAGAAAAGTACCGAAGCCGCGCTGGATGAACGAAGAGCACGGCGAGAAGGTTTGGAGGCGAGAGAGGAGAAGTCCGAGGTCGCACTGCTCAAAATGACCGACCAGCGCTTTATATGGGGCCGCTCGAGTGGTCGACCGTAGGCCTAGGCAATCCCGCCGCAATCCCGCAACAGCGCGCGCACGATACGTGGCGAAAAGGCGGCGCCAAGATCGAGGCGCCATCGTTTTATCCCATCCGAGAAAGCGGTTTTCTCGCTTGGCGCTTCCCAAAATTCAGATCCCGCAAATCCGCTAACCGCAGAGCAACTCGCCGATAACAGATTTTCCTCCGATCCGCCGCCGAAATCCTCGTGTTCACAAAGTTCACTCGACAACGTGAAGAATGGATCAAGGCGATCAAAGAGAAGTTGATGCCATCACTAAAAAGTCGCTGATCCGAATAAGACGACTCACAACACGAAGAACAGGTCGGAAAGATTATCAACTCCTTCCTCACTCAAACCTCGATCCATTCGGGGCTAATGATGAAGTCATGTACCGGGTAGGGTCATAGACCTGCCCAAAGGTACCCTCCACAAGGACACTCACAAGAGAAGCAGCCTTCCAAATGACCTGGTAGGCTTCCACTCGACAGATTCAAAGACACTCGACCACGAAGACCCACTCGACCACCGGAGTCCCGAGCCACTCGGTATCCAACAAATCAGTAGTTAAATAGTCTTTATGACCTTAATGACACTTTATGTAAGTATGCTACTAATAACGCCTAGCTTTAACGCACCTTAAACCCTCTACTACGTGGGCTGGCTGGGGTCTGGGGCACTCTATATAAGCCACCCTCCACAGTAGAAGGGTTCGCACCTCGTAACACATACGATATAATCCAATGACCGCCTCCGGGCTTCGAGACGTAGGGCTGTTACTTCCTCCGAGAAGGGCCTGAACTCGTAAATCCCTTGCGTATACAACTACTCCATATCTAGGATCTTGCCTCTCCATACCTACCCCCCATTCTATTGTCAGACTTAGAACCACGACAGCCAATGCCAAAGCACCAGCCTCCTCCTCGGTTATATTAAGGAACCGGGGGGATGTATATCAATAAGAGACAAAGGAAAAAGGTTTAAGGTGGTCTTAATCTGAAAAGAATCCTTGCAACGGGTCCCTATCGCACGCTCTGTGCCTCAGGTTCTCCGCAGCCGTGATCCTCGACGGGTGTAGCACGTTGTTCATCTGTAAGTGAGAGGAACTTAGTTTGAAAGAAAAAGGGTCGTGCGAAAGGTGTACTTAATATTAAATAAACAGAGTACGGTTCGAAGGATTAAATAAAATTGAGCTTTATTGTCTCTTGTTATATATGCATGCGGCCCCTCGTATGGGGGTATGCCGCTAGTAGGCGCCGGACTCGTCAAGCCGTGTCCGGGGTTTGAATGACCAATTCCTGTTCTTTGCCTAGCAGAGTCGGATAGCGTGGGGCTGTCAAGGCGCCTCCGCTCTCCCGTGCTCGAGTAACACTTAATACTTCCTTTTAACGAGATGATGCCGCGTGACCGGCATTTTAAGTGTTAGAGATGCATAATGCGGTATTGCGTTAAAGCGGCGAAAGCTTCGCAAGGCCCCAATAGTGCTTGATGGCTACTTTTAAACGGGCGACATGGAAGAGTAACTGTCATGAAGGAAGTTGTCTGATGAACCAAACAAAACTTCTAGCGGTATGGAGCCCGTAGAGGGCGATGGGCGGGCAGTATTCTTTAAAGGAGGTGTTGCTACGGCGTAATTTTGGTTGGGTTTATCCCCATCCTCGGATTGTGTCCTCGACATATCGTGTTTATGTCATCGCCGCCATCCATGAGGACATGTGTAAATTGGAATCCATCGATTATAGGATCCAATATCAAGGCAGTCCATCCTGCGCTCCGGATATTATCGGAATAGTCCTGATGGTCGAAGGTGATTGGTTTTGACAACCAGCAGCGGCGCGCTTTTAGGGGCGCCGCTTTGTTTTTCCTTTTGATCACGTGAAGTGAGTTTACTGCTTTGACCTCCCGTGGAAAAGTTTTTGTTTTTCGGGTTTCGCTTGTGGTGCTCGTCGTCATCTTTACTTGGTGTGCCGAGCCCCTTGTGTTCGGCGCTCATCGCACGGACTGCTTGAAGACCCAACAATCTCTGTGGGTATGGTTTGCGTGCTTCCTGAGGTACCATGTATTTGATACGCCTATCCGTAATCTTGTTTAGGTTGGATAGCTCGTCCACCGTTATCCTTTAGGGCAGTGTTTTGTTGTTGGGCCGAGAGCTTTTGAATCCGGGCGCCGATCGCCGCATTATTTGGGCCATTTTCCTTATTCCGCGCTGATCTTTTCTCGTGGTGATTTCCCATTTCCATCCCTGATTTCGATGTACTGGTCATTGGTGTCTGCATCTAGCCAGCCACTGTCCTCTCCCCCGCAAAAGCGGGTCATGAGGCTTGTCAATGCGCCATTGTTCTTGGCTTTTCGCCGAGGTGTCCGGCGAGCCATTCGCCCTGGACGTTGTGTTTGAAAGTTGCTAAGGCTTCGCGTCCTGACAATGACTATTTGGTTCTTTTAGTAAGGAAACTGTTCTGCATTTCCGGCTGACTCTCCGGCTGTTGAGTTATGTGACTTAGATCGCTCAGATCCGGAGGGCGGACATAAGTCCCCAAAAATTTGCCCGAATGCATCCTCGAGCTCTCCCGCCTTCCAATGGTATCTTCGGGAGGCTTTTAAGCCAATGCCGAGCTGGCCCTTTGAGTTTAAGGGTAAGTATTTTATGGCGTGGAGATCGCCTCCTCTAGCCATGTGTATGTGGATGATGTAATCCTCGATCCGCACTCTCCCGTGTCTGTTGTTCCGCCATATGCCTCTATGTTTACGTGTTTGAATCTCACCTGAAATTATGATCCAAAGACCTCATCGGTGAAACATAGGGGTGTGGCGCCCTATATTTGGGTGTGCCGTGATCTTCGGAATTTTGGCGATTGCATTGCTTTGACGAGCTCGCTTGGCCCATAGATGGACCTAATCGGGCCATCCTCTTGATGTGAATCCTTATGCGGATCGCATATTGGCTTGTGTGCGCGCCATTCGCCGCTCTCTTTTTGCCGTGAGGTCGCCCATCCGACCGGTGGCCTTCTTGCTTTTTAATTGTGGGGGCTCTAAGGCCTCCTCGTCAATTCGGGCAGCAGCTTTTCGGTAGTTTTTGTTCGGCGATCGCGCCAGATTTATTCATGGGTGCTGAATACTTTGCTCCATCTAACTCGAGTGCATCTTCCGCTGTTTTGAGCTTCCACTTGCTTTTTCAGCTAGCTAGCAGGGCGACGAGCCTTTTCTCGAGGTCATTTTGCTCCAATGGTTTGTCCGGTGTGAGATCGTCCTGATCGTTGTCTTTGCCGGGACAGATTGTTTATCCGTTGTCTTGTTCGGACGATTGCCCGATAGCTTGTTCGTTGTCCACCGTTCGCCCCGCTCTATGGCTGGGTCTTTGTTGAGGCGGACTTTGTTCGGCGCTTACGCTGCCGCTTTGACTGCCGAGGGATTTATCCTTCGAGGCCCCGCTGCTCCTCGCCTTCATTTGCTTTAGGTGTATCCACCATGTATAGATCATGGGTGAGTTTGTCCAAGATCCTATAGGTGCTGGTTCATTGTTGTCTCCTACATCGCCGCCCATACCGCTGATGTCTTCGGAGTCGAAATCGAGCACGCCGTGTAGGCTATCGCGATGGGCTATGAAGTGGGTGGTGGTGGGCGTTGAATTTCTTCGCCGTCCGTATTCCAACCTTCTGACCGTGGTCCGCCAGGCTTTCCGGATAAAGAGAGAGACTTTAGTGAATTCAGGATGTCGCCAAAGGGCGAGTGCGAAAGATGTCCGCGTCGTGAACTCCATAACGGGCGCCCAATCGGATTTGATTGGCAAGGGCGCGGAGGGTTCGGAGTCCGAAGAGGAGTCCGCACCGAGTCGAGGTCTTCGCAGCGACAGGATGGAGTTCGCTCGATCGCCGAGAGATTAAAGCCCCGAGGCGGTGTCCAACCACCCGCCCTCGATCGGGGATCCGCCCGGATTAAGGGTCGAGCGGATATCGGTGCGGCCTCTGTGGCACCGCTCGCCGCAGAGCTAGATCATGCCCATCGAGACAAGGCGGCGCGCTTGGCTGCGGCTCGAATCCATCAAGATCAAGTCTCCGCGATATCGGCCGATAGTTCAAACTTCCAAATCGACCGACGCCGGGGCATAGCTTTCGATCCGCTTCCAGATGGCTGCCAATTGGCCCGCAGCAAAGTCGCCGAACACGAAGATCCGTCCGGGAGAAAAGTCTCACCTGGACCGCGTCGTGGTTGATGATCGAACGAGCCATCGGGCCTATCGGTGACGCATACGCAGGAACTCTCAATGAAAGCACCAATGTCGTGTCAAAACCGCGGATCTCGGTAGGGGGTCCTGAACTATGCGCCTAGGCGGATGGTAACAGAGACAAGGGACACGATGTTTTACCCTGTGTTCGCCCTCTTGATGGAGGTAAAACCCACGCCTTGCTAGATTAATATTGATGATGTGTGTTACAAGAGTGGATCTACCACGAGATCAAAGAGGCTAAACCCTAGAAGCTAGCCTATGGTATGATTGTTGTTCATCCTACGAACTAAAACCCTCCGGTTTATATAGACACCGGATAGGGTTAGGGTTACACAGAGTCGGTTACAATGGTAGGAGATCTATATATCTGTATCTCCAAGCTTGCCTTCCACGCCAAGGAAAGTCCCATCCGGACACGGGACGAAGTCTTCAATCTTCTATCTTCATAGTCTTGGAGACCGACCGATGATGATAGTTCGGCTATCCGGACACCCCCTAGTCTGGAACTCCCTCAATAGGATTAACCGATAGCAGTAACATGCTACACTACTCTAATGCAAGCAGTAGAGAGAAGGAATAGGCGATATCTGGTGATCGAGGGGGGCTTGCCTGGTTGCTCTGGCAAGAAGGAGGGGTCGTCGACACCGTAGTCGATCGGGCAACAGCGACGTCAATCTCATAGTATACCGGAGAAGAAGAGGGGGAAGAAAATGGTAAATACATAGCAAACACAGCATCATAAAACATAACAAGGCAATACGCGGTGCTAGGGGTGACCTAACGCAGTACTAGGTGCTACCGGCAAAGGGGGGAAACATCTGGGAAAGTGTTCCCGGTGTTTGGCATTTTCGGACAGATGAAATGGAGGGGGAAGGTTGCATGTTCACTATGCTAGGGATGTGTGGCGGACGAACGGGCTACGTATTCGGATTTGTCTCGTCGTTCTGAGCAACTTTGATGTACAAAATTTTCCATCTGAGCTACGGTTTATTTTATACTAATTTTAAAAGATTTAATCAATTTTCTAGATTTATCCATCTAATTAATTCTAACATTATCCAGAATAGTGTCTGCTGATGTCAACATGATGCAATGCTGAGGTCATCAGTCCACAGTGCGGTTGACTTGGTTAACAAACATGTGGGTCCCAGTTGTCATAGACTATTAACTAATTAACCTAGTTAATTAGTTTAATCTGAACAGATTAATTAGGTTAATTAAACATAATTAATTAATTAATAATAATATTATTATTATATTAAAATTCTTTTTTTAACATTCTCGGGCTGGGCCCCACGTGTCATAGGTAGGGGGCTTAACGGGCACTAGGTTTCGCGCGTAGGGGCACGACCACGAGCGCCCGGTGGAACGAGCATGGTCTGGCCTCGGGTGAGACCACATGGCGTGGCGGGGTCGGTCGCCAAGGCGGGCGAGGCAGGTGGCGAGGCGGGGCGCCGACCAAGGGCAGGCGAGGCAAAGAGGGCGAGCCCTAAGGCAAGCAGCTGGGGAGGGCGAGGGAATGCGCGGCTTGGCAATGGAGGCGGTGGAGGCAGGAGCAAGGTAGGGACGAGCGGACAAAGGGAGAGAGAGCAGCGGCCGGGGAACCGGGCGAAGCGGGCTGGGCGATATGGCGGCGGTAGCGAAGACACGACGGGCACGCTGCGGCATGTGAAGCTGCAGCATGGCGAGCGGCATCGGCAGAGCAGAGGCAGCAGCAGCTGCAGTGAGCAACGAGAAGTAGTAGTGGCGGTGCGGGGGGAGAGAGCGGTGCCCGCGACAACAACAAAGCGCGTGTGCGCTGGGCGCGACGCGAGGGAGGAGCAGGCAGCGGTGTGGTCGGGCGAAAGTGGGGGGGACACGGTCTTTGTGGGACGAGGCTGGCGGAGGAGCAAAGGCAAGAAGAAGAGCTGGAATCAAGGGAGAAGGCGAGGCAGGGAGGCGAAGGAAGGAGCCGCACGGTAGGGAGCGGGCCAGGCGCGGCCTGTGCGGCGGTGTGCTCGTGCGGGACGGCGCGAGGAGCAGAGAGGAAGAGAAGCGGGGCTCACTGGGGCCGTAGGGAATGGGCAGCGGGGCTTGGGGAGGACGGCGGCGTCGGAGATGGGGAGGCAGTCCGACGAGGTGGCGTGCTCGAGGCGGCGAGGGGCGTCGGGTTCGTTCCCCCTCCCGATCCAGACCGGGATCGAGAGGTGGGGGAAGTAGACGAGGGGGCGAGTGGGAGGAGATAGTGGGGTGGGTGGTTAGGGTTTCCCCCTGGTGGGGTTATGGAGGGGGGTTGGGCCGGTTGGTGGCCTGGCCGGCTGGGCCGTGTGGCCTAGTTGGCCAAGGGGGGGGGTCCTTTCTTCTTTCTTTTGCTCTTTTGCATTTTCCTTTTCTTTTATTTATTTTCTTTATTCTAGAGCATTTTAGTATTTTCTAAAACAAGTGTTTGCTTCACAATAGTTACCTATGTAATATTTGTCACTAACCGAACATTTTTGTTTTAATGTTTGAAAACTTTGGTTGTTTGACAAAAAATCAAATTTAAATTCGAATCGTTTTGAACTAACGTGAGATTAGCAACACTGACAGAGGTGACGTGGCATCTTTAGCAGAGGTTTACTGTAGCTTAATTATCCGGGCGTCACAATTCTCCTCCACTACAAGAAATCTCGTCCCGAGATTTAAGAGGCGGAGTAAAGGGGCAAGCTTCGAGACACGAAATTCTAGCGAGTGTTCTCGGTCTTAGTTGCTCTTCTCGAAGAGGTCGATCCATTACATTGATGTCTTCTTTTCTCTGCTTCATGTCATCATGATGAAGTTGTCGTCCTTCCTTCAGGATCTTCACTGTACTTACGAAAGGATAAGAGGGGAAAACTCTATAAGGACGGATTCTAACAAGATAGAGCATCAGGCGGTTAACTCGGGGAAGAAGCATAAGTATCTCTCGAATTGAAACTTAAGAAGATATCAAGAGCAAAGTAAGAAGGTACCATGAGAAGTTTTGAGCGGGCAGGCAATCATTCGATGCCTGAAACAGGGCGTGAAAGGGGCTTAAAGCAATGGGAATATGTATTGTGTCTGATACTAGAATTGATGATCTCTCGGAAGGTGGCTCGTGAATTACTTACGAGGCCACGCACGAGGAACAACCTTGGGAACAGGGGGTTTACAGGAGAGTCCGGTTTTGATCATGTGGAACTGTGGGTTATGGGCCCACCATGCGGGTTAAAAGTAGGAAGGGCGGTGACGTCTTGCACGATCATGTAAGCAAGGCATGTCAGAGGATAGTCTATCGGTTATGTCGGCAACAACATCGGTACCAAGGGTGAGGGACGAAGAGAACCATTTTCCTGCTCGTTTGAACGAGGCGGACCAATAGGCAAAGTTCTCAACCATTGGCGGTTACCGGAATGTCATCAACAGTAGAAACAGGGTCTCACTGACAGAGTTGTACACCGAGGTGTTTACATAAGTAGTGAATTATTACTGCTTAGATCATATAGATCACAAGGAAGGTTAAACAAACCAATGTAAAGGAAAATGTGATCATCAGATTAAACAGAACAATGGAAAAATGTGTTTAAACACATATTTCAGGGGGTATATCCTTCCCCAGGACAAGCAGAGCATGATATCCATGAGAGGATAGAAAGTAGAAAACCATTTAGGTAAGGGGAGAGGAATTTCATAACACTACCAATACAACGGTGTTTGGATAATTGATAAAGAAATGCATCGTGCTTTAAATTTTCTTATCGAAGATCGGAGTGCCACAGACATGCTTCAAGATAGCATTGACTTGGTCTTCAAGCAAAGGTTGGACTTTGGATACACAACGGATCCATCAGGAACAACTTATAGTATAAGTCTTACAAATTCCTCCTAGAAGAATGGCTAACCTTGCCAAAAAGGAAACTATAACAATAGGTCCTCCAGCCAGGGGTGCTGGGCATGACATCACCTTACCAGGTCATATAAAGACCAACGTTATAACTCTTGGAAAAATGTTCCAACCATCATATCTGCCCGAGATTCAGATCTAATTGGTGTCAGGATACATCAAACTCAGGATGCCTGAGAAGAAAAAGGCGCAACACAAATTGATGGGATGACATTGCAATATTCTCGAGAAATGAACTAATGAAGCAAGTTCTGAAACAAGAATTCATCATTAAACCAAGGAGAGGATGAGGAGGTGGCCGAGGGACTCAACGACAATTCATCGAGAATTCCAAAAGATGGATTTCCACCATTATGTGAACAAGGAGATAACATTTGTCAGATAAAATGATATAAGAAGCTATGCTCGAGGAAAACATACTCAGTTAAACATTGGTTGAAAGGTGTACCCGAAACATGGGCTTAGGTAGCATGATCAATGTTAGAATGGTGATTTGATAACCAGTGGTCTAAGAATGAAATGTCGACCATTAACTCCAAAGCAATAAGGTTGCTAGAAGATTTGAATTCGCACGTCATAGTCCAATTGTCGGTATCCCGGCTAGAAACAACACAATAAAGAATGGTAATGGTGAGGAGTATCACTATACCAAGAATTCTTAAGAGGTGGAGCAATTCTCACTACATCCTTGACATAAAAGACGGTAACACTTCCAGGTAGAACATAACATAAGTTGGGTAGCAAGGAACTCGAGGTACAACATAGAACAATATCAAGTTTGTGTAGGCAAGAAATCAAAGAAGTTTTCGATGATAACACAATTCATCAAGGAGAAAGGATGGTATTTCTCATCATGAATTCGATTAATATCCCGGAAGAGCTCAGAATGTTGATGATGATCACGACACATTTGTCGAGAGATTTCATGAAGATGTAATCGATCGGCGATGACATCCAGTCACAGGAATGATGAAGCGAAAGGTTATGGGAACCAAGGGTGCGACACAAACTCGAAATCAAGCTTGCTATTCAAGGCGAAATGATATGACAAGGAAGATCGACGTAAGGTTAGCTCATCGTCGAAAGTTGTGCTCCGGGATTAAGGACCAAGTAGCACAGTTAAAATTTAGTAATATAATGATATAGCCGATTAGGCTAGGAATGACTCGAAGGATTATTAAACTCCTCAACAACAAAGTACTGGGAGTACTGAATCTCAGTGTTGATTTGATTCACAAATCGATGTCCTTGGTTGACGACAACCCAGAACCCGTGGAGTGACTATGACGGGGCAAGGAACTACTTCATCAGAAATTCATAAGATGAAGTGCAATGGGTTGATATCCTTGAGATACCGGGGGTAATACTCGAAGGTAGAACAAAATAGAGGTTGGGCAGGTGTACTGATCTGCAGAAGGCAAGTACTTTAACTTGTCAAAGAATTAGAATCAAAGGAGAACAATCACGGTCGGAACCACGGTTGCAAAGGATCAATTCACAGATACCAGATGATATTTATCAAGGAAATAGTTATTATTACAAGAAGCTTCCATAATAGGCTCAACATCGTGTCCATGGGCATGAACACGGAGTTCAACATGAACACGGAGTTCAAGGTTGACTCCCACTTCTCTAATGCATAACCTTTCATTCACTCCTCGCCTTCGACGAAGTTGTAGTGTTGAAATTTTATCTGACATAACAATAGTAGAACATGACCCGTAGTAGTTTTCTGGGTTCACACAGATTAGAAAAGGCGTAGGTTCAACCCATCAGGGCCTCTTAGGAACATATACCACAAACTTAAAGAGTAAATAACACAAGCTCGAAGGTAGAGCATGGTTGACAAAAGGAGAGCATGCAATTTACCAAAGGCATTATGTATCAGGGAAGAACTCACAAGGTGGTTAAATATGAGGGCACTGTCGGATAATAATCCAACCAAGGATCTGGTGGTCCACAAGGGATCTGATGTGAGTATCAATGTTCAACCAGAAGAAGTAATGCAAGGGCATCAGATTGTAGAAATATATGGATAACTTCAATGCTTAGATACAAAGGAAATATTATTTCCAAATCGGGGAATCAGAAGCAGAGGCTCTGATCAAAAGATAAACAAGTTGAATAGTCATAGATTGACAATCAATCAAGGTTTGATTTGCCGAGAGCCAACTCATGTCCGGAGTGACGTCTGAGGCCGGAAGAACAAATTCTAGTGTCTGATTGAGAATTGCGAGCATTCGCATCATATTGAATCAACATACTCAAATTATAATGACAAAGGATGCCAATAAGATTACCAGACTTATGGTATAATCATAATGAAAGCAAGCAAGTAATTCCAGAGCAATAGGATGCTGAGGATTTTTGAAAGATCGAATGGTATTTCGAAGACTTTGTGAAACATATGGACAACTGGGGATGGGCGAATACTCGGGAAGTGCGAGGAATTATCCATAGGGGTATTCATGTGGCAAAGAAGTGCAAGGCACTAGGCACAAGATATTCTCGGATCAATAGAGAGAATTTTGGGGTATCTTATAATAACAAGATTAGCTAGGAATAAAAGTAGGAACGACAAGTGCATGTATTTATCAATAGGGATATTTCGATGGTAGGGAATTGAAAAAGCAACAGGCACAAAGTCTCGAGAGAACATCAGAGGGTATCTTCGGAAACTTCTGGTGCAGCAGACGATCATCTGTAATAAGGGCTCTCCGGGAGAAAGTATTTACGAGAACCTAGAGTTAGAGTTAGCAAGATCATTTAACCCGAATAGGAGAGAGATTAGAGTCCCAGAGTATAGACAAGGAGTAAAAGATCCTAATACCACCCAATGGCGACGTGGGCCCATAAGGCACACAGCCATGTTAGTAAAAGTTTTGCAATGACTAGACTCAACTTCGGCCAAGGAGTTTGGAAGGGGATTCTACAGCAATGGCTCGATACCAGCTTGTGACGCCTCGATTCAATCAGACACTAATCATACACGCATAACGCAGTACGATCAAGATCGGGACTCACGGAAGATATCACAACACAACTCTAAAATAAAATAAGTCATACAAGCATCATAATACAAGCCAGGGACCTCGAGGGCTCGAATACAAGTGCTCGATCATAGACGAGTCAGCCGAAGCAACAATATCTGAGTAAAGACATAAGTTAAACAAGGTGCCATAAGATGGCAAGAACAAACTAGGATACAGATCGAAAGAGGCGTAGGCCTCCTGCCTGGGATCCTCCTAAACTACTCCTGGTCGTCGGCGGCCTGCACGTAGTAGTAGGCACCCTTGGTGTAGTAGGGGTCGTCATCAACGGTGGCGTCTGGCTCCCGGGCTCCAACATTTGGTTGCGACGTCCGAGAAGAAGAGGAAAAGAGGGAGCAAAGCAACCGTGAGTACTCATCCAAAGTACTCGCAAGCAAGGATCTACACTACATATGCATGGGAATCTGTGTAAAGGGGCAATGTCGATGGACTGAACTGTAGAATGCCAGAATAAGAGGGGGGTAGCTAGTCCTGTCGAAAACTATGCTTCTTGCAGCCTCCATCTTACAGCATGTAGAAGAGAGTAGATGGTAAGTTCACCAAGTATCATCGCATAGCATAATCCTACCCGGCAATCCTCCCCTTGTCGCCCAGTGTGAGAGCGATCACCGGGTTATATCTGGCACTTGAAAGGGTGTGTTTTATTAAGTATCTGATTCTAGTTGTCATAAGGTCATGGTACAACTCCAGGTCGTCCTGTTACCGAGGATCACAGCTATTCGAATAGATAAACTTCCCTAGGGGGTGCACCACATTTCCCAACACTCTCGATCCCCTTTGGACGGACAAACTTTCCTGGGTACAACACGTCGCAGCCCCACCTAGGCACAACAGAGAGGTCAGCACGCCGGTCTAAAATCCTATGCGCGCAGGGGTCTGGGCCCATCGCCCATTGCACACCTGCATGTTGCGTGGGCGGCCGGTGAGCAGACCTAGCAACCCCCATTACAAAGGAAGTTGCGTTATGCGGTCCAACCCGGCGCGCGCCGCTCTGTCGCTGACGTCAAGAAGGCTTCGGCTGATACCATGACGTGAGTGCCCATAACTGTTCCCGCGTAGTTGGTTATTGTGTATAGGCCAGTGGCCAGACTCAGATCAAATACCAAGATCTCGTTAAGCGTGTTATTTTGAAGCAACCGCGGACGCCGATCAGGGCCAGGCCCACCTCTCACCTAGGTGGTCTCAACCTACCCTGTCGCTCCGCCACAAAGTAACAGGCGGGGGCCGTCGGGAACCCAGGCCCACCTCTACCGGGATGGAACCACCTGTTCTTTCAGCCCCCTCATCGGAATCACTTGCCGGTACTATACGAGCCGACCCGACTTTAGTCAGCACATGTATAATATAATATGTATGTAAGTATATACCCGTGATCACCTCCCGAGTGATCACAGCCCGGTAGTATAGCATGGTAGACGGACAAGAATGTAGGGCCATTGATGGAATACTAGCATCCTATACTAAGCATTTAGGATTGCAGGTAAGGGTAACAACTGTAGCAACAATGACAGGCTATGCAGCACAATAGGATTAACCGATAGCAGTACCATGCTACACTACTCTAATGCAAGCAGTAGAGAGAAGGAATAGGCGATATCTGGTGATCGAGGGGGGCTTGCCTGGTTGCTCTGGCAAGAAGGAGGGGTCGTTGACACCGTAGTCGATCGGGCAACAGCGACGTCAATCTCATAGTATACCGGAGAAGAAGAGGGGGAAGAAAACAGTAAATACATAGCAAACACAGCATCACAAAACATAACAAGGCAATACGCGGTGCTAGGGGTGACCTAACGCAGTACTAGGTGCTACCGGCAAAGGGGGGGAACATCTGGGAAAGTGTTCCCGGTGTTTGGCATTTTCGGACAGATGAAATGGAGGGGGAAGGTTGCATGTTCACTATGCTAGGGACGTGTGGCGGATGAACGAGCTACGTATCCGGATTCATCTCATCGTTCTGAGCAACTTTGATGTACAAAGTTTTTCCATCCGAGCTATGATTTATTTTATACTAATTTTAAAAGATTTAATCGATTTTCTAGATTTATCCATCTAATTAATTCTAACATTATCCAGAATAGTGTCTGCTGATGTCAACATGATGCAATGCTGAGGTCATCAGTCAACAGTGCGGTTGACTTGGTCAACAAACATGTGGGTCCCGGTTCTCATAGACTATTAACTAATTAACCTAGTTAATTAGTTTAATCTAAACAGATTAATTAGGTTAATTAAACATAATTGATTAAATTAATTAATTTAGCTAATTAATTAATTATTTAATATTTTTATTTATTATTATTATTATTTTAAAATTCTTTATTAAAACGTTCTGGGGCTGGGCCCCACGTGTCATAGGCAGGGGCTGAACGGGCACTGGGATTTGGGCGCAGGGGCACGGCCACGAGCGCCCGACGGAACGGCATGGCCATGGCCTCGGCGAGACCAATGGCCTGGTGAGGCAGTTCGGCCTGTGGCGGCGAGGCGGGGCAGTTCGCCTGTGGCGGCGAGGCGGGCACCGGACCGGGCGGTGGCGGCAAGGCGAGGGGCGGAGCCCAAAGGCGGCAAGCAGCAGGGAGGCGAGGCGGAACGCGGCGGCTTGGTGATGGAGGCGGGTGGAGGCGGGAGCGAGGTAGGGACGAGCGGACGAGCGTAGGAGAGGAGCAGCGGCGCTGGGGGGAATGGGGCGCGAGTGGGCGGAACCGGGCGAGCGGGCTGCAGGCGAAGGCGGTCGGCAGCGAGGCCATGCACGGGCGTGTGCACTGTGCTGTGGCGCAGCGCAAGCGAAGCAGCAGCAGCAGGAAGCAAGTGCAGCTGAGCAACGACAGCAGTAGTGGCGGTGTGGGGGTGGCGCAGGAGAGCGGCGCTGGCGGCAAAGAAGAAGCGCGCGCGCGGCGCTGATGCAAGGAAGGAGCGGGCCGTGGTATGGTCGGCGAAGTGCGGGGGAGGATGCGGTGATGTGGGCGTCTTGTGGGCAGAGCAAAGGCAAAAAGAAGAGCGGAATCAAGGGAGCGGGCGAGGCAGGGAGGCGGAGGGAGGAGCCGCACGGCAGGGAGCGGGCTAGGCGCGGCCTATGCGGCGGCGTGCTTGTGCGGGACGGCGCGAGGAGCAGAGAGGAAGAGAAGCGGGGCTCACTGGGGTCGTATGGAATGTGCAGCGGGGCTTGGGGAGGACGACGAGGACGACGAGGTTGAAGACGGGGAGGCAGTCCGACAAGGTGGCATGCTCGAGGAGGCGAGGGGCGTCGGGTTCGTTCCCCCTCCCGATCCAGATCGGGATCGAGAGGTGGGGGAAGCAGACGAGGGGGAGAGTGGGAGGAGAGAGTGGGGTGGGTGGTTAGGGTTTCCCCCTGGTGGGGTTATGGAGACATGGTTGGGCCAGTTGGTGGCCTGGCCAGCTGGGCCGTCTAGCCCAGTTGGCCAAGGGGGGGTCCTTTCTTCTTTCTTTTGCTCTTTTGTATTTTCCTTTCCTTTTATTTATTTTCTTTATTCTAGAGAATTTTAGTATTTGCTAAAACAAGTGTTTGCTTCACAATAATTACTTATGTAATATTTGACACTAACCGAACATTTTTGTTTTAATGTTTGAAACTTTGGTTGTTTGACAAAAATTCAAATTTGAATTCGAATCATTTTGAACTAACGTGAGATTAGAGACACTGACAAAGGTGATCTGGCATCTTTAGCAGAGGTTTATTGTAGCTTAATTATCCGGGCGTCACAACATCACAACATGCCCTGCAAAAACAAGTTAGACGTCTTCTACTTTGTTGTTGCAAGTTTTACGTGGCTGCTACAGGCTAAGCAAGAACTGTTCTCACCTATATATCAAAACCACAATGATTTTTCGTCAAGTGTGTTGTTTTAACCTTCAACAAGGACCGGGCGTAGTCACACTCGATTCAACTAAAGTTGGAGAAACTGACACCCGCCAGCCACCTGTGTGCAAAGCACGTCGGTAGAACTAGTCTCGCGTAAGCGTACGCATAATGTTGGTCCGGGCCGCTTCATCCAACAATACCGCCGAATCAAAGTATGACATGCTGGTAAGCAGTATGACTATTATCTCCCACAACTCTTTGTGTTCTACTCGTGCATATAGCATCTACGCATAGACCTGGCTCGGATGCCACTGTTTGGGAACGCAGTAATTTCAACAAAAATTCCTACGCACACGCAAGATCCATCTAGGTGATGCATAGCAATGAGAGGGGAGAGTGTCGTCCACGTACCCTCGTAGACCGAAAGCGGAAGCGTTATAACAACGCGATTGATGTAGTCGTACGTCTTCACGATCCGACCGATCCTAGTACCGAAAGTACGACACCTCCGCGATCTGCACACGTTCAGCTCGATGACGCCCCATGGACTCTAGATCCAGCTGAGTGTCGAGGGAGAGTTTCGTCAGCACGACGGCGTGATGATGGTGATGACGAAGTTACCGACGCAGGGCTTCGCCTAAGCAGTACAACGATATGACCGAGGTGGAAATCTGTGGAGGGGGCACCGCACACGGCTAAACAATCAACTTGCGTGTCTATGGGGTGCCCCCTCCCCCGTATATAAAGGAGTGGACGAGGGGAGGGCCGGCCCTCTCTACGGCGCGCCCAAGGGGGAGTCCTACTCCCACGGGAGTAGGATTCCCCCCTTCCCTAGTTGGAGTAGGAGAGGAAGGAAGGAGAAGAGAGGGAGAAGGAAAGGGGGGCGCCGCCCCCCTACCCTAGTCCAATTCGGACCCAAGGGGGAGGGGGCGCGCGGCCTGCCCTGGCCGCCCCTCTCTCTCTCTCTCTCGACTAAGGCCCATATGGCCCATTAGACTCCCCGGGGGGTTTCGGTAACCCCCTGGTACTCCGGTAAATGCCCGAACTTACCCGGAACCATTTCGAAGTCCAAACATAGTCGTCCAATATATCAATATTTATGTCTCGACCATTTCGAGACTCCTCGGCATGTCGGTGATCACATCAAGGACTCCGAACAACCTTCGGTACATCAAAACACATAAACTCATAATACCGATCGTCATCGAACATTAAGCGTGCGGACCCTACGGGTTCGAGAACTATGTAGACATGACCGAGACTCATCTCCGGTCAATAACCAATAGCGGAACCTGGATGCTCATATTGGTTCCTACATATTATACGAAGATCTTTATCGGTCAAACCGCATAACAACATATGTTGTTCCCTTTGTCATCGGTATGTTACTTGCCCGAGATTTGATCGTCGGTATCTCAATACCTAGTTCAATCTCGTTACCGACAAGTCTCTTTACTCGTTCTGTAATGCATCATCCCGTAACTAACTCATTAGTCACATTGCTTGCAAGGCTTATAGTGATGTGCATTACCGAGAGGGCCCAGAGATACCTCTCCGATACTTGGAGTGACAAATCTTAATCTCGATCTGTGCCAACTCAACAAACACCATCGGAGACACCTGTAGAGCATATTTATATTCACCCAGTTACGTTGTAACATTTGATAGCACACTAAGTGTTCCTACGGTATTCGGGAGTTGCATAATCTCATAGTCATAGGAACATGTATAAGTCATGAAGAAAGCAATAGCAACAAACTAAATGATCAAGTGCTAAGCTAACAGAATGGGTCAAGTCAATCACATCATTCTCTAATGATGTGATCCCGTTAATCAAATGACAACTCATGTCTATGGCTAGGAAACTTAACCATCTTTGATTCAACGAGCTAGTCAAGTAGAGGCATACTAGTGACACTTTGTTTGTCTATGTATTCACACATGTACTAAGTTTCCGGTTAATACAATTCTAGCATGAATAATAAACATTTATCATTGTATAAGGAAATATAAATAACAACTTTATTATTGCCTCTAGGGCATATTTTCTTCATCAGGGGTATGACCTATGTGACAAGCTATACCCCATCATCCACTCCGACCTAAAGCCAGAGCAAGAAGAGGAAATGGAGCGACTTGGTCTTCTCCGTTCTCTTGTTGCATTCTCTAGGAATCATAAATACTTGCATATCTGCCTATTTTACTATTTTAATCTTGGTAAGCTTCCATAAATATATTTTTGGTGATAATGAAATCCTAATGAAGGTCGGGTGGTTCTGCCTCATGAGGTTGTCCAAGATCGCCTCCGAAAAGGTGAAATGGTGAACCACAAGGCCCTTGTCGACAGTTTCAGTAAGCCCACTTTTACTAACATCAAAATAAGAAATATACAGATAATAATCCTTGGCTGACAAACTTAAATATATTCTTCTGTAATTTAGGTTACTACACTGCACCTGAGCTGTATAGAAACGAAATGTTCGACACGAGTACGCATGCACATTCGGCTCCATCCTTTACAAGGTCAGTCTAACTTTCTGTTCCACACGCAGTTATTGTGCAATGTGCACAAATCAACACGGACCCATTGCAGTTAACATTCTTTTTATTTATAACCAAGTATAATCAACATTACATGCTGGCCTCATGTTGACATGTAAGTTAACCACAAACAATCTTTTCATGTCCCATTACGACCATGGAGCAAGAATACTTCACAATGATCCTTTCCCTTTAAAAAATGTGGTATCATGCAAAAAAAAAAAAAGGTAGTATCATGCAACTATTTTTCTTTTGTCTGCATTATTAATCAACTTCCATGGTTAAGGATTTTTTCCCCTGATTGCAGGATGTTGTCATTATTTTTATCCCACCTATTGCTTTGGAGATCATCTATGGCTGCAACAAAAGTGTGTCAATCTAGCTCACGTGAGTTGAGTTGCACCATTTCCCATTATTACTTTGTTACTAAAATAGCTGGTATGCCAAAAATAGCAACAAGAGAGAAGATTTTTAGTGAGTTATTGCACGTATTTTATTCTTATCTTCTAGAACAATATTTATGCAACCCATATTATAGTTCTTTTATACTAGTTAAGTTTATTATTCAACAAAATTCCTTTTCACTGAAATAAGAACCACGTAATGATTACAATTTAATCTGATCATCTAGAAAACTAAATGAGTTAATGTTATGCATAGTATCTTTTGATTATGATGAATGATGCACTCGACTCGGAAAATGTTTCCAGTATTATTAGTCAATTTCCCGTGTGTGTAATTACTAAAAAATTGGTTCGTAGCATTACCTATTTGATGGGAAAAAACTTGAATACCAGGGATCTCCAATATGTTCACTAGAGTTTTAGTACGAGTAAACTTTTTGTGTAACAACATTGTTAAACATCTTTATTGCCTCTCTTATGTTGGTGCGTCTTTATATTTTGTTCATATTATTGATATATTTTTTCCTAGGATGAATGTTGATTGTGTTCACATGATAATACGTGCGTTGCACGTGCACCCTTACTAGTCCACCTTCTAAACGCATAAATGTACTTGTGTAAAAGAAGTGCCCATTTTAGAAGAGGCATCCCAGACAGACATGGTAGATCAAATGATAAATAGTCGGATTACGATACTAGTCATGTGAAAATAGGGTGGAGCCGCGTACTTGTGTTGCCACGAAATCACTCGACTAGCTAGGTGTGCATCACACTTGTTATTTTGGTTTTTGCAGGTCTCGATTTCTGTCAACAAACTAGTTTGTACACCCGCAAAAAGAAAACCAGTTTGTAGAGGGTTGTTACTAAATAATCAACATAACTTTCTTCTTCACTGCATAAAACATCAAAAGCCATTAAGATATATTTAGGGAGCTTGAATGAGTTAGGTGGATAATTATGGACAGGGCGAAGGGAAATAAACATTGACGAAGCTTCAAAGTAAATATTGGGCGGGCCAGACAAAGTGTGCACAGTTTTTTTTTTTGAGATTCCGAGTCATAGGTATTACTCCCTCTGTTCCAAAATACTTGACTTTCATTTGTCCAAAAATGGATGTACCTATATACTAAAACATGTTTAGATATATCTATATTTTGACAAATAGAAGGCATGTATTGTGAAACGGAGGGAGTAGTATATAATACATGATTACAAGATGGAGTGAGCATATATGTATATAACTATATATCAATTCAATTTTTAAGTAATCTTAAGAAAACAAATCATTTTTTTCTCTAAGTGTGAGTGAGCTTGCTTATCATTGCTTATGCTACAAAATATATGTTGTGATATGTAAAATGTACAGAACAATTGGTGAACACTCAGGCTATCTATCTAATGAAGCAATTGTTGTGTTTTGATCCATAGGTGAAATTAAAAGTGCCAAAAACCTAGGCGGGCCATGGCCCAGTTTGGCCCCAACAAAGCTCCGCCCCCGGAGATAAGAGTGCTTCTTTGTGACGATATCTATGCATTATTTTTGAACATCGAATTGACCAATACATGACATAATGATATAAGAGGCAAGGAGCACCACGCTAACCCATCTTGTCTATCCCGTCTTTCTAGTATGGCCTTCGTTAAGCCTTTGTTGTTAGGCTCTCGTGACCTCACTATCTATTGTTCTTCCTCGCATGAGGCACACCATATTCGTTTTGCAACCATTTTGTTAGCGACGAAGCTAGTACTTCAAATACCATACATATTAAAAGGCCAAGTACTAAACTATAGTCTGTCAAGAATTACAAGCACATAACATCTCGAAACAAATCTTTTAAATATAAACACTAAGATCAGAAAAACATAAAAAAGACATGACAATAAAAGAACAGATATGATGCATCACCTACATAACCTCAAAATTCATGTTAATTAATTAAAAAGGCATAATGTCGCTCATACAGCTGCAGATCCACAGTAAATAATTAACCCGATACAATGAATCACACATGTAAATGTCCATAAAGTGTAAATAAAAACACGAGATAGAATAACAAATGAACAGGAAAATCGTTAGCATGTGAAATTGTAGCCGTTGAAGGACATCAATGGTTGTAAAATTTCCCTTTTCTCTTCTATAAAATAACCAAATGTGTAAGAAAAATATCAGATGGCCAAGATTGGCTTGCGGTAAAATCTCTCTTTGGTCGACAGCCAAAGAGCCAAAGAGGATCCGATTCCCTTGTGAAAAAACAAGAGGATCCAATTCCCCATCATTTTCTATCCCTCAAAATAAAAAAAATCCCCACCGTTTATTACACGTGCCAACGGGATACTTAAACGGAAAGCAGCGCCCCTCCCCACTGACCGCCGCATCCTAAAACCCTCGCCCCATGTCGCTCTCCACTCTCAACCACCCCGCCGCCGCCGCCGCCGCCTCCGCCTCCGCCTCCGCCTCCGGGCGGGGGAGGTCCTTCTCCCCGGCCGCGCCGGCTCCGTCGACGGTGCGCCTGCCCAGGAGACGGGCCCCCGCCCCCGCCGCGTCCGCGTCCGCGCTCGCGGTGGAGGCGGACGCCGCCGCCGACAGGGTCTCGGCGCTGAGCCAGGTCTCCGGCGTGCTGGGGTCGCAGTGGGGCGACGAGGGGAAGGGGAAGCTCGTCGACGTGCTCGCCCCCCGCTTCGACATCGTCGCGCGTTGCCAGGTGAGGAGATGCGGCTCGGTCTTTGCCATGCTCTGGTTTGACCCCCTGTGCCAATCATTGTCGATTGAAACTGCTTGGTACTGCGGGTTCCAGTGGAAAATTTTGATATCGTACGCTTGTAGGATGGGATAGTAATAGTAGTTTTGGTGGATCGATGTCTGATCCGGATGTCAGAGTAATCTGGTGTGGAATTCGCCTCCCCAGGGCCTGTTTGGAAGAGGTGTGTTTCTCAGTAGAGTTTTGGTACCGAAGCCCGTACAAAAAAAATACCCCCATCCCAAAGATGTTAATTCTGGGATTGCTTTGGTTAAACAATGTGCATAGTGGAGCTCATGTACAAAGGGGGTAAAATTGTAAATCTTTTAGCCCGATTTTGTTTAATGGGTTGCATATATGGTGATATTTCTTCTTTTTACATTTTATGGACGCCGGCTGGAACGTCGGGCTGGTAGTTACAAAAAATTCTGGATATTTGATCCTGATAGCCATAGTGAACTGTCAAATTTGTGGCCTTCTGAATCTGGTAGGATGAAAGATGGATATTAATTTCATGTCCACTGGATGCTAAATGAAATGAACTGACTCAACATCTGGTTGTAAACCCTAGTGTGGCGAAAAAAGCAGTAAAGCATGATTACCACTTTGTTCCATGTAGTGTGGAGGTATTACGTGCAGTATGTTTTGGTTGGTAAACAATCTGATTTGTTCGACTCACTTAGGCTTGAGGATTTATCATAATCTGCATCAGGCCTCTGTACTTTGGTTGTTTTGCTTACTCTTCCGATTTTTGTACCAGTGGTGTATCGCTTGTAGCAATCTTTCAGCTTGCAGTTTGTTTATAATAAGAATAAGATGCTATTACTACTGCTCCTAAAAGGTCATTTCTGCATTTTTGTGAGTTTAATATGGTTAGCTGTTGTCATTCCTTTGATTAGTTTAGATTTCCCTTTCCTGGAATTTCTTTGATGAATAATTTCTGAATTTTCAAGATTAACCTTTATATCTGCAATTATCATTTAGTGTTTATTTGTGAATAAAATTCTTGGGATGTAGCATCGGTACTTAATTTGGTCATTACCAGTTGGCCACTCCTCTTAAGTTTAGTAGCTTGTTTATCTGAGTTCCTACTTTGTTAACAGGGTGGAGCAAATGCTGGACACACCATCTACAACTCTGAAGGCAAGAAGTTTGCCCTTCATCTTGTTCCATCTGGTATTCTCCATGAAGGAACACTCTGTGTTGTTGGCAACGGAGCGGTGATCCATGTTCCAGGGTTCTTTGGTGAAATTGATGGTCTTCAATCCAATGGAGTCAGTTGTGATGGAAGAATACTGGTGTCTGACCGGGCTCATTTGCTCTTTGATCTGCATCAGACTGTAGATGGACTTAGGGAAGCCGAGCTTGCAAATTCCTTCATAGGAACGACTAAGAGAGGCATTGGACCTTGTTATTCCAGCAAGGTCACTCGAAATGGGCTGCGAGTTTGTGATCTAAGGCACATGGACACTTTTGGGGATAAGCTTGATGTTTTATTCGAAGACGCTGCTGCGAGGTTTGAAGGCTTCAAGTACAGCAAAGGCATGCTCAAGGAAGAGGTTGAGAGGTACAAGAGGTTTGCAGGGCGTTTGGAGCCCTTTATCGCTGACACTGTTCATGTGTTGAATGAATCCATCCGACAGAAGAAGAAAATTCTGGTTGAAGGTGGTCAGGCAACTATGCTGGATATCGATTTTGGGACTTATCCATTTGTGACTTCTTCTAGCCCTTCCGCTGGTGGAATTTGCACTGGCCTTGGGATTGCCCCTAGGGTTATTGGCGACCTGATTGGAGTTGTAAGTCAAAAGTACTGTAATCCAGCCCTCATCTATGGTATATTGCTTGTCTAACTCACTATTTTACATGCAGGTAAAAGCTTACACAACAAGGGTTGGCTCTGGCCCTTTCCCAACTGAACTACTTGGAGAGGAAGGTGATGTTCTTAGGAAGGCTGGAATGGAATTTGGAACGACTACAGGTCGCCCAAGACGTTGTGGCTGGCTTGACATCGTTGCACTGAAATACTGCTGTGATATCAATGGGTTTTCATCTCTGAATCTAACAAAACTTGATGTTCTGTCCGGGTTACCAGAAATTAAGCTGGGTGTTTCTTATAATCAAATGGATGGAGAGAAACTACAATCCTTCCCAGGGGATCTTGACACCCTGGAGCAAGTACAGGTAAGTGTCATAGTTTGTTCATTGTGTTTACATGTCTGAGTAGTACCTTTGCATAATTTATAATTATGTTGTATGTCGAAACTGTTGTTCTTTCTCTGGTTGTAAGATGCGATTTAGTTGCTAATGTACTGGCTTTAGTTCTGTGGTATTGTAAACTGATGTCATTACTAGTTTGTGATAACAACTTGCACTTAAATGTAAGGATACACACAATTCATCTCTCATATGCTTTGTCTTGTGTTTCAGGTCAACTATGAGGTGCTCCCTGGGTGGGACAGCGACATTTCTTCTGTCCGAAGTTACAGTGAACTCCCCCAAGCTGCCCGCCGTTACGTGGAGAGGATAGAAGAGCTCGTCGGTGTTCCAGTCCACTACATTGGTGTCGGGCCTGGGAGGGATGCTCTGATATACAAGTGAAGGGCAAACTCGATTTGGTACTATTGTATCGGACGAAATAATTCACTCTTAACTAGGCCGATGCAAGCATTGCTGTGTCAGCACACCCTTGATTGCCAATTGTAGCGGGTAATACAATTGACAAGCTACTGGCGGGCGGGGTGATGTAATACCTGCAATAATGATTTCCGGGAAATATCCCGATACATCACCATAAGGATGCAGTGTTAGAGTTTGGTGGTAACATTTTGTCTTTCGACTCCACCAATGGTTTGGTGGTATTGTCACAATTCACCGTCATATTTTGCGCTGATTATGAATGCTGAATGCTTTCTTGTGGGCAAGTCTGATGTAAGTTTGCCACCGCCTTTATTTCGCTCTTTGGGGTGTCTTTAGCTCCTTATGAGATGTGATCGCATCGATCTTCTTGCTTTGGATAAAATCCTTTGGCAGTGAGTGATTTCACAATTGCCGGGCCAGACTTGCGTGGATGCTATTCGGAGAAGATATTTTGAGAAGTCCAATGTATTTTAGTGGTCTCATTTTCCTGGTCATGCGCGCCAAGTTTATTGTGCTTATGCTATTACATGATTCTTCAGATGAAACAGATCTAAACCTTCATGCCGAGCTACATGAAGAACCTGGAAGCTAAACCTCGTAGATAATCCATCAGAGATCGAAGGTAGTAAATCAGCTAAGCAAAGCTTATGCATGGGCTAATTAAGAGCCTAAGAATATAAGATCTCAGATGTCCCATACGGGGATGGGCACGCAGCCGAACTGGTCGAGATCGTCCATGTGGAACGCTCCGTTCACGCCCAGCGCGCCGCCGCCGCCGTGGCCTCCTGCCGCGATGTCGCTCATGTCGGCGGCCAGCGCGTCCCAGTCGAACTCTGCGGCATTGCTGTTGCCGCCCCCGAACCCAAACGCGTCCGCCACCTCGCCGTCGTCCTCGCCGACGCCCTGAGGCCCCTGATGCTTGCCGGCCGCGCCGCCGTCGTCCTCCCCGAGCACGCCGATCTGCTGCAGGAACTCCTTGAGGTCCAGCTGGGGCCTGCCGCCCCCGAAGCCCTCGCATGGCGGCGCGCTCTCGGCCGCGGCGGTCATCGCCATGGCGTGCTCCAGCTGGGACTGGAAGCACGACGCGGAGGGCGGCATGGCGCCGGTGGTCACCGTGGAGGAAGGGGACGAGGCCGCCGGAGGAGGCGGGGGCGGGGGAGGGGTCCTCCTGGACTGCTGCTGCGGCTTGGCCGGCGAGGAGGAGGAGCTCTTGAGCTCCTGAAGCCTCTGGTGTATGACGTGCACGTTGTGCTGCGCGTTGAGGTTGAGCAGGCCGTAGGCGGGCACGGCGCCCGCGGCGGGGCCCCTGGCGCCGTTCGCGGCCGGGAGCCACCTGATCATGCGCTGCTGCGCGGTGGCGCCGGCGGCCGACGCGGCGGCGCGGAGGTGGGGCAGGTTGAGGAATGCATCGGGCCCGTAGAGCCTGCGCGCGGCCTCGTCGTAGGCGAGCGCGGCCTCCTCGGCGGTGGCGAAGGAGCCGAGCCAGATGCGCGCGCGCTTGTTGGGCTCGCGAATCTCCGCCACCCACTTGCCCCACGTCCGCTGGCGCACGCCCCGGTACTCGCACGCCGCGTTCTGCGGCCCGCCCTTCCCCCTCGTTGGCCCCTTCTTCCACGACCGCTTCCGCACGTAGCTCTCCATGGCGCTCCTAGCTCGGCTCCTGCATGCACCACGACGACGACGACGACGACGACGGACACGTATCAGATGGAGCCTGCGCGCGGCTAGATGGAAGGAAGAAATGCGCGAAACTTACGTGCGTGGGAGCGGGGGAATTCGAAGTTTGAAGTTTGAGTGAGGTTTTGGAGTGTGGGCTGGGGGTGTAGTAGTGGAGTGGGTGAGGAGAGTGTGACGATGGAGCTGAGCTGATGGAGGGCGCGGGGGGTAAGTAGGGGTGTGTGTGAGTGTGATGCATGGCATGAGGTTTAAATGGTGTCACGGCCGGGAGATCGATGCATGTTGGCACGGCCGTGTCTCGCTTTTGCAAGACCTGTGAGCGTGAGTGAGCTCCCGGCGCATGTGACCGTTAGGGCATCTCTTGGATGCACGATGTAGGAAGCAAAACAAAAAGGAAATGGTATTCTAATTAGATTTTCTTCTTCTTCTTACATATCTGGGCATGATTAAGTTTAGGTTTTAAATGAGCAAAATACTAGGGTACTACTTCCTCCGTTCTGAATTACCCCCTCCGCGAAGTAATATAAGATCGTTTAGATCACTAACGGAGGGAGTGTATAAGATCTTTGTGATATTTCAGTATAGACTACATACGGGCTGAAATGAATGAACAAACACACTAAAACGCTTGGCCTCCTCCGTCGCTGCCATCTTTTTTTGTCCGTATATACATCTGATTCAGAAACAAAGTTAGAGCATATTGGGAATAACTTAGAAGGTTCGCAAAAGTTACAACATGAATTCGAAATATGTCATTGTCGATGCCATCATCGTCGTCATCATGCCAGTCGCGGATGCAGACCCTGTTTACACGACATCTGTCTCTCATAACGGCATCACCCTCGCGACACAAACGCTTGGCCAAGGCGGTGGACGTCTGACTCCCCTACAACCGCCCCTCGATTTGAGGTTGGACTGGGCGATATTGGACATCTGGATGCGTCTGGCCCAAAACAGAGGTCCATGTTGGACGTCTAAATGTGTTAGGAACATCTGATCGATTTTTTAGAACAACTTCCATTGAGTCTCTCTACACATATCCTTTTTGTCTGTATTCTTGTTTGAGAACCTTGTGTGTCTCAAAAAAGCAGATTTCACTCAGGATTGTCCTTTTTTAATTGCAAGGTTTCTCTAAAATTTCAAATTACCACTTAACAGGTTTTCATACCAAGACCAGCCATTTGAGGGCAAAGTAGAGGTCCGCAATGAAGATGCCCTTACGTTGGACAGCTTACTGTTATATGCGTTTAGTCGGTGCATGTATGGTGCTATGATCAGAAATGACAAAGGTCATTCTGATGGCGTAGCATTGATTGTCGAATCTATCTATCAATTAAGATACTAAGCTCTCCATATTCGGAGCCTCCTGGTGCATTGGCCTGCAAGGGTGTGCCTCGTAACACACACCTATATTGTTCTAATGGGCTGGTCGGTTTTCTCGGTTTTGAAAAGGTATTCCCTGTTTTTTTTTTTGCAAATGTTTTTCTGACGGTTTTAATAGTTTTTCTTTTGGGGTTTCCCTTTTCTGGTTTTTTATTTTAAAATTTAATTTTAACTCATGAATATTTATTAAAGTTCATGAACATTTTAAAAAATTGCTGGATACTTTTATGTTCACAAGCATGGATAGTAGAACAGGGTTGCACATAGTGTAGCTTAATTACGTGTGTTGGTTGCATAATAATCTTCTGATTGTAATCCTTCAATTGCTAAATAAATCCTATCACTAGGCGGAAAGTTTGGTCAGCTATCCTGAAATCAACAGTATATAAAAATGGACAAACCCAATGCTAGAAACTCCCACACTTAAGTGGAGTCTGAGGAAGGAATATACGAGGTAAACTTTTCCCTGCACAGTGCAATGCAGAGAGGCCGCGTTGAATTCAGGACCTCTTGGCACAAGTGAGGAATATTTCCTGAAACCAACAATATAAAATAGAAAAACGAACTATCACTATAAATTAGGGTATTTCTAATTCAAGTTATTTTTTACCTAGTGCTGGTTGTTTCACTATCGATATGCATCGGCAAAACGAAAAAAGGATCACAAAGCACCAAGCATTCATCCGTGGAACGTACGTATGTACGTACGGCTAGGGCTTGCATGACATGTATGTCGATGCGGCGTTATCATCCATGGTGATAAGAGGGGATGGTATGAATGCAAGATGGTATAAATAAAGATCCACCTCACAGCATTTGGGGCTCTCACGAGCGCGCTCTTCACATGCTTCTCGTCCACGTCGGACGGACGGGTGCATGTGTCCATGTTTTTGCACACGCCGCGTGATTCCTGAGCCTTCCTGCCAGTTAGTTTGACCAGCTCTAGCAGCTTCCAGCGCAGGGACAAAAAGATACAGCCGTACAAAATAAAATTACCATACACTAGATCACATTTGCTTCCAATTTGTTTGGTGTATCAGTTTTGGCTCAGCACACAAGGTTGCTGTGATCTATCCTTTTGTCCAGAGAATGGTCTGGGTTATATTCTGTCAAAACAGCAAGAATCTGTCAAAGAAAACCAAAAAGGAGAAGGCGAGTCTCATTTCCATTATCAGATCATCCCTTTGGAGGACCATATGTACCGGATTCTTTTCACATGGGATTAAAAGAGTAACTACGCCTATCCTAAGCCTATCGCCACAGCCGCAACTTCTGCTGAGCACTTCAGGAAGCCTTTGAGCAGATGCTCGGCAAACCGGTTTCCTTTTCTTGGAGGAGACCTTGCCGCCACGGGTCATTGTATAACTTATAATGCAATACCTGTAAAAACATTCTTCCTCGGGTTAACAGAAATGACGACCGGTTCTAATATGATTCGGCAAGGCAAGCACGCAATGCGTAATGCTTTGCTACGTAATGGAAACAAAATTTGCAAAAAATGTTTCAACCCGATACCACAAAGTAGATGATGATGATGATGGATGAAGGCTAGATGCCGTCAATGATCATTATCATGCGGTTTCAAACCATAAAGGTAAATGGAGAAGCTTCGCTCGGATTTTTCAGAAGTTACCTGTATGAAAGTTGCAAAGACATCATCACCTTCTTCTAGTTTCGAAACCTCAACTGACCAGGCCGCCTCCTCTTCAGTAAACAATTTTTTCTGCCTCTCTGCCTCTAGCAACATAGTGTCGCGATAAAAGAACCTCTGCCAGATCTGGCGAACATTTCCTAACATGAAATCTATTTGTGTTTCGTTCATTCCCTGGTGAGATGAAAATAGTAAGTATACTGCACAAGTTATGCGCAAAAGAAAAGGAAAGTAAAATAAACACATACTTGAAGGACTCCGATGAGGTTGGGGATGTCATCTTCTTGTATGCGGACTGCAAAACTGTTGTAGTTAAGCACATTCTCATACGGAAGAAATATTCCATCCTACAATTTAAGCAATGGAAGCAGATAGGTATGATCACACAATTAGTTGCTCTGTTGTTAAGTCTTGTCAGATACACATCATAGGACTATAGGACGACGTTGTAGCACCTGTATTATGACAGGAATGCATCCTTGAAGCATGCTATCTTCCATGCGCCCACTCCAGCCATCCCCTGGCAAGACACCACAGAAAATGGAGCTTGCTAGTTCCTCATAATACATCTCGGATTTTAAGTACGTAACTGTTACGTTGGCTGTATGCTGCCTTCCAAGCTTCCCCTGCTTGTTTGGTGTTGAACCGAATTCAGCTGCCAGCTTTTGCCTAATCCCCATGCTATACCTGTGTTATACAGAGGAAGCAGATTAATATACAATTTGGTTACATATATTGACAGACACATATATAGATACATACGTGTCTTCACGGCGGCCCTCTTCATAGGCTGGCCCTAGATTACCATTGAAATAAAAAAGTGTTGTACGATTGATCCTTGGCCTACAAAAAGTTGTACAGTGAGGGTCTAAACATTCCAGTAGTTAAAAGGCACATCTCAAAGTTCAGGCATTGAGACATACCTTGCCCATAGTTTTAACCAGATGGCCCCTGGGTTAGGCTCCTTCCATGCTGGAAGCACGAGGTCCTTTCTCGGATCGAAACATGGATGATTGCCTCTTCTATCCAAAGGAATATCATCCCAGTTGTCAGCCCAATAAGCAGTTGTTGATTTTTCATGTTTTGTGTTGGTATTTCCCCAGTGGACAAGCATCATGCTGTTCCAGATCTCCTTTGGAGCATAGCAGGCACCTTCATCCCACGAAAAGAACTGTTTTTTTTGTAAGTTGAAAGTACAGGTTATTGGTTATGCAAGGATCATTGTACTATCAATTTCATGTAAACACCCACCCAAATATGGTCTCTTCCAGAAGTGCGGTTCCAGTAAGGATACCTCTGAGCTATGTGATCATAAGCCTTTCTGTAGTACTCAAGAGTATGGTAACTCCTGAGGCGCAGGTCCTCCTAAAATTAGAACTCAATTACTGAAGGAGAAACATTGCCAACTATAGTACAACATCTGGATGATAATGGTTACCGGCATCTGCAGGTGTGGGGCATCATCGGATCTAGTTATTAGACAAGAATCAAGAACCGGCACATAGAAATAATCAGCTTCATCCCCATTCAGTGTGCGGTGAGGGCTAGCAAGAATGCTCTCATAGAGTGCCATCTATATGAAAAATAAAACATGTCTCAGATCTTCTTGTGCCCTTGTAAACGGGATTGTTGTTACTATAAACATGGAGCTACCAACATTCCATATCTGCTAGTTGACAAGTTTAGCAAACCTGAGCACCATACAGTTGCCGCGTCCATATAGTTCTGTTCTTTTCATCATATATTCTGTTCACACACTCTAACTTGTAATGTCGTCCCTGCAGTAGAACATATCCTGCGATGTCAAAGCTGCAGCAAAACTTCATGAAGAGAAGAACAGGGAGCAAACTTGTGGTCTAGACTTACTTCAAGAAGATGACTGTCAAACTCAGCTGGCAAATCGTACACATATATTAGTGGTCTTTTTTTCTCAACAACAGCATTGACATTGATGGGGATATTGCTTAAATTTTTTAGGTCTGGTAGGTTCACTGGTGCTTGGAGCCATGAGGGCCATTCATATGCAACTGAATAAGCCGATGGGATGCTGCAATCAATCCCAAAATATCCACTGTCGCACTGAAAGAAATCCTCAATTAGATCATAACACAGGTTACAAATACAGAACAGCATGTCACGGTATTTTCATGATAAATACCACAAAAAACTTTGCCCAAGACATACCTGACAGAAACCACCACGACAATGTCCATGTCCGGAACATTGATTAATACAAATGCATTCAACATGTGTCTCACAAAACTGCCCCCAGAGTCCATCATATTTGCAATGACATTCTTCTTTAAAATTCACTTTGGAAGAATATGCATCCTCAGGATCCACATTGCACCATCCTAGCTTACTGCTGTTTGTTGTGAATACATCTGGATCAGGTGTTGTCCAGTCGGTAAGCTTCGGGTCATCAGGTTTTGCAGGCACGCTAGAAGGATGAACTAAAGATGTTCAATACTACTACAGTATCAATGGTACACATTCTGAAACATAAAAAAAAGAATCAAAATCAGTGCATATGATACTCTTACATTGTTTTAAAGCCGCAAGCTTCTGCCACAGGGCGATCTGGGTATTTTGTTCCTGGTCCACAAAAGCACATTGTCCTGGTTGTGTCACACTGGGCTGGACATATGGAAACTATCCATGGTCCTACAGGCCATTCTGGGGAACTTGGGAGGTTGCACTCCAACTTCAGAACCCTCTCACATCCTTTTCCTGTATTAACAAAGCCATATGGTCACTTGATAAACAAAATTGTTATAATTAAAACGTTTAGAAGGGAAAGGTTGACAAAAAACAAATCAATACGACCAAGGGAACAGTAGACAACCCCACCTTGCCATAGCACATAATGCATATGCTCCTTCCTTTAGAAACAAAAGAGTTGCCTTTTTTTGTTAACTATTACTAAAAAAACGAACATGCCATTAACTGCTTATATTCCACAAAAAGGTAGACAAGTAAGATAATAGCCTTCTAACTAAAGTGTAACAGCTTATTAATGCACAAGTTCATTCCCGATTCAAGCATACCTGATAATGGTCACAGAACAGATTAAATATTTGAGACTTAATGCAACATTCCTACAATCCTACGTCGATGACCGCAAAAACTGAATATTATGTATCCTTTTGCAGAAGCACAGGATGCCCTCAACCGCTTAACTACAGACCAGGGATGTACACTCTTTTGTTACATAAGCCCACTCGTAGATGTATATGGCTAGTGAGATATGTAAGTGTTATTATTATGTCCAATATAAACACCCAAAGCAAGTCTCTCGTGCTTTCGGCCCTTGAAGTAACCTCTTTTTATAATTTTCTCACTCGTCTTTGTTTCCTTAGCAAGTTTGTCCAGGCCCAAAGAACTATCAGATCTACAGAAATCCCCTATCAAAATGAGATGCGATCTACAACAAATGAGCAGTGAGCAAGACTACCGGCATTAGTTGGGCCTGACAAAGTAAGACTAACCAGCATATCCATGGAAGCATCTGCATTCCCCCAGGTCATAGTTGCACACACCATTTCCACTGCAGTCTTTCTGGCACCTCTTTGTGCCAATAGCCTGTCCAGAAATAACAACAAGATTAACCCAAGGCAAAGCTAAATTGGAGTACACTGATCAGTGACAAAGCCTAGTGCACACTTCAGTAATGTTGACAGCCGACGATTCGGCATGGCACCCAGCGAGCCACCTCCCAATCTCGGCCTTCCACGGCGCGGCACGGAATGTCACGGCTTCGTATGAATCGGCAGGAAACTGACCCCTGAGGCGTGAGTCCACAACCCCTGCGCCCGGGAGCATGTTCCTCGGCTGGTGGTCGACCCTGCGGCGAGCGCCCGAGAAATCCAGGGACGAGGGGAGGATCGGCACCATGAAGACATGGACCGCGGTGACGAGCATCACGAGGGCGCCGGCCGCGCCGACGGACGCCCAGGGGCATTTCGCCGAACGGATTTTGAGCATGGCCAGACTACCGGACGAACACCGTTTCTTTCACCATGACAGCCGCGGGTATCAATAAATCGATGCGAACAGAGCCAGAGGTCCTCGGCGGCGCTGCGAGGAGCCGGCGCGCGTCCCCTCCGCGCGGCGCTGCCGGCTAGCGCGCGTCCCCGGTGGCGCGCGCCAAGGCGGACGAGGAGAGCCGCAAAGGCGCCGCCTTGCTCCTAATTTCGATCCCGGATCTGGGGATTTATGGTTTTTCAAGAAGTTGGGGGAATGGAAATGGAAGAATCGATGGATTCGGGCGTTGTTAGGTTCAATCCAGCGTTGCAGGAATGGAATGGAGACCGAAGGAAGGGAAGAATCTATCGTGCTCGGAAATGGGGTTCAGGGGGCATTTCTGACTTCTCTCCGGTGTAAGTGGATTGTGGTGTCGCTTTCATTAACTCGTTAATTCAGTTGCAGTGACGGCCGGGCCAGACATAGTAGTGGCACACACACCTAAACATAATTTAACTTTGGCACACATAAAGAGAGAAGTAGTACTATACTCCGTTCCAAAATACTGTATACTACAGTCTGACAACCAACCCACATTCGCAGGGTTAATTGCCTCCACAAAACTTGCATCTATATTAATTTTATAGCACTCCTCATTGGGAGGTTGCCAACCAACAGAACTCCTTTCCATATTATTTAAAGCCCGAATGTCATCCTCAGTTCCTTGCCTTTACTACTTATCACTCACTGCGGTTTTGTGTGGCAAGCAGAAAAAGAAGCCGAGTAATTTTGTACAAAATTCACAGAAATTGGAATGGGTTCTTTACCTTTACCAAAAAATTAGACCATTTCTTAAATGTCAAGCTCTCCATAATATGAATATAGTTTGGTCACGCGCCAACGGATTTAATTGATCCAGTAAAATAAGGAGCAATCCGGCCCGTATTTTTGAGAAGCCCTTCGGCTGATAAATTCCACACCTTTCTCAAAGCCATCCAAAATGCACAAGCCTTTGGACAACTCACCAAGGCATGAAAAGTGCATTCATCCTCCATACCACAGATTGTACACGTACTCAGGATGGTTTGATGATGCTTAACTCTGTTAACTTGAACTGCCAAACTGTTTGAAGCAACTCGGCAGGCAAAAATTCTAATCTTCTGAGAAACATTAGCTCTCCAGATAATATTCCAGATCCTCCTCTCTCCATTAACTTCTCCACTAGAATTCCCCATACTATCTGTTGAGTCCCTGATATTCAGTGCGAGCCTATACGCACTCTTCATAGAAAATATGCCACTTTTCTTATGATGCCAAGCAATAAGGCCCCCCTCACCCAAATCCAGAGTACGTAGCTTTAAGATTTCATCTGCATCATGAGGGTAAAATAAGTGGCTGAACAAATTCTCATCCCACCTCCTAGAATATGTCATGAATAACTCAGACACCCATTTAATCCTTGTTCTATTTTTCTTGGCGGTAATCTTTAGGCCAGACTCCCTAGGGATGCAATTATCTATCCATATGTCTATACTGGCCCCATCGACAACTCTCCAAATTACACCTCGTTTTAATAAGTCGAGGCCATCACTGTGGAGAAGTTGTCATCTCCTCTTGGGATTATATTGGAGCTTGCTATAGCGCCGAGGAAGCGGAACTTAGAGCGGCACTCTCCGGATTGTATATCGGTATTACTCTGCATAAACCCATCATTTTAGAAACTGATTGTTCTTTTGTGGTCGGTGCTCTTGGAAATGACAGTTGTGACAGATCTCCCCTTGTTGACCTAAAGAAACAAGCTTTGAGTATTTCTAAGATGCTGGCGAATGTTAAGATTTCCAAAATTAGCAAAAAAGCTAATACGGTGGCGCACGAGTTAGCTAAGTTTAGTTTCATTAATATATGTGATGGTGCTCTTATTAATAGTGTTCCGGCTTGTGTGGCTGATGCTGTAACGAATGATTGTATGAACATTCTATTTTAATTAATATATGGGTTGGGGTTTAAAAGAAATACTACAGTCATCCTACCTCATTTCTTGTTTCTTGACATAAATAAAGGAATCGGCCAATAAGAGATGTGGGGCGTGTATATTTTCATGACTTGAGACTATCAAACACGACATGCAGTGGTCAGTTCATGGCATGCAATTATATTAGTTAGCAAATAAAAATTAAGTTCTCTTGTTTTCCTCTCCGCCTTGGTCGCGGTGCATAACCTAAGAGCATGGTTAATAGTATAGCCAACCGTCGGAAATTCAATGGTGTGCTCGTCCACGCCTGCTCACGTTATCTGCGGGCGTCGGTTTGTGCTGGGATTTGGGATGGTCATCGTAGTCAATGCGTATACGCCGGGTAGTTAATGTGTACGGTTGGGACGGAGTGGTGATGCTTGCTCGGTGAGGGTGGACGGACGTCCAGGACCTAGTGACGGCGTTGAGGTACTGTAAATGAAAATGGGGGAGAGGGATGGTGCGATGCATCCAGGGGCATGCAGCCTGGTAGGTACACGCTAGATAAGATCCCTTCCAACCAGTTCGAAAATCGAACTGGATGAGTTTCCCGCCCGGTTGCACAGAGGAGCCATGCATGTTTCAACCCCTATTACGTCATGGGCAGACAGAGGGTGTGCTCTTACTTGCACAGCTGGACAGACCTGGATCAGACCATTGCTCAAACAAGCGTTAGGAAAGAAAGGTGATATGACCTTGTCGCCATAATTAGGAACTGAAAGAAATACAAATGAACACCGCAGTTGACAAAGCTGACATAACATTAGAACTATCTAACATGCAAATGTTCATGGTAGACACATAAACAAAGACACAGATAGTGGTGACAGCAGCACACCTTGATCAGTGGCAGTCTTTATTATTCAACAGTTTTACTGCCTAATGGCTACGGAGCCCTCAACAACACAAAAGACTACAGAAGCCTTACGCCTACAGAGCCCTCAACAAGACAACAGACTACATAATTTCTGAATGGAAAGCTGCTACAAAGTTGCATTTTCATCAACATGCAGCACGACTTTAGGTTTTTTGCAGGTGTTCTTCTTGTGTCCACCAACTCCACAGTTCGAGCATTTTGCTTCTTTCCTTTCTTTGCGAGGAAGATCACCCCTCTGTGGACACGTAGTACTCTTGTGACCTGCCCCGGCATATACTATAGAAACGAGTATGCTTGCTTGTCCCACAACCATCAACACCTTTTTCATTTGGCACCTGCTTGCCATTTTTGCTCTTCGCCTCGGTCATCATACGGAAGCTTGTCCCTGCTGGTAGTTGGTCGTCCTGATTTACACTTTCGTTCTGGAGGCTTTAAGCTGACGAAATTTCCAACTGCACCACCTTTGACATCGCTCCCTTCACCACTTGCTGCTGGATGCACTGGAATCAGCTCCTTTTCTTTTCCCTTATCTGAATGGATCCTGTCTTCAAGCCCCATCCCATCGCGTACGCTGGCCATAGGTGCCAGTGTATCCATTGCTTTCTTCAGTATATCCATTGCACATTCATATGTCCTTGTATTGGCATCACCATGACGGACAACTTCAAGGGCATGAGTGTATAGATTCAAGTGTCTGAATGTTATTGAGTTGACACTAATCTTATCCTTCTGAAGGTGTGCCAGATGATCTGGCAACACATCCCTTGCATCCTTTGTCCAGCGTTTCAGAATGTGCTTTGCTGGTATCTGATCCATTCCAAGGACATCAAGGACCTGCACAACAACATAGGTGGTTTTGTATTCTTAGTTAAGCTCGAGCGAGAATACCCTTTTTTTCCTTGCCGCGCATAGAATCAATGAGAAACAAGAAGGAAAAAAACACACATACACTATTGGATGGATGTGGTTCACTGCTAAATTATATTACCTTTACTATGTGGCAGCAAAGCAAGCCTGTGTGTTCAAAATTACCACACTCACACACTATTCCCGTGCCATCATCAATAACTTCCTCTTTGTAGACAACTCTGCATCATTTGTCGTGCTTCTCTGGGTGGTGTCGACGCGCCAGATATGATTTCCATCTGCTCACCTCTTCAATCTTGTACTGCCCTGCTTCATACAAGACTTCACCAAATTTCTCAAACATAGCTCATGTGTATACATCGCTAGCGTGCATCTCCAGTGGTGTGTTCATTCTCATAACCGGCAAATTCTGGAAGCGAATGAGGCATAGAAGCAATGTTACAGACGTTCAGGTAGTGAGCACAGAGGGTTTTCCTTCCATAAATGAATTAAAAATAAAAATAACAACTTACTATCTTAGTGTGTCTTTCCTCATAGTTCTGAGCTGCTCCCTATCGGAAAGAAGCCTCATGTACTGGCGGACAAATAGGTGCATGGCGCAGCTTGCCGGAGCATAATTCTTCAGCATATGGTTTGCACTCTCACTGCGCTGTGTGTTGGTCATTTTGCACAGAATTTCCCATTGAAATATGGCTTTGCCCATTTTTGTCTTGTCTCATAGATCTGAGTCAAGTAAGGGTGTTTTTGCAAGCCATGTGTTTCTGTCAACTGCTCCCATGCTGTCTCAAACTCATCAACTGTCAGCATATGGTGTATTATCTCGTGGAATTCCATTCTAAACCTGCTCCTCTTTGTGTAATTTGCTCCAAGAGATTCCTTTGCTTTCTTTAAGATGTGCCATTTACACCAGCGATGTGTTGTGTTGGGCATCACCTTCTCTATTGCTACTTCCATCGCCCTGCACTCGTCTGTAGACACATAACAATAATGAGACACTTTTATTAGGATCGTCATCTTTGAACACACAACCATATTTATTTATTTATTTATTTATTGGGGGAGTGATGTACTGTGAGAATGCAAGCTAGAAAACTAAATAAAAACTTCAAAAATATAAATGTGTACTCAGGCACACCTGGTAGCAAGGTTTGTCGATGCTTGCCACCCATCATGCGGATAAAGTCAATGAACACCCATTCAAATGTTTCCACTGTCTCATCCCTTACTAAAACTCCTCTGAATATGACACTTTGGAAGTGATTGTTGACTCCGAAAAACAAACTGAAAGGCATATCATACATGTTTGCACGGCACGTTGTATCAAAAGTTATCGCATCTCCAAAGTAATGGTAGTGTGCCCTGCTTGCCCCTGTTGACCTTAACATATTTCGTATGTGGTTGTCTGTGTCTGGCTATACCCTGTAGTACAAACCAAAATCTTTGGATCCCAACTCAGCAAAAACTGATCTCGGCTAATCTCTTCGCAAAGCCCCCTCAATGCTCTCTTGCTGAAAGGCACACTGCTCATGAAGTCAAAGAAACTGCCAATTATGTTGTACACTTTTGCCAATGCTAATATTATTTTCACGTAGCTGCTTGATAACATCTCGTGTATATATGTTGATATGTCTATAGTGAAGGCCAATATATTTTCTATCCACACTTATCTGTAAGAGAGTGATTGTGGAATGTCCTATGCTCGCTTATGTACCATCCATTGTTCTTCGAGTGGAGTAACCTTATCATTGCCGGGCATCTGCATCGGGAAGACCGTGTGTTACGTCTTTTTGGTACACCCTGCAAATTTTTTGTGGCAAACAACAATATGTGAGTTGAGAGAGTTCCACTTTTATTTCTATAAAACCACTGGCAGAGTATATGTAGAGCTGGAATTGAAAAGAATTACTAACCGAGCAGCCGCAAACCATTTCTTGCATACATTTTGTCCTCTCGACATTTAATCTGCCTTTTCTGTATCTAACCCTAAACCCAATTTCCCAGGAATATAGATTGTAATAGTCGTATGCTTCTCCAAGGGAATCAAAGCTGTCTCCGATGGCAGGAATTACGACAGTGTCCCTCTTCTTTTATGCAAAGCATCTTAGTGTTTTCTCAAGTGCGCTTATTCTACCAGCGCAAGGGGGGGTGCTCAAGAGGTGCTCGCCCAACATGAACTCTATATGAATAAAAGATGAGTCACTACTGCGAAAATCAAATTCTTTTACACAAGTAATAAGTCATGACATGCGAACTTTGCACAGATGGTAAGAGTAATGCATTTGCGATCGGAGCCATGCGATTTGTGCAGTTTTTTTTGGAAATGAAGGGTGATTTGCTTTATTAATACATCAGTTCATACCTCTTCATCAAGCCAAGTCCTGAGGGTCATCTTTGCCGAAGGCTACTCTGAGCTGGGCGACGACAAGCTAAGGCCTTCGCATCTGCTGTTCAAATCCAGCTGCACCGTCATGGCCCCGTCGCCTATGTCAGCAACGCTCAACTGGGCGGCTGTGTAGACGAGAGTTTGGGTGGCTGCAGCTCCAGTATAGCCTTGCCGCTGCCAAGATCCGGCAGGGGAAACCTTGAAGAGGAGCGGCAACAACAGGAACTTCTCCGTCTAAATGAAAACGGACAGTAATAGGCGTCGCAAATCATAGAATACAGAAGGTACCGGTCGACGGGATCTAAGAAAAACTCGAAGCCTCCGCCTCCCGCCTCCACCGTCGCCATTGCTCTGCTTTCCAGTTTGCTGGGGGAGGGGAGGGGGCGGTCCAAGCGATAAGTGTTTCTTTTTTTCCATCGCTGGTCGCGCCTGGGTAGTGGGGTAGGTGGACGAGGGATGCGGAGGATCCGACGTGCCACATATGCATATCAGCCGAACAGATCGAACACCGGGCAAGCGGTCTGGACCAATAGTCCCGTCATGTACATTTGGAACATGTAACATCCTGCCGTGACGGGATCGTTATATCAACCGGCGAGTTCATCGTATACGACTGTTCCATGGTACGTACCTCTATCTTGGCCCTTCGATCGCATTCAATGCCCGCTTACACTCGCCAGTGTTCGATTGGCACACTTAGCGTGAGCAGGCGAGCCCGTGTGCAACATCGCCGTTCTCAGCCAACTGTTGGCTATAATAAAGTGCCATGTCATCTATAGCCAACCTTGTAGTCAACATGTATAAGAATTAGCTATAAATAGGTGCTACTTTATTAATACACGGCCCACCTTTCACTCTCATAGTACCTAGGAGCACGTGCTGCAGCTAGCTCTTGCATGAGATCCCGCTTACATTCTCTCTCCTATCCTCTCTCCTCCAACTAAGCACAAAAAAATTATTTTACTCCTTACAGCCTGCTGACTGTACCTTATTGTACTTGCTCTAAGATGACTTATGCACCTAGACAGAGGGAGCACGTTTTGGTAGGCTAGTTAAAACGGAGATAGTACTACTGAATAAGTATTTATCCTGTCCTGATGTAAAAAAAATAATCCTATCATATGAATGGTTAAGGGATCCTTTGATTCACATGGTTGGGGAAGCGTAAATAGGATACGTACATGAATGGAATGATCCACTGAAATCCTACATCGAGTAGACGAGTAGCAAAACTGAGAAATTTCCCATAAAGTGTAACCTCGTGCTTGTTTTCATGTGAAGATGATAAGGATATCCCAACCAACGGTCCAATCACAAGAAGCCGTGCAAGCAAATACGTGATTAGGTGAACGCTAAATTAAGTTTATTATTTGACTTTGAAAACATGGTTATGCCTTCACCTCCTTCGTTGCTGGTTGAACTCAGGTGCAACATCAAAGAAGACCAACAACATTTTTAGTCCGAGTCGAAACAATGTTTTATGACGAAGAAACATAGTTGCGAAGAAATAGGCTGTTTGCTGAAGAAACAATGTTTTGGTGCTGGTGAAACAATGTTTTGCACGACTTTGGACATCTCAACTTGCGAAAGGTTTCCATAACTCGAGTTTGCTGCTGAAGGAAACATTGTTTGACTCCAGTAAACAATGTTTGACCGGGAACCACCAACCACCTCCAAGAAGAGTTTTCCATAAGTTGCCTCATTAAGTCTCGAAGCCATTTAGTCGAACCAAAGTTGGTTCTCTTTCAGACCTAAGCAGGTTCCTGAAGCTAGTTCAGTTTCACACCTTTCCAGGGAGGTGTCCCTATTATAAATAGGCTAGCTCTTCCCTTAATTGGGGACTTTTGTCATTTCTATCAAAGACCAAAGACATAGACTCCTCTTGATATTGGAGAGCTCTTGTTATCCTTATTTTCGTGATTCCTTGGGAAATTGCTCCTGATTCGTGCTCCACGACTAGATCGTGTTGTGTGGGTTAGAGTTCGTGGTTTCCCTTGCGAATTGCACCTATCCCGTGCTCCACGACCTGAGTGTGGTTGTGTGGGGTAATATTGCGGGTTGTGGATCAGCGAATATTCAGATTGCAAGCTTTGGTGAGCATCATCCTCGTCGGGTCATAATCTCTTATTTTCCATTTTTTGGCTGCTTGCAGCTAGTTACCCCCATCCTTATCGATCCTACGCCGTGAAGATCGGACCTTCCCTTGTACACCCTCTTTTCCGAAGACGATGTCGCATCATCTGGTATTCAGAGCAAGGTTTACACGGTAGGATCTATATCCTTGTAGCTAGATCTATCCTTTTTAGTTTGCTTTCCCCGTCCTAGAGTTCAAAGCCAAAAAATCTAAGCCTTTGTTTGCTTTCCTCTTTGTGTCTGCACCAAGTTCTATCCAAAGTTGCTGCTGTTTTTTTTTGAGTCTTGTTGTTGGATCTTTTGTGTTGCACAAAAAAGAGGGGAAAAAAGAAGCAAAAAAAGAGAAGATAAAGTGTTGAGCAAGTGTGCAATCATATTCAGTTGGGTGAGAAATTTCAGAAGTTGTAGTGGCAAGTGTTGCAGCTCAAACATGGTGCAAGGATCTACAGATTTTTTTCTTGTTCATTTGGTTTGCATCAACTGGATCTTAGCACTAGCCCTCCTCATTTTACCCCCACCTAGATCCACCTACAAACCGTTAGCTTCTTTCCTTTCATTCGCCTGTCCACTCCTGAATTTCTGCCACCGCACAACCACCAAGGAATTATTAGAATTTGGATAAGCAAGAAGGTGAGCCGAGTGTTTTCCACATATTTTTTTTTCTTTTGTCCACTTCTTTCCAAGAGATAACATGTCAGGTTCCAACTCGAGTGTACATGGACATCAAAATGTGGAAGATGACCTCCCAAAGACTCGTGCGACGCTTGGTGCTGAGATTGAAGACAGGGTGATTGCGGCGATGCATAGGTTGTTCGGAGATCGGCTTCCTGTGGCGGGCAATGGGGATCTACCTCAGCACAGCCCCGCTACCTCACTGGCTTCTGACAACTGACAATGTCATGAAAACGAGGACCGCCATGATGGTTGTGAAAGAGTTGCAGGGGTTGCTGCCCATGGCGGCCCTGCTGTTGGTGCTAAAAGGAGGCGTGCCGACTTTGCTTCCCCTGTGAGAGTGGGCTGCATGGAGGAGAATCTCGCGGGCGAGGCTGTGACCCCCGCGGGTTTGCTGCTGATCACCGGCGATGAGCTGCACATGATGGTGATGACATCTCCCATGAAGATCTCTCAGAGCATGATGACGAAGATGAAGGCATGGAGGACTATGAACCCTACTCCCCACCTCGCTGTGGTGCTGTTTTTTGTCGCAATGGTCATCATTATGACCGTCGTGATCAAGATGACCGTGACAACCAAGCGAGAGTGAAGCTACATGTGCCATCATTCACGGGAAAAGAGGATCTGAATGCATATATTGAGTGGGAGGAGAAGTGTGATCAAATCTTTCGCATCCATGGATTTTCTAAAGCCAAGAGGGTTGATCTTACTGTTATGGAGTTCTCTGGTTATGCTCTTACGTGGTGGAATCAGCTGCAAGACAATCGATTGATGTCGGGCAACAATTACATCCGCAGCTGGACTTTGATGAAGCAAGTCATGAGGCGCCGTTTTGTTCCAACATACTATGAGAGGCAACTATACAAGCGATTGCAAGAGCTCACTCAAGGTTCCCGCGCTGTTGAGGAGTACTGTAAAGAGATGGAGCTGCTGCTAATTTGAACAAGAACCCGTGAGAGTGATGAGGCAAAGATGGCGAGATTTTACATGGGCTGAATGATGAAATATCAGATTTTGTGGAGATGATTCCTTATGATACACTACAAGATGTGGTACATCAAGCTATAAGAGTTGAGAAGAAGAATATGCATAATGGTCGTACTCGTGCCTTCCAAGGCTGCACCACCACATCCTCATGGCCGCGAACACAACATCCATATGGTTCTCGGTTTGAGGGTGCACTACCTAGGCACCCACATGCATCGACGACTTCCTCACCTGCTGTTCGCAATCAAGATAAGAGGTCATCATCTGCAGCACCTGCAGAAAAGAGTTCTACACACAGCAATGACATTCAATGCCACAAGTGCAAAGGAAGAGGTCACATTTCTTTGGAATGTCTAAGCAAAAGAACTATGATCATCAATGAACGAGGTGAATGGGAGTCTGAAAGTGACCCTAAAGGTGGCAACGATGAAGTGGAAGAGGAGCAAGGTTGGGAATTAGGAGGCACTATTTTATCTCACGAAGAACTTGATGGTGAAGCTTTGGTTGTACACTACCGGAATCAGCTTCTTTGTCGTCCGCCAGCAGACGGCAAACTGTCCGTCCGAACACGTGCCAGCAAAGGCCTTCTTTGCCGTCCGCTTCCTGCAAACGGACAACAAAGGATTGTGCCGTCCGCCGTTGGTGGCCAGCTGACGGCAATGATCGTGGATGGCAGTGAGGTGGGGTGAGAGCCGTTAGGGGTTAACGGCGTGCTTTGCCGTCAGCCAGCGAACGACAAAGAGGCTAAGGTCTTTGTCGTCCGCTGGCAGACGGCAAAGTGCTCAAACATGCCAGTCCCAGGAAGCACAGGTAGCTGCCACGTGGCATGTTTGCCGTCAGCTAGCTGACAACAAAGAGCCTGTACAACCCTGTTTTTAAATTAATTCATTCAATTTGACAGCAATTCACAGATGTACACAACAAGCATATCCAACACACAAGTTTCATCATATATACATACATAACCAACACATATATAGTTCCATCCTTAAATATTACAAAAGTTTCACATTGTTCATCCAACACCGTTATCCATCCACCCATATAACAAGTTCCAACCATGCAAGTTCGTTGATACAAAATAAAAGCACAAATGGAAAAGAAGCACTCCATCCATGCAAGCTTCTGTGAATTAAATCAAATCTGCAAAATGATAAACAAGATGTTAGAAAAAGAAGAAGAAAATGAAGAAGAAGAAGAAGAAGAAGAAGACTATAAGAAGTAAGCATACTTAAGTAAAATGGAGCTAACCTAGAAGAAAATGAAGAAGAAGAAGAAGAAGAAGAAGAAGAAGAAGAAGAAGAAGAAGAAGAAGACTAGAAGAAGACTAGAACAATAATAAGAAGAAGACTATAATTAAGCTTATTATGTAAACTTGGTCATTTTGTGCTAACATAAGTAATTTTGAAGTTAACCTATAGAAAACTAAGCATATTAGAGATAACTTAGCATATTAGAGCCAAGTTAGGTAAAATGGAGCCAACCTAGCTAATTATGCCATCTTTGAGTGAACTAAGCATATTAGAGCTAACTTATAGCTAACTTATGTCATTTTGAGAAGAAGAAGAAGAAGAAGAAGAAGAAGAAGAAGAAGAAGAAGAAGAAGAAGAAGAAGAAGAAGAAGAAGAAGAAGACTATAAGCTTATTATGTAAACTTGGTCATTTTGTGCTAACATAAGTAATTTTGGAGCTAACCTATAGGAAACTAAGCATAGTAGAGATAACTTAGCATAGTAGAGCTAACATATGTAACTAAGCATATTAGAGCTAACATAGGTAACTAAGCATATTAGAGCTAACTATATATAGATCATTTTGGAGATCTGACATACCTGACATAGTTCAGTTCTCATTGTTCTTCTCCTTCTCCTTCCTCACCCTGATGCGCCAAGAGCGGCGAGGCGGTGGAGGCAGTGGGATGTAGTCTTCTACCACAATTGGCATGGTCATGTCGCCCAGCTGTGGGATCGCCGACGCCACCACCGGCGCGAGGTCATTGTCAGGCACCACCACCATCACGAGGCCATCTTCAGGCAGGACAGGCACGACCATCGCTAGGTTATCCTCAGCCACCACCATCTCTTGCCCATGGTGCGCCACCACCATCTCTTACCCTTGGTCAGCCACCACCATTGCTAGGTCATTCTCAGCTTGATGCCTACTCTGCTCCTCTTCTTCCCCACTCCAGTCCGGATCATCCTCCTTGCTGTCTTTCTTTGCAGCCGAATCATTGCCGCTGCTTTGCTACTGACCAGAATCATTGTTGCTTTTGCTACAGCCAGAATCGCTCTTTGCTTTGGTGTAGAGATGTCATTCTGCTGCTCCCATTTCCTGCCCAAATGCAACAATTAATGACCGTTAGCAATCGATGCGAGACAAAGCCAAACGCGTGAACACCTTCACGATGAGCATGGTGGCGTCATCATCGTACCTGAGGAGAAGGAAGTACCCCAGCCGCAGGTCGTAGGCACGGTAGAACTTATCCCAGCCACGACACAGGTACATGTGGCCCTCCTTGATCACCAACTCCACGTCCCACAACCTGCAAAACTCGTTGCCGTCCTGTCACAGCTTCACATTATTTGGCGGATCTTCACCCAGCATGTTCATAAAAGTGTCAGGCAGCCTCTGCAGTTTGGGACAAGGGGTGATGTAGCAAACATCAGAGTTATCATAATGAGATGGGTGAAGGGGAGATCTCTCCTTTTATATACCTGCCTCTTGGAGAAAGTCCCAAGTATGATACTAAAGAACTCGAAAGCATCCAACTCGTACTCCGGTGTGGCAGAGCGGAGCCTGCGGTGACGGCCTCCCCCATCTCTAATAAGCAGCAGAAGAGACCAATTAGTATCTAGCTAGAAGCATATCTATAAACATAGAGCCAAGTTTCTAGACATGAAAGAAAACCGAGAAAAAAAAGCAATGCACTTGTGCTCAACAACATCAACAACACTTAGTTAATTTGGTAGGTTAGTTAGCAATGGCAATTGGCACCCTTCAAAACTAGGGATTTCTTTAGACGTGAAAGAAAACTGAAAATGTTGAAAAAAGATCATAGTAATCTAAAAATAGGGAAAATACACTTCTTCTTTCTCCTCTTTATCTTTTTTTCATCTTTCTTCTTTCTTCTTAACCAAAAATAAACCTAAAGTTCCTTCTGGTGTGATCACATTGGAATACTTGTGGCAACAAATCATAGTTGCACCATATTTTAGGTGGCTCTAGGGTGTAGTGTCGTAAAATCAATTTACTTTGTATGCAAATTAGAATGTATAGTTTGCTTTTCTGCAAAAAAGAAAAGGAAAATACGGGTATAGTTTGCCTCTTATGACAGATTCCATAAGAAATAAGCATGCCTTGTTGTTTTCTCAAATTAAACTAATTCGAGTGTTGCTGATTGATGAATTTGAATATATGCAAAGGAATTTGAGGAAAGCTTTTGCTCTTCTCACTATTAGTTTCATAATCTTTTATGCAACCCCTTCAAGGAGTCTGTGGATAACTTTCATTTACAATTCACTAGATATGTGTATTACATTTTCTATTGGAAATGCATTTGAATTCATTTATCACAAATACTAATTCTAAAGTTTAACTCTGATGATACGGTTGCCACGTACCTACCAAGACATGCCGATTTTTTTCTTGTATACAAAAGAACTCGTGCACTAATATTTACTTCACTGAAAGATTTTTCACTTTGAAGGGAAATAGTTTTTGTTCCATCATATATTATATGCCAATGAGTTGAGAAATTTGGCACTACGTTATTAAATGACACATAAAAAGCATAATGTACAAAAAATTGATCATGCATAACTAAACACTGTGGATCAATAATACAGAAAAAAGATACAGAAAATTGATCATGCATAATGATATCTATGCTCTAGACCTAAACTAAACCATGAAGGAAATATGCCCTAGAGGCAATAATAAAGTTATTATTTATTTCCTTATTTCATGATAAATGTTTATTATTCATGCTAGAATTGTATTAACCGGAAACATGATACATGTGTGAATACATAGACAAACATGGAGTCACTAGTATGCCTCTACTTGACTAGCTCATTAATCAAAGATGGTTATGTTTCCTAACCATAGACATGTGTTGTTATTTGATTAATGGGATCACATCATTAGGAGAATGATGTGATTTACATGACCCATTCCGTTAGCCTAGCACTTGATCGTTTAGTATATTGCTATTGCTTTCTTCATGACTTATACATGTTCCTGTAACTATGAGATTATGCAACTCCGTTTACGGAGGAACACTTTGGTGCTACCAAACGTCACAACGTAATCGGGTGATTATAAAGGAGTACTACAGGTGTCTCCAAAGGTACATGTTGGGTTGGCGATTTGAGATTAGGTTTTGTCACTCCGATTGTCGGAGAGGTATCATCTGGGCCCTCTCGGTAATGCACATCACTATAAGCCTTGCAAGCAATGTAGCTAATGAGTTAGTTACGGAATGATGCATTACGTAACGAGTAAAGAGACTTGCCGGTAACGAGATTGAACTAGGTATTGGATACCGACGATCGAATCTCGAGCAAGTAACATACCGATGACAAAGGGAACAAAGTATGTTGTTATGCGGTTTGACCGATAAAGATCTTCGTAGAATATGTAGGAGCCAATATGGGCATCCAGGTTCCGCTATTAGTTATTGACCAAGAATAGTTCTAGGTCATGTCTACATAGTTCTCGAACCCGTAGGGTCCGCACGCTTAAGGTTTCGATGACAGTTATATTACGAGTTTATGAGTTTTGATGTACCGAAGGAGTTCGGAGTCCCGGATGAGATCGGGGACATGACGAGGAGTCTCGAAATGGTCGAGACGTAAAGATCGATATATTGGACGACTATATTCGAGTTCGGAAAGGTTCAGTGATTCGGTATTTTCGAGTACCGAGAGTTACGGAATTCGCCGGAGAAGTATTGGGCCTTATTGGGCCCTGCGGGAAAGAGAGAGGGCTGCCTAGGGCAGGCCGCGCGCCCAAGGCCTGGTCCGAATTGGACTAGGGGAGGGGCCGCACCCTTCCTCCCTTCCCTTCCTTCTCTCCTACTCCTACTAGGAAAGGAGGAGTCCTACTCGGTGGGAGTAGGACTCCCCTGCGCGCCTCCTCCTCCTTGGCCGGCCCTCCCTTGCTCCTTTATATATGGGGCGGGGGCACCCCATGACACACAAGTTGATCTACAGATCGTTCCTTAGCCGTGCGGTGCCCCTCCACCATATTCCACTTCGGTCATATCGTCGCGGAGCTTAGGCGAAGCCCTGCGCCGGTGGAGCATCATCATCGCCACCACGCTGTCGTCGGCTTGTGGAACTCATCCCGACCCTTTGCTGGATCGGAGCCCGGGGATTGTCATCGAGCTGAACGTGTGCTGAACTCGGAGGTGCCGTGCGTTCGGTACTTGGATCGGTCGGATCGTGAAGACGTACGACTACATCAACCGCGTTGTTATAACGCTTCCGCTTACGGTCTACGAGGGTACGTGGACATACACTCTTCCCTCTCGTTGCTATGCCATCACCATGATCTTGCGTGTGCGTAGGAATTTTTTGAAATTACTACGTTCCCCAACAGTGGCATCCGAGCCAGGTTTTATGCGTTGATGTCATATGCACGAGTAGAACACAAGTGAGTTGTGGGCGATATAAGTCATACTGCTTACCAGCATGTCATACTTTGGTTCAGCGGTATTGTGAGATGAAGCGGCCCGGACCGACATTACGCGTACGCTTACGCGAGACTGGTTTCACCGCTTCGAGCACTCGTTGCTTAAAGGTGACCGGCGAGTGTCTGTTTCTCTCACTTTAGTTGAACCGAGTGTGGCTACGCCCGGTCCTTGCGAAGGTTAAAACAGCACCAACTTGACAAACTATCGTTGTGGTTTTGATGCGAGGTAAGAACGGTTCTTGCTCAGCCCGTAGCAGCCACGTAAAACTTGCAACAACAAAGTAGAGGACGTCTAACTTGTTTTTGCAGGGCATGTTGTGATGTGATGTGGTCAAGACGTGATGCTATATTTTATTGTATGAGATGATCATGTTTTTAACCGAGTTATCGGCAATGGCGAGAGCCATATGGTTGTCGCTTATTGTATGAAATGCAACGCCATGTAATTGCTTTACTTTATCACTAAGCATAGCGATAGTCGTAGAAGCAATAGTTGGCGAGACGACAACGATGCTACGATGGAGATCAAGGTGTCGCGCCGGTGACGATGGTGATCATGGCGGTGCTTCGGAGATGGAGATCACAAGCACAAGATGATGATGACCATATCATATCACTTATATTGATTGCATGTGATGTTTATCCTTTATGCATCTTATCTTGCTTTGATTGACGGTAGCATTATAAGATGATCTCTCACTAAAATTATCAAGAAGTGTTCTCCCTGAGTATGCACCGCTGCGAAAGTTCTTCGTCTTTGAGACACCACGTGATGATCGGGTGGGATAGGCTCTACGCTCAAATACAACGGGTGCAAAACAGTTGCGCACGCGAATACTCAAAGTTAAACTTGACGAGCCTAGCATATAACAGATATGGCCTCGAACACGAGACCGAAAGGTCGAGCGTGAATCATATAGTAGATATGATCAACATATTGATGTTCACCGTTGAAACTACTCCATCTCACGTGACGATCGGACATGGTGCAGTTCACGTAATCACTTAGAAGATTAGAGGGATGTCTATCTAAGTGGGAGTTCTAAAGTAATATGATTAATTGAACTTTAATTTATCATGAACTTAGTCCTGGTAGTATTTTGCAAATTATGTTGTAGATCAATAGCTCGCATTGTTGCTTCCCTATGCTTTTATATGTTTGTTTTGATATGTTCCTAGAGAAAAATTATGTTGAAAAATGTTAGTAGCAATGATGCGGATTGGATCCGTGATCTGAGGTTTATCCTCATTGCTGCACAGAAAAATTATGTCCTTAATGCACCGCTAGGTGACAAACCTATTGCAGGAGCAGATGCAGACGTTATGAACGTTTGGCTAGCTCAATATGATGACTACTTGATAGTTTAGTGCACCATGCTTAAAGGCTTATAATCGGGACTTCAAAGACGTTTTGAACGTCATGGACCATATGAGATGTTCCAGAATTGAAGTTAATATTTCAAGCAAATACCGAGTTGAGAGATATGAAGTCTCCAACAAGTTCTATAGCTAAAAGATGGAGGAGAATCGCTCAACTAGTGAGCATGTGCTCAGATTGTCAGGTACTTCAATCGCTTGAATCAAGTGGGAGTTAATCTTCGAGATAAGATAGTGATTGATGAATTCTCTAGTCACCATCACCAAGTTAGTAGAACTTCGTGATGAACCATAATATGCAAGGGATGACAAAAGTAATTCCCAAGCTCTTCGTGATGCTGAAATCGACGAAGGTAGAAATCAAGAAAAGAGCATCAAGTGTTGATGATTGACAAGACCACTAGTTTCAAGGAAAAGGGCAAAGGGAAGAAGGGAACTTCAAGAAGAACGGCAAGCAAGTTGTTGTTCGAGTGAAGAAGTCCAAGTCTGAACCTAAGCACGAGACTAAGTGCTTTTGCTGCAATGGAACTGGTCCTTTGGAAGCGGAACTACCCCAAGTATTTGGCGGATAAGAAGGATGGCAAATTGAACAAGAGTATATTTGATATACAGGTTATTGATGTGTGCCTTACTAGTGTTTATAGTAGCCCCAGTATTTGATACTTGTTCGGTTGTTGAGATTAGTAACTCAAACAGGAGTTACTGAGAATAAGCAGAGACTAGTTGAAGGGAAGTGACGATGAGTGTTGGAAGTAGTTCCAAGATTGATATGATCATCATCGCACACTCCCTATACTTTCGGGATTAGTGTTAAACCTAAATAAATGTTATTTGGTGTTTGCGTTGAGCATGAATATGATTTGATCATGTTTATTGCAAAACGGTTATTCATTTAAAGTCAAAGAATAATTGTTGTTCTGTTTAAATGAATAAAACCTTCGATGGTCATACACCCAATGAAAATAGTTTTCAAAACGGTTATTCATTTAAAGTCAAAGAATAATTTTTGTTCTGTTTAAATGAATAAAACCTTCAATGGTCATACACCCAATAAAAATAGTTTGTTGGATCTCGATCGTAGTGATACACATATTCATAATATTGATGCCAAAAGATGCAAAGTTAATAATGATAGTGCAACTTATTTGTGGCATCGCCGTTTAGGTCATATTGGTGTAAAGCGCATGAAGAAACTCCATGCTGATGGGATTTTGGAATCACTTGATTATGAATCACTTGATGCTTGCGAACCATGCCTTATGGGCAAGATGACTAAAGACTCATTCTCGGAACAATGGAGCGAGCAAATGACTTATTGGAAATAATACATACCGATGTATGCGGTCCGATGAGTGTTAAAGCTCATGGCAAGTATCGTTATTTTTCGACCTTCACAAGATGATTTGAGCAGATATGAGTATATCTACTTAATGAAGCACAAGTCTGAAACATTTGAAAAGTTCAAAGAATTTCAGAGTGAAGTGGAGAATCATCGTAATAAGAAAATAAAGTTTCTACGATCTGATCGTGGAGGAGAATATTTGAGTTACAAGTTTGGCCTTCATATAAAACAATGTGGAATAGTTTCACAGCTCACGCCACATGGAACACCATAACGTAATGGTGTGTGCGAACGTCATAACCACACTTTATTTGATATGGTGCGATCAATGATGTCTCTTACCAATTTACCAATATTGTTTTGGGGTTATGCATTAGAGACAGCTGCATTCACATTAAATAGGGCACCATTAAATCCGTTGAGACGACACCTTATGAACTATGGTTTAGCAGTAAACCTAAGCCGTCGTTTCTTAAAAGTTTGGAGTTGTGATGCTTATGTGAAAAAGTTTTCACCTGATAAGCTCGAACCCAAATCGGAAAAGTGCGTCTTCATAGAATACCCAAAGGTAACTATTGGGTACACCTTCTATCACTGATCCGAAGGCAAGTTATTCGTTGCTAAGATGGATCCTTTCTAGAGAAGAAGTTTCTCTCGAAAGAAGTGAGTGGGAGGAAAGCTGAACTTGATGAGGTAATTGTACCTTCTCCCATATTGGAAAGTAGTTCATCACAGAAATCAGTTCCAGTGATTCCTACACCAATTAGTGAGGAAGTTAGTGATGATGATCATGAAACTTCAGATCAAGTTGCCACCAAACCTCGTAGGTCTTCCAGAGTAAGATCCACACCAGAGTGGTACGGTAATCATGTTCTGGAAGTCATGTCACTAGACCATGATGAACCTACGAACTATGAGGAAGCGATGATGAGCCCAGATTCCGCGAAATGGCTTGAGGCCATGAAATCTGAGATAGGATCCATGTATGAGAACAAAGTATGGACTTTGATTGACTTGCTCGATGATCAGCAGGCCATGTTAAATAAATGGATCTTCAAGAGGAAGACGGACACTGATAGTAGTGTTACTATCTACAAAGCTCGACTTGTCACAAAAAAGGTTTTTCGACAAGTTCAAGGTGTTGACTACATTGAGATTTTCTCAACTGTAGCGATGCTTAAGTCTGTCCGAATCATGTTAGCAATTGCCACATTTTATGAAATCTGGCAAATGGATGTCAAAACTACATTTTAATGGATTTATTAAGGAAGAGTTGTATATGATGCAACCAGAAGGTTTTGTCAATCCTAAAGGAGCTAACAAAATGTGCAAGCTCCAATGATCCATCTATGGACTGGTGCAAGCATCTCGAGTTGGAATACACACTTTGATAAGTTGATCAAAGCATATAGTTTTATCTGAGACTTGCGGTGAAGCCCTGTATTTACAAGAAAGTGAGTGGGAGCACTACAAAGCATTTCGATAAGTATATGTGAATGACATATTGTTGATCGGAAATAATGTAGAATTATTCGCAAAGCATAAAGGAGTATTTGAAAGGAATTTTTTAAAGAAAGACCTCAAGTAAAGCTACTTACATATTGAGCATCAAGATCTATTGAGATAAATCAAGACGCTTGATAAGTTTTTCAATAAGTACATACCTTGTCAAGATTTTGAAGTAGTTCAAAATGGAACAATCAAAGAAAAGTTCTTGCTGTGTTGCAAAGGTGTGAAATTGAGTAAGACTCAAATCCCGACCACGGCAGAAAATAGAAAAGAGAATGAAAGTCATTCCCTATGCCTCATCATAGGTTCTATAAAGTATGCTATGCTATGTACGGACCTATTGTATACCTTGCTCTGTATTTGGCAAGGGAGTACAATAGGGTCTAGGAGTAGATCATGGACATTGGTCAAGAATATCCTTAGTGAGGACTAAGGAAATATTTCTCGATTATGGAGGTGATAAAAGAACCCGTCGTAAAGAGTTACAACGATGCAAGCTTTTACACCGATCCAGATGACTATAAGTCTCAATCTGGATACATATTGAAAGTGGGAGCAATTAGCTATAGTAGCTCCGTGCGAGCATTGTAGACATAAAATATTTGCAAAATACATACGGCTCGAATATGATGACCCGCTGACTAAGCTTATCTCACGAGCAAAACATGATCACACCTTAGTACTCTTTGGGTGTTAATCACATAGCGATGTGAACTAGATTATTGACTCTAGTAAACCCTTTGGGTGTTGGTCACATGACGATGTGAACTATGGGTGTTAATCACATACTGGATGTGAATATTAGTGTTGAATCACATGATGATGTGAACTAGATTATTGACCCTAGTGCAAGTGGGAGACTGAAGGAAATATGCCCTAGAGGCAATAATAAAGTTATTATTTATTTCCTTATTTCATGATAAATGTTTATTATTCATGCTAGAATTGTATTAACCGGAAACATGATACATGTGTGAATACATAGACAAACATGGAGTCACTAGTATGCCTCTACTTGACTAGCTCATTAATCAAAGATGGTTATGTTTCCTAACCATAGACATGTGTTGTTATTTGATTAATGGGATCACATCATTAGGAGAATGATGTGATTGACATGACCCATTCCGTTAGCCTAGCACTTGATCGTTTAGTATATTGCTATTGCTTTCTTCATGACTTATACATGTTCCTGTAACTATGAGATTATGCAACTCCGTTTACGGAGGAACACTTTGGTGCTACCAAACGTCACAACGAATGGGTGATTATAAAGGAGTACTACAGGTGTCTCCAAAGGTACATGTTGGGTTGGCGTATTTGAGATTAGGTTTTGTCACTCCGATTGTCGGAGAGGTATCTCTGGGCCCTCTCGGTAATGCACATCACTATAAGCCTTGCAAGCAATGTAGCTAATGAGTTAGTTACGGAATGATGCATTACGTAACGAGTAAAGAGACTTGCCGGTAACGAGATTGAACTAGGTATTGGATACCGACGATCGAATCTCGGGCAAGTAACATACCGATGACAAAGGGAACAAAGTATGTTGTTATGCGGTTTGACCGATAAAGATCTTCGTAGAATATGTAGGAGCCAATATGGGCATCCAGGTTCCGCTATTGGTTATTGACCAAGAACAGTTCTAGGTCATGTCTACATAGTCCTCGAACCCGTAGGGTCCGCACGCTTAAGGTTTCGATGGCAGTTATATTATGAGTTTATGAGTTTTGATGTACCGAAGGAGTTCGGAGTCCCGGATGAGATTGGGGACATGACGAGGAGTCTCGAAATGGTCGAGACGTAAAGATCGATATATTGGACGACTATATTCGGAGTTCGGAAAGGTTCCGAGTGATTCGGTATTTTTGGAGTACCGGAGAGTTACGGAATTCGCCGGAGAAGTATTGGGCCTTATTGGGCCCTGGGAAAGAGAGAGGGCTGCCTAGGGCAGGCGCGCGCCCCAAGGCCTGGTCCGAACTGGACTAGGGGAGGGCCGCACCCTTCCTCCCTTCCCTTCCTTCTCTCCTACTCCTACTAGGAAAGGAGGAGTCCTACTCCGGTGGGAGTAGGACTCCCCCTTGGCGCCTCCTCCTCCTTGGCGGCCCTCCCTTGCTCCTTTATATCTGAGGGGGGGGCACCCCATGACACACAAGTTGATCTACGATCGTTCCTTAGCCGTGTGCGGTGCCCCCTCCACCATATTCCACTTCGGTCATATCGTCATGAGCTTAGGCGGAAGCCTGCGCCGCCGTGGAGCATCATCATCGCCACCACGCCGTCAGGTCTTGTGGAACTCATCCCCGACGCTTTTGCTGGATCGGAGCCCGGGATCGCCATCGAGCTGAACGTGTGCTGAACTCGGAGGTGCCGTGCGTTCGGTACTTGGATCGGTCGGATCGTGAAGACGCACGACTACATCAACAGCGTTGTTATAACGCTTCGCCACGGTCTCACGAGGGTGGACATACACTCTTCCCTCTCGTTGCTATGCCATCACCATGATCTTGCGTGTGCGTAGGATTTTTTTTGAAATTACTACGTTCCCCAACAAACCAAACCTAAATTAAACCTAAACTAAACTTAAAATACAGAAACAAAAACAGAAAAAATACAAGAGGTCTCACCGGGTGGAGGAGGGAGCGCCGGAGGGGTGGGGCGGCCGCGGTGGTGGAGGAGAGGGGCGTCGGGCGGCCGGGTGGAGGAGGGGGCGGCGGCGGGAGGCGGTGGTGGAGCAGAGGGCGCTGGGCCGCTGGAGGGAGCGGGCGGGCGGGCATGGTGGTGGAGCAGAGGGTGCAGGGCCGGGGGGTGGAGGAGGGTGCCAGCGATGTGGGTGGCGTGGGTAGCGGCGGCTCGGGCACGGGCTGTGGCGAGACAATGGGGGATGGCACAGGCGGGTAAGGGGTCACGGGGCTCTGGGCGGCGCGGTGACGTGGGTGGCGCGGGGCAGCGGCGGCACGGGGGCGGGATGGTGTGGGGCGGCGGTGGCTCAGGCGCGGGCGGAGAGAGAGAGAGAGAGAGAGGGAGGGGACAGATGTGGGGCGCAGGCGGGCGTTGATATGGATTTTAGTTAGGGCCCGGTTCTTTGCCGCCCGCTAGCAGACGACAAAGATCCTAGCTAACGAGCGTTAGCTTGGCCACTTTCTTTGCCGTCTGCTAGCGGACGGCAAAGACAGTGTCCGTTAGGTGGTTCTCGGTAGTGGGTCACCCTCATTCTTTTCCGTCTACTAGCGGATGGCAAAGGCTATATGCCGTCCGCTGGCAGACGGCAAAGACTTGGCTGATGGCAAATATGTTCTTTGCCGTCAACCATGTCTTTGCCGTCAGTTTCTATTGAGCTGATGGCAAAGAAGGTCTTTGTCGTCAGCTAGTGGACGACAAAGACCTGGCTGACGACAAAGATCCTGATTCCAGTAGTGGTATGTTGTTCACTCGATGCCTAGGTTGTGGAGGAGGAAAAGGGGCAGCAACATAATCTTTTCCACACCCGTTGCCTTATCAACTCAAATATATGTCGAGTGATTGTTAATAGTGGCAGCTGCAATAATATTGCAAGCACAGAGTTGGTCGAGAAGCTCATTTGCAAACAAAACGTCACCCACATCCATATCGCATGCAATGGCTGAATGATTGTGGCACAATTAAGGTGATTAGCAGCGTGCGAATACCAATTTCAGTAGGGACATATCAAGATGATGTTGAGTGCGATGTGGTGCCGATGCACGCTTGTCACTTGCTTCTTGGACGAGCGTGGTTGCATGACCGTGATGTGCAAATAAGCGGGCGTGTGAATCGCTTATGTTTTGTCCATGGTGGAGAAAAGTTCACTTGGCTTCCCATGACACCCGGAGAAGTCTATTTTGATGAGATGAAAATAAAAGGAAAGAAAAAGGGAGAGAGTGGTCATACACAAAGCATGAGCCACTAATTAGTGAGGGAGTATTTCCATAGCCAAAAGCTCCACAATCAAATATGACCAAGCCCCAGGAAAAACAGGGATTAGTTATGATTGCTAGGCAAATGGATATGCGGGAATTGAGAGAACCTAATACTCTATTCTTTGCACTCATGTACAAGGAAACTTTGCTGGCTACTAACGACCTACCCTCAACTCTTCCTAGTGTTGTTTTTGATCTTTTGCAGGAGTATGAGGATGTGTTTCTGTAGGACCTTGAAGTATGTCTAGAGGGGGGTGATTAGACTACTTGACCAATTAAAAACTTAGCCTTTTCCCAGCTTTAGAGTTTGGCAGATTTTAGCTATCTTAGGACAAGTCAAGCAATCATCACACAATTCAAGCAAGCATGCAAAGAGTGTATGAGCAGCGGAAATTAAAGCATGCAACTTGCAAGAAAGTAAAGGGAAGGGTTTGGAGGATTCAAACGCAATTGGAGACACGGATGTTTTTGGCGTGGTTCCGATAGGTGGTGCTATCGTACCTCCACGTTGATGGAGACTTCAACCCACGAAGGGTAGCAGTTGCTTGTGAGTCCACGGAGGGCTCCACCCACGAAGGGTCCACGAAGTAGCAACCTTGTCTATCCCACCATGGCCATCGCCCACGAAGGACTTGCCTCACTAGCGGTAGATCTTCATGAAGTAGGCGATCTCCTTGCCCTTACAAACTCCTTGGTTCAACTCCACAATCTTGTTGGAGGCTCCCAAGTGACACCTAGCCAATCTAGGAGACACCACTCTCCAAGAAGTAACAAATGGTGCGTTGATGATGAACTCCTTGCTCTTGTGCTTCAAATGATAGTCTCCCCAACACTCGACTCTCTCTCATAGGGTTTGGATCTAGTGGAAAGAAGATTTGAGTGGAAAGCAACTTGGGGAAGGCTAGAGATCAAGATTCATATGGTAGGAATGGAATATCTTGGTCTCAACACATGAGTAGGTGGCTCTCTCTCAGAAATGATAAGTTGGAAGTGTAGGTTTGTTCTGATGGCTCTCTCCACGAATGAAGAGGAGGTGGAGGGGTATATATAGCCTCCACACAAAATCTAACCGTTACACACAATTTACCAATCTCGGTGGGACCGAATCAACAAACTCGGTCAGACCGATTTTAGTAAACCTAGTGACCATTAGGGTTTTCGGTGGGACTGACTTGCATCTCGGTAGGACCGATATGGTTAGGGTTAGGGCCTAACGTAATCTCGGTGAGACCGATCACACAAACTCGGTGAGACCGATTTTGGTAATTAGCTAACCAGAGAGTTGGTCAGGTAAACTCGGTGGAACCGATTTGCTCTTTCGGTGAGACCGAAATGTTACGAAAGGGAAACAGAAAGTTTACATTGCAATCTCGGTGGGACTGATCCGCTCTTTCGGTGAGACCGAAAAGTTACGAAAAGGAAACAGAGAGATTACAATCCCATCTCGGTGAGACCGAGATCCCTATCGATAGAACCGATTTGCCTAGGGTTTGTGGAAGTGGCTATGACATTTTGAATCGGTGGCGCCGGATAAGAAGAATCGGTGAGACCGATTTTGGCTTTAGGTTTAGGTCATATGTGGATGTGAGAAAGTAGCTGAGGGTTTTGGAGCATATCACTAAGCACATGAAGCAAGAGGCTCATTAAGCAACACCTCATCCCTCCTTGATAGTATTGGATTTTCCTATAGACTCAATGTGATCTTGAATCACTAAAATATAAAATGAAGAGTCTTGAGCTTTTGAGCTTGAGCCAATCCTTTGTCATTAGCATTTTGAGGATCCACTTTCATCATCCATGCCATGCCATTCATTGAGCTTTCCTGAAATGTTCATCTTGGAATAGCATTAGCTCAATGAGCTATATGTTGTTATGAATTACCAAAACCACCTAGGATAGTTGCACTTTCAATCTCCCCTTTTGGTAATTGATGACAACATATAGATCAAAGCTTCGACAAATGATAATAAGATTTAAAAACATCGTCGCTTTGAGAAGTATGTGATAAGCAAGAGCTCCCCCTAAATTTGTGCATAGTTTACGATTTGCTTTGGACTGCAAATGCACAAGGAATTAGGCTCATGGGTTACTCTTCCATGTCACATACATCTTGGTGGAGCGCTCAAAATGATACAGATTGAATACATGCACTCATCACCAAGCATAGTAAATGATCACATAGGATAGATAAGATAATATCATCAAACATGCATAAGTGTAGCTTATGATCAAACACATGATCATCAATGTCTCACAAACATAGTAACTCAAGCAATCAAAAGCAAACAAGTTTTAAAAACCACCAAATCAAGAGAGAACAAAAGCAACACACTCTCTCTCGAAGCCTATGATCTATACATTTTCTCCCCTTTGGCAACAAGTTACCAAAAGTTCATAGAAAATGCATAGTGCTAGATCGACTCTCGTGCTTGATCTTGGTGGTGGTGTCCGGATAGCGCCAAGGACGAAGGCTTCAGATTGAAGTAGATGGAGCTGGAGCTGGTGTAGGTTTGGAGCTGGTGGCACCGAGGCTGTAGCTGGTGCAGATGAAGTGGCTCGTGTCGAATCGCACAGCAGATGACCTCTGGGCTCTAGGCACTCTGCAAATGCATCGCTTGTTGTTTTGCCCTTCCTCTCCTGCATGTCATCCTCAGTAGTTGCTCCATAGCAGATTGAATCTCGCCACTTTCACATCTAAGTCATAGAACTTTTGTTCCATGATTCTTTCCAAGCTCTCCGATTTTGAGTGAGGTGGCCAATCCCTTCTCAATCCTCGGTGTTGATGCTATTAAGTATCCGAGCTGCTCCTGCTTGTTCTTCAAGAAATACTCAGATGCCTCCTCTTGAGTTGGCATCCTGCCAGCCTTCTCCTTCCTTGCCTTATCCTTCTTCTCTTGTGCTTGAACTGACGATGGATCATTCTCATTCATGACAACCTCATTGTCCTCAAAGTCTGGATAAATTGGAAAATGTTCTTTATCCAATAGATATTTGCATGTGCCCATGTTTGAGTTAATCAACTCCTGGATCTGAGGGGCATATCCACAACTTCTTTTCTGGTCTGCTGCAGTCCTCTTAATGGTTTCAACCATAAGTCTCATGACTTTGAATTTCTGTGGCACATCAAACAAATACAACATGTTGATTGCATGCCCTCTAATCATGTTGTGGTCACCAGACTTAGGCAGTAGAGTATGCCTTAAGATGCAGTTGATAGTTGGCAGCCCTGACAGAAGGAAGTGGACTGATCCAAACTTATGTGTCTCAATGGCTGTGTCTGGGATCTCCTTGTACATGTGTGCCATGGAATTGTGGTCCATTTTCTTCTTGGCATATACATCCAGGTCATCTTCATTCTCCTTTGGGGCATTTATCAGCTTTGCCCACTCCTCAACAGTTGACTGGTACCTTGTACCTTCAGACATCCACACTATCCTGCCATCTGGATAAAAGTGTGTTGTGGAGTAGAACTGCATGATAAGTTCATCATTCCAGTTGGTGAGCTTTTGCCCAACGAAGTCTGCAACTCCAACAGCAACAAAACTGTCTTGCACTCCAGGATAGTGCTCTACATTTTATTTCATGTAGGTCCAGTTGACCCACCTCATATCACACACTATGGGCTTCTTATCCAGCAGAATAGTCTCATAAAAGTCCTGTTGTTCCTTGGTGTGGAACCTGTAGTCCACAACAGTTCTTCTCCTTGTGGCATATGGATCTGTCATCCTCCATAGCCTCAACCCATTGTCTCTTCTGATCTTCATGTCCTCAGCCACAGGATGGGCATCATTATGGTCTGGTATCTTGGGCTTGAGCTTCCTCAGAACTTGTCCTTCTTCATCTTCTTCATCAGCAACCTCAGGCACTGGGGCCTTGTTCTTCTCAAGAGTGGAATACTCCCGCCATTCCTCTTTGGTGCAGACTTGGCCTTGGGGCAGCTTTGGGTGCTTCCTTGGGCTTAGATGTGGCAGCCCCTGATCTTATAGCATCACCCATAAGCTTTGGTGCCTTGGGTGCTGGTGCAGCAATCTCTTCTTCCTCTTCCATCATGGAAGGCTTCCCAATAACTCCGATTGTGGTCTTCTTGACCCTTTCTTTCCTTTTCTTTCCTTCAGCAAAGAATCGGCTCTTTGGGAGGCTTTTCAGAATTTGAGTTGATGCTCGACCTTTGGCATAGGTGTCCTCTTGGAAGGAACCTTCCTATTGAGTCCGGATTTGTGCTATGTCTTGCCGAGCCATACTCCTTTTGAGCACCGCCTTCTTGGAGGTTGCCTCATCCTCTTCTCGCCCTATAATCCCCATCTTGTAATCTGAGGTTTTCTTCTTCCTTTGCACGGTGGCAGCTTTAGGCAAATTGCTTGGGGTGCTCCTGCTGCCTTCATCTCAAGAGCTGGAGGGACTAGTGCCCTCACTCATGTTCACCTGCCTCCTCGACCTGTTCGACATTGTCACTGGTGCGACATGCTGCAAACACCGACTGCTGACCCTGTGAAGAGTTATAGATGAGGTAGAGTGGATGAGCATCACAAAATGCAGAGATTTTTGCAAAAGAATGACTCAAAAATTCAGTTTTAGTTTTCCACAGAAGCATTTGGATCAACCGATTTTCAAACTCGGTGATACGAAGCAGTTTTGGAACCTAAATCGATGAACTCGGTCGACCGAGTCACAGTTGATGGCACCGAGACTGCTAGGGTTTCACAAAGTCCTAAAATCGGTCTCACCGATTAGCAATTCTCGGTCAGACCGAGTCTCACTAGTGCAATGGCATAAGCCAAATCGGTGGGACCGAGTTTTCCAACTCGGTGGGTTCGAGATGGTTTCGGCGGAAACCTAACCCTAAATTTTTCGAATCAAAACTATTCTAAGGATTGTATTGACTGGATAGGAGTGTTTCAATCGTGGCAAGAATCAATAAGAACACAATGTGCTGAGAATCGGACGAGGAAAGCACTGTGATCGAGTCCATACCCTAGTTCGGCGGAGACTCGCTACGGCGGCAACGGCGGGGTTGAATTCCGTTGACGACGACGGATACCAACGACAGGAGGCGGATGGCAACGAGGAGACGATCCGGAGACCACGGAGGCAGAGCGAGCTATTGCGCGGGCGAAGAGGTTCGGAGAAATTTCCAATTTTTTGCCCGTGACTATATATAGCCCGACCCTGTCGGTGTAACCGAGTGGAACAACTCGGTGGCACCGAGATGCAAAACTGTGTACAGTTATTGCAACTCGGTGTGACTGAAGAGTTCAAATCGGTTGCACCGAGATTGAAAACCTAGATCGACTTAGTGATCTCGGTAAGACCGAAATGGAGGAATCGGTCGACCGAGAATCACAAAGAAGTTTAGGAAGTTTAAGTCTATGACGAATCGGGACTCGAGTGCTCCTCACACAGAGTGGTTCGAATCGACTTGATCAAATTTTGTGATGTAGCATGAATAGAGTTTGAGACGAGAAAAGCATAGATAGCTAGAGAAGGTTCTTAGGCATTCTTGTCCATCCACTTGGCCAAAGAAAAAGAAGCCAATCAATCAAAACAACAAGTGGATGTCCTCGAATGAGTAAAGTATGCAACCAACATGCTCACACAATAAGATGGCAAATTAAATATGTGGCAAAGCATGCACAACCAATTCTAGCATCTATCAAACATTTGGCGATGACTAGGTCATCTATATATGAGTATATTGACTTAGGAGTCGAATGATAGACATTTGATCATAGGTCATACTCATCGTTTAAGCTCAAGTGGGGTTACCACTTTTACATAAAGCATTTATGTGTTCACATCATTAGAGTTTCTTTGACTCAATTCTTAGAGTTAAGCTCCCCCCTAGATGTGAGATCCCCCTAAGAGGGATGAACTAACCTTGGGTTTTGTCGATGATGACTTCATGTAGGTGTTGAAGATGTGGATGCTCAATGTTGATGTAGATCTTTTTGGAGCAATCCTTTGGAGTGAGTTGCACTTTCAATACCTACATGGGTTAGTCCCACAAGGAACAAACAAGTATATCCATAGACATAGAGTGATGCACACACAAAATGATGTCCATGAAATCATTAGGTTACCTTGTCCCTTGCCTTACCAACATGAGGGTTTGTGACTCCTTGAACTAGTGCAAGATATGGAAGTTGATTGCACTTTTCCTTGCCATAATGATATGAGTGAAATATGTTGGCGGACTCACCTCAAGAACTCTCTAGTTCTAGTTCTTCAGGATCCACATCATCTTGATGGGAATCCTTGGAGTTGTAGTTGTACTTGATGAGGTAGAACTTGACGTAGTCTTGGGAATCCACTTGACAGAGACCTTAGGTGCCTCTTCAAATACATCAATATCTTCTTGAAGCTTGTCCTTGCCTTTGTTCTTGTGGTTTTGTGGTGGAAGATCATCTTGTGCTTGTGTTCCCTTGAAGGAAGTAGGATCATACTTCTCTTGTTGAGGAACAAACTTCGTCTTGGGGTATTGATCTTCTTCCCACTCAACTCCATTGGCATTGAACTTTCGCTCAAAACCAACACCTTGATTCTTCCGGTGCCTTCCTTGCTTATGCAATTTCCTCGAATTGCTTACTCCCGCAAGGCTCTTGTATACACCTTTCTCTATAATTCCCTTCAATAAGATGTTTTCTTGCTCAAGTGTAACTTGGCTAAGAGAATCATTAGTGGAATCAAGAGAACTACTAGAAGCAACAATATTGGATTTGACATTATTATTGTTACTACTAGAGGAAGAATCTTTCTTGATCTTGTTACTAGACTTGACTTGAGGCATGTAAGTAGATAAGAGTAAACACTTGGCAATGTAAGAAGAACTTTTCTTACGGAGATCATCATTGATTGCTTTTAATAACTCATGCTCTTGCTCAAGATTGAGCTTTTCAAAGCGTAACTTCTCATGAGCCCTTAAAAGTTCTCGATGATCTTCGAAGATAGTTTCATGAGCTAACTTAAGAGAGTTTAGTTCTTTAGTTAGACGCTCAATCTTCTCCTTATCATTGTCATTCGTTTTATCTTGATTAGCATGATTAATTGATGTTTCATTATAGTATTCATCACTAGAGTTGTCAACAAGTAAATCATCATCCACAAGCAAGTCATCTTCATCACTATTGAAATCAACATACTCAGGATGTGTTACCTTTGGACCTTTGGCCATGAAGCATCTTCCAATTCCTTCATTTGGTGATTCAAATATGTCGTAGGAGTTGGTTGACACAAGTGCTAGACTGGCAACACCTTCATCTTGAGTATATTCGAGTCGGAGTGATAGCTTCTCTCGGAGTGATTGTCTGAGTCGAGCGGATACCCATTCACCAACATGAGCTTGATGTCTTCGTTTTATGTAGCTCTTTGATGACTTGTCCTTCCTTTCCGAATCCTTGCTTCTCCGTGAGGGTCTTCATTCATAACGATCATCTCTACTCCTCCTCTCTCTTGGTGGTGATTCTTCTCTTCTACTTCTTCTTTTGGAGAGTCTTCTTCTTTTGTAGGGTGCCGTACACTCATTGGAATAATGTCCGGGTCTCCCACAATTGTAGCAATTTCGCTCTCGACTAGAAGATCTTTTGTCATTGTAAGACCTTGACTTGGAGCTTCTTTCTTTACTTCTACTCTTGTAGAATTTGTTGAAGTTCTTCACCATTAAGCTCAATTCTTCATTGAAGGTGTGTTTCTCACTTGATGATGTGGGGCTTCACTTGAGGCTTTGTAAGCACCACTTGACTTGTTGTGAAGTTCCTCCTTATCCTTAAGTGACATCTCATGAGCAACAATTCTTCCAATGACTTCCGCTGGCTTGAGATCTTTGTAGTTTGGCATCATTTGAATCAATGTGCACACGGTATCATACTTTCCATCCAATGCTCTTAGGATCTTCTTGATGATGAATCATCGGTCATCTCTTCACTCCCTAAGCCGGCAATCTCATTTGTGATAAGTGCAAGCCTAGAGTACATTTCAATGACACCTTCACCATCCTTCATTTTGAACTTGTCAAGCTGACTTTGGAGCACATCCAACTTGGATTCCTTGACGGATTCGGTACCTTCATGCATATCAATCAAAGTATCCCAAATTTCCTTTGCATTCTCAAGACGGCTGATTTTGTTGAATTCTTCGGGGCACAATCCATTGAAGATGATATCACAAGCTTGAGCGTTGTATTGCAACATCTTCAATTCTTCCGCATTAGCTTCATGGTTCGGCTCTCTCCCATCAAAGAATTCACCTTGCAAGCCAATACAAATAATTGCCCAAATGGCGGGGTTATGTCCGAGAATATGCATTTTCATCTTATGCTTCCAACTAGCAAAATTAGTACCATCAAAGTAAGGACCTCTACGGTGATAATTTCCCTCGCTAGACGCCATACTCTCCTAGGTTGTGAAACCAAGGCTATGACCACCAAAAGCGATGGAAATCAAAGCAAATGGAGATCAATGCTCTGATACCACTTGTAGGACCTTGAAGTATGTCTAGAGGGGGGTGATTAGACTACTTGACCAATTAAAAACTTAGCCTTTTCCCAGTTTTAGAGTTTGGCAGATTTTAGCTATCTTAGGACAAGTCAAGCAATCATCACACAATTCAAGCAAGCATGCAAAGAGTGTATGAGTAGCGGAAATTAAAGCATGCAACTTGCAAGAAAGTAAAGGGAAGGGTTTGGAGGATTCAAACGCAATTGGAGACACGGATGTTTTTGGCGTGGTTTCGATAGGTGGTGCTATCGTACCTCCACGTTGATGGAGACTTCAACCCACGAAGGGTAACGGTTGCGCGAGTCCACGGAGGGCTCCACCCACGAAGGGTCCACGAAGTAGCAACCTTGTCTATCCCACCATGGCCGTCGCCCACGAAGGACTTGCCTCACTAGCGGTAGATCTTCACGAAGTAGGCGATCTCCTTGCCCTTACAAACTCCTTGGTTCAACTCCACAATCTTGTCGGAGGCTCCCAAGTGACACCTAGCCAATCTAGGAGACACCACTCTCCAAGAAGTAACAAATGGTGCGTTGATGATGAACTCCTTGCTCTTGTGCTTCAAATGATAGTCTCCCAACACTCAACTCTCTCTCATAGGGTTTGGATCTGGTGGAAAGAAGATTTGAGTGGAAAGCAACTTGGGGAAGGCTAGAGATCAAGATTCATATGGTAGGAATGGAATATCTTGGTCTCAACACATGAGTAGGTGGCTCTCTCTCGAAATGGTAAGTTGGAAGTGTAGGTTTGTTCGATGGCTCTCTCCACGAATGAAGAGGAGGTGGAGGGTATATATAGCCTCCACACAAAATCTAACCGTTACACACAATTTACCAATCTCGGTGGGACCGAATCAACAAACTCGGTCGACCGATTTTAGTAAACCTAGTGACCATTAGGGTTTTCGTGGATGACTTGCATCTCGGTAGGACCGATATGGTTAGGGTTAGGGCATAACGTAATCTCGGTGAGACCGATTACACAAACTCGGTGAGACTGATTTTGGTAATTAGCTAACCAGAGAGTTGGTCAGGTAAACTCGGTGGAACCGATTCGCTCTTTCGGTGAGACCGAAATGTTACGAAAGGGAAATAGAAAGTTTACATTGCAATCTCGGTGGGACTGATCCGCTCTTTCGGTGAGACCGAAAAGTTACGAAAAGGAAACAGAGAGATTACAATCCCATCTCGGTGAGACCGAGATCCCTATCGATAGAACCGATTTGCCTAGGGTTTGTGGAAGTGGCTATGACATTTTGAATCGGTGGCGCCGGATAGGAAGAATCGGTGAGACCGATTTTGGCTTTAGGTTTAGGTCATATGTGGATGTGAGAAAGTAGCTGAGGGTTTTGGAGCATATCACTAAGCACATGAAGCAAGAGGCTCATTAAGCAACACCTCATCCCTCCTTGATAGTATTGGATTTTCCTATAGACTCAATGTGATCTTGAATCACTAAAATATAAAATGAAGAGTCTTGAGCTTTTGAGCTTGAGCCAATCCTTTGTCATTAGCATTTTGAGGGATCCACTTTCATCATCCATGCCATGCCATTCATTGAGCTTTCCTGAAATGTTCATCTTGGAATAACATTAGCTCAATGAGCTATATGTTGTTATGAATTACCAAAACCACCTAGGGATAGTTGCACTTTCAGTTTCCCAAGGACGTGCCACCTGGTTTTCCACCAAAGCGGGGCATTGAACAACAAATCGACTTGGTTCCAGGTGCCCCATTACCAAACCGACCACCGTATCGAGCAAACCCAGAGGAGACGAAGGAAATTCAGAGGCAAGTAGAAGATCTTCTTAACAAAGGGTATGTAAGGGAAAGTCTTTCTCCTTGTGCCGTTCTGATTCTTTTAGTTCCAAAGAGAGATGGTACTATGTGCATGTGCATTGATTATAGATCCATTAACAACATCACTATGAGATATTGACACCCTATACCTAGGCTCGATGACATGCTTGATGAACTTTGTGGTTCCACCATATTTTCAAAAATTGATTTGCAAAGTGGTACCACCAAATAAGAATGAAAGAGAGTGACGAATGGAAAACTGCATTCAAGACAAAATTTGGCTTGTATGAATGGTTGGTTATGCCTTTTGGATTAACGAATGCACCTATTACTTTCATGAGATTGATGAATCATGTGCTTAGGTCCTTCATTGACAAGTTTGTAGTGGTTTACTTTGATGACATATTGATTTATAGTAAAACTTTGGAGGATCATGTTGGACATATAAAATGTGTGCTTTGCTGTCCTACGGGAGGAAAAGTTGTATGCTAACGTGGAAAAGTGTACATTTTGCACAAACAAGGTTGTGTTTCTTGGCTTTGTTGTTTTCAGAAAAAGGTGTGGAGGTCGATGAAGAGAAGATCAAGGCTATTCGTGAGTGGATGCCTCCACAAAATGTGAGCCAAGTACGTAGCTTCCTCAGACTTGCGGGTTTCTACCACCGGTTCGTAAGGATTTCAGCACCATTGCACCAATGAATGAGTTAATGAAGAAGGACATTCCATTCCAATGGGGTGATGCCCAAGACAAGTCCTTCCAAGAACTGAAGATGAGGTTGACATAGCCCCATTGCTTTCACTTACCGATTTTGGTGACATTTGAGGTTGAATGTGATGCAAGTGGTGTTGGCATTGGCGGAGTTCTAATGCAAGAAGGTAAACCCATCGCCTATTTTAGTGAGAAGCTTAATGGTCCAACTCTTAATTATTCCGTCTATGATAAATAATTGTATGCACTTGTTCGATCTTTGGAAACATGGCATCATTACTTGTGGCCAAAAGAATTTGTAATACATTCTGACCATGAATCTTTAAAACATCTAAAGGGTCAACTCAAACTGAATGGTAGACATGCAAAATGGCGTGAGTTCATAGAGTCTTTTCCCTGTATTGTCAAGTACAAGAAAGGGGAGGATAACGTTGTCACCGACGCATTGTAGAGGCGCCATATTTTACTTTCCCAACTTGATGTTAAAATCCTTGGTTTAGAAAGCATCAAAGAATTGTATGCTAACGAATCATACTTTGCTGAACCATTTTCAAAGTGCAACAAGGGAAATGGATGGGAGAAGTTTCACTTGCATGATGGATTTCTATTTGGAGCTAACAAATTGTGCATCCTAGATTGTTTTGTTCGTTTGTTACTTTTGCTGGAGGCTCACGCTGGTGGTCTCATGGGACATTTTGGATCCAAGAAAACTGAAAGCGTGCTCATTGATCACTTCTGAAAGGATAGATATAGTTGACTAGAGGGGGGTGAATAGGCAACTAACAATTTTTAGCTTTTCTTTACCAATTTAAACTTTGCATCAAAGTAGATTGTCTAGATATGCAACTAGGTGAGCAACCTATATGATGCAACAACAACAAGTATACAAGCAAGCAAGGAATGCAACACAAAGTAAGCTTGCACGAGTAAAGGTACGAGATAACCAAGAGTGGAGCCGGTGAAGACGAGGATGTGTTACCGAAGTTCCTTCCCTTGAGAGGAAGTACGTCTCCGTTGGAGCGGTGTGGAGGTACAATGATCTCCAAGAAGCCACTAGGGCCACCGTATTCTCCTCACGCCCTCACACAATGCGAGATGCTGTGATTCCACTATTGGTGCCCTTGGAGGCGGCGATCGAACCTTTACAAACAAGGTTGAGGCAATCTCCACAACTTAATTGGAGGCTCCCAACGACACCACGAAGCTTCACCACAATGGAATATGGCTCCGCGATGACCTCAACCGTCTAGGGTGCTCAAACACCCAAGAGTAACAAGATCTGTAAGGGATTAGTGGGGGGGAATCAAATTTATCTTGGTGGAAGTGTAGATCGAGGCCTTCTCAACCAATCCCTAGGAGTTCAACAAGTTTGATTTGCTAGGGAGAGAGATCGGGCGAAAATGGAGCTTAGAGCAACAATGGAGCTTGGGGATGGAAGAGGTAGTCAACTCGGAGAAGAAGACTCCCCTTATATAGTGATAGAACAAATCCAACCGTTATCCACTAACTCAGCCTGCGACGAGTGGTACTACCGCACCAGACAAGCAGTACTGTAGGGCTCTGCGGTACTAACGCTGGCGCGGCAGGAGCTAGACCAGCCCTGTTGCGTTGAAGCAGAGAGCGGTAGAACCGTTGACGCGAACTACCGCTCCCCCTTGCGGTACTACTGCAAGGTAGGGTTAGTCTAGGCAGGGAAGGCACCGACATATAAAAATACATCCGTGGCTACTTCCACTGAGTTTCGATCTGTGCAAAAATCCGACACGGTACTACTGCAAGCCTGGCGCGGTACTACCGTGTAGGGCGCGGATGTAAAAAATTACATCCGCCCCTACATTCGCTCGTGTTGTTGTGCCTGTCCTGAGGCCACGATACTACCGCGCCCATGGAGTGGTACTACCGTAACAACCTGGAATACTACCGTGCCCCTGGCCAGTACTATCGCAAGGGCTTGCGGTACTACCTCTCCTAAGAGCAGTACTACCGCATGACCCAACACAACAACACTAGGAGTCCTTCATTTTGCAGAGACACGGAAAAACGGAGGATGCTCCAAAGATCCAAAGGAAAGGTGGTGCAAAGGAACAGACGTGTACGTGATGATTCCACCCAAACCTTTCCAAAGCGGACCCCCTCTTAATAGTATGGCTTTCCTACGACTCAAATCCACCAAAAAGAAACGCAGAGAAACGCCGTCTTCAATAGGCTTCGAGGGTCACCAAATCGTCTTGCGCCTAGACATGATATATCTGAAATGCTCAATGCACACGATTAGTCCGCAAAAGCATTGTCATCAATCACCAAAACTATTTAGGGATAAATATGCCCTTACAGTCTCCCCCTTTTTGGTGGATTGATGACAATACGGGATTTGCACATAGGGATATAAAATTAAACATAGGCAAACCCAACATCTATAAAATGTAGACGGGCTCCCCGTAGATGTGTGCTCTCTAGAGAAATGCTTTGGACTGCAGAACACACATACTAGGATCAACACTCCCCCTATATTTTATAGATGAGGCATATCTTGCAATAAAATAACTAATACTAAGCAAGGAGGCAAGATAATAAATATGAGCATAAAGAAACTGACACAAGATAGCATAAGCTCATGGGCTACTAAGCATGAAAGACAGTAAGATACGCTAGAGTGCATATGTCTTACACCATATGATAGGGAAATACGACTCACGAGCACAAGCCAAACCAAAGCAAACGAGGTTCAACAGGATGAAAGCAAAGCGACAAAGATAAACAACACGACACGAGACTCGCAAATTATACACTCTCTCCCCCTTTGACATCGAGACACCAAAAAGGCAGAGAGGACACCTACGACACAGATGGTAGCCCAAGCTGAAGTGATCACTCGTCACGCTCCTCGTCGAACTCGGCAGCGGGGATGGTCTCCTCCTCAGATTCAGTCCACTGAAAGCCCTGCTTCACCATCCATTCAGCCTCTGGGGTGATGTGCTTCTCGGACCCGCTTGATATCTCCTCGCCAAACGTCCTCAAGATCCACTTGTCGCGACGACAACTCTCCCTCTGAGCAACATGAGACCTGTACTGTCCCTTGGACCGTAGACCCAAGAAAATACAAGTTTCGCAAAAAGAGAGGAAAACAGCCTTTGCAATGCAACCTTCAAGCGAACGGCACACCAAGGATCTAACACACGAGGCAACTCAAACACAAGCTCGGGCCGAAGAAAGAAAGGCAAAAGACAACATGGACCAAACACGAGACACAACCTCTCCATAGAGAGGGCGGTGGCCGGAGCCACCTATGTTTGAGTTAATTGGTATGGCACCACGAAGAATTATCCTTGGGCCCATGACCAATCTCGTCTTTGACGCACAAGTACCATAAAAAATGGCTAATGTGAAAGAGTTGATCAATTTATGCATAATGGGTGGAGGGAGAGTTCATTGAGAGAACAACACTCCCCCTATATCCATGCCTACACCTAAACAAGACATCAAGTTGAGTATGGTAGGATGTGCAAGGGTTCAAGCCACATTGCTCGAATCAATGATATTTAGCTCATGCCTTAACTCACGAAATCTTGTTTCATCCAAAGGCTTCATGAAGATATCTGCAAGGTTATCATGAGTGTTGACATAGTTGAGCTCGATCTCCCCTCGCCTAATATGATCCCGGATGAAGTGATACCGAATCTCATTATACTTCGTCTTGAAGTGTTGCACCGGGTTGAGAGAAATCTTGATGGCACTTTCATTGTCACACCAAAGAGGCACTTTGTCACAAATGACACCATAATCCTTTAAAGTTTGCCTCATCCAAAGAAGTTGTGCACAACAACTACCGACAGCCACATACTCCGCTTCGGTGGACGTGAGAGACACACAACTTTGCTTCTTAGAAGACCAACTCACCAAAGAGCAACCAAGGAATTGGCACCCTTCGGAAGTTGACTTCCTATCCACTTTGTCTCCCGCCCACTCGGAGTCCGAATAGCCTACAAGGTTGAAGTTTGCTCCTCTTGGGTACCATTAGCCAAAGTTTGGGGTATGAGCCAAATATCGAAAGATTCGCTTGACCGCCACAAAGTGGCTTTCCTTAGGTGCGGCTTGAAACCGTGCACAAATTCCCATACTCAACATGATATCCAGTCTAGATGCACAAAGGTAAAGCAAAGAGCCAATCATGGAGCGATATACCTTTTGATCCACCGCTTTACCATTGGGATCTATGTCAAGTTGGCATTTGACGGGCATTGGAGTGGAAGCCGGCTTGACATCACTTAGCTTGAATCTCTTGAGCATGTCTTGAGTGTATTTGTCTTGGTTGATGAAGGTTCCTTCTCTTCGTTGCTTGACTTCGAACCCGAGAGAGAACTTCAACTCTCCCATCATGGACATCTTGAACTTTGAGGTCATGAGAGTGGCAAATTCCTCACTGAAAGCTTTTGTCGGAGTAATGGGCCATGGGTAGCCTAACCCGAGCCCCCGAACATTTCAAGACATCGGGGCCGGCTGCGCCCCTCAAGACGTCAAGACAGATCCCTGGCTTCTGGCGGCGGGATGGCCGAACGGCCGACTGTCAGAAGGCGGCCGAGTTCCAGAAGACGGCATCACAACAGGCCGACTCCTAGTGGGCGGCCTCCAGAGAGGCCGACCCCTAGTAGTCGACCCGTGGCGCCCTCAAAGTCTGCGCCCTCATCAAGAAGACAAGGCAGGGTGTGGCTACAACAGAGCCCATCCCCGAATCGAGGTCAGGCGTGGCCACGGTGCCCGACAAAGGAGATCTCCGCACGACGCGGCACTGCTGCCTCTCCCCCCTGGACGTCACTCCTGACAAGCGGAGCCCTGTTCCCACGACGGCCTGTCGGTATGGCTTGCAGGCGGCGGGCCCTACCAGGCAGTGAGAGCCCTGAAGACGGAGGAAGCCAGGGCAGCCGGACCTAAGGGAGGCCGCTTCCAGCAGGTGGCTTATCCCTCCCTCGGGCCCCGTGCGCCATCAACCAGATAAGACATGGTGTGGCTACAGTGATCGCCCGCCAGGTGGTGGGACTGTAACCACGCTCCCCCGACCAAGCCTACGTCATTAGCATCACGGCACAACTGGTGATCGTGACCAGCCAAGACCATGGCGGCGGGAGAGGCTGTCGGCTCCGTGCAGCACAGCATCGGCGGGGCCCACCAGGCGGCGGGCCCTAGCAGTCGACGAAGAAGCTGGCGACCAGAGACACTGACAGCCGGATCCTACACCCGACAGATTACCAATGTACCCCTGAGGGGATAGGCCTATATAAACCCCCAGGGCACCCATGCAAAGGGTTCCAACCTGTTAGAACTAGACTCATACCTAGAGGAGGAGAGAGCGTGCCTGCCCTCTTCCACCTCTACCAAATAGCTCAAGGAGCACCATTGTACCACTAGTGCCTTAGTGATCATGCGGAGACCCTGCAGAGCAGGACTAGGGGTGTTATCTCCACGGAGAGCCCCGAACCTGGGTAAAGTTCGTCGGCGTACGTGTCTACGCCTCATCCCGCTTCCAAGCACCGACGACGTTCTACTCGCTCCCACCATGATAATGTCACAACCCTAGACCTATGCTTGTAATTAGTGGCCTTGCATTCATGCATCATGTCTAAATTATAAAAGTTGAACTGAGGAATTTTGGAAGCCTAAAAAATCTGATTAAAAGTAGGGCAAGAACCCTAAAAATATTATTCATTGTTTCCGAAAACTTACTCATTGATGTTTGATAATTTTGGCAAGGGTTTGATCCAAACCAAAAATATTTAACATTTTTAAGGAATTATTTTTGGGCTTTGGATTTAAATCAATAACATATTTGAGTTGGATTTATTTCTGTTATAAAGAAGTAAAGTTCAAATATTTTTGTAAATTGGTATGTAACCTCGGACTAGTTTCCTGAGCTCACATAAAAATTTACAGAAATTTTAAAAATGATTTGGTATTTAAATCAAATCATTACAAATCACAGAAAATAGAAAACAAAAACAAATAGGAAACAGAAGAGAGGGAGAGCCTACCTGGGCCTTACGTACTGCAGCAACTGGCCCAGTCCACCTCAGCCCAGGCGCCAGCCGTCTCCTTCCTTTGCCAGGAGGACGGCGGCGTGTCGCACGCACAGGAGGCGAAGCCACCTTCTGCTTGCCACCTCCCGAGCCTATCTCCTCGTCACGAGACGTGCACAGGCACCCTCTCTCTCTCCCCTGTCTCCCTGGACCTGCTCCTCCCCTCTGTACCTCTCTCCCGAGCGAGACCGAGAGGTCGTCGTCGCCGCCGTTCTCCTTTAACGTAGCCATTGACCACCGAGAGCTGAACCGCCATGTGTGGGAGCCTCGCCATCGACCAGAAACCCATGAAGCCGCGGATCGTGATCCCGGACGCCCTGAAGCCTCGCCATCGAGCTCATCTTCTCCGCACGGCCGCCGGACGCCATCGACAAATTCGCCGCTTCCAGGTCGACCCCGAGCCCGCTGAGCTGCGCTTCGACCTCCCAGTGAGCTCCTCCGCCGTTTCCCCCTGTCCCCGTGGCCTTTCCCTTGCCGTAGTGTCGTTCCCCGCCGCCACCAAGCTCGCCGTCGTCGCCGCTGCTGGCCATCCCCGGAAGCCCCGCGACCACCGTTGGATGCGCTGCAGCACGAGCTCTCCAACGCGCCTATCCACGCAACCAACCGTCGCCGGAGTCGGCCGGACGGGCAACTCCGCCGCGTCTGCTTAGGACCGGGGATTAGCCACCGGTTTAGCTGACGTGGCTGGTTTAGTTTAGGTGTTAACTAACCCCCACAACCGCTGAAATGTGGGCCCTATTCATCTATTTCGGGTTGTGATCACGCCTTCTGCTTCTATTTTACCTCCTAATATAAATTTTCATCATTGAGGTGTCGTGAGTATTAATGAAGAATCCGTCTTTGGCTGAAAGTCATAAACTATCCTTTTGTTGTTGCTTATTTTTCGATGTTTTTGTCTCCACGAATGATATTATCCTGTCTGTGCAATTTTAGCCTCGATGCACTCTATTGATCTCAGTGGAGGATCGTACACATGTTTTTTGGGTCCACTCTATGAGATTTCATTGTTTCATCGTCATTTAGCCATGGAGGCGGACGGCTGGCATCATTGTGTTCCGGATCAGACATGTGAATGAACTATGATTTTTTATTTGTAAGATGGATATTTGTGCTTAAGCACTAATCATATAGATTTATTCTTGCCTTCTTGTACATGGAAAGGAACCAGAAGTTTAAGGTTACATAAGACTAGCCACAATGCATAATAATATACACTAGTAACATAGACAAATCCCTAGACTATGTTACTACCTTCATAGTGGATAGTAACATAAGTGTGGTAACATGCAAAACTTTATTTATTAAGTTATAGACTCATATTGCATTGGGACATGTGATGTTACAGTAACTAGCTAAGTTACTGTAATTACCCCTCTCCTCATTAACTCATTGCCACATAAGCAAAGTTGCTGAGTTGGACTCGATGTTACTACTGAAGTTACTCCCACTGTGGCTAGTCTAAGAATTTCCCTTCAGGTATCATCTTCACCTATTTCCTTTTTCTTTTTGGCAATAAACGACTCCTTATGTATGTGGAAATGAGGAGAGGGAGCAAGGTTGTATGTGGATGAACCCAAAACCCATGTACAAGGTAAAATGAGAGAGCAACCTTGTACATTTTCTCACCACACGCCAGATAAACCAAATACGCTCTTTTGGTTAGTGATATGGTAAATTTACCAACAAACAGACTATTGGAGATGCTCTGATCTTATTTCCCATTTTATCTTGTGTGAATTTAAAGCAGTCATGAGTGTCATTCTTTTTGTTTCAACATGTCTTCTAAATTGTTAAAACACATTAGATGCATTTCAATTTGAGTGACTAAGTGAGCAAGCATAATTCAATTCATTATATATCACCCAATTAGATTTACATAGTGCATTTGAAAGGAAATATGACGAGACAATGCATCCTACATTATTACATCAGCTTAAATCGAAGAATGGCTCGGCATGATTCCACGAGCAAAGATTTCCTTTTCGCAAAGACGTGCATTGCACGTGCATGCTTACTAGTTTTAGTTAGTGCTAGAACTAACTATTTAACCTCGAGTCACTAACCACTAGGACCCACTGGTCAGGTTTGTCCCTGGTCAACCCAGTTAACTCACTGACGTAAGGCTGATGCAGGGATGACGTCATAATTGTTTTCCGGATTTATAATAAATCAGAAATGATTTATTATTTCTAGAAATTATCACAAACTTAAAAAATTCACAGAAATTCAACCGTAACTCCAAATGAATGCTTACTGGCTGGCTACACATGAACACGAGGATAATTTTGCAGGTGGTGCTTCCAGTACCTGCCTGGGTGGTGAGCGTTCTCTATGGTCATGTATCTGGCGAGCGAAAGTTCCGCTCAAGATGCGGGTCACTGCCTGGAAGGTAGCGGCTGGGCCCTTAGCAACAAATGAATGCAAAGTGACTAGACATCTCTCAGATCGTGGAACATGTCCTGTGTGTGGCCTTGAAGTGGAGAGCTCCTTCCATGCTTTAATTACATGTGGCCATGCAAGGGCCCTTTGGGAGGCCATGCGTGAGTTCTGGCCGCTACCGGCGACGGACCAACTGATAGACAATGGCAAGGAGTGGCTGTTACATGTTTTATCTGGATGTTCTGATCAAGTTCGTGACATGGTTATTTTGCTTATTTGGCGTATTTGGAGTCTCACGTCAGATATTGCACATGGCAAGGTAGTTCCTCCATTGGAAATAAGTGTTGATTTCTTGGTCAGTTATCTAAAGTCCCTAGATCTTGCTCGGAGATATAGCACTGAAGAGATTATCAAAGGTAAAATGACCCTGTTGGAGGTTCGGACTCCGGAACCTATGGGTAGCGGACAATGTGTGCCATGGCCTCCTCCTCAAGTGGGCTAGGCGGCGCTCTCGGTGGATGGTTCCTTTTCTGTTCATGATGGCTCCGCAGCGACTGGTATGGTGCTACGACGTCATGACGGTTCGGTCATCTTTGCTGCTTATAGGATTTTATTCAGATGCAATGATGCTCTAGAAGCGGAGATCCATGCGCTTATGCAAGGCATGGCTTTAGCTCTCCAACACACAGAACTGCAAGTGATCGTCCAGTCAGATTCAATTGAGGCTCTGTCCATCTTATCAAATGAGAATCTCTCACGTTCAGCTTATGGGCACTTGGTAGCTGAGATTAAGGCCCTGATGGAGGAGAGGGAGTTTATTCCCCAGAAGATTTGTAGGGATCAAAATAGGGTAGCAGATTGTCTGGCTAATTACAGCCGTACAGAATCATGTACTGCTGTTTGGCTCCAGAGAGGCCCTCTATGTATTGAGGATCTCTTGCCAATAGATTGTAATCCTATAATTTTGGAATAAAACTCCTCTTTATCGCAAAAAAAACTCCAAATGAAATAATTTATATATGAAAAATGATCAGAAAAATATGAAGAATCTGTTTATGCCATGTTCATGCATGTTTGAACAAGTTAACCTCACTGAATAGGACAAATGATGATTAGGGCAATTTATGAAATAACATTTGGAGTTGGAATTTGATCTTGTTTGAGTTCCACTTCAATTAACTTGGCTAGATATTGCATTAGGTGAATTCAGTACCTTAACATGACATGTCATTCATGTGAATGTGCATTGCTTTGATTGTGTTCCTTCTTTGCTAGTCGGTGGTTGTTCCCCCTCAGTAGACATATGTTCCGATGATGAGTTCGATGACACCGATGAAGAGCTATACTATCTTCAGAAGTGTCAGGCAAGCAAAACCCCCTTGTTCATTCCGATACAATCCCACTCTCTCGCTCCTGCTCTCTTTTACTGCATTAGGACAACAATGTTTCAACTGTTACATGCTGCGGTAGTTGAACCCCTTTCCTCTGCATGACCTGTCATTGCCACAGTAAATAGATGAAACCCACTAGCATGAGTAGGAGTTGTTTGAGCCCTGATCTGCCTACTCATTCATGCTTGTTTGTCATGCCTGCTCTTCGCTTAGAGTTGAGTCAGTCGATTCATCGGGATGAATTGGAATGTGGTGAACATGTCCTACCGTTGAGAGCTAAGTGTGTGAACACGATTTGGTAAAGGTAGCGGTGAGAGGCCATGTAGGAGTACATGGTGGGTTGTCTCATTGCAGCCATTCTCGTGAACCGAGTTACGTGTTTGTGATCCATGAGCAGTTACTACCACACATTGGGTTCCGTAACCTGCCCCTCTCGGCTTATTAATCAACTCGATCTCGTCCGGGAGTTGCAACTACTTTCTGGTGTTTGTAGGTAGTGTTAATAGTCTACCAAGTGGCACCCGGTACAAGTGGGCTTGGGACAGACTAGGCACAGTGGCACGGTGTACCAAGTGGCACCCGGATGGTGGGCTTGGGAACCCTGCTCACATGTTTGGGGCCGTGAGCGACACCCCGGCGGGATCTCCTTGCGGATGGAACCCGAATAGGCGATAAACCTGGACTAGAGACTTGTGTGGTTAGTCAGGTCGTGGCCAACTCCCTCGCCAGGCTTCCGCTTGAAGGTTGCCGAGATACACGACATGTACATGGTGGTAAGTGGCGAGAGCGTGTGTGAAGAAGTACAACCCTGTAGGGTTAACATCATCTATTCGAATAGCCGTGTCCGCGGTAAAGGACTTCTGGGTTGCCTGTACAGTTCATAGACAAGTGAAAGTGGATACTCTAAAATGCGCAAGATAAGCGTGAGTTCTATGGATGGCGTTCTCGTAGGGAGACGGGAGCGGATCCATAGTGGTGTATTGATATGGTGAATATGTGGACTCGTGTGCGCCACCTCAACAGAGTTACTTGTAGTTGTAGTTCAGGTTAGCTACCGAGTCAAAGCTGGCTTGTTGCAGTTAAACTCCACCACCCCTTTGTTGATACCGATGCATATGTAGATAGTTCTGATGTAAGTCTTGCTGGGTACATTTGTATTCACGTTTGCTTATTTTATGTTTTTGCAGAGAGACGTCAGTCTCACTAGTAGTTCCGTATGGACTTCGACGTTTAGCTAGTTACCTCAGCTACGATCTTATACCCTTGGGAGGGTCTTGTAGATAGTCAGGCTTCTCAGCCTTTTTCATTTGTAGTTGTCTGTACTCAGACAAGTTAAGCTTCCGCATGTGCTTGATTCTTGTATGCTCTGTATGTTGGGTCATGAGACCCATGTTTGTAATACTTGACTCCTCGGAGCCTAATGAATAAATACTCTGAGTAGTAGAGTCTTGTTGTGATGCCATGTTGTACTTGCACATATCGAGCATATTGTGTGTATGATTTTGAAATGCTTGGTATGTGTGGGATCCAACAACCTAGTTGTCTATCCTTGGTAGCCTCTCTTATGGGGAAATGTAGTTTGGTGCTTCCACTGAGCCATGGTAGTACACTACAGCCCGGTTTACCGGAGTCCTGCTAGCCCTGTACTACTGCTCCGGAACACCTAGACTGGCCGGCATGTGATACACTTCGTTCCTGTGTCTGTCCCTTCGGGGAAATGTCACGCGATGGCATCCAGAGTCCTGTTAGCCCAGGTGCTACAGCCCGGATTCACACGCTGCTGACCGACATGCTCGATGTTGTTTCATGTATGCCTGTCCCCATAAGTTAGTGCCACTTTGGGTTCACGACTAGTCATGTCGGCCCGGGTTCTCTGTCATATGGATGCTAGCGACACTATCATATACGTGAGCCAAAAGGCGCAAATGGTCCCAGGCCAGGTAAGGTGGCACCCATGGGAATACCGTGCGTGAGGCCGCAAAGTGATATGATGTGCTACATGCTAGATCGGTGTGACTTAGGATCGGGGTCCTGACAGATAAGCCATCCTTTGGCATATGTCGCACCCAACCCCCGACATTTGGCGCTCACCGTGGGGCGAGGTGCACCGTCTCCCGGAGACCTGCTCTAGACGGGAACCTTGTTCCTTCCTGGCGAGCGCAGCCAGCCCGGCAATGCCAGACGGCGTCTGCACCGACGCGCTGCACAGCGCGGAGGTCGCCTGCGCGGTGAGCTGCCTCGCTGATCTTGTTGGCGAGATTCGCCTCTCCGACGAGCCCACATCTGTTGCGGGCACCGATGGCCCTGAGAGCCGCCTCGTGAGCCTCCTCGATCAGCTCCACATCGCCAGCGAGCCCGCTGCTGACTTGGAGTCGGTTGGCTCCACCGACCCGATGTTGGTCGACTCCGACACGGCGTCGCTCGACGCGTTCCCCTCCAACGTGGTGGTCTACGACGAGCCGCTTCCTCGCGCGGACAGCGGCGACAACACTGTCATGGAGTTGCTCGTCATCACCCACGGCGAGCACTCTGGTGGAGGTGGCCAGGACCCGTTGCAGGCGGCAATGCAAGACCTGGCTGCGCCTATCCCAGAAGACGCCGACGCCGAGACGCTGGAAACGCGCCGCGTCCAGCTCGTCGAGAGCGCCAACCGGCTGACCAGCATGAGACGCCTTTCGGAGGCCTACCAGCGGGAAATGGACCGTGCCGTCGGCGGCACGCCGGCTCCTGGTGGGCCTAGCCGCATTGGCTTGGTCTGGCAGCGTGGCGCGACCATCGCCAGCATGTTCGGGACAGATCGTCCCATCTACGCCACGCCTGCGGAGAACATACGAGCTGCCCAGGCGGCAGCAGACGAGTTAGACAAACTCGAGGGCGACAAGCGTCTCCACATGACGGAGCGAGTTCAGCAGCTCCTCGACGAGGCTGCTAAGCAGCAAAATGCCAGGTGCCGGACTGAAGCGCCCAACCGGCTAAACGACGATCTGCCTCCTCGACGAGACCAAGGCGCGACATCCCGGACGCCGACTGGTGGTGTCCGCGACAGAAGAGACAAGGAGCCGGCTGCCAGCCGCAGCCGGACTCACATCACCATTGAGCGCGACCAAGACGGTTGCCCAAGAGCAGTACAGCGGCGAGACGACTGTCCGCCTCCTCCTCCCCGTAGGGAAAGGCGCATTTCCCTGCCGCCTGTTGATCACCCATCACTCGGCGACCGCCTTGGATGCCGAGAAGGAATCGGAGAAAACGATGCCCGCCACCGGATCGATCGCCTCAATCGATCCCTGGCGCTAGAAGAAGAACATGAGCTGGGTCCGCCTTGTTTTGGCCCCCACATCCGAGATGAGCCCTTCCCCAAAGGATTCACTCTCCCAAGAGACACAACCAAGTACACTGGCTCCGTGAAGCCGGAGGACTGGCTCGTCGACTACTCCACAGCCGTCAGCATCGCCAACGGCAACAAGCGCGTTGCTGTAAAGTACGTCCCGCTCATGCTCCAGGGCATGGCCCGGATGTGGTTGAACAGCCTGAAGCCCCGCAGCATCAACAGCTGGGTCGATTTCACCGAAGCATTCATCTGCAACTTCACCAGCACGTACAAGCGGCCGCCCAAGCCCCGCCAACTCTCCTTATGCGTCCAAGGCCCCAACGAGTCGACTCGCGACTATCTTACGCGCTGGGCCGAGTTGCACAACTCGTGTGAGGGTGTGTGTAACGCCCCGGATTCGATGCGCCAGGTGTCTGCCAGTTATTCGCCGTCTTTGCCATGTCATCATCTGCATTTCATATCATGTCGTCATGTGCATTGCATTTGCATACGTGTTCGTCTCATGCATCCGAGCATTTTCCCCGTTGTCCGTTTTGCAATCCGGCACTCCTATGTCTCCCGGCGCCCCCTTTTACCTCTTTTCATGTGCGGGTGTTAAACGGTCTCGGAATGGACCGAGGTTTGTCAAGTGGCCTTGGTATAGCACCGGTAGACCGCCTGTCAAGTTTCGTGCCATTTGGAGGTCGTTTGGTACTCCAACGGTTAACCGGGTAACCGCAAAGCCCTCTTTTGTGTGCATCCCAACACCCCTTCCAAAGTGGCCCAAAACCCACCAAACTCCCCTCCATGCTCTCGGTCGTTCGATCACGATCGCGTGGCCGAAAACCGCACCTCATTTGGACTCTCCTAGCTCCCTCTACCTATTTAAACACCCCTCCTCCCGAAATTCCGGATCAATTCGCAGATCAAACCCTAGCTTCTTCCCCTGCGCGCCGCCGGACGCATCTCCCTGGCTGCCCGGACATGTCCGCCGCTCCCCTCCACGTCGTCCGGCCAATGGCAAGCCGCCACCTCAGCTCCCGCCGCCGCCTCGGCCAACCCGGCGGCGACACGTCAGCGCCCGTGCCCACCGCCGCTGGCCGCCGAACCCATCGAGGCCCTCCGGCCCGGCCGGCCGCCGCCGCCGCGCGCCCGCGCCACCGGGCCGCGCCCGCGCCTCCGGCCTGCGCTCGCCGCCCTCCACGCCTTCGCCCGGCAACCTCCACCTTGGCGCCGCGCCGCCGCCGAGGCACCAGCAAGGCCCGCCGCCGGGCGCGCCTCTCTCCGGCCGCGGCCTCCTCCACCTCTCGCCCGACCTCTCGCCGCTCCGGCCATGGCACCGCCCGCGCCAACTCCGCCTCCGGGCCGAAGGCCAGCCGTCCGTTCGGCCGGCCGACGTGCCCGCCGACCCGCCGCCCGGTGGCGCGCCATCCGTGCCATCCGCGCCATCCGGCCCCTCGCCGCGGAGTTGCCCCGCCGCCGCGAGAAGCTCGCCGGAGCCTCCCCGCCTGGGATCCGGTGGCCTGGACCAGATCCACCAGGCCCACCAACCAAACGCCCCCGCCCCGTTCGGATCCCTCCGTCCCGCTCCTCCTCATCCCGCGTTGACTCCTCGGAGGGTAAAAATCCACTAAGTCCCGAAATCTGCAGTAATTATGTTGCATTTTCAACGTATCATAACTCTGTCATCGTTGCTTCGTTTCATGCGTGTAATATGTCATAATGTTCGTCTCGAAGAGTAGATCATTTCATCTCATTGCATACTTTTCATTTGAGCTCATCTTGATGCCCGAAATGCTGTTGGAAGAGTGCTATGTGATGTTAGTTTCTGTTTCTTAACAGAACATGCACTTTTGTCATTTTTGCCATGATTGATGTGTGCACCCTATGAACTTGAGTCCTACATGTGTTTTGTAATATGCCATGCCATCTTTCCAGGGGTGTATGCCATGTATTTTTGTGATCTATGTGGTGACTAGCACAAGCATGCAAACTAGGTGTCCTGATGTTGCTGATTTCAGCCCTGTTTTGCTGATATTTTTATGCCATGTTAACTTGATGCTACCGAGAGATCCATGCTTATTTTGAGATACTTCAGTAAGGATGTTTTGTTATACATGTCTTGCTCTATCCATCCATGCCCTTGTTTGCAATTATGGGGTGCCATAGCTTGAGTCAATCGAGCTCTACTTTTATTATAAAATGTTCCTGGCAGATTGTTTACGTGTTATTCAATTTTGCCAAGGTTGTTGTAGTTGATCCTTGCATGCTATGATGTTGTTCTTGCCATGTATAGCTTCTATGCCATGTCTTCTTACTGTTGGTTGCCTTGTCATGCCATGTATTGCTCTGTGGTGAGTGATTCAAGCTCACCAACATGCCTACTTGTTGTTGTTCCTGCCATGTTTAAATCTGTAATATAACTTGCCATGTTTACATGGGTGCAATCATATTTTCTGATCCCTTTTGGATTATGGTCAGTAAGGGACTTTTGTTCTATGCATTTAGTAGATTCATTCCATGCCTTTGTTTTCCATGATAAGTTCCTGTAGCATGTTGTTTGATAGCTCTAAACATTGCAACCTGATGTTATTTCTGCCAATGCCTGAAACTGTTATTATTTGCAATCTTGCCATGTCATTTTGAGCATGTTCTAGTGACTTCTGGAGATAGCTCAGTGTTCACGTTTTGTCATGCTTTACCTGTACATCATGCCCATGCCTTTTTTTTTCTTGTTGAGGTCCTGTAGCATGTTGTTTTGATGCTTGCAATATGCCTAGTTGCTGTTTTGGTCAGGTTGTTGCTATAACTTGTATAGAGTGTATGTGTTGCACCGTTGCTCCGTTTTGAGTGTGCTCTATATGAAACTTGCTTGATTTTGCATGTAGCTTCATATTATCATGTTGCATCCTTGTTTCGAGGTGTTTGCTTGATGTTTGTATGCATTTTGCATCAATGCCATGCTTAACTTGTTTTGCTCATATCTTCTAGGCCGTAGCTCCGAATTTAATGAACTTTATATGTAACTTGACTAGAATTTCGTGTAGATCATCGTGGTGCATCTTAACTTGCTGTTTAACAACTTGAACATAAAGTTATTCAGATCTGGACCAATTTCGAAATTTGCATATGAGGACTTACCGGAATTGTTATATGTTGTTCCCGGCCTCATTTAAACTTGCCTTGATGTGTTGTTCTTGTTTGCATCATCTCTTGCCATGAGTAGCCTCATCTAGATTTGTCATGCATCATGCTTGTTGTGCATCATGTCTTGTTTATGTGTGGTGTGTTTACCTATGTTGTGTGCTTCTTCTTGTTAGTTCCTGTTTCATTGCGATCGTGAGGATTCGTTCGTCTTCGCTTGGTTCGGCTTCATCCGTTCGTCTTCTTCATGGACTCGTTCTTCTTCCTAGCGGGATTTCAGGCAAGATGACCGCTACCCTGGATCTCACTACTATCACTGCTATGCTAGTTGCATCGTTCTATCGCTATGCTGCGCTACCTATTACCTGTTTATCAAGCCATCCCAATTGCCATGTCAGCCTCTAACCTTTTGCACCCTTCCTAGCAAACCGTTGTTTGGCTATGTTACCGCTTTGCTCAGCCCTCTTATAGCGTTGCTAGTTGCGGTGAAGATGAAGTTTGTTCCTTGTTGAACATGGAGATGTTGTTCCTTGTTGGAACATGTTTACTTGTTGGGATATCACAATATATCTTATTTAATTAATGCATCTATATACTTGGTAAAGGGTGGAAGGCTCGGCCTTATGCCTGGTGTTTTGTTCCACTCTTGCCACCCTAGTTTCCGTCATATCGGTATTATGTTCCTGGATTTTGCGTCCCTAACGCGGTCGGGTGATTTATGGGACCCCCTTGACAGTTCGCTTTGAATAAGACTTTTCAAAGAAGGCCCAACATTGGTTTTACCATTTGCCTCACCACCACCTACTTTTCCCTTGGGAGTCGCTCTCTCGAGGGTCATCTTTATTCAGCCCCCCGGGCCAATGCTTGTCTAAGTGTTGGTCCAAACTAGAGTGCTTTGCAGCGCCACCTCGGGGAAACTTGAGGGCTGGTTTTAGTTGTACGGACTGCTCATCCGGTCGTGGCTCGGGACGAGATACTGCTGCTACTACTGTGGTGTCGCACGACCGGGAGGTCTTGCTGGTCTTGTTTTATTCTTGTCGAAATGTCTTATAGCCGGATTCCGAGACTGATCGGGTCTTCCTGGGAGAAGGAATATCCTTCGTTGATCGCGAGAGCTTATCATGGGCTAAGTTGGGACACCCTGCAGGGTTTTGAACTTTCGAAAGCCGTGCCTGCGGTTATGTGGCGATGAGAATTTGTTAATATCCGGTTGTAGTAAACTTGAAGCAAACCTTCTAAAATACACCAACCGTAATGCGTAACCGTGAGTGTCTCTTTTCGGGTTGATCGAGAGGAGAACACGGTTTCGGGTTATGTTTGACGTAAGTAGGAGTTCAGGATCACTTCTTGATCATTACTAGTTGACGACCGTTCCTTTGTTTCTCTTCCGCCTCATTTGCGTATGTTAGCCACCATATATGCTTAGCCGCTGCTGCAACCTCACCACTTTACCCTCCTTTCCCTTAAGCTTTGCTAGTCTTGATACCCATGGTAATGGGATTGCTGAGTCCTCATGGCTCACAGATTACACCACCACCAGTGTGTACAGTTGCGATGATCATGACGCGAGAGCAATGCTTGCTTGTCTTGAGTTCTTCTTCTGCTTCTTCTTCGATCAGGGGATAGGCCCCAGGTCGGCAGCCTGGGCTAGCAGGGTGGATGTCGTTTGAGCTTCTGTTTATGTTGCATCCGTAGTCGGATGTTGATCTTGTATATGATGTCGATGTATTCTTGTGGCATTTGTGCCTTATGTATGTATCCCCACTATTATGTAATGTTGATGTAATGATATCCACCTTGCAAAAGCGTTTCAATATGCGGGTCTATCCTTGGTGGGACCGTCGAGTTCCTTTTGGATAGGGTCGCATATTGGGCGTGACAGTGTGCACGAGGTGCAGGCCATCGAGTACTTCACTGCCGGGTGCCGAGAGGGCACCCTCCTCAAGCTTCTCTGCGACGAGCTGGCGACCCTTGACGAACTGCTAATCATAGCAGACAAGTACACCATGGCCGACTCCTCCATGAAGGCGGAGATTCAAGTCAAAGTGTCGGGCAAGGTGGCCCCTCAAGCTCCTCCGACCCTGGTTGGTGACTCCAGTCGGCGACAGCAACCGAACGACAACAAGCGCAAGGCCATGCAGCCGGCTTCCACGAGCCGGCAGGTGGCGGCAGTTGAAGATCAGCAGCCAGAAGGGCCGCCTCCTCCCAAGCGCCAGAAGGGCGGCAAGCCCAACTGGCTGCCCACTTTCTCGTACGAGCAGACTCTTGATGCACCTTGCAAGTTCCATAGCGGTGCAAAACCGTCCAATCACACTACTCGGAAGTGCCACTGGCTCACCAAGATCGCCAAGGGCGATGGACTCCAGCCTCCTCCGCCAGCCGGCCCGCTGCCTCCTCCTCCTCAGCAGCCGGCGGCCCGGCCAGTCGGTGCCATACAAGATGATTATCCCGAGGAGCATGGGGCCTACGTCGTGTTCACCAGCGTGGCCGACGACAGGCGCGGCAGACCGCAGCAGCAGCTAGAAGTGAATGCAGTAGCATCAGAGACCCCCGAGTTCATGCATTGGTCGGAGAAGCCCATCAGCTGGAGCAGAGCTGACCACCCGGAGGTAATGCCAAATCCCGGCGCTTATGCCTTGGTGTTGGATGCCACGTTTGCCACAGAGAGGCGAGCTGCTCGCTTCTCCCGAGTCCTGATAGATGGCGGCAGCAGCATCAACATTCTGTACAAAGAGACCATGGAGAAGTTGGGGATCAAGCAGAGACATCTTCAGCCCAGCTGGACTGTTTTTCATGGCATAGTTCCTGGCCTTTCCTGCTCACCAATCGGCAAGACTCAGATAGATGTCCTCTTCGGGGACAAAAATCATTTCCGACGAGAGCTAGTCTGGTTCGAAGTGGTGGACCTTGAAGCCCTTATCATGCATTACTTGGCCGGCCTGCCCTGGCCAAGTTCACGGCGGTTCCCCACTATGCTTACCTAAAGATGAAGATGCCGAGCTCCAAGGGGATCCTGTCCATAGCAGGAGACTACAAGAAGTCATCTGCCTGCGCCGCAGAAAGCAGCTGGTTGGCCGAGTCCCTCGTGATCGCAGCGGAGAAGCGGCTCCTTGACCGGGTTGTGGCAATGGCAGGCAAGCAGCCAGAAATGTCACCCAACCCCAAGGAGTCGGAAGCCGAGGGCTCGTTCAAGCCGGCCAAAGAAACAAAAAAGATACCCTTGGACCCGGAGCACCCGGAGAGGTACGCTGTCATAGGTGCAAACCTTGAGAGTAAATAGAGAGGCGAGCTCGTCGATTTCCTCCGTGAGAATCGGGACATCTTCGCATGGTCCCCCAAGGACATGCCGGGTGTTCCGACGGATTTCGCCGAGCACAAGCTACACGTCCGACCTGATGCCAAGCCAGTCCGGCAGCCCTTGCGCCGCCTGTCAGAAGAGAAAAGAAGAGTGTTGGAGAAGAGATAGCCCGGCTTTTGGCAGCCGGCTTCATCATGGAGGTGTTCTTTCCAGAGTGGTTAGCCAACCCGGTCCTAGTACTGAAGAAGAACAAGCAGTGGCGCATGTGTATTGATTATACCTGAAGGAAATATGCCCTAGAGGCAATAATAAAGTTATTATTTATTTCCTTATTTCATGATAAATGTTTATTATTCATGCTAGAATTGTATTAACCGGAAACATAATACATGTGTGAATACATAGACAAACACAGTGTCACTAGTATGCCTCTACTAGACTAGCTTGTTAATCAAAGATGGTTAAGTTTCCTAACCATAGACAAAGGAGTTGTCATTTGATTAACAAGGTCACATCATTAGTTGAATGATCTGATTGACATGACCCATTCCATTAGCTTAGCATCCGATCGCTTAGTATGTTGCTATTGCTTTTATCCATGACTTATACATGTTCCTATAACTATGAGATTATGCAACTCCTGTTTACGGAGGAACACTTTGGTACTACCAAACGTCACAACGAATCGGGTGATTATAAAGGAGTACTACAGGTGTCTCCAAAGGCAAATGTTGGGTTGGCGATTTCGAGATTAGGATTTGTCACTCCGATTGTCGGAGAGGTATCTCTGGCCCTCTCGGTAATGCACATCACTAAGCCTTGCAAGCATTACAGCTAATGAGTTAGCTGTGAGATGATGTATTACGGAACGAGTAAAGAGACTTGCCGAGAACGAGATTGAACTAGGTATTGATACCGACGATCGAATCTCGGGCAAGTAACATACCGATGACAAAGGGAACAACGTATGTTGTTATGCGGTCCGACCGATAAAGATCTTCGCAGAATATGTAGGAGCCAATATGGGCATCCAGGTCCCGCTATTGGTTATTGACCGAGACGTGTCTCGCCATGTCTACATTGTTCTCGAACCGTAGGGTCCGCACGCTTAAGGTTTCGATGACGGTTATATTATGAGTTTATGTATTTTGATGTACCGAAGGAGTTCGAGTCCGGATGTGATCACGGACATGACGAGGAGTCTCGAAATGATCGAGACATAAAGATTGATATATTGACGGCTATATTCGGACCGGAAAGGTTCTGGAAGTTTCCGGAGAAAACCGGAGTGCCGGAGGGGTTACTGGAACCCCCCGGGGAAGTAATGGGCCTTATTGGGCCAAGATGGGAGAGAGAGGGCTGCACCAGGAGGTGGCGCGCGCCCCCCCCATGGGGAGTCCGACTGACTAGGAGGGGGGGCGCGCCCCTTCCCTCTCCTCTCTCTTTCCTTCCCCTTCCTTCTTCCTAGTAGGACTAGGAAAGGGAGTCCTACTCCTACTAGGAGGAGGACTCCCTCCTCCCTTGGCGCGCCCCCTAGGGCTGGCCGGCCCTCCCCTTGCTCCTTTAGATACGCAGGCGGGGGCACTCTAGAACACAAGTTGATCTTCGTGATCGTTCCTTAGCCGTGTGCGGTGCCCCTCCACCATATTCCACCTCGGTCATATTGTAGCGGTGCTTAGGCGAAGCCTGCGACGGTAGAACATCAAGATCGCCACCACGCCGTCGTCTTGACGGAACTCCTCCCGACGCTTTGCTGGATCGGAGCCGGGGATCGCCATCGAGCTGAACGTGTGCCAAGAACTCGGAGGTGCCGAGTAACGGTGCTTGGATCGGTCGGATCGTGAAGACGTCGACTACATCAGCAGCGTTGATATAACGCTTCCGCTTTCGGTCACGAGGGTACGTGGGCGGACACTCTCCCTCTCGTTGCTATGCCATCACCATGGTCTTGCGTGTTCAGAGGAATCTTTTGAAATTACTACGTTACCCAACAGATGGTATCGAGCCTGGTTTTATGCGTTGATGTCATATGCACGAGTAGAACACAAGTGAGTTGTGGGCGATACAAGTCATACTACCTACCAGCATGTCATACTTTGGTTCAGCGGTATTGTGAGATGAAGCGCCCGGACCGACATTACGCAGACGCTTACGCGAGACTGGTTTCACCGTGCACGAGCACTCGTGCTTAAAGGTGGCTGGCGGGTGTCTGTCTCTCTCACTTTAGTTGAACTGAAAGGCTACGCCCGGTCCTTGAGAAGGTTAAACGGAGTCTATTTGTGAAGTATCGTTGTTGTTTTAATGCATAGGTAAGAACGGTTCTTGCTCAGCCCGTAGCAGCCACGTAAAACTTGCAACAACAAAGTAGAGGACGCCTAACTTGTTTTTGCAGGGCATGTTGTGATGTGATATGGTCAAGACGTGATGCTATATTTTATTGTATGAGATGATCATGTTTTGTAACCGAAGTTATCGGCAATGGCAGGAGCCATATGGTTGTCGCTTTATTGTATGAAATGCAAACGCCATGTAATTGCTTTATTTTATCACTAAGCGGTAGCGATAGTCGAGAAGCAATAGTTGGCGAGACGACAACGATGCTACGATGGAGATCAAGGTGTCGCGCCGGTGGCGATGGTGATCATGACGGTGCTTGGAGATGGAGATCACAAGCACAAGATGATGATAGCCATATCATATCACTTATCTTGATTGCATGTGATGTTTATCCTTTATGCATCTTATCTTGCTTTGATTGACGGTAGCATTATAAGATGATCTCTCACTAAAATTATCAAGTAGTGTTCTCCCTGAGTATGCACCGTTGCCAAAGTTCGTCGTGCCGAGACACCACGTGATGATCGGGTGTGATAAGCTCTACGTCCATCTACAACGGGTGCAAGCCAGTTTTGCACGCGCAGAATACTCAGGTTATACTTGACGAGCCTAGCATATGCAGATATGGCCTCGGAACACGGAGACCGAAAGGTCGAGCGTGAATCATATAGTAGATATGATCAACATAAGATGTTCACCATTGAAAACTACTCCATCTCACGTGATGATCGGTTATGGTTTAGTTGATTTGGATCACGTGATCACTTAGATAACTAGAGAGATGTCTATCTAAGTGGGAGTTCTTAAGTAATATGATTAATTGAACTTAAATTTATCATGAACTTAGTACCTGATAGTATTTTGCTTGTCTATGTTTATTGTAGATAGATGGCTCGTCTTTGTTGTTCCGTTGAATTTTAATGCGTTCCTTGATAAAGCAAAGTTGAAAGATGATGGTAGCAATTACACGGACTGGGTCCGTAACTCGAGGATTATCCTCATTGCTGCACGTAAAAGTTACGCCCTGGATGCACCGCTAGGTGCCAGTGCCCGCTTCTTGATGCAACCGACGACGTTAAGAACGTCTGGCGAGCAAAGCGATGACTACTCTATAGTTCAAGTGTGCCATGCTTTACGGCTTAGAACCGGGTCTTCAACGACGTTTTGAACGTCATGGAGCATATGAGATGTTCCAGGAGTTGAAGTTGATATTTCAACAGTAATGCCCGGATTGAGAGATATGAAGTCTCCAATAAGTTCTATAGCTGCAAGATGGAAGAGAATGGATCTGTCGGTGAGCACATACTCGTAATGTCCGGTATTACAATCACTTGACTCAACTGGGAGTTAATCTTCCGGATGATTGTGTCATTGATAGAATTCTTCAATCACGCCACCAAGCTACAAAGGCTTCGTGATGAACTATAATATGCAAGGGTTAGTAAAGACTATGCTCGAGCTCTTCGCAATGCTAAAGGCTGGAGGTAGAAATCAAGAAGGAGCATCAAGTGTTGATGGTCAATAAGACCACTAGTTTCAAGAAGAAAGGCAAAGGGAAGAAGAAGGGGAACTTCAAGAAGAACAGCAAACAAGTTGTCGATCAGAGAAGAAACCCAAGTCTGGACCTAAACCTGAAACCGAGTGCTTCTAATGCAAGCGGTGGTCTTTGGAAGCGGAACTGCCCCAAGTATTTGGCGGATAAGAAGGATGGCAAGGTGAACAAAGGTATATGTGATATACATGTTATTGATGTGTACCTTACTAGAGCTCGCAGAGTACTGGTATTTGATACTGGTTCATTGCTAATATTTGCAACTCAAACAGGAACTACGGATTGCTTAACACGGCAAAGGACGAGGTGACGATGCGGCGTGGAAATGGTTCCAAAGTCGATGTGATCGCAATGGCACGCTACCTCTACATCTACCTTCGGATTAGTTTTAGACCTAAATAATTGTTATTTGGTGCCAGCGTTGAGCATGAACATTATATCTGGATCTTGTTTGATGCGAGACGGTTATTCATTTAAATCAGAGAATAATGGTTGTTCTATTTATATGAATAATATCTTTTATGGTCATGCACCCTTGAAGAGTGGTCTATTTTAATGAATCTCGATAGTAGTGATACACATATTCATAATGTTGAAACCAAAAGATGCAGAGTTGATAATGATAGTGCAACTTATTTGTGGCATCGCCGCTTAGGTCATATCGGTATAAAGCGCATGAAGAAACTCCATCTCGATGGACTTTTGGAGTCACTTGATTATGAATCACTTGGCACTTATGAACCGTGCCTCATGGGCAAGATGACTAAAACCCGCTTCTCGGTACTATGGAGAGAGCAACAGATTTGTTGGAAATCATACATACAGATGTATGTGGTCCAATGAATGTTGAGGCTCGTGGCGGATATCGTTATTTTCTCACCTTCACAGATGATTTAAGCAGATATGGGTATATCTACTTAATGAAACATAAGTCTGAAACATTTGAAAAGTTCAAAGAATTTCAGAGTGAAGTTGAAAATCATCGTAATAAGAAAATAAAGTTTCTATGATCTGATCGTGGAGGCGAATATTTGAGTTACGAGTTTGGTCTACATTTGAAACAATGCGGAATAGTTTCGCAACTCACGCCACCCGGAACACCACAGCGCAATGGTGTGTCCGAACGTCGTAATCGCACTTTACTAGATATGGTGCAATCTATGATGTCTCTTACAGATTTACCGCTATCGTTTTGGGGTTATGCTCTTGAGATGGCCGCATTCACGCTGAATAGAACACCATCAAAATCCATTGAGACGACACCTTATGAACTATGGTTTAGCAAGAAACCAAAGTTGTCGTTTCTTAAAGTTTGGGGGTGCGATGCTTATGTGAAAAACTTCAACCTGATAAGCTTGAACCTAAATCGGAGAAATGTGTCTTCATAGGATACCCAAAGGAGACAGTTGGGTACACCTTCTATCACAGATCCGAAGGCAAGACATTTGTTGCTAAAAATGGATCCTTTCTAGAGAAGGAGTTTCTCTCGAAAGAAGTGAGTGGGAGGAAAGTAGAACTTGATGAGGTAATCTGTACCTTCTCCCTTATTTGAAAGTAGTTTATCACGAAACCAGTTTCGCGACATCTACACCAAATAGTGAGGAAGTCGATGATGTTGATCATGAAACTTCAGATCAAGTTACTACAGAACCTCGTAGATCAACCAGAGTAAGAACCGCACTGTGAGTGGTACGGTAATCCTGTTCGAAGTCATGCTACTAGATCATGATGAACCTACGAACTATGAAGAAGCGATGGTGAGCCCAGATTCCATAAAATGGCTTGAGGCCATGAAATCTGAGATGGGATCCATGTATGAAAACAAAGTGTGGACTTTGGTTGACTTGCCCGAGGGTCGGCAAGCAATAGAAAACAAGTGGATCTTCAAGAAGAAGACCGACGCCGACGGTAATATTCTGTCTACAAAGCTCGACTTGTCGCAAAGGGTTTTCGACAAGTTCAAGGGATTGACTACGATGAGACCTTCTCACCAGAAGCGATGCTTAAGTCTGTCCGAATCATGTTAGCAATTGCCGCATTTTATGATTATGAAATTTGGCAAATGGATGTAAAGACTGCATTCTGAATGGATTTACGGAAGAAGAGTTGTATATGATGCAACCGAAGGTTTTATCGATCCAAAGGAGCTAACAAAGTGTGCAAGCTCCAGCGATCCATTTATGGACTGGTGCAAGCATCTCGAGTTGGAATAAACACTTTGATAGTGTGATCAAAGCATTTGGGTTTATCTGAGACTTTGGAGAAGCTTTGATTTACAAGAAAGTGAGTGGAGCTCAGAGCATTTACGATATTATATGTAGATGACATATTACTAATCGGAAATGATATAGAATTCTGGATAGCATAAAGGGATACTTGAATAAGAGTTTTTCGATGAAAGACCTCGGTGAAGCTGCTTACATATTGGGCATCAAAATCTATAGAGATAGATCAAGACGCTTAATTGACTTTCACAAAGCACATACCTTGACAAAATTTTGAAGAAGTTCAAAATGGATCAAGCAAAGAAAGGGTTCTTGCTCGTGTTACAAGGTGTGAAGTTGAGTAAGACTCAATGCCCGACCACCGCAGAAGATAGAGAGAAAATGAAAGATGTTCCTATGCCTCAGCCATAGGCTCTATCATGTATGCAATGCTGTGTACCAGACCTGATGTGTGCCTTGCTATAAGCTTAGCAGGAGGTACCAAAGTAATCCAGAGTGGATCATTTGGACAGCGGTCAAAACATCCTGAAATACCGAAAAGGACTAAGGATATGTTTCTCGATATGGAGGTGACAAAGAGCTCATCAGAACGGTTACGTTGATGCAAGCTTTGACACCGATCCGGACGATTCTAAATCGCAAACCGGATACGTATTTACACTAAACGGAGGAGCTGTCGGTTGGTGCAGTTCTAAACAAAGCGTCAGGCGGGATCTACATGTGAAGCGGAATACATAGCGGCTTCGGAAGCAGCTAATGAAGGAGTCTAGATGAAGGAGTTCATATCCCATCTAGGTGTCATACCTAGTGCATCGGGTCCAATGAAAATCTTTTGTGACAATATCGAGCAATTGCTTTAGCAAAGGAATCCAGATTTCACAAGAGAACCAAACACATCAAGAGACGCTTCAATTCCATCCGGACTTAGTCGGTGGGAGACATAGAGATTTGCAAGATACATACGGATCTGAATGTAGCAGACCCGTTGACTAAGCCTCTTCCACGAGCAAAACATGATCAACACCAAGACTCCATGGGTGTTAGAATCATTACTATGTAATCTAGATTATTGACTCTAGTGCAAGTGGGAGGCTCAAGGAAATATGCCCTAGAGGCAATAATAAAGTTATTATTTATTTCCTTATTTCATGATAAATGTTTATTATTCATGCTAGAATTGTATTAACCGGAAACATAATACATGTGTGAATACATAGACAAACAGTGTCACTAGTATGCCTCTATTAGACTAGCTTGTTAATCAAAGATGGTTAAGTTTCCTAACCATAGACAAAGGAGTTGTCATTTGATTAACAAGGTCACATCATTAGTTGAATGATCTGATTGACATGACCCATTCCATTAGCTTAGCATCCGATCGCTTAGTATGTTGCTATTGCTTTTATCCATGACTTATACATGTTCCTATAACTATGAGATTATGCAACTCCGTTTACGGAGGAACACTTTGGTACTACCAAACGTCACAACGAATCGGGTGATTATAAAGGAGTACTACAGGTGTCTCCAAAGGCAAATGTTGGGTTGGCGATTTCGAGATTAGGATTTGTCACTCCGATTGTCGGAGAGGTATCTCTGGCCCTCTCGGTAATGCACATCACTAAGCCTTGCAAGCATTACAGCTAATGAGTTAGCTGTGAGATGATGTATTACGGAACGAGTAAAGAGACTTGCCAAGAACGAGATTGAACTAGGTATTGGATACCGACGATCGAATCTCGGGCAAGTAACATACCGATGACAAAGGGAACAACGATGTTGTTATGCGGTCGACCGATAAAGATCTTCGAGAATATGTAGGAGCCAATATGGGCATCCAGGTCCCGCTATTGGTTATTGACCGAGACGTGTCTCGCCATGTCTACATTGTTCTCGAACCGTAGGGTCCGCACGCTTAAGGTTTCGATGACGGTTATATTATGAGTTTATGTATTTTGATGTACCGAAGGAGTTCGGAGTCCGGATGTGATCACGGACATGACGAGGAGTCTCGAAATGATCGAGACATAAAGATTGATATATTGGACGGCTATATTCGGACACCGGAAAGGTTCCGGAAGTTTCCGGAGAAAACCGGAGTGCCGGGGGTTACCGGAACCCCGGGAAGTAATGGGCCTTATTGGGCCAAGAGGGAGAGAGAGGGCTGCACCGGGAGGTGGCGCGCCCCCATGGGGAGTCCGACTGACTAGGAGGCGCGCCCCCTTCCTCTCCTCTCCCTCTCTTCCTTCCCCTTCCTTCTTCCTAGTAGGACTAGGAAAGGGAGTCCTACTCCTACTAGGAGGAGGACTCCCCCTCCCTGGCGCGCCCCTAGGGCTGGCCGGCCCTCCTCCTTGCTCCTTTATATACAGGCAGGGGGCACCCTAGAACACAAGTTGATCTTCGTGATCGTTCCTTAGCCGTGTCGGTGCCCCCTCCACCATATTCCACCTCGGTCATATTGTAGCGGTGCTTAGGCGAAGCCTGCGACGATAGAACATCAAGATCGCCACCACGCCGTCGTCTTGTGGAACTCCTCCCGACGCTTTGCTGGATCGGAGCCCGGGATCGCCATCGAGCTGAACGTGTGCCAAGAACTCGGAGGTGCCGGAGTAACGGTGCTTGGATCGGTTGGATCGTGAAGACGTACGACTACATCAACCGCGTTGATATAACGCTTCCGCTTTCGGTCTACGAGGGTACGTGGACGGACACTCTCCCCTCTCGTTGCTATGCCATCACCATGGTCTTGCGTGTTCGTAGGAATTTTTTTGAAATTACTACGTTACCCAACAATACCAGCCTCAACAAAGCATGCCCCAAAGACCCATTTGCTCTGCCAAGAATCGACCAAGTGATTGACTCTACAGCCGGATGCGAGCTGTTGAGTTTTTTGGATGCATACTCCGGGTATCACCAGATCAAGCTGAACCAGGCCGACGGGCTGAAGACCGCCTTCATCACGCCATTCGGAGCCTTCTGTTACCTGACCATGACGTTCGGCTTGAGAAACGCCGGCGCCATGTTTCAACGATGCATGCAGAAGTGTCTCCTGAAGCAACTCGGCAGAAACGCCCATGTCTATGTGGACGATGTGGTGGTGAAGACAGAGAAGCGTGGGGCGCTACTATAAGATCTCAAGGAGACCTTTGAGAATTTGTGCCGATTTTAGATCAAGCTCAACCCGGAGAAATGCGTCTTTGGAGTACCGGCCGACCAGCTTCTTGGTTTCTTGGTATCAGAGCGCGGCATAGAGTGCAACCCTGTGAAGATCAAGGCCATCGAGAGGATGGAGGTGCCAACCCGACTGCTGGACATGCAAAAATTCACCGGCTGCCTGGCATCCATCAGCCGTTTCATCAGTCGGCTGGGCGAGAAGGCTCTTCCCATGTATCAGCTCATGAAGAAGACCACTTTTTTCGAGTGGAACGACAAGGCGGATGAAGCTTTTCTCCAACTCAAGAAAATGTTGACCACTCCACCTGTCCTGGCGGCCCCGACTCCTAAGGAGCCCATGCTCCTCTACATCGCTGCTACCAGCCGGGTGGTCAGCACAGTCATAGTGGTGGAACGCAAGGAAGAAGGCAAAGCCCGACCAGTCCAAAGGCCGGTGTATTACCTGAGCAAAGTACTATCCGCTTCCAAGCAGAACTATCCTCACTACCAGAAGATGTGTTATCGCGTGCACTTTGCTGCCAAGAAGCTGAAGCCATACTTCCAAGAGCACCCAATCACTATGGTCTGCACAGCTCCGCTTGCCGAGATCATTGGAAGCCGAGATGCCTCGGGCCAAGTGGCCAAATGGGCCATAGATTTGGCCCCCTACACCATCTACTACAAGTCTCGCACCACCATTAAGTCACAAGAACTGGCCGACTTCCTCGTCGACTGGGCCGAGACCCAGTACCTGCCACCAGCGCCAGATTCCACCCATTGGCAGATGCATTTTGATGGTTCAAAAATGCGCACCAGTTTGGGAGCCGGCATCGTCCTCACCTCTCCCAATGGCGACAAGCTCAGATATGTGCTGCAAATTCACTTTGCCGCCTCCAACAACGTAGCGGAATATGAAGCGCTCATACACGGGCTCCGGCTTGCCAAGGAACTCGGCATTCACCGGATCCTGTGCTATGGAGACTCCGACTTGGTGGTCCAGTAGTCATCGGGCGACTGGGACGCCAAGGATGCAAATATGGCCAGCTACCGCTTCCTCGTATAGCAACTCAGTGGATACCTCGAAGGGTGCGAGTTCCTCCACGTGCCAAGAAATGACAATGAGCAAGCCGGCGCCTTGGCACGAATTGGCTCCACCCGGCAAGCAATACCAGCCGGCGTCGCCCTGCAACGCCTCCTCAAGCCGTCTGTTAAACCAACGCCAGAGTCGGATTCCATCTTTGTGCCGGCTCCTCCTGAAGCAGTCGGATCCGACTTGAGAGCCCCAACAGCCGGCACGGGAACTTCGACATGCGGCCCGGGGACTGCAGCAGTCGCACCTGGCCACGGGACCTCAGAGCCTGACCCGGGGACTGCAACAGTCGGCCCGGGGACTTCATCAATTTAGCAAGCAGCGGCCGACTCCAACCCACCGCCTCCCAGCCCAACCGCCCTCGTGCAAGTAGCAGTCCTAGCAGTCGAAGAAGTTGCAGCACCTTCCTGGGCTTAGCCCATCGTCAATTTTCTGGTGAAAAAAGAGCTACTGACTGACGAGATCTCGGCCCGACAAGTGCAACGCCGGGCAGCAGCATTGTCGGTGTCAAAACCGGCGGATCTCGGGTAGGGGGTCCCGAACTGTGCGTCTAGGCGGATGGTAACAGGAGACAAGGGTCACGATGTTTTTACCCAGGTTTGGGCCCTCTCGATGGAGGTAAAACCCTACTCCTGCTTGATTAATATTGATGATATGGGTAGTACAAGAGTAGATCTACCACGAGATAAGAGAGGCTAAACCCTAGAAGCTAGCCTATGGTATGATTGTTGTTCGTACGGACTAAAACCCTTCGGTTTATATAGACACCGGAGAGGGTTAGGGTTACATAGAATCGGTTACAATGGGAGGAGATCTACATATCCGTATCGCCAAGCTTGCCTTCCACGCCAAGGAAAGTCCCATCCGGACACGGAGGAAGTCTTCAATCTTGTATCTTCATAGTCCAGAGTCCGCCAAAGGTTATAGTCCGCCATCCGGACACTCCCTAATCCAGACTCCTCAAGAGCCCCTGAACCAGGCTTCAATGACGACGAGTCTAGCGTGCAGATTGTCTTCGCATTGCAAGGCGGGTTCCTCCTCGAATACTTCATAGAAGATTTTGAACACAAGGATAGTGTCCGCTCGCAAAATAAGTTCCACATACCACCATAGAGAGAATAATATTTGCACAAATCCAATCTGCTGACGTATTCCGCAGTGTGACATCACACCACGGCCAAGCCTTTATTCGAATCGTTTTCACTGTCTCACCTCAGCGCATTTAGCGAGGCGGTTTCCTTGGCACGTCTTGTCAAAGCAGAGATCGTGTCCCCTTATTCCAGGTTTCTCATTAATACAGGCGTGGGTAACCCAATCGTGCCCGTTGGCACATCTCCTCTATCGAAGGCGAGTCCCAAACGGTCACGGGGAGGGCTCTTGGTATTCAACCTCTTTATAAAGAGACCAAGGCTCTAGTCCTTTCATTCAATCTCAATCGAATCCGCCCCTCGCCTCGAGTTCCAACACCCAAAGCTCCAGATTCAGGCGCTTCGGACCTTTGATGATGTCCGGCTCCGACCTTCAAGGCCGGTGGATGCCTTCCTCCTTTACGGAAGAAGACGTGCTAAAGCTAAGAGATGCATGGTATTTAACCGGCGAAATTTCGCATAGGCTGCCTGCTCAAGGGCAGGTTATTCCCACTCCCAAGCCTGGTGACATCGTGGTGTTCGCGTCTCACTTCCTTCGGGGGCTAGGCTTTCCGACGGACCCCTTCGTGAGGGGGCTCATGTTTTATTATGGGTTGGAATTTCACGACTTGGATCCGGAGTCCATCCTCCACATCTCATCGTTCATTGTCGTGTGCGAAGCCTTCCTCTGCATTACCCCTCACTTTGGATTGTGGCTTAAGACCTTCAAAGTGGATCCGAAGATGATCAAGGGGCAGCAAGCGGAGTGCGGAGGGACTGTTATAAGCAAGAATGCTGACGCTTCATGGCCCGAGGGCTCTTTTCAAGAGGAGTTCAGCTTATGGCAAGGAGAGTGGTTTTATACCACAGCTCCCAGGGCCACCAAGTGGGCGGCGCCACCTGTCTTTCGCTCGGGTCCTCCCCCGCGGCTGGCGTCATGGGTCAATAAAGGGCTCGACTGGGGGCCGTCCAAGGACGTGCCCTTGTTGCAGGGCCGCATTCAAGATCTCCTGGAAAGGGACATCAACCTGGCCGCAGTGACGCAGGTCATGTTGATTCGCCGCACTTTGCCCTGCAAACGCTGCCCCCTCCGCCTGTGGGAGTTTAACCCGGAGGGACCACGAGCTCTCCAACACTTTACGGGTGCGACGCCCATGGAGATGTACAAATTGTTCTTCGAATCACAAGCAATGTGTCCGGACTCGACCGAGGATGCAGGTCTGAGCTGCAATCGCCCAGATACTCAGGTAAGTAGCCCTGTACCCGGACACGCTATCCATATATTCATCATAAAATTGCCCTTAAAAGAGCTGTCCCTTAAACAGGAGTGGATAGCGAAAGCAAAGCTAATCAGGTGTCCGGCCCCCCTCCCTGAGACCACGCCGGATCCCGTGTTAACCAGGATGCTGGAGGTTGCGCCTTTGGAAGAAGGCGAAGGGGGGAACAAGGAAGGTACCGTCTCCTTGAAGGAGGCTGTCAGAAAAGGAGGAATCGAGAATCCCTCCACCCAGGGAAAGAAGAGGACCGCCTCTGAAGACCCGGAGACCAAGGTCTCAAAGCGGGGGAAGAAATCTTCGTCAGAGGGTCCTGCGCCGGGAGGTGCCTCGGCCGTACTATGCCCTCAAGGGGATCAGCCCTCCAGCGAGTCGTAAGTAGAGAGGGGAGTTTTAAAATAAGAGACATCCCTATTCTATTCCTAAGAAAGATAACTGAATTTTTACCTTGTAGTTCGGATCTCAGCCCTTCTCAGCAGAGCTCATCTTCAGGGGATCTTTGTCCGGAGATGATGGAGAGCGGAACGCCTCCCCCTGCCGTACCGCCTTGCGAGGCAGGCGACCCTGAGGTGTCGTCACGGAGGGTTTCTCCGAATCCGGCAGGGTCGGAAAGCAGCCGTATGGCTCCCCAAAGCCCTCCGTGTCCGGCCTTCGAAAAAGGCCATCGGACGAGTCCGCACCGCCCGTGCACGGTCGAGGAGTGAAGGATCTGCTCGGGCGGCGTCTATCTCAGAAGAACACCGTGCATTGATGGGCACGGTGATTGAAAGGATTTCATCCGCGGAGAGCGGGTTGCACGAGGCCGTCAGGAGTTTACTGACAGGTTTTGAGGTACGTGAAATGATGTACCTTTTGATAGTTCCGCATATAAAAGATGTGCCCTGTATAGATAGTAGCCCCTGAGACTCGGTGCGTTGTCAAAAATGACAGCGTGCCGAGGATCATAATCCAGTATAACATGTCGCTCTTCCTATGTAGGTGGCGGCGTCCGTGGCTAGCCGAATGATGAATTTGCCGAGCTAAAGCGGCAACTTGACGTGGCGGATGCCGACATCGCGCTTGTCAACAAGCGGCTTGACGAGTCACAAGGTATGCAATTTCTCCGCGGACACCTGGTAAGGGGGCTTGATGCCCGTGCCTTACAACATGTATGCTTGATGCGGATGGTGCCGCTGCCATGGAGATCCTTCGCGAGAACTCGCCCGAGCCAAGGAGCAGGCCAGAAAAAGTGATGCGGCTGCCTTTAAAGGCGCCAAGAGCTGAAAGTCGAACAGCTGCTCACCGCCAAGCAGGAAGGAAATGGCCGAGATGGCTGTGAAGTTGAAGGATGCTGCCGACCGCTGCAAGCTTCTTGAAAAAGAAGGTCGGGTGGAACAGAAGGACCTGGAGAAGGCCACTACCGAGGCCAAGGATGCTCGCTCTGCAATGAGAGCCATGAACCAGGAGCTTGTCAGGCCGGAGATATCGCGGCTGGAAAGCCCTTTATGCTGCGGATGAAGTTCGGGGATCCTAAATATGCTCGGTTGGACCGCTGTGGAGTCGGCGAATACTTATCTGGACTTGGCGGCAAGTGCATGACGCGCCGAACACTTCCGAGATCAACAGGATCACGAAGTGGAAAAGCTTTTTTGGTCGCAGTTCCACAATCCAGAGCGCCCACTTCCATTAACCGAGCGTTTGGCCGAGTGGGCGGAGCTGAATAGGTTATCCGGACTCGCCATGAAGGATGTCGTGAGTCATCTGTGGCCGGAAAGGCCCGAGCCGAAGAGTTATTTCGGTTTGGTGCAGCAGTTCCTTGGTGCGGTGTCGCATATCAATGCAATGAAGAGGCTAGCATGCATAGAGGGTGCGCGGATGGCTCTTGCCCGTGTCAAGACATACTGGGCGGAGATGGAGGCCATCGACGTTGCATCCCAAGATTCGGACGGGAGCCGAGTACCTGCTGAGCACTATTTTCAGGAAGTTCTGCAGGGCGCTCGTTTAATAGAGACGCGGTGCTCGAAGGATATCATGTTCGAATAACATGTATTATTGCAAAACAATGTTTCGATGGAATATAAAATCTTTTTATACTTGTGCCCGCAAGAATTAAAATACCTCCTGTGCGGCCGTTAATGTATATGTGTATATAACCTAAAAGATGGCAGTCTTCGGCTTCAGCCCCCACGCATATAATGCGGGGGTGTTCGCACAAGGCGCATTTTCACACTTGATCCAACGTATTGGTCCTATAAAGGAGGTATAGCGCAGCGAACTAGGCAACCGGACTATAATGCTTTATCACTTTCACTTAGCCATAGGAGTTTGACAGTGGGGCTACTATATAGCCCCTAGGGGCACCGTGCTCGCCCGATTTCGGGGCGCGTGTGTGCCTGACCGGGAAATAGCCCTTTGTTAATCGGAGGAATCCTAAAGATTCCGGTGGGTCATCGAGTGGTTGACCAGTCTCACGCTATATCATGACAGTCAGTTTTCGGCTTTCTCTACTGAGGTGCTCGCCTGGCTGAACCGGGGCACAATCGCAGTAGTTCTCCTGGTGCCGCCTTAGCCGATAGAGCGGAACGTAAGGCAGCAAAACACAGGAGCCGAGCAAACCCAACATTTGACCAAAGACATGATTCGGAGCTGATGCATATAAGGCCAAACTCGCGACGTCGAACACTCTCTAAGGTATTCGGTCTTTATGAAAATGGGCTAAACAACGCCCTTAGTAATAAGCCCCTGGTGTCCAGGTACGCGCAAAATCCTGACGTGGCCAATGCCAAGACGCTAGCCTCCACCTCGGTTATAGCAAGAAACCGGGGGATGTGTATCAACAAGAGACAATAAAAAGGGTTTACGCATGGTCTTAATCTGAAAAGAACCCTTGGAATGGGTCCCTACTGCACCTCTGCGCCCGTGTCTCCGTTGTGCCGTATCCTGGACGGGTGTAGCACGGTGCTCATCTGTAAAAGAGAGGAACTTAGTTGAAAAAGATCGTGCGAAAATGTATGTTATATTAAATAAACAAAGTACAATTTAAAAAATGAATAAAATTGAGCTTTATTGTCTCTTGTTGTACATGCGCGGAGCCCCTTGAACGGGGGTATGCGGCTAGTAAGACCTTGTATGTTTACGTCGGACTCGTCTAGCCATGTCCGGGGTCTGAACGACCTGTTTAGGTGTTTTGATTAGTGAAGCCGGTTTAGTGTGTGGCTGTTAAGGCAGTCGCACTGTAACGCCCTCGATGCGGCTATATCTCCCACGTGTCGAAGCACGACTTAGAGGCATAACCGCATTGAAAGCAATGTCGCAAGTGAGGTAATCTTCACACAACCCATGTAATACATAAGGGAAAAGATACATAGTCGGCTTACAGTCGCCACTTCACACAGTACATAAATAAACATCCATCATTCAGATTACACTCAAGGTCCGACTACGGAACCAAAATAAAAGAAGATACCCCAAATGCTACACAGATCCCCGATCGTCCTAACTGGGCTCCACTACTGATCATCAGGAAAAGACACATAGTAACGACCACGTTCCTCGTCGAACTCCCACTTGAGCTCGGTTGCGTCACCTGCACTGGCATCGTCGGCACCTGAAACTGTTTTGGTAGAATCTGTGAGTCACGGGGACTCAGCAATCTCACACCCGCGAGATCAAGACTATTTAAGCTTATAGGAAGGATAGAGTTGTAAGGTGGAGCTGCTGCAAGCGACTAGCATATATGGTGGCTACGTTCGCAAAAGAGAGCGAGAAGAGGAGCAAAGCACGGTCGTGAAGCTAGTAGCGATCAAGAAGTGATCCTGAACTACTTACGTCAAACATAACTCCAACACCGTGTTCACTTCCTGGACTCCGCCGAGAAGAGACCATCACGGTTACACACGCGGTTGATGTGTATTTTAATTAAGGTCAACTTCGGGTTTTCTACAACGGACATTAACAAATTCCCATCTGCCTCATAACATGAGCACGACTTTGAAAGATAATACCTGCAGGGTGTCCCAACTTAGCCCATTATAAGCTCTCACGGTCAACGAAGGATATTCCTTCTACGGGAAGACCCGATCAATCTCGGAATCCCGGACTACAAGACATTTCGACAGCAATAAAACAAGACCAGCAAAGCCGCCCGATTGTGCCGACAAATCCCGATAGGAGCTGCACATATCTCGTTCTCGTGGCACATCCGGATAAGTCAAGCTACGAGTAAAACCAAGCCTCGAGTTTCCCGTGGTGGCCCATGAAGCCTGCTCGGTTCGGCCCAGCACTCGAAGGAGCTTTGGTCCGGGGTTAAAATAAAGATGACCCTCGGGCTCGCGAAACCCGGGGAAAAGGCTTAGGTGGCAAATGGTAAAACCAATGTTGGGCCTTCTGGACGAGTCTTATTCAAAGCGAACTGTCAAGGGGTCCCATAAATCACCCAACCGTAAGGAACGCGAAATCAAGGAACATAACACGGTATGACGGAAACTAGGGTGGCAAGAGTGGAACAAAACACGGGCATAAGGCCGAGCCTTCCACCCTTTACCAAGTATATAGATGCATTAATTATAGCAGATATATATTGTGATATCCCCAACAAGTAAACATGTTCCAACAAGGAACAACATCTCCATGTTCCAACAAGGAACAAACTTCAGCTTCACCTGCAATTAGCAACGCTATAAGAGGGGCTGAGCAAAGCGGTAACATAGCCAATCAACGGTTTGCTAGGAAAGGATGGTTAGGGGCTGACATGGCAATATGGGTGGCATGATATAGCAAGTGTTAGGCATCGTAGCATAGGCATAGCAAAAGAGCGAGCAACTAGCATAGCAAAGATAGAAGTGATTTCGAGGGTATGGTCATCTTGCCTGCAATGTTCTCAGAGTTGTCGAAAGCTTGATCCTCGTAAGCGTTCTCAACAGGTTCCTCGTTCACGTACTCGTCTCCCGGCTCTACCCAAAGCAAGAACACAAACAAAGGAACCACAATAAATCACGGTGCAATGCACAAGCAACATGATGCAAAACATGGCATGATATGCGAGATGTGATATGCAATGCGTATGCGCGCTACGGAAGGAAAATGATGAACCAGGCATCAACTTGGCAAACCAAGTATGCCACTGGAAAGATGAGATGATTTCGGTTGAAATCGATATAAAGATCACCGGAATCGGATGCACGGTTTGCAAATGACAAGCAAAACAAGAATGGCACAAATCTGTCATTAACAGCATGATACCACTTAGCAAGCAACAAGAAATTAAGCTACTGCACCCAAACGTACCAACAAAGTATATGGCAGTTATCTACTCAAGATGCTTGACAAAAGATGAACACTGAGCTACGGCTAAATCACACCACAACAGGTTCAAACAAGCATGGCAAAAGTGCAAAAAGTATCAGGCTGGACATGGCAAAAACAGCATCAGGTAGCAATGTTCAGAGCAAGAAAACAACATGCTACAGGAACTTATAATAGCAAAATATGGCATGGCATGAATCTACTCAAAGCATAGAACAAAAGTCCCTTACTGACCATAAGCCAAAAAGGATCAGAAAATATAGTAACACCCATGTCAATATCGCAAGTTTAGTTAATGATTCAGCAACATGGCATGTCAAAAACAGATAACAAGTAGGCATGTTTGAGAGCTCAAAGCACTCACTACAGAGCCTTTCATGATAAACTAAGCATACATACATCAAAAAGACATGGCATAGAAGACATACATGGCAAGAACAACATCATAGCATACACGGATCAACCACAACAACCTTGGCAAAATTGAATAACATGTAAACAATCTGCCAGGAAACATTTTGTAGCAAAAGTAGAGCTCGATTGACTCAAGCTATGGCACTCCATAATTGCAAACAAAGGCATGGATGGATAGAGCATAACCATATGTTCAAAACATCCTTACTGAAGTATCTCAAAATATGCATTGATCTCTTGGTAGCATCAAGTTAACATGTCATCAAAATATCAGCAAAACATAGCTGAAATCAGCAACATCAGGAAGCCTACTTTGCATGCTTGTGCTAGTCACCACATAGATCACAAAAATACATGGCATACACCCTGGAAAGATGTCATGGAATATTACAAAACACATGTAGGACTCAAATTCATAGGGTGCACACATCATTCATAGCAAAAATAACAAAAGTGCAAGTTACATAAGAAGCGAAACTAACATCACATAGCCCTCTTCTAACAGCATTTAGGGCATCAAGATGAGCTCAAATGAAAATTATGCAATGAGATGAAATGATCTACTCTTGAGACGAACATTTTTACATATTACACGCATTTAAACGGAGCTACGGGTGCAAAGTTATGATCGTTGAAAATGCCACAAATTAATCAACGAGACAAAACTTAGACGAATTTTGAGGGGAAATTCAACCTCGGGTTCCCGATCTAGATCGGCCCGAAACAAGCGGCGCGGCGCTGCTCGCCAGAGGAGGAGATCTTGGGCGGGGCCGGCGGAGGAAGGGGAGGCGGCGACGGACCGGGGCGCCGGCGAGTGGGCGGCGGCGGTGGTCGGGCGGCGGCGCGGGCGGGTCGCCGAGGCGCCGGTGGTGGGAGGCGCCGGTGCCGGCGGCGCTTCGGCCGGCGGCGGCGTTTCGTCGGAGACGGGCGTTGGCGCTCGGCGCCCATGAGGCAGCGGCGCGACGATGGGCTTGGGGGCCCGACCAGGGCTCAGGCGGGCGGGCGTGGCGCTGGTGGCGAGGAGGCCACGTGGCGGCTTGGGACTGGCAGGCGGCGGCGGCGCGGGCGTGTCCGGCACGGCGATGGACGCGTCCGGCGCCAGGGAGAAGAAGGAGGCTAGGGTTTGATCCGGATTTGGAATGGGGGGGTGTATATATAGGCATAGAGGGAGCTAGGAGAGTCCAAATGAGGTGCGGTTTTACCACACGATCGTGATCGAGCGACGGAGAGCATGGAAGTGACTTAGATGGGTTATTGGACTATTTTGGAGGGTGTTGGGCTGCAACTTAAAAGAGGCCTTTGCGAGAGTGCGGTTAAGCTGTTGGAGTACCAAACGAGCTCCAAATGACCGAAACTTGACGGTGGTCTACGGTGGTATACCAAGGCCACTTGACAAACCTCGGTCCATTCCGAGAAAGTTTAGTACCCGCTCACGAAAAAGCGTAAAAGGGGACGCCGGGGAACATAGGAGTGCGGATTGCAAAAGCGGACAACGGAAAAATGCTCGGAATCATGAGGCGAACACGTATGCAAATGCGATGCACATGATGACATGATATAAAATGCATGACATGGAAAAAATGCAAAAAGAAGAAAAAACCCAACCACGGAGGGAATATCATATCACAATGCCGAAAATGGCAAGAGTTGGAGTTACAAATATGGAAAGTTAAGTCCGGGGTGTTACACGCACAATCTTCCGCGCTCGAGGAACACTCGATATTTCCCTTTAATGAGATGATGCCTCGTGGACCGGGCATTTTAAGTATAAGGGATGCGTAATGCGGTATTGCGTTAAAGCGGGCAAAAGCTTCGCGTCCCAGTAGTGCTTGATAGCTACTTGTAAATGGGGCGATGTGGAAGGTTAGCTTTTCGCGACGGAAGTTGTCGGGTGAGCCGAACATAACTTCTAGCAGGAGAGAGCCCGTACAATGGGCATCTGGGCCTGGCGTTACCCCTTGAAAGGAAGTGTTGCTATGGCAAATTGTTGTTGGGTCTATCACCATTTTGCGGATTGTGTCCTGATATAGCAGGTTTAAATCACTGCCGCCGTCCATTAGGACTTGTGTAAAGTGGAGTCCGTCAATTATCAGATCTAATACCAAGGCAGTCCAGCCCGCGTTCCGGATACTTATAGAGTAATCCTGTTGGTCGAAGGTGATTGGTTGTAACAACCAGTGGCGGGACTCCTCTGGGATAGGCCGTATGGCGCATATCTCTATAGGCGCCACTATGTTTTTCCCTTTTGTCACGTGAAGTGAGTTTACTGTTTTGACTTCTTGTGGGAAATTCTTTTGTTTTCCGGTGCTCTGCTTGTGGGGTTCGTCATCGTCCTCGCTTGGTTTGTCGAGCCCCTTGTGTTCGGCGTTGAGTTTGTCGGATTGCTTGAAGACCCAACAATCACTGTGGGTATGGTTTGCAGGCTTCCCGGGAGTACTGTGGATATGACATATCTTGTCCAAGATTTTGTTTAGGTTAGATAGCTCGTCCCTGTTATCCTTGAGGGGCAGCTTTTTTTGATTCTGCCGAGAGCTTTTGAATCCGGCGTTGACTGCCGTGCTCTTCGGGCTGTTTCCTCTGGTCCGGCGCTGGTCCTTGCTGCATCGCGGTTTCCGTTCCATCCCTAACCCGGATGTACTTGGGTGTTGATCTGCATCTTGCCAACCAGCTATCCTCTCCTGCACAAAAGCGGGTCATGAGGCTTGTTAATGCGGCCATTGTTCTTGGCTTTTCTTGGCCGAGGTGTCTGGCAAGCCATTCGTCTCGGACGTTGTGTTTGAAAGCTGCTAAGGATTCGGCGTCCGGATAGTCGACTATTTGGTTCTTTTTAGTAAGGAATCTGTTCCAGAATTTCCGGGCTGACTCTCCGGGTTGTTGAGTTATGTGACTTAAATCGTCTGCATCCGGAGGTCGGACATAGGTCCCTTGAAAATTTGCCCGAAAAGCATCCTCTAGCTCTTCCCAACTTCCAATGGTGTTTCCAGGAAGGCTTTTAAGCCAATGCCGGGCTGGCCCTTTGAGCTTGAGGGGTAAGTATTTTATGGCGTGGAGGTCATCTCCTCTAGCCATGTGTATGTGGAGGATGTAATCCTCAATCCGCACTCAGTGCTGTTGTTCCATCGTATGCCTCTATGTTTACGGGCTTGAATCCCGCTGGAAATTCATGATCCAGCACCTCATCGGTGAAACATAGGGGATGTGCGGCACCCCTATATCTGGGCGTACCGTGAAGTTCGGATATTTGATGTGTTGCATTTCTTACTAGAGCTTGCTTTCTTGGCCCATAGATAGATCTGGCTGGGCCATCTTTTTGATGTGAATCCTTGTGCGGATCGCGTCTTTGGCTTGTGTGCGGCGTCCTTTGCTGCCTTTGTGTTGGCCATGGGGTCGTTTGTCCGACGGGTGGCTTCCTTATTTTTGATTGCGGAGGCTCTAAGGCCTCATCATCAAATTCCGGCAGTAATTTTCGCTTCGGATAGCTCTTTGTGTGGCGACTGTCGCCGTATTTGTCTGCGGTGTTGAGTACTTTGCTCCATCTAATTCTGAGTGCATCTTCCGCTCTTTTGAGCTTCCGCTTCTGCTTTTTCAGGCTACGCGCAGTGGCAACGAGCCTTTTTTGGAGGTTCTTCTGCTCCAGCAACTTGTCCGGCGTGAGGTCGTCCGGACTGTTGTCTTCGTCGGGGACGGGTTGTTTATCCAAGTTGCCCTGTTCGGACGGTTGCTTGATGGCATGTTCGTCGTCCGCCGTTTCGCCCTGCTCTATGGCTGGGTCTGTATGGCTGCTTTCTCTGTCGAGGTGGGGTTTGGAGCGGCGCTTACGCCGCCGCTTTGATTGCTTTTCGAGGGAACGATCCTTCGTTGCATCCCTTTGTTCCCCGTCGTCGTTTCCTTTAGGTGTATCCACCATGTATACATCGTGAGATGGGGTGGTTGTCCAGTGGCCTATAGGCGCTGGTTCCTATTCGTCTCCTACATCGTCGTCCATACCATCGATGTCTTCGGAGTCGAAGTCGAGCATGTCGGTTAAATCATCGACAGTGGCTACAAAGTGGGTAGTGGGTGGGCTTTGAATTTCTTCATTGTCCGCATCCCGACCTTGCCGACCATAATCCGGCCAGGGCTCTTCTGATAAAGAGAGAGACTTTAGTGAATTCAGGATGTCGCCGAAGGGCGAGTGCTGAAAGATGTCCGTGGCGGTGAACTCCATGATCGGTGCCCAATCGGATTCGATTGGCAGGGGCGCGGAAGGTTCGGGGTCAGGAGGAAAGTCCAACACCTTGGAGTCACGAGCTCTGCAAAGGACAAGGCTGGTGTTCGGCTCGATCACCGTAGAGATTGCAGCCCCCGAGGCGGTGTCTAGCCACCCATCCTCGATTGGCGCAGTCGGCTCCGAGCTAGAGGTTGGGCGGACGAGTGCGACCTCGAGGCACTGTTGGCAGCGAGCTAGATCATGCTCATCGCGACGGTCAAGGCGACGGCGCTTGGCTGTGGCTCGAATCCGTCGAAGATCAAGTCTCCGCGGACGTCGGCCGTGTAGTTCAAACTTCCAAATCTGACCTGATGGCGGGCGTAGCTTCGATCTGCTCCGGATGGCCAGCGAATTGGCCCGCGATGCAAAGCCGCCCGAATCGAAGATCTGTCCAGGAGAAAAGTCTCACCTGGACCGCATCGTTGTTGATGATCGGAGGAGCCATCGGGCCTAAAGATGGCGACACGGAGGAACTCTCAATGAAAGCACCAATGTCGGTGTCAAAACCGGCGGATCTCGGTAGGGGGTCCCGAACTATGCGTCTAGGCGGAGGGTAACAAGAGACAAGGGACACGACGTTTTTACCCAGGTTCGGGCCCTCTCGATGGAGGTAAAACCCTACTCCTGCTTGATTAATATTGATGATATGGGTAGTACAAGAGTAGATCTACCACGAGATCAGAGGCTAAACCCTAGAAGCTAGCCTATGGTATGATTGTTGTTCGTCCTCCGCACTAAAACCCTCCGGTTTATATAGACACCGGAGAGGGTTAGGGTTACATAGAGTCGGTTACAATGGGAGGGGATTTACATATCCGTATCGCCAAGCTTGCCTTCCACGCCAAGGAAAGTCCCATCCGGACACGGGACGAAGTCTTCAATCTTGTATCTTCATAGTCCTGGAGTCCGGCCAAAGGTTATAGTCCGGCCATCCGGACACCCCCTAATCCAGGACTCCCTCAAGCATACACCATCGTCAACAGAGAACTTGTGAGGCACAGCATCACTGGTGTTTACCAGCGCTGCGTGGAGCCGGAGCAAGGCCAAGCGATCCTTAAAGATATCCATCAAGGCGAGTGTGGTCACCACGCGGCTTCAAGAGCACTTGTTGCCAAAGCTTTCCTCCATGGTTTTTTCTGGCCGACTGCTCTAGAAGACGCCAAAGACTTGGTCCAGAAGCGCAAAGGGTGCCAGAAGTTCCGCTCCAAGCCTCATCAGCCGGCTTCTGCACTCAAGACTATCCCCATTGCCTGGCCCTTTGCTGTCTGGGGCCCGGACATGGTGGGACCGTTCAAAATAGCACGAGGTGGCATGACTCATCTGCTTGTCGCGGTGGACAGGTTCACCAAGTGGATAGAAGCAAAACCAATAAAGAAATTGAATGGTCCGACTACTGTGACTTTCATCTCCGACATCACCATCCGGTATGGCATACCACACAACATCATCGCCGACAATGGCACAAACTTCGCCAAAGGCGCCTTGGCCCGTTTCTGCGTGACACAAGGCATCCGAATGGACTTAGCGTCTGTAGCCCATCCGCAGTCAAACGGCCAAGTGGAGCGAGAAAACAGCCTTATTTTGTCCGGCATCAAGCCCCAACTGGTCGAGCCTCTGGAGCGTTCGGCTGGCTGCTGGCTCGACGAGCTGCCGGCCGTCCTCTGGAGTCTGCGCACAACCCCGAACAAGTCAACCGGCTTCACTCCTTTCTTCCTCATCTACGGTGCCGAAGCCGTCATCCCGACGGACATAGAATTCGACTCATCTCGAGTCACCATGTACACCGAAGAGGAGGCAGAAGAAGCACGACAAGACGACGTCGATCTGCTGGAAGAGGGCTGGCTGTTGGCACTCAACCGGTCCACCATCTACCAGCAGAGTCTGCGCCGTTACTACAACCGAAAGGTCAAGCCAAGATATTTACAAGAAGGAGACCTTGTGCTCTGGCTGATCCAGCGAACAGTCGGCCAACACAAGCTCTCGGCACCTTGGGAAGGCCCCTTCCTCATCAGCAAGGTGTTGGGCAACGACTCCTACTACCTCATCGACGCTCAGAAGCCTCGAGCACGCAGAAGAGACGACTCCAGCAAGGAGACGGAGCGACCATGGAATGCGAATCTCCTTCGAAGGTTTTACAGTTAAAAAGCAGTATGTACCACGCCAACTTTTGTATTAAGTACGAAGACTCCGGGTCCCCCGAGAAGAGCTCGGGGACTGCCCTCTTTTATATATATGATAAGTATTACGCCTGTCATTTGTGTTATCCCATTAGACCGTCTGGCACCGGGTTCGACCAGTCGACCCGAGGACTTGCCGCTTTGTACTATGAAATGCTTCCTGCAACTGGACAAGTAATGTGTTGTCACCCTAGCTTTCTCCTGCCAGAGGCCGCAGCTCGCAGATCGACTGTTCGGTCGGCAGGAGCTAAGGCGAAAAGGGTGTCTGCATGAAAAATGGCTAAGGACCTAAAGCATACACATAGTCCAAGCCGACTTCTCGCCTCACCGACCGGCTGCCGAGTAGCCGGCCAGCCAGCTTCTACTTAACTTGCCAGAAAAACACTAGCCGGCTAAGTACTTGCCTTCCTGAAAGTGGCTAAGTACTTGACCTAGCCATAGTCCACAGAGCGGCGGTTCGGCTGGCAAGACGGCAACCAAGGGAAGGCGGCAAAGGAAAAAGCCAAAAGAGCAGAAAGCAAGGAAAGATAGAACTCGGATAAGATATTTACACATCAAAAGGCCCTTGGCCGATATTCAAAAGGAGTTTGAAATGCACCCAGTGGGTGGGATTGTGCGAAATTAACAAAGTTGTTGAGACCGATAAGCAGGAAGAAGCAAAGGTAAATAGCAGCCTAGGAAGCAGCAGGCGGAGTCGGCGGAATGGTGGAGTCGGTGGTTGAGGGAGTCCTGGATTAGGGGGTGTCCGGATGGCCCGACTATAACCTTTGGCCGGACTCCTGGACTATGAAGATACAAGATTGTAGACTTCGTCCCGTTCCGGATGGGACTTTTCTTGGTGTGGAAGGCAAGCTTGGCGATACGGATATGTAGATCTCCTCCCATTGTAACCGACTCTGTGTAACCCTAGCCCTCTCCGATGTCTATGTAAACCAGAGGTTTTAGTCCGTAGGACGAACAACAATCATACCATAGGCTAGCTTCTAGGGTTTAGCCTCTTTGATCTCGTGGTAGATCTACTCTTGTACTACCCATATCATCAATATTAATCAAGCAGGAGTAGGGTTTTACCTCCATCGAGAGGGCCCGAACACAGGTAAAAACATCGTGTCCCTTGTCTCCTGTTACCATCCGCCTAGGCGCACAGATTCGGGACCCCTACCCGAGATCCGCCAGTTTTGACACCGACATTGGTGCTTTCATTGAGAGTTCCTGCGTGTCGTCATCTTTAGGCCCGATGGCTCCTCCAATCATCGACAACGATACGGTCCAGGTGAGACTTTTCTCCTGGATAGATCTTCGTACTCGGCGGCTTTGCCTTTGTGGGCCAATTAAGCAGCCATCCGGAGCAGATCAAAAGCTCGCCCCTGGCCATCAGTCAGATTTGGAAGTTTAAACTGCACGGTGGCGTCGCAGAGACTTGATCTTCGACGGATCCGAGCCACAGCGAGCGAGCTGCCTTTGTCTCGATGGGCATGATTTAGCTCTGCCGCGAGCAGTGCCACGGAGGCCGCACCCGTCCGCTCCGACCCTTAGCTCGGAGCCATTGCATGTCGAGGACTGGTGGCTGGACACGCCTCGGGGCTGCAATCTCTCGGCGTCGAGGCGAACACCAGCCTTGTCCTTGCTGGCTTCGTGACTCAAGGTGCGGACTCCTCTCCGGACTCCAACCTTCACGCCCATGCCAATCGAATCCGATTGGGCGCCCGATCATGGAGTTCGCCGCGCGGACATCTTTCAGCACTCGCCCTCCGCGACATTCTGAATTCACTAAAGTCTCTCTTTATCGGAGAGCCTGGCGGACTATGGTCAGCAAGGTTGGGATACGGACGGCGAAGAAATTGAGCCCACCCACCACCCACTTCGTAGCCACCGCCGATGATTTAACCGACATGCTCGACTTCGACTCGAAGACATCGGCGGTATGGGCGGCGATGTAGAGGAGACGAGGAACCAGCGCCTATAGGGCTTTGGACAACCACCTCATCTCACGATGTATACATGGTGGACACACCTAAAATAAGCGACGACGAGGAACAAAGGGGCTTAGCGAGGATCGTTCCTCGGCGATCAAAGCAGCGGCGTAAGCGCCGCTCCAAACCCTACCTCGACAGAGACAGCAGCCATACAGGCCCAGCCACAGAGCAGGGCGAACCGGCGGACGACGAACATGCCATCAAGCAACCGTCTGAACAGGACAACTTGGATGAACAAACCGAACAACCCGTCCCCGGCGAAAATAACAGTCCGGACGACCTCACGCCGGACAAGTTACTGGAGCAGAAAAACTTCCACAAAAGGCTCGTCGCCACTGCGCCTAGCCTGAAAAAGCAGAAGTGGAAGCTCAAAACAGTGGAAGATGCACTCAGAATTAGATGGAGCAAAGTACTCAACACATGAGACAAATCTGGTGACGATCGCCACACAAAGAGCTATTGAGCGAAATTTATCTGCGAATTTGATGAGGAGGCCTTAGAGCCCCGCAATCAAAAAATAAGGAAGCCACCGGTCGGGTGAACAACCCCATAGCCAACATATAGTGGCAAAGGCGCCGCACACAAGCCCGCACGCGATCCGCACAAGGATTCGCATCAAAAAGATGGCCCAGCCATATCTATATACGGCCAAGAAAGCAAGCTCTAGTAAGCAATACAGCGCATCAAGTATCCGAACATCACGGTACACCCAAATATAGGGGTGCCGCACACCCCTATGTTTCACCGATGAGGTCTTTGGATCATGAATTTCAGTGAGGATTCAAGCCCGTAAACATAGAGGCATCTGACGAACAACAGACCACAGATGCGGATTGAGGATTACATCCTCCATATACACATGGCTAGAGGAGATGACCTCCACGCCATAAAATACTTACCCCTCAAGCTCAAAGGGCCAGCCCGGCATTGGCTTCAAAGCCTTCCCGAAAACACCATTGGAAGTTGGGAAGAGCTCGAGGATGCTTTTCGGCAAATTTTCAAGGGACCTATGTCCAAGCTCCGGATCTGAGCGATTTAAGTCACATAACTCAACAACCGGGAGAGTCAGCCCGAAATGCTGGAACATATTCCTTACTAAAAAGAACCGGATAGTCATTGTCCGGACGCGAAGCCTTAGCAGCTTTCAAACACAGCGTCAAGACGAATGGCTCGCCGGACACCTCGGCCAAGAAAAGCCAAGAACAATGGCCGCATTAACAAGCCTCATGAACCGCTTTTTGCGGAGAGGATAGCTGGTTGGCAAGATGCGATTACTAGCAACCCAAGTACATCTGAAGTTAGGGATGGAAACGGGAAACCGCGACGCAGCAAGGACCAGCGCCGGACCAAGGGAAACAGCCCGAAGAGCACGGCAGTCAACGCCGGATTCAAAAGCTCTCGGCAGAATCGGAAAAAGCTGCCCCTCGAGTATAACAGGGACGAGCTATCTAACCTAAACAAAATCTTGGACAAGATATGCCAAATCCATAGTACTCCCGGGAAGCCTGCAAACCATGCCCACAAACATTGTTGGGTCTTCAAGCAATCCGGCAAACTCAACGCCGAACACAAGGGGCTCGACACACCAAGCGAGGACGATGACGAACCCCACAAGCAGAGCACCGGAAAACAAAAGAATTTCCCACAAGAAGTCAAAACAGTAAACTCACTTCACGCGACAAAAGGGAAAAACAGAGTGGCGCCTATAGAGATACGCGCCATACAGCCTATCCCAGAGGAGTCCCGCCACTGGTTGTTAAAACCAATCACCTTCGACCATCAGGATTACTCTAGAAGTATCCGGAATGCAGGCTGGACTGCCTTGATATTAGATCCGATAATTAACGGACTCCACTTTACACAAGTCCTAATGGACGGCGGCAGTGATCTAAACCTGCTATATCAGGACACAATCCACAAAATGGGGATAGACCCAACAAAAAATCTCCATAGCAACACTTCCTTTCAAGGGGTAACGCCAGACCTAGATGCCCATTGTACGGGCTCTCTCCTGCTAGAAGTTATGTTCGGTTCCCCCGACAACTTCCACCGCGAAAAGATAACCTTCCACATCGCCCCATTCACAAGTAGCTATCAAGCACTACTGGGACGCGAAGCTTTCGCCCGCTTTAACACAATACCGCATTATGCATCTCTTACACTTAAAATGCCCGGTCCGCAAGGCATCATCTCATTAAAGGGAAATATCGAGTGTTCCTCGAGCGCGGAAGATTGTGCGGCCGCCTTGACAGCCACACACTAAACCGGCTTCACTAATCAAAGCACCTAAACATGTCTTTCAGACCCCGGACATGGCTAGACGAGTCCGGCGTAAACATACAAGGGCTTACTAGCCGCATACCCCCGTACAAGGGGCTCCGCGCATGTACAACAAGAGACAATAAATCTCAATTTTATTCATTTTTTGAATTATACTTTGTTTATTTAATATAACGTACATTTTCGCACGATCTTTTTCAACTAAGTTCCTCTCTTTTACAGATGAACATCGTGCTACACCCGTCCAGGATACGGCACAACGGAGACACAGGCGCAGACATGCAGTAGGGACCCGTCCCAAGGATTCTTTTTAGATTAAGACCCTGCGTAAACCTTTTTTTACTGTCTCTTGTTGATACACATCCCGGATTAAGTGATATAACCGAGGAGGAGGCTGGCGTCTTGGCATGTAGCCACGTCGAATTTTTGCGTGCACGGACACGAGGGCTTATTACCAAGGCGTTGTTCAACCCGTTTTCATAAAGACCGAATACCTTAGGGAGTGTTGGCGTCGTGAGTTGGCCGTATATGCATCAGCTCCAAATCATGTCTTTGGTCAAATGTTGGGTTTGCCCGGCTCCTGTGTTTTGCTGCCTTACGTTCCGCTCTATCGGCTAAGCGGCACCGGGAGAACTCTGCGATTGTGCCCAGTTCGCCAAAGCGAGCACCTCGATGAAAGCAAAACTGTTGTCATGATATAGTGTTAGACTGGTCAACCACTTTCGATGACCGCTGGAATCTTTAGGATTCCTCCGCATTAACAAAGGGCGTTTCGGCCGAGGCACACAGCGTCCCGAATTCGGGTGGCGCGGTGCCCCTAGGGGCTATATAGTAGCCCCTTTGTCAAACTCCTATGGCTAAGTGAAAGTGATAAAGCATTATAGTGCGGTTGCCTAGTTAGCTCGCTATCACCTCCTTAATAGGACCAAGGCGTTGGATCAAGTGTGAAAATGGGCCTTTTGCGAACACCCGCATTATATGCGTGGGGGCTGAAGCCAAGACTGCCATCTTCAGGTTATATATACATATACATTAACGGCCGCACTGGGAGGTATTTTAATTCTTGAAGGCACAAGTATAAAAAGCTTTTATATTCCCCCGAAACATTGTTTTACAATAATACATGTTATTCGAACATAATATCCTTCGAGCACTCCGTCTCTATTAAATGAGCGCCCTGCAGAACTTCCTGAAAATAGTGCTCGTCAGGTACTCGGCTCCCGTCCGAATCTTGGGATGCAACAGCGACGGCCTTCATCTCCGCCCAGTATGTCTTGACATGGGCAAGAGCCATCCGCACACCCTCTATGCACGCTGGCCTTTTCATTGCATTGATATGCGACACCGCACCAAGGAACTGCAGCACCAAGCTAAAATAACTCTTCGGCTCGGGCCTTTCCGGCCACAGATGACTCACGACATACTTCATGGTGAGTCCGGATAACCTATTCAGCTCCGCCCATGCGGTAGCGATCGGTTAATGGGCGGGCGCTCTGGATTGTGGGCTGCGACCAAAAAGCTTTTCCACTTCTGATCCTTTTGATCTCGGAAGTGTTGGCGCGTCTGCGGCTTTTCGCCGCCAAGTCGAGATAAGTGTCCGCCGCACTCCACAGCCGGTCCAGCGGAGAATATTTAGGATCCCGAACTTCATCCGCAGCATAAAGGGCTTTCCGGCGCGATATCTCAGGCTGGCGTAGCTCCTCCTTCATAGCTCTCATCGCGAGCAAGCATCCTTAGCCTCGGTAGTGGCCTTCTTGAATCATACATTCGCCCGATCTTCTTTTTCAAGAAGCTAGCAGCGGTCGGCAGCATTCTTCAACTTCACAGCCATCTCAGCCATTTCCTTCTTGCTCCGGCAGTGAGCAGCCTGTTCGGCTTTCAGCTCTTCAGCCGCCTTTAAGGCAGCCGCATCGCTTTTCCTGGCCTGCTCCTTGGCTCGGGCAAGTTCCGCCCAAAGGTTCTCCATGGCAGCGGCACCATCTGCATCAAGCACACAAGTTGTAAGATACGGGCATCAAGCTCCACTTACCAGGTGTCTTCGGAGAAATTACATACCTTGTGCCTCATCAAGCCGCTTGTTCACAAGCGCGATGTCGGCATCTGCCACGTCAAGTTGCCGCTTTAGCTCGGCAAATTCATCAGTCCGGCTAGCCACCGAACACTTCGCCACCTACATACGAAGGGCGACATATTATACCTGAGATTATGATCCTCGGCACGCCGTCATTTTTGACAATGCACCGAGTCTCAGGGGCTACTATCTACATAGGGCGCATCTTATATATGAGGAACTGTCAAAAGGTACATCATTTTGCGTACCTCAAAACCTGTCAGTAAACTCCTGACGGCCTCGTACAACCCGCTCTCCGCGGATGAAATCCTTTCAATCACCGTACCCATCAACGCACGGTGTTCTTCTGAGATAGACGCTCGCCCGAGCAGATCCTTCAGCTCCTCCGACCATGCACCGGACGGTGCTGAACTCGTCCGATGGTCTTTTTGAAGGCGGACACGGAGGACCTTGGGGGCCATCGATTGCCTTCCGGCCTGCGGTTCGGAGAAACCCTCGTGGCGACACCTCGGGTGCGCCCGCCGCAAGCTGATGCGGCATGGGAGGCGTTCCTCTCCATCATCTCGGACGAAGATCCCACGAAGATGAGCTCTGCTGAGAAGGGCTGAGATCCGAACTACAAGGTAAAATTTGGTTATCTTCCTCGAGAAATAGAACAGGATGTCTCTTATTTTAAAACTCCCTCTCTACTTACGGCTCGGTGGTGGGCTGATCCCTTGGGGCACGCAGTCTTGGCCGAGGCATCCCCGGCGCAGGACCCTCGACGAAGATTTCTTCCCGCTTTGAGACCATGGTCTCCGGGTCTTGAGGCGGTCCTCTTCTTCCCCTGGATAGAGGAATTCTCGATTCCTCCTTTCTGACAACCTCCTTCGGGAGGCGGTAGCTCCTTGTTCCCCCTTCGCCTTCTTCCAAAGGCGCAACCTCCAACATCTGGTTAACACGGGATCGGCGTGGTCTCGGGGAGGGCGGACACCTGATTAGCTTTGCTTCGCTATCCACTCCTGTTTAAGGATAACTCTTTTAAGGGAAATTTTATGATAAATATCACGGATAGCGGGTCGGGTGCAGGGCTACTTACTTGAGTATCCGAGGCGATTGCAGCTCGGACCTGCGTCCTCGGTCGAGTCCGAACACATTGCTTGTGATCCGAAGAACAACTTGTACATCTCCACAGGCGTCGCGCCCATAAAATGTTGGAGGCTCGTGGTCCTCGGATTAAACTCCCCAGGCGGAGGCGGCGTTTGCGAGGGCAGGGTGCGGCGAATCAACATGACCTGCATCACTACGACCAGATTGATGTCTCTTTCTAGGAGATCTCGAATGCAGCCCTGCAACAAGGGCACGTCCTTGGACGGCCCCCAGTTAAACCCTCTATTGACCCATGACGCTAGCTGTGGTGGGGGACCCGAGCGAAAGGCAGGTGGCACCACCCACTTGGTGCCGCTGGGAGCTGTGATATAAAACCACTCTCGTTGCCATAAGCTGAACTCCTCTTGAAAAGAGCCCTCGGGCCATGGAGCGTCAGCATTCTTGCTTATGACAGCACCTCCGCACTCTGCGTGCTGCCCCTCGATCATCTTCGGCTCTACTTTGAAGGTCTTAAGCCACAATCCAAAGTGAGGAGTAATACGGAGGAAGGCTTCACACACGACAATGAACGATGAGATGTGGAGGATGGACTCCGGAGCCAAGTCGTGAAATTCCAACCCATAATAAAACATGAGCCCCCTCACGAAGGGGTCCGTCGGGAAGCCTAGCCCCCGAAGTAAGTGAGGCGCGAACACCACACTCTCACCAGGCTTGGGAGTGGGAATAATCTGCCCTTAGTAGGCAGCCAATGCGAGATTTCGCGGTTAGATACTGGCATCTCTTAGCTTTTACGTCTTCTTCCGTAGCGGAGGAAGGCATCCACGACCTTGAGGGTCGGAGCGGACATCGTCGAAGGTCGGCGCTGAATCTGGAGCTTTTGGGTGTTGGAACTCAAGGTGAGAGGCGGATTCGATTGAGATTGAAAGAAAGGAGTAGAGCCTTGGTCTCTTTATAAAAAGGTTGAGTACCAAGAGCCCTCCCCGTGACCGTTTGGGGCTCGCCTTCGATTAAGGAGACATACCAACGGGCACGATTGGGTTACCCACGCCCGTATTGATGAGAATCCCGGAATAAGGGGACACGATCTCTGCTTCGACAAGACGTGCCAAGGAAACCGCCTCGCTAAACGCGCTGAGGTGGGACAGTAAACCGATTCAAATAAAGGCTTGGCCGTGGTGTGATGTCATGCTGCGGAATACGTCTCCAAATTGGATTTGTGTAAATATTATTCTCTCTAAGGTGGTATGTGGAACTTATTTTGCAGAGCCGGACACTATCCTTGTGTTCAAAATCTTCTATGAAGTATTCGGAGGAGGAACCCGCCTTGCAATGCCGAAGACAATCTGCGCGCCGGACTTCGTCGTCATTGAAGCCTGGTTCGAGGGGCTCTTGAGGAGTCTGGATTAGGGGGTGTCCGGATGGCGGACTATAACCTTTGGCGGACTCCTGGACTATGAAGATACAAGATTGAAGACTTCGTCCCGTGTCCGGATGGGACTTTCCTTGGCGTGGAAGGCAAGCTTGGCGATATGGATATGTAGATCTCCTCCCATTGTAACCGACTCTGTGTAACCCTAGCCCTCTCCGGTGTCTATATAAACCGGAGGGTTTTAGTCTGTAGGACGAACAACAATCATACCATAGGCTAGCTTCTAGGGTTTAGCCTCTCTGATCTCGTGGTAGATCTACTCTTGTACTACCCATATCATCAATATTAATCAAGCAGGAGTAGGGTTTTACCTCCATCGAGAGGGCCCGAACCTGGGTAAAAACATCGTGTCCCTTGTCTCCTGTTAGCATCCGCCTAGACGCACAGTTCGGGACCCCTACCCGAGATCCACCGGTTTTGACACCGACAGTGGTGCCGGCTGGTTGGGCGGCCGGCTGGTCGGTCTCCGCTTGGTCGCCCTCAGCAGCTGCCGAATCGCTCGGGCGCGGCTCGTTGCTGGAGGCACGCTCGAGTTGAGGCTGGCCGTCCGCTCCGACCTCTGGTGCCTCCTCTTCACCTTCCTCCTCCTCTTCGTCTTCTCCCTCATCGCTGGAGTCGATCACCTCGGCCGAGTCCTCGCCATCCTCCGGGTTCAGCCCAAACCACTCCGGTGGCGCCTCGGCACCGTTCTCGGCCAGCTCCGGGATGAAGATGCCGGTATTGGTGTAATCGGCGATTGCCGACGCTCGCTTGACAAGGTCATCCTCCACCACCACCAGCTCCTCCTGGGCTTCGAGTCGAAGCGTGGTCAATTGGGCTAGATCTAGCCCAGGGTACCACGCCTTGACGAACTCCAAGGCTCGGCGCGCTCCGGCCCGGGCCGAGGAGCCCTTCCACGCCTCAAGACGGCCGGCCGCCACCTCCAGCCAGTCGGCAGTCCGGCTGGGTGTGCATGGAGCCGGCATGTCCGGCCACAGGGCGGCGATCGCCTGCGCCGATACGCTGAAGGCGGTGCAGCATCCGATGAGCCGGTAGAAGACGAGCCTGGATGCTGAGAAGTTGCTCGCCAAAAGTACGGGGGGCGTCGGCAGCGATATGCTTGCCTTCGGCCCTCCATCCTTCGCGGTCGGCCTCGATTGCCTGGTTGGCAGCGCCAGAGTGACCCGGGAAGAAGTCTGCTCGGACAAAAAAAGCTAAGAGTCAGATCAGAAACAAGAAGTCGGCTTGATCAAAGGCCGTCAGTTTTGAAGAAAGAGTAGAAGGCAGCCTACCGTCGACCATGTCTTCAACCTCACCGAGGCTGGCGGTCAGCATCGCCTCCTTCTCGGTCCAGGCGGAGCGTTCGGCCGCGAACTCAGCAAGGAGGCCGTGTCTTTGTCTTCCGCCTTCTTCTGGGCCTTCTTGAGAAGCTCCGCCTGCTCCGCCAGCTGCGTGACCAGCCGGTCACGCTCCTCGGCCAGCTTGTTGCAGTCCGCCTCCTTGGCGCATAGTGCGGTGTTGGCTTCTCCCATCTGCTGCTGTAGGGTGGCGTTGGCTTCTGCAAAAGAAGAAGAAAGGACGTCAACAATCAGCAAAGAAATATGAAGTTGCCAGGAAGATCCAGCCCGACTGCTCAGCAGTCGACCCAAATCTCGGGGACTACAGCGTGCGGGTGCACCAGCGCGCCCCCACAGAGAAAGAAGAAGACTTACTCCGGCTCTCCGACAAGTCGACGACACATTGATCCAACTCCTGGACTTTGGAGTTGAAGGAGGTCGCACGGAGGTTATGATAGTCCTGCAGCAAAGACATTAGTACTCGGAGCTTGCTAATTAAAGTTCCGAGCCGTCTGCTCAGCAGCCGGCCTGAAACTCAGGGACTACACCCAGTGGGTGCGTTGGCGCGCCCCTCGAAGCAACACAAGAATTAAAAATGAAGAAGCAAGAAGCATACCCGGATGGCCTCTCGCGATTCTAGGAACGCCTTGTTGCTGTGCTTGAGAGCGCTGGCCTCGGTGGGAGTTTGGCTTGAACGTCCAGGATCGCCTTGTTCAGAGGGCCCGTCTCGCCTCCCTGCACCCACCCAGTGGGCGCGGCGCTGGTCACCTCGGTGTCTGGGATCGAGGAGCTTGCGGCACTGGTCTCCAATGGGCGTGGCACCGAGTCCGCCTTCGCGAGCCGGCGGTGTAAGGGTGTGCGGACCCCGGGAGTCGGGCCCGTCACCATCTCGTTTCCGGCTGGTGGCGCCGACGGGTTGGCCGGTTGCTTGTCTCGCGCCTCCTCAGAAGGTGGTGGCGGGGGCACGATTACGTCTGGCATGGCGACGTCGCCGCCGTCCCTCTCCATGATAGGGTGCTCGCTGCTGGCTTCCCCAGTCTGCGCTACGAACTCGGGTGGTGGCGGCGCAGAGTTCAGGGTGGTGACAAACATCGCCGACTGACGGCGTGCGGCTTCCTCGGCCTGCTTCTTTGCTGCGGTAGCGGCCTCGGCCTCCGCCAGCTTCTTCAAAGCGGCGGCCTCAGCCCTGTCTACCTCCGCCTTCTCCAGGCGGGCGGCTTCCTGCTCCTCGCGCGCCTCCTGCGCGTTCCGCTCTGTCGCCTCCCGGAGGTCGGCGGCCGGATCGATCCGCCGGGTGGTGGTGGAAGTCTCCGCCGACCCCACGATGGAGGTGGCGGCCGACATCTCAAGAGAGAGCGGGGCCCTAGATGAAGGGAAACAAAGCGAAGAAACTCCGACAAGATCAACAAGGAAGGAGGAAGTACGAGAGGAAGACAGTACTTACGCGGAAACCAGCTGCGGCACCTTCACCGCCTTGCAAAAGCGGATGGCTTTTGCGGCCGCTTCATCCCGCTTGGTCGCCGCGGCCGAGCCCCTGGGCTTCTTCGGCCGGCTGCCGAACAGGCTCAGCGCGGCCCTGCGCTTGTGCGCACCACCTTGGGCTGCCAGCGTGGCAGACGAGCTCGCACCCTGCTGGTCGGACCCCGGCTGGTGGCGCGGGGTGACTTCCCCCGTGTCATCGTCTGGCTAGTCCTCGAGGCCGGCTCCGAGCCCCGAGCCACTTACTGCGCCGCCCCCTCCCTCGGCGTCGTCCTCCAAGGCCGCCGCCCCCAAGTCGGGGTCATCCACGTCGCTCTCCACCCGGTCGGGGAGAAATTGACGCTCCGGCCCCACGGCGCCGGCTGCCGGCTGGAGGAGGGAGCTCTGTTCGAAGAGCCGGTTGGTCAGGTTAGACAAACGGAACTCAGCAAAAAGAGAGAGAGAGAGAAGGAAATGAAATTTACCATAGGCGGGGGGTCGGCGCGAGAATACGGCTCCCTGCCGAACCGCCACTCTTCCGTGAGCTTGGAGTTCGCAAGGTAGTTCACCATATGAGCTACCTCTGCGTGAGGCATCTCCTTGGTGCCTGGCCGGCTTGGGTCGATGCCCGCTCATCGACATATCATGTGAGGCGGCCTGGGCGGGAGCACCCGCGCGCCATGAAAGCGAGCAACAAGCGGGCGGTCCAGCCCTCCGATTGTACCAATACCCGGAGCCGCGCGATGGCGGCGGCTCTAGAAGGCGACAGTGTCTTGGCCCGGTACGACCAGTTGGGCCGCCTCCCGGCTGGCGGGCCAGCAGCGTAAGCCGGCAGGTTGACCCAGTCACCCTCCGTGAAGATGCTCTTCACGTAGAAGTACGACTGCTGCCACATCTTCATCGACTGGATCAGCGTGATGGGAGGAAATGGATTGTCGCCTCCCGGCCTCCGCACCGCGATGAAGGTGCCGCATTGAGCCGGCACGCCCGCAGCAGCGGTGCGAGCTTGGTGTGAAAAACTCCCCAAAGCTCGATAGTGGGGAGGGCGCCAGGAGGCCGCCGCGGAGTGCGGCGGACAATAGCACCACCGTGTTCGGGGTGAGGTGGTGCAGCTGGAGATTGTAGAATTTGAGGAAGGCCCGGAAGAAGCCGCTCGCCGACAGGCCGAGGACGCGCAGGCAGTGCGAGCCGAAGATGACCCGCTCGCCCTCCTCCGGCGCCAGCGAGATCTCCCCTCCGGCGCGAGGCGAACCCTCACGTAGTCCTTGCTGGGCAGCCGCCGTGTCTGGCGGAGGAAGTCGATGTGGTCTTCATGAATTGTGGAGCCGTCCCAGGCTCCGGAGCGCGCCATGGGGACGAGAGGTTGACAGACGGACTCGACAGAGATGAACTGCGGCAGCGCTTTGGTGGGACTCGGGGCGCTGCAGCGAGAGGAAGAAGAAGAAGGGAGAGTGGGGTGGAGGGGCGCGTGTGCTTCGCCGCTCCCTCTCCTCTCCCTACTTATAGCCTACGGGCTACGAAGCCAAGGGGATGGGCGTGGGATCGTGGGATTAACTGTGCCCACGACCCCACGCCGCCTTACCGCCTGCGGGTTCTCTGCGCGATAACTCGCAGAGAAACAACCGCCCGCCTCGGCCGCAGCGGATCCGCTCGCAGGCCGAGGACCGGTGGTGGCGGGCCCGGCCTGCGGTCGTGTCCCGTCACGCGCGTGGGCTGGCAGGCCGACTGTCGGAGTAATGGGCCACGGGTAGGCATACCCGAGCCCCTGGACCTTTCAAAACATCGGGGCAGACTGCGCCCCTCAAGACCCCAAGACGGAGAGCCGCCTTCTGAGAGTCGGAGTGGGCCCAGAGATACCTCTTCAAAAATCGGAGTGACAAATCCTAATCTCGAAATACGCTTCTACGTCTTGATCTTGCGTTGGTTTTCCCCGAAGAGGAGAGGATGATGCAGCAGAGTAGGGTAAGTATTTCCCTCAGTTTTTGAGAACCAAGGTATCAATCCAGTAGGAGGCCACGCGTGAGTCCCTCGTACCTACACAAAGCAAATAGCTCCTCGCAACCAACGCGAATAGGGGTTGTCAATCCCTTGACGGTCACTTACGAGAGTGAGATCTGATAGAGAAGATAGATAATATTTTTGGTATTTTTGGTATAAAGATGCAAGGTAAAAATAAAAGGCAAAGTAAAGAGCAAAGCAATAATAAAGTGTAGGAAGATTAATATGATGAAAATAGACCCGGGGGCCATAGATTTCACTAGTGGCTTCTCTCAAGAGCATAGGTATTTTATGGCGGGTGAGCAATTCTGTTGAGCAATTGGCGAATTGAGCATAGTTATGAGAGTATCTAGGTATGATCATTTATATAGGCATCACGTCCGAGACAAGTAGACCGACTCCTGCCTGCATCTACTACTATTACTCCACTCATCGACCGCTATCCAGCATGCATCTAGAGTATTAAGTTAATGAAAACAGAGTAACGCCTTAAGCAAGATGACATGATGTAGAGGAATAAATTTATGCAATATGACAAATACCCCATCTTGTTATCCTCGATGGCAACAATACAATCGTGCCTTGCTGCCCCTCATCCTTTGGGAAAGGACACGCAAGATTGAACCCAAAGCTAAACACTTCTCCCATTGCAAGAACTACCAATCTAGTTGGCCAAACCAAACTGATAATTCAAAGAGACTTGTAAAGATAACTCAATCATACATAAAATAATTCAGAAAAGATTCAAATATTGCTCATAGATAATCTTGATCATAAACCCACTATTCATCGGTCTCAACAAACACACCTCAAAAAGAAGATTACATCAAATCGATCTCCATGAGAGAGGGGGAGAACATTGTATTGAGATCCAAAAAGAGAGAAGAAGCCATATAGATACTAACTATGGACCCGAGGGTCTGAGGTAAACTACTCACACTTCATCGGAGAGGCTATGATGTTGATGTAGAAGCCCTCCGTGGTGGAATCCTTCGGTGAACTCGGAACAGGCCCCAAGATGGGATCTTGTGGATCTGAGAAAGTTCTTGGCGGTGGAATTAGGTTTTGGCTCCGTGTCGATCGGCGTGAGTGCGTGGGTATATGTAGGAGGAAGAAATGCGTCGGTGGAGCCTCGAGGGCCCACGAGGTAGAAGCGCCCTCCACCCTCGTGGCCGCCTCGAGCTTTCTTGACGAGAGGGTCCAAGTCTCTGGGTCTTATCCGATGAGAAAATCACGTTCCCGAAGATTTCATTCCGTTTGGACTCCGTTTGATATTCCGTTTCTTTGAAACACTAAAATAGGCAAAAAAACAGCAATTCCGGGCTGGGCCTCCGGCTAATAGGTTAGTCCCAAAAGTAATATAAAAGTGGAAAATAAAGCCAAATATAGTCCAAAACAATAGATAATATAGCATGGAGCAATCAAAAATTATAGATATGTTGGAGACATATCAGGCATCCCCAAGCTTAATTCTTGCTCGTCCTCGAGTAGGTAAATGATAAAAAGAGAATTTTTGATGCATAGTGCTACTTGGCATAATTTCAAGGTAATTCTTTCTTTAATTGTGGTATGAATATTCAGATCCGAAAGATTCAAGACAAAAGTTCATATTGACATAAAAATAATAATACTTCAAGCATACTAACAAAGCAATCATGTCTTCTCAAAATAACATGGCCAAAGAAAGTTATCCCTACAAAATCATATAGTCTGGCTATGCTCTATCTTCACCACACAAAGTATTTAAATCATGCACAACCCCGATGACAAGCCAAGCAATTGTTTCATACTTTTGACATTTTCAGAACTTTTTCTGTAACATCCCAAAATTCTAAATTTTGGAATGTTATAATAAATAGATAGATTTGATTGATTGTTTGATTGTTGTGTGATTGATTGAGTGAAATTTGAAACTTTTGAAAGTTAAATGAGAGGGAATAAAAGGAGTTTCCCAAATTTCATCTTGCTTTTGTTGTTTCCGTGAATTCAAATACTTTTCATCACAAAACCCTGGAGAGAAGATGACATGACTTCTTCCATTTATTTAAATGACAAGGGGTGTTGAAAATAATTGAATTTCATTTGGAAAATATTTCCAATTCTGAAACTTCATGCAACTCGATGATTTTCATGAGCGAAGATAAAATGACTTCTTCAAAACATATGAAATATGAGTTGGGAGTTTTAAAGAATTAAATTCAAAGTTCTTTTGAATTTATTTTCAATTAGAGTTATTTGAGTTTTATTCAAATTATTTTTCTCCAAAAATAAAATATACGAGAAAATAGGGTAACATGATTCCCTACATCAGAAAATTGGAGAGAAATAAATTTGAATTAATTTTGGTATTTTTAAAATGATTTTATTGGACTTTATTAGACCAGTAGCAGTGTTTGAATTATTAGAATTTGTGTGTATTTTATTTAATGCTATAAAAATGTTCATGTTGTAGAAAATATTTTTCTGAAAATTATGATATATTATAAGCCTATATAATATTTTCATTTTATTTTGTTTTATTATTTTCTCTGTTTGTTTACAAAACAAAAAAATCCCTCACTTGAATGGGCGGCCCAGCTCTCCCCTTGAGCCACGGCCCGCCCAGCCAGTGCTGCCGGCCAGCGCCCGCGCCCGTCCCGACTCGTGAGTCCGCCTCCTCCACGGAATCGCCGCCCGCCGTGTCCGTCTTGGGACTCCCGCCGCCGCCTCTGCTCCCTCCTCCAAGCCACGCGCTTCCCTCCGCCTTTAAAAGGCGAGACCCAACCTCTCTCTCTCTCCCTCGGCGATCGCCCTTTCGCCGGAAGCCGCCGCCGCCGGAAAGATCCGCCGCCTCATCCCGCTCCATCCCGTCGCCGTGGACCACCGCCGACGCTGCCATCCTCTTCGCCTCGCCGCGCCGCCCCTCCCTGACCTCTCCGTTGCCCTCCTCGATGACCGGAGCCATCACCCCGTCGATGTCCAAGCCGCCGCCGCCGTCTCCCTCGCCGCCAGCAGCCACCACCGCCGCGGTACGCCTCACCTCTCTCCTCTCCGTCCGATCTAGAATCTACGGGCTAGATTAGGTTAGTTGTTTTTCTTAATTCGAACCGGTATGCGCTATATAGCGAACATCCGCTGTTTTAGCCCCGCAGTGCACAGTTTTCGGCCAGTAGTTTTCTGACACGTGGCAAGGGACCTAGATGTAGTATTTTTTTCACAGATTAGTCCCTAATCTTTAAACATTCACTACTTTTTACTCGCTTATCCAAATCTAACGAAACCAATGCCCACTTCTTCGTTATGATCCCCTCTATCCAGTAATCCAAATTAAACATGTTTTTAAAAGTTCCAAAATTTCATTTCAAACAGATTTGTATTTGAACTTCATTTGATCATAACTTGAGTTTTATAACTCCGATTTAGTTGATTCTTTTTGCAAATCGAAGCTCTTGACCTAAACTTTCTGATAAGGCCAAATTCACAAAATTTTGGTATTGTTAGAAATTGTTTTATGTTGCAAGAGTTATTTTCTTGGTTTTGATGTTTTCCGAATTGTTGTCTTCGTTCTTTCCGATCTTTTGAGTGATTGCTTATGTGTGGTTACTATTGCTTGCTTACGATAGATTGACCGGAGTCTGACGAGTTTAGCTATCAAGAGTTTTGAGTGCGAATCATCTTCATCAACTTTGCAGGCAAGTAACACTTTGATCGTATGTGACACTCCAAAAATATTCTTTTGGTTTTCTTCAAAAAAAAATTTTGTTGGACTTGAAGAAGGTCTTCTAAACCCTTCCAAAAATCTCTCTCAAAAGCTTTTTCCCTTTAGCAAATATTTTATTCTTGCATCTCCTTCAACTCTGGTGTTTGGTTTTTAAATTTTTCTTCTGATTGCCCTCTTCTCAAAATTCCAAGAAAAATCCTTGGAGTTTATTTTCTTTCAAAAGAAACTCTAGGAGTTTTTCATCCTCTCCCATATTTGAAACCATTCATGATTTGGCCATGCAACACATGGTAAAATCTTCCCAAAAATATCTCCTTCCACTTTGGGCAATCCAAACATTCTGTCTCAACAAGTTCAACCCTTTTCTGAATTTTATTTCATTTAATTCTCCCCCCAAATCTTTTCTGTCCATTATTTTGAGCCTAGGTGATTTGCAAAGCAAGTACCTAAATGCATTTGAGTTTTGACCTCAAGCCAACTCCCCTAGATAGTCCTTGGTACCCACAACCTAGAACAATCAAGATCCACTCCTCTTCTATTCAAATATTTCAAATTTTTGTCTCTGCAAGTTTGGACCAGATTTGCCAAATTTGATGAAATTCATATCTACACTTCTCCAAAAATTCCACAAATATTCAGGCAGCCTCTAGATGCAATGAGAGGTCCCTCCCCCAAAAACCAGCTCAAGGAAAAATCCCTACATGCCTAAATCATTCTGTCGAACACCTTACATGCACTATTTCTGTTCATCTTCATTAAGTTCAGAATTGATGTCGATCTCCATCGAGTTTCAGTCACATGCTCACGATTGCACTTGGCATGTTGCTCGCAACCTAGCTGCTTGTGGGAGCTTCACGCGCATGCTTGGCGCGTTCTGGCGTCGTAGCACCTGGCCGCCCGCTGCTTGGCGTGTCTTCTTTTGGCGGCAGAACCACCGTGGCGGCGGACGAGGAGCAGAAGCAGTGACACGGCGCCGTTCGGCGCCGCCCAATCATCTGGACTTTTCAGCAAAGCCCCCTGGAAGTTTTCTGTTTCATTACAGATGGGTCCTTGCACCAAAACCCTTATAACTTTTTAACAGAAAGGAATTTTTGAGTGATTCTTTTTCTGTCCTCTTCAGATTTTTGTCTAGTTTTTTATCATATTTATTTGCAAAATATTTGGATTAACTTTCTGTGACCCACGGTATTTACGTTAGCGCGTATATTTTGTGTACCGTAGATACCGAAGAAGGTGACGGAACCGCAAACTTCGCCGAGCTAGACCCCGACTACTCCGAACCAGGCAAGCAAAGTTTGAAGTTTTGATATGATGAGTGTCTGGGCATGTTTGAATTATTTTGTATCATGGCACGTTCATGAGCATTTCGATGATAGTTTATCTCATTAGAGTTGAGGCTAATGAGCTCGGTAAATTCCATGAGTTGTTGGAAAGTTGTTGCATGGCCATGAGTTGGCATGAGTATGGGTAAGATGGCAGTGTTGTAGCTTGCCAGGCTTGTGCCATCTCGTTAACCCGGTGTCAACATAAATCAGTCAGATTCCCGTCCGTCTTCCCTTTCGTACTACCACTGTTTCCGCAAGGGATCTGCTTAATAAGTTGCAAACCACTTCTGGTACACACCAAATCGAGAGGCGGGATGAAGGTTCCATGGCCTGGATTAAAGCCTTTCATCCGGTCGGGGCATGGGTGTTTCGGTTGGGACCGAGAGGGGCACCCTTAAGCGCGTATAAATAAATTTGATCCCATGCTATTCGAGATTGTGATCTCCCGTCTCAAAGTTTTTCTTAAGCGCTGTCTAGGGTGATTCACGCAGCGTGAGGTATGGTGGGTGTGTGCTAGCTAGTTGTGTTTCTTCCGAAATACCGTAAACGGAACTAGTCCTTCATGACTACGGAAATCCGTTGGCTATGGAAAATTTTGGTACAAACTCTGCAGAGTCAAAATTCTTGAATTCATCTTATTCATATCCAAGTACCGTGTTCATCTCATCTTGTCAAGTGTCGGTCTCGGTGTGAAACTCCGAGAACCATTTGAGTATTTAATGTTTATTTTCTGTGAATGGACTAACCCGCTTATTGTCTTGTGATGAATATTTTCTGTGAGCACTATATCTTGTTAGTTATGAATAATGAATTATAAGCCCTTTCTGCGATGTCGCTCAGATGTCCGACTGCGGCATTGTTATCATTTATTTTTATTATAAGCCCTTTCTGCGATGTCGCTCAGACATCCGACTGCGGCATTGTTATCATTTATTTTTATTAGAAGCCCTTTCTGCGATGTCGCTCAGACATCCGACTGCGGCATTGTTATCATTTATTTTATTATAAGCCCTTTCTGCGATGTCGCTCGGACGTCCGATCATGCATTGTTGTTATTTAAATTCATTATAAGCCCTTTCTGCGATGTCGCTCAGACGTCCGACTGCGGCATTGTTATTATTTACTTTTACTATAAGACCTTTCTGTGATGTCGCTCCGACGTCCGACTGCGGCACGCATGTATTTTCCTTTAATATAAGACCTTTATGATGTGTCACTTAGACGCCCGACTGTGGCATGTTTTACTTATTTGTTCACCCTTCGTGGCGTCGCTTCAGACACCCGATCGGTTTTGAGTTTATCTTCTTTGGGTTTTCGAGCGAACTACCGCCGATTCCCTTTTTATTTATTTTGCTATACTGATTCAATTGAGCATTGTTCAAATTAATCATGACGCATTCATGCATTCATTTGTTATATCTTTTGTCCGAACTGTCTTGCGAGTACTTTCATAGTACTCACCTGGCTTGTTGATTTGGCGGATCTTGATGAAGGCGATCTCATGGATGAAGAGTTCGATAGCGAGTCCGGCGCCTAGAGGAATCCCGGTCGGTCTCGTCGACCCTGGATTAGTCATTGTGATATATCCGCTTCCGCCACCCTAATAAATTCATTGAGCCTCACCTCGGCCTTTCGATGAGCCGCCCGATCTGATGAGACTTATTAACCACCTTTGTGTTATCCCACCAACCACTCATATCTCGAGTCAAGTAGTATTTCTACCCCACACCTTTGTGTCATACCCGCCATCTTGTATAATTATCGGCGTGTTTGTAATAATTGGTTGGGCATCCTCAGTCCGACCCTGTAATATTGTAATGCTACTGGCTTTTGTATCAAAGTTTTGTCTACGGTATGGAGGATTTTCCTCATATTGGTCTTCATAGGTCGGTTGTTCAATAAATATTTTTATTGAAAACCGGTCGTGACAAGCTTAGTACGAGAGCAGGCTGACTGTAGGAAGCCACTAGGTGCGATCGCTAATCGGTTATTAGCATAGTAGAGCTATTTATTATTTTCACAAATGTAGTCAATTTCTGACAGTCAGCATAAATTTATGATTTGACTACTCCGGATTTTTGCCTACTTTTGTAGATGGCTGGCAACGACTGCGAGTCGCAGATGTTCGCCAACATGCCCGATGGGTTCGTCAAGCTTCTCTCCTTCATCGTCCAAGTTGCGATGGGGCGGATGTGCGCCAGATCTTCTCTCTCTCAGCACAAGGTCAATGACCGTCTAACCATGCACCAAGCGCGGTGGAATTCAAGAGAGGATGAGTTGGCGTTACGGTTCATGGGGAGAGCCATGCCCACAGAGAAGCATGCACTGCAGATGGCAGCCCGTGAGGCGATAGCTCGTCTCAGGGATATCCTTCCTTCGATGAAGACTCGTCGCTACCGCTACCTGCCATGTCACGTGCCATACACCTGCCACTACGCGTTCTCTTGCCCCAGAGGAGAACGGGACGAAGCTTTTGAGATGCTTATCGAGTATCTCCGAGCCTTGGAGGCAGCCTTCGACAACCTGGTAGATGACTTTGTAGCTGCCCGCATGGACTCAGTCCATGGCTGTGCCGCCAACAGGAGGGAGCTCCTGCGTGCCGCACCACCACTGACTTTCGTCTCGTCATCAGCATCGTTTGCTCCTACTGCCCGCACCGCTACTCGTCGCCTGCCTACCACGGAGGAGTTCAACCATGTCATTGCGCCTACTCCGTTTCGTTCTGCACCACCACTCGTGCCCGCTCAGGTTCGAGTTGTCCTGCGCAGGGCACCTGCTCCACCAACTCAGCGCAGCACCTCACGTCTGGAGCCTATCTCCGAAGAGGAGGTTGAGTCCCCAGCCTCTCTACGCCTCACCCTTGGCAGGCCAAGGGAAATCCTTACCATCTCCGACTAAGTACGCTTAGCCGCTATGCGATGTACCGACTTGTTCGATATGTTTATATGTAAATAGGCTGTGAGAAGTAGCTTGTTTGCGCATCATGTAGGATCTGGAGGAGTGCACTAGACTAAATAACATGTCATGATTTATGTACGCATATTCTGAGTGATGTATTGTATAATTACTGCTTGCGTGTAAGATATGTAATGAACAGTCCTTCTCCATGCGCAAACGTATTTTCTCTTGAAAAATCTTGGAGCATTTGCAACTTTTTGCATCTTCTTGAATTTATTGATTTTTACGGCTCAATTTCTTTTATTATGAGTGTTTCAAAATATATCCCCAGAGTAAACTATGTCTCGTCCTTGGACGCACTCCATGCCAACTCCGACAGAGGAAATTATGGCACACCCCTAGGCAACAATTTCACACAGGGGCAGGCAAGTCAATAGGACAGTGAAATGGCACTTTCCCAAATGTGCCGTCTTTATGAACAAAGTCAGCAGCAACATCGGGAAATACTGAACCAAGTCATCAATATGGGAAATCACCATGGACAGTATCAGCAGCAATCAAAATTATCTGAGCTATAGAAGACACGTCCCCAAACATTTTCTCACATTGACAAACCTCTTGAAGCCGAGGACTGGCTTCGAGACATAGAGAGAAAGTTAATTATTGCCCAGTGTTCAGATCTCGAGAAAGTGCTTTATGCTCCGCACTATCTCGCTGGAGCATCCACATCGTGGTGGGAAAATTTCCTACACATGCACCCCAACGAAAATAATATAACATGGGAGGAATTTAAAGAAGGTTTTCATGGGGCACATATTCCTAAGAGTCTTATGAAGATCAAGAAGAGAGAATTTGATGACCTCAAGCAAAGAACAATGCGATTGTCGAATACAACAGTCAGTTTACCTGCTGTCTCGCTTCACGCCAACGAGGGCGTATGTCGAAAACAAAAGATGGAGAAATTCCTAGGCGTCCGACACCGCGCTTAAATGCCAATTGGTCGTACACACCTTTCCAGATTTTAAGATGCTGGTGGATAAGGCCATTACCTTGGAAAATGAGAGACGCAGCTTAGAAGATTTCCAAGCGGAAGAGGACCAGACTAATCACGCCCGCAACCACCGCAGCAAGGCAGATGTTCGTAAAAACTGGACACCCAAAACCACGACAAGCGTCTCACGCCCAATCAAGAATTTCCACGCAGGGACAAGGAGTTCACATACCGCCCGAGCGTTACCTATTACGCTTGGAGAAGAAGGGCACTATGCCAAGCGGTGCCCCAAGCCAAGAACTTCGACCCCAAAGCCGAACAATGGAAGCAATAATTCAGCACCAAAGCGCAACAATTTCAACCCAAATAACAACCACGGAAGGGTCATCGAACCACGTGACCAAAGAGGAAGCACAAAATGCCCCAGATATCGTACTCGCATGCGTTTCACATCAACACAATACCTGCCATGGTTTTGTTTGATTCGAGCTTCTCACTCATTCGTTTGAAAAGTTTTTCTTTGCAAAATAATTTTTCGATGCTTCCCTTGGGAAAATCTATGATCGTCAAGTCCCCTGGAATTAAGCAAGTTACCCAAAATTATTGCCATGGTGTGGTTATCGAGTTTGAAGGGTTGAAGTTTCACACAAATCTTATCGTGTTGGAAAATAAAGGACTGGATGTCATCTTAGGGATGGATTGGTTAACCACCAACAAAGGTTTTATTGACTGCTTCAACAGGACCGTAATTCTCACCCATCACCACGGGAAGACCATAAAGGTTTTAGCCAAGGAAACAAAAATTTCCCGGCAACCGAGATTGAACAAGGTGGATATTTCTGAATTGAGCAAGGTTCCAGTAGTGTGTGAATTTCTAGATGTGTTTCCCGAAGAGCTACCAGGCATGCCACTAGATCGAGAGATAGAATTCAGCATTGAGCTAGCACCCGGAACCGCTCCCATATACAAGAAACCATACAGAATGGCACCATTAGAATTGGTAGAACTGAAGAAGCAAATAAAGGAATTATTGGAAAAAGGGTACATACGAGCCAGTTCCTCACCTTGGGGTTCACCAATTTTGTTTGCCAAAAAGAAAGATGGAACACCGAGATTGTGCATAGACTATCGAGCTCTAAACATGGTCACAGTCAAGAACAAATATCCGATGCCACGAATAAATGATTTATTCGATCAACTCGCTCAGGCCAAGGTGTTCTCAAAGATTGATTTGAGGTCGGGATACCACCAAGCGAAAGTCGAACCAAAGATATTCCCAAGACAGCTTTCACCTCCGGATCTGGATTGTATGAGTTCACCGTAATGCCATTCGGACTTACAAACGCCCCCGCATATTTTGTTCACCTGATGAACAAAGTATACATGAAGTTTACGGATAAGTTTGTTGTGGTATTTATCGATGATATTCTTGTATACTCCAAAACACCAGAAGAGCACGCTGAACATCTCCGAATTGTACTAGGAGAACTCATGAAACATCAATTGTACGCTAAATTCAGCAAGTGTGAATTTTGGCTAAGGCAAGTAGGTTTTCTGGGCCACGTACTGACCCAAGAAGGTATTGCCGTAGACCCAGAAAAAGTCAAGGCCGTACTTGGCTGGAAGCCGCCAGCCAGCGTGACGGATGTACGAAGTTTCTTGGGTATGGCAGGATACTACGGAGATTTATTGAAGGATTCTCCACCATAGCAAAGCCAATGGCGCAACTACTCAAGAAAGACAGGAAGTTTGAATGGGCGGAAGCTTGCGAGAAAAGTTTCCAAGAACTCAAGAGGAAAGCGGCGCGGACACCAATACTAATTGTGCGGATATACACAAAATTTTGAGGTATTTTGTGGCGCATCTCTAAAAGGCCTCGGGTGCGTATTGATTCAAGAAGGCAAGGTTATGCATATGTTTCGGACAACCGCAAACATGAGGAAAATTATCCTACACATGACCTGGAATTAGCAGCAGTTATTCATGCACTCAACGAATGGAGACACTTCTTACTTGGTAATCGTTGTGAAATATACACGGACCACAAAAGCCTCAAGTATATTTTCACACAACTAGAACTGAATTTACGGCAGCGACGCTGGTTGGAATTAGTAAAGGATTATGATGTTGGGATCCACTACCACCTAGGCAAAGCAAATGTTGTAGCAGATGCTCTGAGTCGGAACCCTAGTCCGGACAACGACAGCATGCCAAACTTAAGACCTGAATTCCAGCAGGAATTCACAAAGCTCAATCTGATGGTGGTCACCGAAGGCAGTGTGTCGAACTTAGAATTACAGCCTACCCTGATAGAGAAGGTTAAAGAGGCTCAACGTGGACACCCCAGCATTGAAGGCATAAAACGGAAGATGAAGTCGGGCAAGGCCTCAGAATTCGTTATTGATGAGCAAGGAATATTGTGGTACGGGAATAGGCTTTGCGTACCAAATATCCATAACCTTAAACAGCAAATCCTGGCTGAAGGCCACATCGCTCCATATTCAATCCATCCTGGAGGAACAAAAATGTACAAAGATCTTCAAGAAACATTTTGGTGGCATGGTATAAAAAGAGACATAGCCACGTTTATTGCATGTTGTGACTCTTGTCAACGCATCAAGGCGAGCACGAGAAACCGGCGGGCTATTGCAACCAAATAAGATACCCGAGGGAAATGGGGCGAGATTGGAATGGATTTCATCGTTGGACTACCTCGGTCACGACACGGACATGATGCCATATGGGTCATCAGCGATAGGCTGACTAAAGTAGCACACTTCATCCCGTGAAGACAACACACACCACTCAGAAGCTTGCTAGGCTCTACCTCTCCCGTATCGTTTGTTTACATGGAGTCCCAAATAAAATAATCTCGGACAGAGGCACTCAATTCGTCTCCCGATTTTGGGATCACTTACAACAAGCTCTGGGAACTCAGTGGCATTCAAGACGCATACCATCCCAGATGATGGGCGGTCGGCGAGTAAACCAGATTCTAGAAGATATCCGAGAGCATGTGTCCTCACCTATGGGACCAGTTGGGAAGAGAGCTTACTATACGCAGAATTCGCCTATAACAACAGTTATCAGTCCAGCCTGCAAATGGCACCATTTGAAGCTCTGTACGGACGAAGATGTCGTACCCCGCTTAATTGGTCGGAGACCGGGGACGATCATATCTTGGCCCGGCACCTGCTCAAAGAGGCTGAAGATAAAGTCAAGGTAATTAAGGACCGACTCAAGACAACCCAAAGCCGACAAAAGAGTTATTACGATCAAAAGCATCGAGGAGTCAATTTTGAACCCGGTGAATTTGTGTACCTACGAGTATCCCGTATGAGAGGCCTGCATCGATTCAAGATAAAAGGGAAGCTAGCACCAAGATTCATCGGACCATTCTGCATAGTAGCACGAAGAGGCACGATGGCCTACCAGCTAGACTTACCCGAAGAATTATCCGACATCCACGACGTATTCCACGTCTCCCAATTGAGGAAGTGCGTAAGCAACCCAGAGAAACAAGTACCCCATAAAAACATTGATGTGCAGCCAGACCTTACTTATCGGGAGCATTCGATAAAAATCTTGGAAGAGTCTGAAAGGAGAACCTGACAGAAAACCATCAAGTTCTTCAAGGTTCAGTGGAGCAACCACAGCGAAAGTGAAGCCACTTGGGAAAGAGAGGATTTCCTTCGGACAGAGCACCCACAACTATTTGAGGATCAGCTGGAATCTTGGGGACGAGATTTTTCCTAAGGGGGTAGGTGTTGTGACACTCCAAAAATATTCTTTTGGTTTTCTTCAAAAAAAAATTTTGTTGGACTTGAAGAAGGTCTTCTAAACCCTTCCAAAAATCTCTCTCAAAAGCTTTTTCCCTTTAGCAAATATTTTATTCTTGCATCTCCTTCAACTCTGGTGTTTGGTTTTTAAATTTTTCTTCTGATTGCCCTCTTCTCAAAATTCCAAGAAAAATCCTTGGAGTTTATTTTCTTTCAAAAGAAACTCTAGGAGTTTTTCATCCTCTCCCATATTTGAAACCATTCATGATTTGGCCATGCAACACATGGTAAAATCTTCCCAAAAATATCTCCTTCCACTTTGGGCAATCCAAACATTCTGTCTCAATAAGTTCAACCCTTTTCTGAATTTTATTTCATTTAATTCTACCCCCAAATCTTTTCTGCCCATTATTTTGAGCCTAGGTGATTTGCAAAGCAAGTACCTAAATGCATTTGAGTTTTGACCTCAAACCAACTCCCCTAGATAGTCCTTGGTACCCACAACCTAGAACAATCAAGATCCACTCCTCTTCTATTCAAATATTTCAAATTTTTGTCTCTGCAAGTTTGGACCAGATTTGCCAAATTTGATGAAATTCATATCTACACTTCTCCAAAAATTCCACAAATATTCAGGCATCCTCTAGATGCAATGAGAGGTCCCTCCACCAAAAACCAGCTCAAGGAAAAATCCCTACATGCCTAAATCATTCTGTCGAACACCTTACATGCACTATTTCTGTTCATCTTCAGTTAAGTTCAGAATTCAGTGTCGATCTCCGTCAGAGTTTCAGTCACATGCTCACAGTGCACTTGGCACATTGCTCGCAGCCTAGCCTGCTTGTCCGGAGCTTCACACGCGTGCTTGGCGCGTTCCTGGCGTCGGTGGCACCCTGGCCCGCCTGCGCCGGCGTGTCTTGCGGCGGCAGAACCACCGTAGCGGCCGACAGGGAGCAGAACGGCGGCACGACGCCGTTCGGCGCCGCCCAATCATCCTGGTAGCCCCGCGTGGCCATTTCCTTGCCAGCGCACGCATGCAGCACCGTCGCCGTGGCCTGGCACGCGCAGAGCGCGTTCTCTGCCGCCGACGGGCCGTGCGGCCGTTCCGTCGAGGACAGGCCGTAACCTCGCCCACCTTGCTGAGTTGGACACGGGGATGGCACCAGTTCTTCGTCTAGTCGATGCTCAAACTCCTAAGACGACCGTGCAGCCACAGCGCCGCCGTAATCACCTCGCCGGAGAACCCCGTTCTCGGCAACCGCCTCGGGCCGGCTATATATAGCACCCCAGAGCGCGCTCTCGTCCCCGCACACCTCCACCACCTCTCCATACCTCACCAAGCCCCTGGAAGGGCCTCAAGGAGCTCTTCTTCCTCGACTCCGGCCGCTTTGTTCCGCCTTGGCCTCCACCTCGATCCGCTCCGGTGAGGTCATCTCCGGCGCCCTAGCCTCGTCAGCAACCCTCTCGGGCAACTAAGAGTCTAACCCCCACTCCAATTTGATCTTTGCAGCCCTCTCCGACGAGGTCCCCGACCACCCGAATCACCGTCCGCCGGAGCAAGCGTCGCCGTCGACGTGGTACTCGCCGACGACCACTTCCACCTCCCACAGACGCGGAAGGACGTGCTGATCACGAAGGTACCGTCCGATCACTCTGCCTCGCCGTGGATCTCCGCCGGCGACCACCGCACCTCTCGGGCGTCGTCGCGCCATGTTTCCCTCTTTTGAATTTTTAAACCCAACAGGTGGAGCCCGCCTGTCAGCCTCTCAGTCATTTCTTTAAACGAAATGTTTTCTGGACTTTTCGGCAAAGCCCCCTGGAAGTTTTCTGTTTCATTACAGATGGGTCCTTGGACCAAAACCCTTATAACTTTTTAACAGAAAGGAATTTTTGAGTGATTCTTTTTCTGTCCTCTTCAGATTTTTGTCTAGTGTTTTATCATATTTATTTGAAAAATATTTGGATTAACTTTCTGTGACCCACGGTATTTACGTTAGCGCGTATATTTTGTGTACCGTAGATACCGAAGAAGGTGACGGAACCGCAAACTTCGCCGAGCTAGACCCCGACTACTCCGAACCAGGCAAGCAAAGTTTGAACGTTTGATATGATGTGTGTCTGGGCATGTTTGCATTATTTTTTATCATGTCACGTTCATGAGCATTTCGATGATAGTTTATCTCATTAGAGTTGAGACTAATGAGCTCGGTAAATTCCATGAGTTGTTGGAAAGTTGTTGCATGGCCATGAGTTGGAATGAGTATGGGTAAGATGGCAGTGTTGTAGCTTGCCAGGCTTGTGCCATATCGTTAACCCGGTGTCAACATAAATCAGTCAGATTCCCGTCCGTCTTCCCTTTCGTACTACCACCTGTTTCCCGCAAGGGATACGGCTTAATAAGTTGCAAACCACTTCTGGTACACACCAAATCGAGAGGCGGGATGAAGGTTCCATGGCCTGGATTGAAGCCTTTCATCCGGTCGGGGGCATGGGTGTTTCGGTTGGGACGAGAGGGGCACCCTTAGAGCGTAGCGTAAATAAATTTGATCCCATGCTATTCGAGATTGTGATCTCCCGTTTCAAAGTTTTTCTCAAAGCGCTGTCTAGGGTGATTCCTGGCAGCGTGAGGTATGATGGGTGTGTGCTAGCTAGTTGTGTTTCTTCGAAATACCAGAAACGGAACTAGTCCTTCGTGACTACGGAAATCCGCTGGCTGTGGAAAATTTTGGTACAAACTCTGCAGAGTCAAAATTCTTGAATTCATCTTATTCATATCCAAGTACCGTGTTCATCTCATCTTGTCAAGTGTCAGTCTCGGTGACAGAAACTCCCGAGAACCATTTGAGTATTTAATGTTTATTTTCCTGTGAATGGACTAACCCGCTTATTGTCTTGTGATGAATATTTTCTGTGAGCACTATATCTTGTCAGTTATGAATAATGAATTATAAGCCCTTTCTGCGATGTCGCTCAGACGTCCATCATGCATTGTTATCATTTATTTTATTATAAGCCCTTTCTGCGATGTCGCTCAGACGTCCTACTGCGGCATTGTTATCATTTATTTTTATTATAAGCCCTTTCTGCGATGTCGCTCAGACATCCGACTGCGGCATTGTTATCATTTATTTTTATTATAAGCCCTTTCTGCGATGTCGCTCAGACGGCCGACTGCGGCATTGTTGTTATTTAAATTCATTATAAGCCCTTTCTGCGATGTCGCTCAGACGTCCGACTGCGGCATTGTTATTATTTACTTTTACTATAAGCCCTTTCTGTGATGTCACTCCGACGTCCGACTGCGGCACGCATGTATTTTACTTTAATATAAGCCCTTTATGAGGTGTCGCTTAGACGCCTGACTGTGGCATGTTTTACTTATTTGTTCACCCTTCGTGGCGTCGCTTCAGACACCTGATCGGTTTTGAGTTTATCTTGTTTGGGTTTTCGAGCGGACTACCGCCGATTCCCTTCTTATTTATTTTGCTATACTGATTCAATTGAGTATTGTTAAAATTAATCATGACGCATTCATGCATTCATTTGTTATATCTTTTGTCCGAACTGTCTTGCGAGTACTTTCATAGTACTCACCTGGCTTGTTGATTTGGCGGATCTTGTGAAGGCGATCTCATGGATGAAGAGTTCGATAGCGAGTCCGACGCCTAGAGGAATCCCAGTCAGTCTCGTGCGACCCCTGGATTAGTCATTGTGATATATCCGCTTCCGCCACCCTAATAAATTCATTGAGCCTCACCTCGACGCTCGATGAGCCGCCAGTGCAGTAGACTTATTAACCACCCCACTGTGTTATCCCACCAACCACTCATATCTTGAGTCAGTAGTATTTCTACCCCACACCTTTGTGTCATACCCGCCATCTTGTATACTTATCGGTGTGTTTGTAATAATTGGTTGGGCATCCTTAGTCCGACCCTGTAATATTGTAATGCTACTGGCTTTTGTATCAAAGTTTTGTCTACCGGTATGGAGGATTTTCCTCATATTGGTCTTCATAGGTCGGTTGTTCAATAAATATTTTTATTGAAAAACCGGTCGTGACATCATACCTTTTCTACTACCCAGTTTTATTGAATTAGATCAATCCTCAAACATTGCATGATTAGGATCTAATTAAATTGTGGGATGGGAAGTAGATGAGGTAGTACCTATTACCTGTTTATTATCAAACCTTTGGGAGATACTTCTATGTTTGCTTATTATGCCATGCTATGCTAGTAGGCGTGGATTGGGTGAGTGTATCCATGATGATGTGAGATTGTTAATTAATGGTTTACTTAAGGTGGCAACTTAAACACACATCTGGGTGGATTGAGGTACTGGTTCTGTGGATTTGCCTGTTTTCTTCGGACCGCCACCCGGGCTCAAAGGGATCATGAGATTATTCATGCTAGAAACTTCCGTGTGCAGCCACATGCTACTATGGGCTCTAGCATAGTTGACTAAGTCGTGCGAACTCTTACAGTGGTAGACTAGCTGATGTAGGGGTTGTAGGTTGGTACGGTCTACCCATACGTAAGGTGTAAGCGCTTCCAAAAAACTATGTCTCGGTCATCCGTTTCTCAAACACCATGTAGTGCGAGAAATCAAACGGAGGAGATCGAGTCATGTGGGGAAAAGTGCACAAACCTCTGCAGAGTGTAACAAACTAATCATGGTTAGCCGTATCCCCGGTTATGGACGTCTTGAGTATCTAGTTCTTGGATTATCCTGTTGATCTCATCATGTTACTTTAAATTAATATTGTTGGGTTTTAATGATGATGCTTAATTGGGATTGAGAATGCTGTTAACCATTCTCAATGTTTAACAACCACCATGATAGTTAAATAAATTTATTCCTTTGCAGTAGCGAAAAATTGGCTTTACGCAAAACCTTATAACCATAGAGCTTTTCCACCAGCTATATATGCATGTAGTGATAGCCATATTTCAGCATTGCTCTACAGTGTGAATTTGCAAGTACATTCAATGTACTGACCCTTTGTGGCTGCAACGTCTCATGTTGCAGGATCTTACGACGAGTAAGTGATACGTTAGGGTTACGGTTTCTACACTCAACTTTGCCGTTGGTGTTTATGGGAATCCACAACCTTGTTACTTCCGCTATTTGGATTGAGGTAATAGCATTTACGTTAATTTATACATGTGATTTACCTCTGTTATAAATCCTCGAGTCTCGTGTGTGTCAAAGATACCGATCCAGGATGACACTTAAGCCACGAGACTTGATCCATTTGGGTCGGGTCGCTACAAGATGGTATCAGAGCACATGTTGACTGTAGGACGTGACCCTAGAAACTGACAAGCCCATAGGAAAGATTTTTCTCTACAACTTCATTTTCAAAAAGATCTTTTACCTCTCTTCTCTTCTGAGCTTATTCAAATATTCCCTTTTAGTGAGACCATACCCCTTTTCCCTTTTGACCACTCGAAGATTTGACTGATGAGACCACTCCAAGGAGTACAAGATATCAGGACAACCACGACCACTACGGAATAAAGGAGATTTTACCGTGCATCTGAATAATGGAAACTACAACGGTTGAAGACTCCGAAGACTAGGAGAATTTGAGGGATATGAAGAATTTCAGATTTTGTATGACCTAGGAAGGCTACCCTTATGGAACCGGGCAGACTATGGAAGCTGTCAATACCCGAGATCAAGGTGTATCAGAGAAAGACCGGAATATGGAGCCTTAGAACTCAAAGTTTTTTTTCAAGAAACCCTAAGGCAGGAGATATCAACTATGGAATGATACCTCATGGAAAGGGCAAGAGCAGAAACACAGTTATCCATGATGTCATCGCCCGCTTATGCTATTGTCACCGTGCTGAGTTAAGCATGCATATGCATGGAAGGATTGGATGGTAGAAGGCTGATGGAGCACCTATCAGCAAGAGGTGAAGTTTTAACCTTAGCTGATGTAACACCGGGATCTGGAGCATTACATCAAGGATTTTAAGATGGACTTGCAGGAAGCTATATTCGACAAAGAAGTATGTCGTGAAGAAACTCAGGACCCAAAAGCTGAAGTAGCCAAGCTGGAGAAGCAAAACCCCGAGGTACCAGAGATTCGTCATGAACTGAAGGACAGTAGGATCATGGTCCATGTCGAGGTTGATGAAACCCAGAAGTTTGGAATGCAACTCCAGAAATATTAAAGGACGTCATGATAGACTTTGCGACAACAGAGATGATCTGGCAAAAGAACTTGAGAAGGTCAAGCATGATCAGAAGAAGCCGTTGGAGACATGAACAAGACTTGAAGAGTTTGATGACTTTTAAGATTTATTGACCTTTAGAAGACCAACCCCTGTTATACCCGTACGTTAGATGCGACGTTTGTGAGCTGTCATTTATTTGATGTTTTTCCGACAGCCCCAAATAAAACTTGTCTTTTCAAAACTATTGTTTGTATTGTGTGTATCCCTCTCTATCTCTCCTACCCCACCCCAAACCCATGGACCCATTAGAGGATCAATGGAGATGAGCTTGTATTTTCTGGACCAATGAGTCAATTGGAGACAGACCGATGGATCTAGAACATGGAGGATCACATGGAGAATAACCCTATAGCTAGAAAGGATATAGCCCAGCATGCTCTTCCGTTCTTTGAAAGAGGTGCTGCTACCTGGGTGGAGGATGTACCAAACCATCAATGGATGGCAAGGAATAACCACTTGGAAAGAATTTAAGTGGACTTTGTTAAAGTCTTGGCTAGTGTCCTAGAAATTGAGGCCTTATGGAAAAGATATGAAGAAACCTTGTGCATTCAAGCTTTGTGGAGAAATAGGACACAACCATAAAGAAAACAAGGACGAATACCCTCATAATCGGAGGATTACTGTAACACCCCAAAAATTTAGCCAAGTTTTCAATACTAAAATTTTTGCCAGGAGTTTTAAATTTTTTATTTCTGTTGATTTCAGAACTCTTCTTTTAATATTAAGGTGTCTTTTCCATGTGGAGTTTTCCAAGACATGTTAGGCTTCTATGCTCTACATATAACATTTTCTTAATCATTAGATTTATTTATTAAAAATCATTTCACCCTGAGCTTTAATCATTAAAATGGCTTGTTTTAAATTTTGGAGCTCTGTTTGTACTACAACCATTTGATAGATTCACTTAAGATTTCAACCAAAATTTGGAGATGTCATGTGATGTCTCTAAATCACTTGTGTGCATTAATATAATTATTTCATTGCTTATTTTGAGTGTTACACATGTTTTTCTTCTCTGGTCCAGTGGACATTTTTGCACTACAACCCAATTAAATTTTTCTCTAGAACCTTCCCAAAAATTATGGGATGTCAGTAGTAGCATGCCATCCAACTTTATGCAAAAAACTAGTGTTGTTCTTTGGAAAAGTTGAGTGAATCATCCTCATCTTCATTCTGGTGCCATTTGGTGATTTGTACTGCAACCATCTCCTAACTTGCTTCTTTATCTATAATTCCTTTTCCTACTTGTAGCCCTCCTTGCCAAACCCTTAAGTCCAGAAGAGTGGACCCTTTGGAAGATTTTTTGTTCATGAAACAGTGCCATTAACCTTCTGCCCAGAATTGTAGTTTTGCAAAACTTGCACTAGAAAGTTTCTCCTTTTTGCAAACCAACTTCACCACCCTCTTATCCATCCAGAGAGACACTGATCTGGAGAATTTGGCCACCCCAAGTGTTGTCTAGATGCCCTTGGCATTTTGACAAACACCCTGAGTGCATAGCCAGATTTAGCATGATTTCAAGTTTACATTGTGAACTTGAGCCCCCTGGCCAATCCACCATGTCCCTTGATCCCCTTGCTAATCCTAGACTAGTTCTGTTTATTGCCAGCCTCAACCGCGACCTCTAGGATGCCCTGGCATTTCGTCGAGCATGTCCCGGGCGTGCTCTGGGCGCGCCCAGAGCGTGCGTTTGGCACCCACGTCGCCGAGTCGCGCGCCACACCTCAAGACTCAAATCCGGCCCGTGACCGACCGTAGCCAGCATGTCGTGTCCCCTTGCACCGCCACACCACCCCGACCAACCTGGCACCCCACAGCGCCACCGTCAGGACGGCCGTGGCGGCTAGCTGACGACCGCTTGTAGGCCCGGCCGTGTTGGCGCCGCCAAAGCCGCCAACGCTTGCCACCTGCCCCCTGGAACAGCGCGTGCTCATCCGCAATCGTGTCCCCTAGCGCTCGCCGCCCGTCACCAAGCTACAGCAGGCGGTTCGTCGTCGTCCTTATCGCCGACCGCCGAACCGACCTCCATCACCTATATAAAGAGGCCCCGAGCTCAAACCCGCACGCAGCAGCCTCACACCATTCCGCCGTGCCCCTTGGCCATAAATCGAAGGGAGGAGTCGTCTACTTCTCTCCGCAAATCCAGCCGCCGCCACTAACCAGGCCATTCCGGCGCCACCAGGGCCTCCCCCTCTCCACTCTCTCCACCAGGAACCTACCCTTCCTCCCGTGAGCCCGTCCCCCTACTCGATTTTGATCGGGAACCACCGCGACCGCAAAATCACTTTGTCCCCGAAACCTCCTCCGCCGCGAAGCTCGCCGCCGGCAGCTCACGCCGTCCCCGCCGACCCAGCGACCACCGGTAGGACCGCCCGGTCTTATGGGTCCATCCCGACCTTCGGAACTCGCGAGGAGCCGCTGTTCACGGCCGCCGATCGCTGTTGCCTCGCCGCCTGTTCGGGCAGAGGAAGAGGAGGAGAGTTGGACTGGTCAAACTCGACGATGGGCGAGCGGGCCCACCGTCGATGACTTCGACGCAGTCCACGCTCGATAAGTGGAAGCGCATTTCCAAAATGCGCCTTCGACGTGTACGTTTATTCGAAACGTTTTTTTTTTCTGTTTTTATTTAAATATCAGATTTTTGACAAAACTTTGACCGGCTGTATCTTTTTAAGTACAACTCCAAATAAATTAATTCTTTTTCCTACCTCTCTCAAATATTGTCTAGTTTATTTTAAGATTTATTTGAAAAAATTTCAAAACAACTTTTTGTGCTGTTTTGTTTTTGTATGTTAATTCATATATATTCTTTTAAATAGGATTTTTGAAGATTTCAAGATGTTTTGGATGCACCCTTCTTTCCCATGACCAAGGCAAGCATTTCGAACCTGGTGTAATTTTTGTGTGTGTTGCTTGGCACGGTGGCAACACCACCCCGACACGAGCATACGTCATTTTATGTGAGGAGGTGTTCCTACTCATGAGTGCATGTTAATGAATTTCATGCAAATGGAACTGATATGATTGTAATAGGAATCACCGTCATATGCCTTTCATGCATACCGGGAGGAAAGCCGGGAAGGCCTCTGTCTTGGGTGGACACGGTCTTGTCCCTAGTCCTCCGTCGAGACGGACGTACCCGGTATGACATGAGGGGGTGTGTCGCGTGGTGTTTCTATCTGTTGTTTGCAATATATGCATTGTTATACTAACCTTGCAGGGAACATTACAACCTCCTGAGTCGACCGTAGATCGAGTCTTGTGCCAGTAACCCCCATACTTGCTTCGTACTACCAAGAGTCTCTACAACAAGTAGGCTACGGTTTAGTAAGTTGTCAACCCCTTTCCTAGCACACACCATAAAGAGAGGCCATGGTGGGAGATACCGGAGGCCTCCGGTATTCATACCATCGGGTCCGGGAGCATGGGTGTTTCGGTTGTAGCCGAAGGGGGTAGCTCCCCAGTTTGCGCGCGGTATAAATTTTGTGATCCCATGTTACGTCAAGGTTGTAGCCTCCCCACTTAGAGTTTTGCTTAACAGGTGTCGTGGGTGATTCCAGACACATGTGGGTTAAGCTGGTGTGTGCAAGTTAGGTGTGTTTTCAACAAAAAGGCCGTAGACGGAATTAGTCCCGATGGACTAAAGGAATCCATTACTCATGGGTAAAGAGTACACCCTCTGCAGAGATTAAACCTATTCGAATAGCCGTGTCCATGGTTAGGATTACGATGCAGGATGGGTCAAGTGTCGGTCTTAGTGTCGGTCTTCGGAGGTGAAACTGTTAAACCAGAACTGAATTTCACAACTTGTGGATTGTGATAATTATGATTATTATTATTATTGTTGACTAACCGTGATTTTATGAGTATTATCGAATGTCCCTGGGATGGTTCTACCTCCTGGATATTCACTGTATATATTTATAAGCCCTTTATGTGGTGTCGCTCAGACGCTCGACTGCGGCATTGTTATTATTTACTTCTATTATAAGCCCTTTATGTGGTGTCGCTAAGACGCCCGACTGTGGCATTTCTTTTAAAGCCCTTTATGAGGTGTCGCTCAGACGCCCGACTGTGGCATTTCTTTTAGTGCCCTTTATGCGGTGTCGCTCAGACTCCGACTGTGGCATTTCTTTTAAAGCCCTTTATGCGGTGTCGCTCAGACGCCCGACTGTGGCATTTATTTTAAAGCCCTTTATGCGGTGTCGCTCAGACGTCCGACTGTGGCATTTCTTTTAAAGCCCTTTATGCGGTGTCGCTCAGACGCCCAACTGTGGCATTTCTTTTAAATCCCTTTATGCGGTGTCGCCGACGCCTTGATCGTGGCATTTCTTTTAAAGCCCTTTATGCGGTGTCGCTCAGACGCCCGATTGTGGCATTTCTTTTGAAGTCCTTTATGTTATTTATTTCATAATTTTAATACTACCATATTATTGCATATTCACAAATAACATACTTGCACGCATCAGAGTTTATTTATCTTTGGTGGTAGCGTCATGAGCATAAGATATTTTTGGCATATTATTGTTATATTATACCCGTGTTCATAATGTTTGCGAGTACATTCAAAGTACTCACGGCTTGTCCTGGCTATTGTCTTGGCCAGATTGCTTGCTTGAGAGAGGCGTTGCGATGACAGCCACGTAACCTAAGCATAAGGTGATAGCAGTCTCGCGAAGATAGGAGTTAACACAGTCACTGTTCTGTGGAAATTGGAGCCCCACTGACGCTGATGATCCATAAACCGCTTCCGCCATCAACCTTTAGAAACCATTTGTTGTACTCACAGGCCAGGATAGTCTTGTACTACATATATTGTATTTTGCTTGGAATTTCTGTATCAAGTTGGTGCCTCATCAGCTAACAGTAATCCTGGGACTGATGGGCACAACGGCCATTTTCTGGAAATCAACACCCGGAGAATCGGTCGCCACAGACTTGGTATCAGAGCCAGGCTGACCATTGGCTAATCCTATCTTAGCCAGGTCGCAAAACTTAGGCTAACAACCCACCAAGCCATAACCAAAACCTCAGCCAAGCTTCTCGCACAAGATAGCCACACAGTGACCCGACGCTTTTGGCAGTCGGTGCCCAACCTATCACCCTAGCCTGTCTATCACACACCAGTGACCAGCACCAAAGGTGTCTCATTCGCAAGCGTGCGAAGGAAGACTCCGCCCCCTTTTTCTATAAAGAGGACATGCTCGCCTCAACCCAGCCCAGCACAGCCGCTACCCCAAAACCAAGCCACAATGCCTGGTCCCGTAGTGCACCATGAGACTACAGCAACCAACCTTGGAGGTTTTGTGACCATACTGCAAACCTCACCCGTAGTGCCTATCGTTAGAAGAGCCACCCGAATATGTTGTGTACCAAGGACCCATAAGTGGTGAGCCGTCACACCTGGGCCTTTGTACATATATATGGTAGGGTCTGCACCCAGCGCCCCACAGTGTTCACCGGAAGGACAACTTCCTTTGAGCCACAAGCCATCCAACTAGCTGCTCGAGAGGCTATAGTTCATCTCAGGCACCTGTCGCCCAGAGTTAACTGTCGCTCGTTCCACTACTACCCCAGGCGTGAAGGGTATGGTAGACCACCCCAAGTTGCCAACGGAGATCACGAGACGGATCCCGCATTGCTGCACCTAGTGCGCTATGTAAGTGCACTGGAGGACCTATTCGATCAAATCACCATTGATCTGATCGCAGCTCGTGGAGAGCTGGTTTGTCGAGCCCCAGCGAGAGAGGAGATCGAGCCCAACGCCGACAACCCAGTCGTGCTGTTTGGACAACCGATCGAGACCCTGAGGTCAACCCCAGCCGTCAGCCAAGGTGCTTTGATGACCCCAGAAGTGCTTCGCCGCCTCCTGGGAGCACACTCCAACGGGGTTGTGGTCAACAATCCCCGCAATGGCCATCATCACTACCCCGAGCCTGCAGCCCCTCAGCCCTCTCCAGCAAATTCCGACGGTGAGAACCGTGGAGAAGCTTCGACATCCACTAGGGACGCCCACTTGTATGTGAACGAAGTAGACTAAGTCACTCGAGTAGTGGCGGGTCCCCGTGTATCCGCGCTTTGTAATCCTGTGATCCCTTAAATTAACGCCGCCTGGCATCGTGCATCTATTTTATATAGTAGTCTTGCATGGATGTATTGGCATGCAGTGTGTTTTCTCTATCCTTGTCGCAACCACCAAAACCGCCCCGACAACCCCCACAGTGATACGTCACTTTAGTAAGATGTGTGTACCTGTGGTTGACCCCGAGCTGAGCCGGCCAATTCTATACTTTTTACCACGGTAAATGACCCAACCCCGGTGCTATAAAAAGGCCACCGAGTGACCTTGCCAAGCACCCCTCACCTTGTGCACCATCCTCCCAACCATTTCTTGCCATGCCGAGCCCTAGTATTTATCTGAGGACTCCAGATGCTACCCCAGGTAGCTTTGTCAAGATATTGTGGGATTTTACCCGCAGTACCATGGGCGCTACCCAGCCACCCCAGTACGAGCTGTTCAAATCGAGAATCACCCCTTCCACCTCGAGATATTGGGCAGCCGTGCACATCCCGCCCGTAAACCCAAACCAAGATCCAACAGAAGTCTCCTTCGTGGGGAAATCTATGCCAACCCCACATATGGCCGTAGAAGCTGCTGCGTATGAAGCGCTTGCTCGCCTTTGATTCGCGGTACTCTATGCCAGCGAACGAGGGTATTATTATTTTCCAAGCCGTGCAGCACCCGGGGGAGTAACATCTTTTCCAGGTGGACGTATTGAGAGAGACCCAGTCTTGGCCAACCACGTCCAATACGTCATCGCTCAAGAACGTTTAACCCAACATGTGATGGGTTATCGCAAAGCCTCATGATTTAAATCCTCGAGATCGCCATCGGCAGATCATCGAGCCCGACCAGAGAGACACATTCATCGATGGTCAATCCGCTCCTCCGATAGAAGAAGAGTGTATCCCAGTACCGGAAACGTTTTCTCAGGACCCCGTCCAGTTACCATTTTCAATTTAGATGCACTGCTGTTTTTATTACCGCAACTTTTATTTATGTGTTGTAACTTATGCTTATTACCCCGATTTTCGCGGCGAGTATATCATTAATGTAAGTAGCTCTGTCGCGGTTTGACTCTAATGTAATACTGTTTTCTCTCGCGAGAAATCCTGGAGTGAGATTTCTTTTCCCTGAGTTGCCGCATCGCGTATTTTTCTTACGACATAGATTATTTATTTCACGCAGCACCACGGCAGCAGACTCACCACCACGATTACACGAACACATACACTGCTTGCAAAATTTTGCAACTGTGTCGCGCCTAACTAAGCACCTCCGGACAACAGTTATCACCCGGTACACCCCACCTACTCATCGTGGTCACCGCCACCGCGGAGAGCCAGCAACCGAGCTGCGGCATCGCGACGATCGTCGAGGATCATCGCGCACAGGAGCACGGAGAGCCCCATCACCGCTGCTAGCCCTCCACACAGCAGGATCACGTACCAGTCCGGCACCACCTCCGCCATTAGCGCCTCGTCTCGAGCTCCGGCAAACGGAAACAGAGGAGAAGGAGAGAGAAGGAGGAGCGAGGCCAGGTGTGAGGAAGAAGGGGAGAACGCCACAGTCATTTTATAAGCCCGAGCTCGGTGTACGGTGGGCGAGGTCCACCAGCGCCGCTCGTCGCCCGACCGCCGGTGTTCGGAGGCGAATCATGGCAAATGCCGACAGCAAGACTGCCCGTGAGGTGAGTGCACGCTGCACCGGCAGCTAGCACGCCACGCATTATCGCGGTACGGCCTAGGTGCCCTACGCGCTAGGCGTCGCCGGTGGAGAAAGCGCGGGAGAGCGCGCGGGAGAGAGGAAGAAGAGAGAGCCGGAGGAAGGAGAAGAGGCTGACTGTGGGCCCGGGTCCACCAGTCAGCCAGAGAGAGCACTGTGCTCTCAGGTGCGACCAGCGTATTTTAAGATTTAGAATTTATTCTAAATTTATGTCCAGTGTAGAAATCACTAGTTTTCCCCAAAACCTGGATTTTTTCCCACACGCCCGCCAATATCCCAATCGTATTTTTGCACCACTTATTGCTCTCACTGTAGCCACTTTCGTTTTAATTCTTATTCATTTAAATTTAACTCTTAGCAAATCTCGAGGACGAGATTTTTCGTAAGGGGGGTAGTATTGTAACACCCCAAAAATTTAGCCAAGTTTTCAATATTAAAATTTTTGCCAGGAGTTTTAAAATTTTTATTTCTGTTGATTTCAGAACTCTTCTTTTAATATTAAGGTGTCTTTTCCATGTGGAGTTTTCCAAGACATGTTAGGCTTCTATGCTCTCTGTATAACATTTTCTTAATCATTAGATTTATTTATTAAAAAATATTTCACCCTGAGCTTTAATCATTAAAATGGCTTGTTTTAACTTTTGGAGCTCTGTTTGTACTACAACCATTTGATAGATTCACTTAAGATTTCAACCAAAATTTGGAGATGTCATGTGATGTCTCTAAATCACTTTTGTGCATTAATATAATTATTTCATTGCTTATTTTGAGTGTTACACATGTTTTTCTTCTCTGGTCCAGTGGACATTTTTGCACTACAACCCAATTAAATTTTTCTCTAGAACCTTCCCCAAAATTATGGGATGTCAGTAGTAGCATGCCATCCAACTTTATGCAAAAACCTAGTGTTGTTCTTTGGAAAAATTGAGTGAATCATCCTCATCTTCATTCTGGTGCCATTTGGTGATTTGTACTGCAACCATCTCCTAACTTGCTTCTTTATCTATAATTCCTTTTCCTACTTGTAGCCCTCCTTGCCAAACCCTTAAGTCCAGAAGAGTGGACCCTTTGGAAGATTTTTTGTTCATGAAACAGTGCCATTAACCTTCTGCCCAGAATTGTAGTTTTGCAAAACTTGCACTAGAAAGTTTCTCCTTTTTGCAAACCAACTTCACCACCCTCTTATCCATCCAGAGAGACACTGATCTGGAGAATTTGGCCACCCCAAGTGTTGTCTAGATGCCCTTGGCATTTTGACAAACACCCTGAGTGCATAGCCAGATTTAGCATGATTTCAAGTTTACATTGTGAACTTGAGCCCCTGGCCAATCCACCATGTCCCTTGATCCCCTTGCTAATCCTAGACTAGTTACATTTATTGCCAGCCTCAACGCGACCTCTAGGATGCCCTGGCATTTCGTCGAGCATGTCCCGGGCGTGCTGGCGCGCCAGGCAGGCGTTTGGCACCCACGTGACGCCTCGAAGTCGCGCGTCACCTCAAGACTCAAATCCGGCCCGTGACCGATCCGTAGCCAGCACGCCGTGTCCCCTTGCACCGCCACACCACCCCGACCAACCTGGCACCCCACAGCGCCACGGTCAGGACGGCCGTGGCGGCTAGCTGACGGCCGCTTGTAGGCCCGGCCGTGTCGGCGCCGCCAAAGCCGCCAACGCTTGCCACCTGCCCCCTAGAACAGCACGTGCTCATTCGCAATCGTGTCCCCTAGCGCTCGTCTCCGCCACGTCGCCCAAGCTACAGCAGGGCGGTTCGTCGTCGTCTTTATCGCCGGCTGCCTCGGAACCGACCTCCATCACCTATATAAAGAGGCCCCCGAGCTCAAACCCGCACGCAGGCAGCCTCACACCATTCCCCTCGTGCCCCCTTGGCCGTAAATCGAAGGGAGGGAGTCGTCTTCTTCCTCTCCGGCAACTCCAGCCGCCGCCACTAACCAGGCCATTCCGGCGCCACCAGGGCCTCCCCCTCTCCACTCTCTCCACCAGGAACCTTCCCTTCCTCCCGTGAGCCCGTCCCCCTACTCGATTTTGATCGGGAACCACCGCGGCCCCAAAATCACTTTGTCCCCGAAACCTCCTCCGCCGCGAAGCTTGCCGCCGGCAGCTCACGCCGTCCCCGCCGACCCAGCGACCACCGGTAGGACCGCCCCGGTCTTGCGGGTCCATCCTGACCTTCTGGAACCCGCGATGAGCCGCCGTTCACCGGCGCTGATCGCCGTTGCCTCGCCGCCGTTCGGGCAGAGGAAGAGGTGGGAGAGTTGGACTGGTCAAACCTGACCAGTGGGCCAGGCGGACCCACTGTGAGTGACTCAGACACAGTCCACGCTAGATAAGTGGAAGTGCATTTCCAAAATGCGCCTTCGACGTGTAAGTTTATTCGAAACGTTTTCTTTTCTGTTTTTATTTAAATATCAGATTTTTGACAAAACTTTGACGACTGTATCTTTTTAAATACAACTCCAAATAAATTAATTCTTTTTCCTACCTCTCTCAAATATTGTCTTGTTTATTTTAAGATTTATTTGAAAAAATTTCAAAACAACTTTTTGTGCTGTTTTGTTTTTGTATGTTAATTCATATATATTCTTTTAAATAGGATTTTTTGAAGATTTCAAGATGTTTTGGATGCACCCTTCTTTCCCATGACCGAAGGCAAGCATTCGAACCACGTGTAATTTTTGTGTGTGTTGCTTGGCACGGTGGCAACACCACCCCGACACGAGCATACGTCATTTTATGTGAGGAGGTGTTCCTACTCATGAGTGCATGTTAATGAATTTCATGCAAATGGAACTGATATGATTGTAATAGGAATCACCGTCATATGCCTTTCATGTATACCGGGAGGAAAGCCGAGAAGGCCTCTGTCTTGGGTGGACACGGTCTTGTCCCTAGTCCTCCGTCGAGACGGACGTGCCCGGTATGACATGAGGGGGTGTGTCGCGTGGTGTTTCTATCTGTTGTTTGCAATATATGCATTGTTATACTAACCTTCCAGGGAACATTACAACCTCCTGAGTCGACCGTAGATCGAGTCTTGTGCCAGTAACACCCATACTTGCTTCGTACTACCACGCGTCTCTACAACAAGTAGGGTACGATTTAGTAAGTTGTCAACGCCTTTCCTAGCACACACCGTACAGAGAGGCCATGGTGGGAGATACCGGAGGCCTCCGGTAGTCATACCATCGGGTCCGGGAGCATGGGTGTTTCGATTGTAGCCGAAGGGGGTAGCTCCCCAGTTTGCGCGCGGTATAAATTTTGTGATCCCATGTTACGTCGAGGTTGTAGCCTCCCCACTTAGAGTTTTGCTTAACAGGTGTCGTGGGTGATTCCAGACACATGTGGGTTTAGCTGGTGTGTGCAAGTTAGGTGTGTTTTCAACAAAAAGGCCGTAGACGGAATTAGTCCCGATGGACTAAAGGAATCCATTACTCATGGGTAAAGAGTACACCCTCTGCAGAGATTAAACCTATTCGAATAGCCGTGTCCATGGTTAAGGATTACGATGCAGGATGGGTCAAGTGTCGGTCTTAGTGTCGGTCTTGGAGGTGAAACTGTTAAACCAGAACTGAATTTCACAACTTGTGGATTGTGATAATTATGATTATTATTATTATTGTTGACTAACCGTGATTTTATGAGTATTATTGAATGTCCCTGGGATGGTTCTACCTCCTGGATATTCACTGTATTTATTTATAAGCCCTTTATGTGGTGTCGCTCGACGCCTTGATCATGCATTGTTATTATTTACTTCTATTATAAGCCCTTTATGTGGTGTGGCTAAGACGCCCGACTATGGCATTTCTTTTAAAGCCCTTTATGCGGTGTCGCTCAGACGCCCGACTGTGGCATTTCTTTTAAAGCCCTTTGTGCGGTATCGCTCAGACGCCCGACTGTGGCATTTCTTTTAAAGCCCTTTATGCGGTGTCGCTCAGACGCCTGACTGTGGCATTTCTTTTAAAGCCCTTTATGCGGTGTCGCTCAGACGCCCGACTGTGGCATTTCTTTTAAAGCCCTTTATGCGGTGTCGCTCAGACGCCCGACTATGGCATTTCTTTTAAAGCCCTTTATGCGGTGTCGCTCAGACGCCCGACTGTGGCATTTCTTTTAAAGCCCTTTATGCGATGTCGCTCAGACGCCCGATTGTGGCATTTCTTTTGAAGTCCTTTATGTTATTTATTTCATAATTTTAATACTACCATATTATTGCATATTCACAAATAACATACTTGCACGCATCAGAGTTTATTTATCTTTGGTGACTGACGTCATGAGCATAAGATATTTTCGCATATTATTGTTATATTATACCCATGTTCATAATGTTTGCGAGTACATTCAAAGTACTCACTGGCTTGTCCCTGGCTATTGTCTTGGCCAGATTGCTTGCTTGGAGAGGAGCGTTGCGATGACAGCCACAGAACCTAAGCATAAGGTGATAGCAGTCTCACGAAGATAGGAGTTAACTTGGTCAGCTGTTCCTGTGGAAATTGGAGCCCCACAGACGCTGATGATCCATAAACCGCTTCCGCCATCAACCTTTAGAAACCATTTGTTGTACTCACAGGCCAGAATGGTCTTGTACTACATATATTGTATTTTGCTTGGAATTTCTGTATCAAGTTGGTGCCTCATCAGCTAACAGTAATCCTGGGACTGATGGGCACAACAGCCATTTTCTAGAAATCAACACCCGGAGAATCGGTCGCCACAATTACCAAAGGAGTTAGCCGAGGATCACAGGGAACTTCGGTTGGAGATTGTTCCCAAAGGTTTTGTTGCAGCAATGGAAGTTCAGTCTACATTGATGGGAAAGATCCGTGAAGCTTAGAAGGATGACAAAGAGATTGCTTAGATAAAAGAGAGGATGAGCAAAGGAAAGGCCAAAGGTTTTCGTAAGGATGAGCACGACACCTTATGGTTCGAGGACCGTGTTTATGTGCCCAATAATGCAAAGATCAGGAAGTAAATACTTTAGGAGGCTCATGACTCACCATACTCGATTCGCCCCGGAAACATGACGATGTATTTGGATTTGAAGGATTGTTTCTGGTGGACTGGTAAGAACAAGGATATTGCGGAGTATGTAGTCATAGGTGATGTATGCCAGAGAGAGTAAAAGCAGAGCATCAGAAGCCAGCAGGATTACTACAGCCTATGCCGATACCCGAATGGAAGTGGGATAAGCTTGGCATGGATTTCATTACCGGATTTCCCAGAACCCGATCAAGATATGATTCTATCTGGGTAGTAGTTGATTCGCTTGACCAAAGTGGCTCACTTTATCCCAGTGAAAACCACCTATACAAGTGAGAAGTTGGCCAAGATATATTTGACTAGGATCGTATGTCTGCATGGAGTTCCAAGGACCATCGTATCAGATAGAGGAACCCAGTTTACTTCAAAGTTTTGGAATCAGTTGCGTGAGACTTTGGGTACTAGGCTAGAGTTCATTACAACCTTTCATCCATAGACAGATGGATAGACCGAGAGAGTCAATCAGATTCTGGAGGACATGTTGAGAACGTATGCGCTAGATTATGGATCTAGTAGGGATGATAATCTACCTTATGCGGAGTTCTCATACAACAACAGTTACCCAGCCAGTTTGAAGATGGCCCCTTTTTAAGCTTTGTATGGGAGAAGGAGCCAGACACCGTTGATGTGGGATGAAGTGGGAGACCGTCAGTTGTTTGGACCAAATGTGATCAAGGAGTCAGAAGAGAATGTAAAGTTGATTCGAGATAGACTGAAGGTAGCTCAGTCCAGGCAGAAGAGTTATGCAAACTCAAAAACGCAAGGAGGTAGTCTATGAAATTGGAGACAGAGCATGTCTTCGTGTGTCCCCTCTGCGAGGAGTTAAACAATTTGGAGTTAAGGGAAAGTTAGCCCCGAGATTTGTAGGACCATACCGAGTTTTGGAGCGTATGGGAGCAGTGGCCAAAAAGTTGGAGTCACCCGAAGGACTGTCAGGAGTTCATAATGTGTTTCACGTTTCCCAGTTGAAGAAGTGCCATGCAGAGATGACCAATATTCCCCTGTAAGGACGCTTGACCCTGGAAAGGATAATGATGTTCCACAAAGTGGAGTATGAACTTCTTAAGTATAAGTTTTTATCTCGGTATGTGGGACATCCCACGAGGATGAAGAGGTAAATTACTATTGGACATAAAGGAGGTATGATGTTGGAAATATGGATCAATGGAAATTCCATGATGAGTCTGAGAAATCACGTCTTAGTTTGGTACAAATAGAAGGAAGGAAGACAGTACAATTGGATGGATTTAAGAATACTAGGAAGTTGGAAGTTGGAATAATGATCAGAAGCCCGAGGATAAGTTCAAGGACTACAAGTGATGAGATGGGCCATAACCCACAGGCCCCAGGACTTGCCAAGAAGCAAGCACATTCTTGCTGAAGGAAAAACCCTGGAAGAAGTTACGATTTTATCAACCGACGATTCTATAGGAGCTTACGCAAAACCTGAGAGTTGTTAAGGAACGATATATGTTTGTTTGGCTTGCAGAATCAATGGATTTATCCGAACTTGGTTTGTCGACAAGAGAAATTCTGCAATGCTTGTGAGGATGACCGAGTGTTAGAATGCGAGATTCGCTAAACCATGTACAAGGTAATGATTTGGGTGCGGGATGGATTGATCGCCATACCGACTTACTCTTATTATTCGCCTTGCTATATGGGATGGTAAATCTGAGTGACTTACCTATAGTAGAGAGACGACGATCAAAACCCTGTTTAAACCTTAGAATGGTATAAGAATTTTTTCCCTTGTACAAGGCAGCTTTTGCCAATCGTAGGATATACGGTGAGGTTCAACCCAGACCCATTTTCTGCAGGAGAAACCATAAATTGTTGACCACCATGAGATATCGATAGCTGATTAGTATTGGCGCCAGACCTATCAGCTATGAAGACCCAATCTCGGAATAACCTTACCAAGATAAAAGGATAGAAGAAATTGAGGGAAAGGTTATGCCACTACGGAAGAGCTAGAGAAGGAATTATACTGAAGATCTGAGAAGATCGACACTGCCAAAAATAAGGATGGAGTATATGAGTTTTTATGGAACCGTAACCATGCTTCTAAGGGTGGTAGCACCCAGACCCCGGAGACGATCGATGGATTTTGAAGACCCCCTACCCTAACCTATTTCTTGCTAGCCTCTCCGAATCTCGAGGACGAGATACATTTTAAGGGTGGTAGGTTTGTAACATCCCAAAATTCTAAATTTTGGAATGTTATAATAAATAGATAGATTTGATTGATTGTTTGGTTGTTGTGTGATTGATTGAGTGAAATTTGAAACTTTTGAAAGTTAAATGAGAGGGAATAAAAGGACTTTCCCAAACTTCATCTTTCTTTTGTTGTTTCCGTGAATTCAAATACTTTTCATCACAAAACCCTGGAGAGAAGATGACATGACTTCTTCCATTTATTTAAATGACAAGGGGTGTTGAAAATAATTGAATTTCATTTGGAAAATATTTCCAATTCTGAAACTTCATGCAACTCAATGATTTTCATGAGCGAAGATAAAATGACTTCTTCAAAACATATGAAATATGAGTTGGGAGTTTCAAAGAATTAAATTCAAAGTTCTTTTGAATTTATTTTCAATTTGGAGTTATTTGAGTTTTATTCAAATTATTTTTCTCCAAAAATAAAATATATACAGAAAATAGGGTAACATGATTCCCTACATCAGAAAATTGGAGAGAAATAAATTTGAATTAATTTTGGTATTTTTAAAATGATTTTTATTGGACTTTATTAGACCAGAGTAACTTGTTTGAATTATTAGAATTTGTGTGTATTTTATTTAATGCTATAAAAATGTTCATATTGTAGAAAATCTTTTTCTAAATATTTTGATATATTATAAGTCTATATAATATTTTCATTTTATTTTGTTTTATTATTTTCTCTGTTTGTTTAAAAACAAAAAATCCTCCTTGAATCGGGCGGACCGGCTCCCGGCCAGCCACGGCCCAGCCCTGGCTGCCTGCCCGGCGCGCCGCCCGTGTCCGTCTGGGACTCCCGCCGCCGCCTCTGCTGTCCCTCCTCCAAGCCACGCTTCCCTCCGCTTTAAAAGGCGAGACCCAACCTCTCTCTCTCCCTCGGACGCCTTGCACTCATGGAAGCCTTGCCGCCCGGCGAGATCCGCCGCCTCGTCCCGCTCCATCCCGTCGCCGTGGACCACCGCCGACGCTGCCATCCTCCTCGCCTCGCCGCGCCGCCCCTCCCTGACCTCTCCGTTGCCCTCCTCGATGACCGAAGCCACCGCCCCGTCGATGTCCGAGCCGCCGCCGCCGTCTCCCTCGCCGCCGGCAGCCACCACCGCCGTGGTACGCCTCGCCTCTCTCCTCTCCGTCCGATCTAGAATCTACGGGCTAGATTAGGTTAGTTGTTTTTTTATTCGAACCGGTATGCGCTATATAGCGAACATCCGCTGTTTTAGCCCTGCAGTGCACAATTTTCGGCCAGTAGTTTTCTGACACGTGGCCAGGGACCTAGATGTAGTATTTTTTTCACAGATTAGTCCCTAATCTTTAAACGTTCACTACTTTTTACTTGCTTATCCAAATCTAACGAAACCAATGCCCACTTCTTCGTTATGATCCCCTCTATCCAGTAATCCAACTTAAACATGTTTTTAAAAGTTTCAAATTTTGTTTTCAAACAGATTTGTATTTGAACTTCATTTGATCATAACTTGAGTTTTATAACTCCGATTTAGTTGATTCTTTTTGCAAATCGAAGCTCTTGACCTAAACTTTCTGATAAGTCCAAATTCACATAATTTTGGTACTGTTAGAAATTGTTTTATGCTGCAAGAGTTATTTGCTTGGTTTTGATGTTTTCCGAATTGTTTTCTTCGTTTTTTCCGATCTTTTGAGTGATTGCTTATGTGTGGTTACTATTGCTTGCTTACGATAGATTGACCGGAGTGTGACGAGTAGAGATATCAAGAGTTTTGAGTGCAAATCATCTTCGTCAACTTTGCGGGCAAGTAACACTTTGATCATACCTTTTCTACTACCCAGTTTTATTGCATTAGATCAATCCTCAAACCTTGCATGATTAGGATCTAATTAAATTGTGGGATGGGAAGTAGATGAGGTAGTACCTATTACCTGTTTATTATCAAACCTTTGGGAGATACTTCTACGTTTGCTTATTATGCCATGCTATGCTAGTAGACGTGGATTGGGTGAGTGTATCCATGACAGATGTGAGATTGTTAATTAATGGTTTACTTAAGGTGGCAACTTAAACACACATCTGGGTGGATTGAGGTACCTGGTTTCTAGGATTTGCCTGTTTTTCTTCGGACCGCCACCTAGGCTCAAAGGGATCATGAGATTATTCATGCTAGAAACTTCCGTGTGCAGCCACATGCTACTATGGGCTCTAGCATAGTTGACTAAGTCGTGCGAACTCTTACAGTGGTAGACTAGCTGATGTAGGGGTTGTAGGTTGGTACGGTCTACCCATACGTAAGGTGCAAGCGCTTCCGAAAAACTATGTCTCGGTCATCCGTTTCTCAAACACCATGTAGTGCGAGAAATCAAACGGAGGAGATCGAGTCATGTGGGGAAAAGTGCACAAACCTCTACAGAGTGTAACAAACTAATCATGGTTAGCCGTGTCCCCGGTTATGGACGTCTTGAGTATCTAGTTCTTGGATTATCCTGTTGATCTCATCATGTTACTTTAAATTAATATTGTTGGGTTTTAATGATGATGCTTAATTGGGATTGAGAATGCTGTCAACCATTCTCAATGTTTAACAACCACCATGATAGTTAAATAAATTTATTCCTTTGCAGTAGGGAAAAATTGGCTTTACGCAAAACCTTATAACCATAGAGCTTTTCCACCAGCCATAGATGCATGTAGTGATAGCCATATTTCAGCATTGCTCTACAGTGTGAATTTGCCAGTACATTCAATGTACTGACCCTTTGTGGCTGCAACGTCTCATGTTGCAGGATCTTACGACGAGTAAGTGATACGTTAGGGTTACGGTTTCTACACTCAACTTTGCCGTTGGTGTTTATGGGAATCCACAACCTTGTTACTTCAGCTATTTGGATTGAGGTAATAGCATTTACGTTACTTTATACATGTGATTTACCTCTGTTATAAATTCTCGAGTACTGTGTGTGTCAGCATACCGATCCAGGGATGCCACTTAAGCACAGAGACTTGATCCATTTGGGTCGGGTCGCTACATTTTCAGTCTTCACGCAATACATGTGCGTGAGCCATGGATATAGCACTATATGTGGAATAGAATGGTGGTTGTGGAGAAGACAAAAAGAGGGAAGATAGTCTCACATCAACTAGGCGTATCAACGGGCTATGGAGATGCCCATCAATAGATATCGATGTGAGTGAGAAGGGATTGCCATGCAATGGATGCACTAGAGCTATAAGTATATGAAAGCTCAACAATTGAAACTAAGTGGGTGTGCATCCAACTCGCTTGCTCACGAAGACCTAGGGAAATTTGAGGAAGCCCATCATTGGAATATACAAGCCAAGTTCTATAATGAAAAATTCCCACTAGTATATGAAAGTGACAAAACGAGAGACTCTCTATTATGAAGATCATGGTGCTACTTTGAAGCACAAGTGTGGTAAAAGGGTTGTAATATTGTCCCTTCTCTCTTTTTCTCTCATTTTTTTATTGGGCCTTTTTTATGGCCTCTTTTTTTTTTCGACCGGAGTCTCATCCTGACTTATGGGGGAATCATAGTCGCCATCATCCTTTCCTCACTTGGGACAATGCTCTAAAAATGATGATCATCACACTTTTATTTTTCTAACAACTCAACAATTACAACTCGATACTTAGAACAAAATATGACTCTATATGTGTGCCTCCGTGATGTATCGGGATATGCAATGATTCATAAGTGACATGTATGAAAGAATTATGAACGGTGGCTTTGCCACGAATACGATGTCAACTAAATGATCATGCTAAGAAATATGACAATGATGGAGTGTGTCATAATAAACGGAACGGTGGAAAGTTGCATGGCAATATATCTCGGAATGGCTATGGAAATGCCATGATAGGTAGGTATGGTGGCTGTTTTGAGGAAGGTTTATGGTGGTGTCTCATTACCGCGAAAAGTGCGCGGTATTAGAGAGGCTAGCAATGGTGGAAGGGTGAGAAAAGTGCGTATAATCCATGGACTCAACATTAGTCATAAAGAAATCATATACTTATTGCAAAAATCTACAAGTTATCAAAGCAAAGTATTATGCGCATGCTCCTAGGGGGATAGATTGGTAGGAAAATACCATCGCTGGTCCCTGACCGCCACTCATAAGGAAGACAATCAATAAATAAATCATGCTCCGACTTCATCACATAACGGTTCACCATACGTGCATGCTACGGGAATCACAAACTTTAACACAAGTATTCCTCAAATTCACAACTACTCAACTAGCATGACTCTAATATTATCACCTCCATATCTCAAAACAATTATCAAGCATCAAACTTTTCTTAGTATTCAACACACTCAAAAGAAAGTTTTACAAATCTTGAATACCAAGCATATTATTATTAAGCAAATTACCATGCTATTTAAGACTCTCAAAATAATATAAGTGAAGCATGAGAGATCAATAGTTTCTTTAAAAAAAATCCACCACCGTAATCTAAAAGATATAAGTGAAGTACTAGAGCAAAACTATCAAGCTCAAAAGATATAAGTGAAGCACATAGAGCAAAACTATCAAGCTCAAAAGAAATAAGTGAAGCACATAGAGTATTCTAACAAATTCCAATTCATGTATGGCTCTCTCAAAAGGTGTGTACATCAAGGATTATTGTGTTAAACTAACAAGCAAAGACGCAAATAATATAAGACGCTCCAAGCAAAACATATATCATGTGTTGAATAAAAATATAGCTCCAAGTAAAGTTACCGATGGAAGTGGACGAAAGAGGGGATGCCTTCCGGGGCATCCCCAAGCTTTGACTTTTTGGTGTCCTTGGATTATCATGGGGGTGCCATGGGCATCCCCAAGCTTAGGCTCTTTCCACTCCTTGTTCCATAATCTATCAAAAAAATTCACCCAAAACTTGAAAACTTCACAACACAAAACTCAACAGAAATCTCGTGTGCTCCGTTAGCGAAAGAAAACAAAATATCACTTCAAGGTACTGTAATTAACTCATTCTTAATTTATATTAGTGTTAAACCTTCTGTATTCCAACTTCTCTATGGATCATAAACTATTTTACTGGCCATAGATTCATCAAAATAAGCAAACAACACACGAAAAACAGAATCTGTCAAAAACAGAACAGTCTGTAGTAATCTGTAACTAATGCGAACTTCTGGAACTCCAAAAATTCATCCAAAATAGTAAGACCTAGGCAATTTGATTATTGATCAGAAGCAATTGGAATCACTATTCTATCACGTTCTGGTGATTTCTAACAATTGTTTTAGTGAACTGAAAGTTTCTGGAAATTACAGCAAGATCAAATAACTATTATGCAAGAAGATCCTATAGGTTTAACTTGGCACAAACACTAATTAAAACATAAAACCACATCTAAACAGAAGGTAGATGGATTATTTATTCCTAAACAGAAACAAAAACAAAAAACTAAAAATAAAATTGGGTTGCCTCCCAATAAGCGCTGTCGTTTAACGCCCCTAGCTAGGCATAAAAACAAGGATAGATCTAGGTATTGCCATCTTTGGTAGGCAATCCATAAGTGGCTCTCATAATAGATTCATATGGTAATTTTATTTTATTTCTAGGGAAGTGTTCCATGCCTTTCTTTAATGGAAATTGGAATCTAATATTCCCTTCCTTCACATCAATAATTGCACCAATCGTTCTAAGGAAAGGTCTACCAAGAATAATACGACATGAAGGATTGCAATCTATATCAAGAACGATAAAGTCTACAGGCACATAATTCCTATTTGCAATGATAAGAACATCATTAATTCTTCCCATAGGTTTCTTAATAGTGGAATCCGCAAGGTGAAAATTTAGAGAGCATTCATCAAAATCACGGAAATCTAGCAAATCACACAAAGTTTTGGGAATAGTGGAAACACTAGCACCCAAATCACATAAAGCATAAAATTCATGATCCTTAATCTTAATTTTAATAGTTGGTTCCCACTCATCATAAAGCTTTCTGGGGATGGAGACTTCCAACTCAAGTTTTTCCTCATAAGATTGCATCAAGGCATCAATGATATGTTTAGTAAACGCTTTGTTTTGACTATAGGCATGCGAAGAATTTAGCACGGATTGTAACAAGGAAATACAATCAATTAAAGAGCAACTTTCATAATTAAATTCCTTGAAATCCAAAATAGTGGGTTTAGCAACATCTAAGGTTTTACTTTCTTCAATCCCACTTTTATCAATTTTAGCATCATACTCTAAAAGCTCTGAATTTTTAGAACGCCTTCTAGGTAAAGGTGACTCATATTCAATCTCATCATTATCAAGATTCATATTGCGAAATAAAGATTTAATGGGAGACACATCAATAACTTTTAGATCTTCATCTTGATTTTCATGGAAATTTGAAGAACACGCTTTAATAAAGGCATCTTTCATAGCACGCATCCTAGCGGTTCTTTCTTTGCACTCGTCAATGGAAGTTCTCATGGCTTTGAGAGACTCATTGATATCATGCTTAGGAGGAATAGATCTAAGCTTTAAAGAATCAACATCAAGAGAAATTCTATCAACTTTCCTAGCCAATTCATCAATTTTAAGTAATTTCTCTTCTAGCAAAGTATTAAAATTCTTTTGTAAATCCATAAATTCTTTAACACTATTCTCAAATTCAGAGGGCATCTTATTATAATTTCCATAAGAGTTGTTGTAGGAATTTCCATAATTATTAGAAGGATTACTAGAATAGGGCCTAGGATTAAAATTCCCTCTATATGCGTTGTTACCAAAGTTATTCCTACCAACAAAATTCACATCCATAGATTCATTATTATTCTCAATCAAAGTAGACAAAGGAATATCATTAGGATCAGAAGAAACACTTTTAGTAGCAAATAATTTCATAAGTTCATCCATCTTTCCACTCAAAACATTGATTTCTTCTACGGCATGAACTTTTTTATTAGTAGATCTTTCAGTGTGCCATTGAGAATAATTAACCATAATATTATCTAGGAGTTTAGTAGCATCTCCTAAAGTGATTTCCATAAAAGTGCCTCCCGCGGCCGAGTCTAAAAGATTTCTAGAAGCAAAATTCAATCCGGCATAAATTTTTTGTATAATCATCCACAAGTTTAAACCATGAGTAGGGCAATTACGTATCATTAATTTCATTCTCTCCCAAGCTTGTGCATCATGTTCATGATCAAGTTGCTTAAATTTCATAATATCGTTTCTAAGAGAGATGATCTTAGCGGGAGGAAAATACTTAGAGATAAAAGCATCTTTGCCCTTGTTCCAAGAAGCAATACTATTTTTAGGCAAAGACGAAAACCAAGCTTTAGCACGATCTCTAAGCGAAAAAGGAAATAGCTTCAATTTAACAACATCATTGTCAACATCTTTCTTCTTTTGCATATCACAAAAATCCACGAAGCTATTTAGATGAGTAGCGGCATCTTCACTAGGAAGGCCGGCGAATTGATCTTTCATAACGAGATTCAACAAAGCAGTATTGATTTCACACGATTCAGTATTGGCAAGAGGAGCAATCGGAGTGCTAAGGAAATCATTATTGTTGGTATTGGTAAAGTCACACAATTTGGTATTATCTTGAGACATAGTGACAAGCAAGTAATCCAACACACGAGCAAACAAGCGAACGAGAGAAATGCAAACAGAAAAAGAGGAGGAGATTGGGATAGAGAGGGCGAATAAAATGGCAAGGGTGAAGTGGGGGGAGAGGAAAACGAGAGGCAAATGGCAAATAATGTAATGCGAGAGATAAGGGATTGTGATGGGTACTTGGTGTGTTGACTTGTGCGTAGACTCCCCGACAACAGCGCCAGAAATCCTTCTTGCTACGTCTTGAGCTTGCTTTGGTTTTCCCCGAAGAGGAGAGGATGATGCAGCAGAGTAGCGTAAGTATTTCCCTCAGTTTTTGAGAACCAAGGTATCAATCCAGTAGGAGGCCACGCGCGAGTCCCTCTTACCTACACAAAGCAAATAGCTCCTCGCAACCAACGCGAATAGGGCTTGTCAATCCCTTCACGGTCACTTACGAGAGTGAGATCTGATAGAGATGATAGATAATATTTTTGGTATAAAGATGCAAGGTAAAAATAAAAGGCAAAGTAAAGAGCAAAGCAATAATAAAGCGTAGGAAGATTAATATGATGAAAATAGACCCAGGGGCCATAGATTTCACTAGTGGCTTCTCTCAAGAGCATAAGTATTTTACGGCGGGTGAATGAATTACTGTTGAGCAATTGACAAAATTGAGCATAGTTATGAGAGTATCTAGGTATGATCATGTATATAGGCATCACGTCCGAGACAAGTAGACCGACTCCTGCCTACATCTACTACTATTACTCCACTCATCGACCGCTATCCAGCATGCATCTAGAGTATTACGATAATGAAAACAGAGTAACGCCTTAAGCAAGATGTCATGATGTAGAGGAATAAATTCATGCAATATGACAAATACCCCATCTTGTTATCCTCGATGGCAACAATACAATACGTGCCTTGCTGCCCCTACTATCACTGGGAAAGGACACCGCAAGATTGAACCCAAAGCTAAACGCTTCTCCCATTGCAAGAACTACCAATCTAGTTGGCCAAACCAAACGGATAATTCGAAGAGACTTGTAAAGATAACTCAATCATACATAAAAGAATCCAGAAAAGATTCAAATATTGCTCATAGATAATCTTGATCATAAACCCGCAATTCATCGGTCTCAACAAACGCACCGCAAAAAGAAGATTACATCGAATAGATCTCCACGAGAGAGGGGGAGAACATTGTGTTGAGATCCAAAAAGAGAGAAGAAGCCATCTAGCTACTAACTATGGAACCGAAGGTCTGAGGTAAACTACTCACACTTCATCGGAGAGGCTATGATGTTGATGTAGAAGCCCTCCGTGGTGGAATGCCCTTCCGACGGAGCTCCGGAACAGGCCCCAAGATGGGATCTCGTGGATACATAAAGTTGCGACGGTGGAATTAGGTTTTTGGCTCCGTATCTGATCTGACGGGGGTACGTAGGTATATATAGGAGGAAGAAGTACATCGGTGGAGCCTCGAGGGGCCCACGAGGAAGGGGGGCGCACCCTCCACCCTCGTGGCCGCGTCGGAGCTTTCTTGACGGAGGGTCCAAGTCTCCTAGGTCTTATCCGATGAGAAAATCACGTTCCCGAAGATTTCATTCCGTTTGGACTCCGTTTGATATTCCGTTTCTTCGAAACACTGAAATAGGCAAAAAACAACAATTCTGGGCTGGGCCTCCGGTTAATAGGTTAGTCCCAAAAGTAATATAAAAGTGGAAAATAAAGGCCAATATAGTCCAAAACAATAGATAATATAGCATGGAGCAATCAAAAATTATAGATACGTTGGAGACGTATCATACGCCAACCCAACAAGTACATTCGGAGACACCTGTAGAGCACCTTTATAATCACCCGGTTACGTTGTGACGTTTGGTAGCACACAAAGTGTTCCTCCGGTAAACGGGAGTTGCATAATCTCATAGTCATAGGAACATGTATAAGTCATGAAGAAAGCAATAGAAGAATACTAAACGATCAAGTGCTAAGCTAACGGAATGGGTCAAGTCAATCACATCATTCTCCTAATGATGTGATCCCGTTAATCAAATGACAACTCATGTCTATGGCTAGGAAACATAACCATCTTTGATCAACGAGCTAGTCAAGTAGAGGCATACTAGTGACACTCTGTTTGTCTATGTATTCACACAAGTATTGTGTTTCCGGTTAATACAATTCTAGCATGAATAATAAACATTTATCATGAAATAAGGAAATAAATAATAACTTTATTATTGCCTCTAGGGCATATTTCCTTCAGTCTCCCACTTGCACTAGAGTCAATAATATAGATCAAATCGCCATGTGATTTAACATCAATAGTTCACATCACCATGTGATTAACACCCATAGTTCACATCGTCATGTGACCAACACTCAAAGGGTTTACTAGAGTCAATAATCTAGTTCACATCACTATGTGATTAACACCCAAAGAGTACTAAGGTGTGATCATGTTTTGCTTGTGAGTGAAGTTTAGTCAACGGGTCTGCCATATTCAGATCTGTATGTATTTTGCAAATTTCTATGTCTACAATGCTATGCACGGAGCTACTTTAGCTAATTGCTCCCACTTTCGATATGTATCCAGATGAAGACTTAGAGTCATCTGGATCAGTGCCAAAACTTGTATCGACGTAACCCTTTTACAACGAACCTTTTGTCACCTCCATAATCGAGCAACATATCCTTATTCCACTAAGGATAGTTTTGACCGCTGTCCAGTGATCTACTCCTAGATCACTATTGTACTCCCTTGCCAAAATCAGTGTAGGGTATACAATAGATCTGGTACATAGCATGGCATACTTTATAGAACCTATGGATGAGGCATAGGGAATGACTTTCATTCTCTTTCTATCTTCTGCCGTGGTCGGGCTTTGAGTCTTACTCAATTTCACACCTTGTAACACAGGCAAGAACTCTTTCTTTGACTGTTCCATTTTGAACTACTTCAACATCTTGTCAAGGTATGTACTCACTGAAAAAACTTATCAAGCATTTTGATCTATCTCTATAGATCTTGATGCTCAATATGTAAGCAGCTTCACCGAGGTCTTTCTTTGAAAAACTCCTTTCAAACACTCCTTTACGCTTTGCAGAATAATTCTACAATATTTCTGATCAACAATATGTCATTCACATATACTTATCAGAAATGTTGTAGTGCTCCCACTCACTTTCTTGTAAATACAGGCTTCACCGCAAGTCTGTGTAAAACTATATGCTTTGGTCACCTCATTAAAGCGTATATTCCAACTCCGAGATGCTTGCACTAGTCCATAGATGGATCGCTGGAGCTTGCACATTTTGTTAACACCTTTAGGATTGACAAAACCTTCTGGTTGCATCATATACAACTCTTCTTTAATAAATCCATTAAGGAATGCAGTTTTGTTTATCCATTTGCCTGATTTCATAAAATGCGGCAATTGCTAACATGATTCAGACAGGCTTAAGCATAGATTCGAGTGAGAAACTCTCATCGTAGTCAACACCTTGAACTTGTCGAAAACCTTTTTGCGACAATTCTAGCTTTGTAGATAGTAACACTACTATCAGCGTCTGTCTTCCTCTTGAAGATCCATTTAATCTCAATGGCTCGCCGATCATTTGGGCAAGTCAATCAAAGTCCATACTTTGTTCTCATACATGGATCCCATCTCAGTTTTCATGGCCTCAAACCATTTCGTGGAATCTAGTCTCATCATCGCTTCCTCATAGTTCGTAGGTTCGTCATGGTCAAGTAACATGACCTCCAGAATAGGATTACCGTAGCACTCTGGTGCGGATCTCACTCCGGTTGACCTACAGGTTCGGTAGTAACTTGATCTGAAGTTATATGATCATCATCATTAGCTTCCTCACTAATTGGTGTAGAAGTCACAGGAACAGATTTCTGTGATGAACTACTTTCCAATAAGGGAGCAGGTACAGTTACCGCATCAAGTTCTACTTTCCTCCCACTCACTTCTTTCGAGAGAAACTCCTTCTCTAGAAAGGATCCATTCTTAGCAACGAATATCTTGCCTTCGGATCTGTGATAGAAGGTGTACCCAACAGTAACTTTTGGGTATCCTATGAAGACGCACTTTTCCGATTCGGGTTTGAGCTTATCAGGATGAAACTTTTTCACATAAGCAACGCAACGCCAAACTTTAAGAAATGACAGCTTAGGTTTCTTGCCAAACCATAGTTCATACGGTGTTGTCTCAACGGATTAGACGGTGCCCTATTTAATGTGAATGCAGTTGTCTCTAATGCATAACCCCAGAACGATAGTGGTAAATTGGTAAGAGACATCATAGATTGCACTATATCGAATAAAGTATGGTTATGACGTTCGAACACACCATTATCTTTGTGGTGTTCGGTGGTACGCAATTTGTGAAACTATTCCACATTGTTTTAATTGAAGACCAAACTCGTAACTCAAATATTTGTCTCCATGATCAGATCGTAGAAACTTTATTTTCTTGTCACGATGATTTTCCACTTCACTATGAAATTCTTTGAACTTTTCAAATGTTTCAGACTTATGTTTCATCAAGTAGATATACCCATATCTGCTCAAATCATCTGTGAAGGTCAGAAAATAACGATACCCACCGCGAGCCTCAACACTCATCGGATCGCATACATCAGTATGTATTATTTCCAATAAGCCAGTTGCTTGCTCCATTGTTCCGGAGAACGGAGTTTTAGTCATCTTGCCCATAAGGCATGGTTCGCAAGCATCAAGTGATTCATAATCAAGTGATTCCAAAATCCCATCAGCATGGAGTTTCTTCATGCGCTTTACACTAATATGACCTAAACGGCAGTGCCACAAATAAGTTGCACTATCATTATTAACTTTGCATCTTTTGGCTTCAATATTATGAATATGTGTATCACTATGATCGAGATCCAACAAACCATTTTCGTTGGTGTGTATGACCATAGAAGGTTTTTATTCATGTAAACAGAACAACAATTGTTCTCTAACTTAAATGAATAACCGTATTGCAATAAACATGATCAAATCATATTCATGCTCAACGCAAACACCAAATAACACTTATTTAGGTTCAATACTAATCCCGGAAGTATAGGGAGTCTGCGATGATGATCATATCAATCTTGAAACCACTTCCAACACAATCGTCACTTCACCCTTAACTAGTCTCTGTTTATTCTGCAACTCCCATTTCGAGTTACTAATCTTAGCAACCGAAGTAGTATCAAATACTGAGGGGTTGCTATAAACACTAGTAAAGTACACATCAATAACATGTATATCAAATATACGTTTGTTCACTTTGCCATCCTTCTTATCCGCCAAATACTTGGGGCAGTTCTGCTTCCAGTGACTAGTTCCTTTGCAGTAGAAGCACTCAGTCTCAGGCTTAGGTCCAGACTTGGGCTTCTTCACTTGAGCAGGAACTCGCTTGCCGTTCTTCTTGAAGTTCCCCTTCTTTCCTTTGCCATTTTCTTGAAACTAGTGGTCTTGTCAACCATCAACACTTGATGTTTTCTTGATTTCTACCTTCTTCGATTTCAGCATCACGAAGAGCTTGGGAATCATTTCCGTTATCCCTTGCATACTATAGTTCATCACGAAGTTCTAGTAACTTGGTGATAGTGACTAGAGAACTTTGTCAATCACTATCTTATCTGGAAGATTAAGTCCCACTTGATTCAAGTGATTGTAGTACTCAGACATTTTGAGCACATGCTCAGTAGCTGAGCAATTCTCCTCCATCTTGTAGGAAAAGTACTGTCAGAGGTCTCATACCTCTCGACACGGGCATGAGTATGAAATACCAATTTCAACTCTTAGAACATCTTATATGCTTTGTGGCGTTCAAAACATTTTCGAAGTCCCGGTTCTAAGACGTAAAGCATGGTGCACTAAACTATCAAGTAGTCACCATACCAAGCTTTTGTCAAACGTTCATAACGTCGCATCCGCTCCTCGCAATAGGGTGCATCACCTAGCGGTGCATCAAGGACATAATACTTCTGTGCGGCAATGAGGTTAATCCTCAGATCACGGACCAAGTCCGCATCATTGCTACTACCATCTTTCAACTTAGTTTTCTCTAGGAACATATCAAAATAAAACATGGGAGCAAAACGCGAGCTATTGATCTACAACATAGATATGCTAATACTACCAGGACTAAGTTCATGATAAATTTAAGTTCAATTAATCATATTACTTAAGAACTCCCACTTAGATAGACATCCCTCTAATCCTCTAAGTGATCACATGATCCAAATCAACTAAACCATGTCCGATCATCACGTGAGATGGAGTAGTTTCAATGGTGAACATCACTATGTTGATCATATCTACTATATGATTCACGCTCGACCTTTCGGTCTCAGTGTTCCGAGGCCATATCTATTATATTCTAGGCTCATCAAGTTTAACCTGAGTATTCCGCGTGTGCAACTGTTTTGCACCCGTTGTATTTGAATGTAGAGCCTATCACACCCGATCATCACGTGGTGTCTCAAAGACGAAGAACTTTCATAGCGGTGCATACTAAGGGAGAACACTTATACCTTGATAATTTAGTGAGAGATCATCTTATAATGCTACCGTCAATCAAAGCAAGATAAGATGCATAAAAGATAAACATCACATGCAATCAATATAAGTGATATGATATGGCCATCATCATCTTGTGCTTGTGATCTCTATCTTCGAAGCACCGTCATGATCACCGTCGTCACCGGTGCGACACCTTGATCTCCATCGTAGCATCGTTGTCGTCTCGCCAACTATTTCATCTACGACTATCGCTACCGCTTAGTGATAAAGTAAAGCAATTACAGGGCGATTGCATTGCATACAATAAAGCGACAACAATATCGCTCCTGCCAGTTGCCGATAACTCGGTTACAAAACATGATCATCTCATACAATACAATTTAGCATCATGCCTTGACCATATCACATCACAACATGCCCTGTAAAAACAAGTTAGACGTCCTCTACTTTGTTGTTGCAAGTTTTACGTGGCTGCTACGGGCTGAGCAAGAACCGTTCTTACCTACGCATCAAAACCACAATGATAGTTCGTCAAGTTAGTGTTGTTTTAACCTTCTCAAGGACCGGGCGTAGCCACTCTCGGTTCAACTAAAATTGGAGAAACTGACACCCGCTAGTCACATGTGTGCATAGCACGGCGGTAAAACCAGTCTCGTGTAAGCGTACGCGTAATGTCGGTCCGGGCCGCTTCATCCAACAATACCGCCGAACCAAAGTGTGACATGCTGGTAAGCAATGTGACTTGTATCGCCCACAACTCACTTGTGTTCTACTAGTGCATATAACATCAACGCATAAAACTTGGCTCTGATACCACTGTTGGGGAACGTAGTAATTTCAAAAAAATTCCTACGCACACGCAAGATCATGGTGATGCATAGCAACGAGAGGGGAGAGTGTTGTCCACATACCCTCGTAGACCGAAAGCGGAAGCGTTATGACAACGCGGTTGATGTAGTCGTACGTCTTCACGATCCGACCGATCCAAGTACCGAACACACGGCACCTCCGAGTTCAGCACATGTTCAGCTCGATGACGTCCCTCGAACTCCGATCCAGCCGAGCTTTGAGGGAGAGTTCCGTCAGCATGACGGCGTGGTGACAATGATGATGTTATACCGATGCAGGGCTTCGCCTAAGCACCGCTACGATATTACCGATCGGATTATGGTGGAGGGGGGCACCGCACACGGCTAAAAGATCAATGATCAATTGTTGTGTCTCCAAGGGGTGCCCCCTCCCCGTATATAAAGGAGTGGAGGAGGGGGAGGGCCGGCCCTCTCTATGGCGCGCCCTAGGGAGGAGTCCTACTCCCATCGGGAGTAGGATTCCCCCCCCCCTCCAAGTAGTAGGAGTAGGAGTCAAGGAAAGGGGAGAGAGAAGAGAAGGAAGGAGGGGGCGAAGCCCCTCCCCCTAGTACAATTCGGACTAGGCCTTGGGGGGGCGCCCAGCGTCTCCTCTCTCTTTCCCCTAAAGCCCAATAAGGCCCATATACTCTCCGGCGAATTCCCGTAACTCTCCGGTACTCCAAAAAATACCTGAATCACTCGAAACCTGTCCGATGTCCGAATATAGTCGTCCAATATATCGATCTTTACGTCTCGACCATTTCGAGACTCCTCGTCATGTCCCCGATCTTATACGGGACTCCGAACTACCTTCGGTACATAAAAAACAAATAAACTCATAATATAACCGTCATCAAACTTTAAGCGTGCGGACCCTACGGGTTCAAGAACAATGTAGACATGACTGAGACACGTCTCCGGTCAATAACCAATAGCGGTACCTGGATGCTCATATTGGCTCCCACATATTCTACGAAGATCTTTATCGGGCAAACCGCATAACAACATACGTTGTTCCCTTTGTCATCGGTATGTTACTTGCCCGAGATTCGATCGTCGGTATCTCAATACCTAGTTCAATCTCGTTACCGGCAAATCTCTTTAATCATTCCGTAATACATCATCCCGCAACTAACTTATTAGTTACAATGTTTGCAAGGCTTATAGTGATGTGCATTACTGATTGGGCCCAGAGATACATCTCCGACAATCGGAGTGACAAATCCTAATCTCGAAATACGCCAATCCAACAAGTACCTTCAGAGACACCTATAGAGCACCTTCATAATCACCCAGTTACGTTGTAACGTTTGGTAGCACACAAAGTGTTCCTCCGGTAAACGGGAGTTGCATAATCTCATAGTCATAGGAATATGTATAAGTCATGAAGAAAGCAATAGCAGAATACTAAACGATCAAGTGCTAAGCTAACGGAATGGGTCAAGTCAATCACATCATTCTCCTAATGATGTGATCCCGTTAATCAAATGACAACTCATGTCTATAGCTAGGAAACATAACCATCTTTGATCAACGAGCTAGTCAAGTAGAGGCATACTAGTGACACTCTGTTTGTCTATGTATTCACACAAGTATTATGTTTCAAGTTAATACAATTCTAGCATGAATAATGAACATTTATCATGAAATAAGGAAATAAATAATAACTTTATTATTGCCTCTAGGGCATATTTCCTTCATGAAGAAGTTCCACAGCCTTGCGGGCTTCGATCGCTGCAGGAGACTCGCCTTCTACTGGAAGAGCCGCTAGCCGTGAAGCCGCGGTAATCATATTATCCAGAGGGTTGGAAAAATGACCCGGCGGTGTTAATACCTATTGAGGCGGGGTTACGTTCAAACGAGGCGGGTCTATTACACGCGGTTGAGCCATCGCCCTGGCCACGGGCGCCTCTGCGACCCAGGTTATGCCAGGCGGGTTACTCGTTCCTGCTCCAGGTGTATTGAAAAGATTCCTTGCCTCTAACTCCAGAGGCAGACGGGCCTGGTGCCTTCTTCGCATAACGAAGTTTGAAGCATTCTGGTCCAAGATAAGCCGGAAAGATTATGCTTGGATCCGTTGCAACTCAGCTTCCAACGCAGCTCGCTCTGTTACCATCTTAGCATTCTCAGTGTTAAGTTCCTCCTTAGCCTGAGCTATCTCATACCGTAGCTTTGCAACTTCCACTTTATGTTGTGCTTGAGTCGCCGGGGTTACCACCGCTGCTAACAGATTCGCCAGAGCCTCCAGGAGCTCAGATAAGACCTGAGCTGGCGGGCGTGCAGAGCCGCTTGCCCCAGCCGTCGTAGCAGTCGTTGAATCAGAGGTCATAGCCGCAGCGGTTGATGAATTCATTATCTGTTGCGTGCGAGCCATGAAAATAGCAGCCCTGCTCGGTGGCTCATAGGAGTCTGGAATACTGTCGCCATCGGAACAGCCCCCAAGCCTGCCATCTTGCAACTAATAGATCGATTCGGTTTCGCTGGTTGAGGACTCATCACCTAAGTAGATGGTTGTCTCTCCACCTGACATAGAACCTTCTTCGAAATCCGCCCCCTGAATAAAACCAACAAAAGCAGACTTCCTGGCGGGTTGAATCTTGGCGGGTCATGCGCGTTGAGCCGTCTCGAACGTGTTGGCGCAGATGTCTGACTCAGGCTCCGACTCTCTGATCTTGCCGATGAAGACGTGAATTCCGCCAAAGGGGACCCGATACCCGTACTCGATTGAGTCGGCCTCGGGGCCCCAGCCCGCATCGTCGATGTAAAGCTTGCCATGGCGACTCTTGGTCAACCGGCCCACAGCGTATCCCTTGATCCCTGAGAAGCTGCCCTTCAAGAACACGAAACCACCTTGCTCGGGCCCCACGGTGGGCGCCAACTGTCGTGGATTTGTCACAGCAGATGTCCTAGTAAAAGGACTAAGGTGTTGAACCATCACACTAGGTTAGCTTAAAGGGGTTGAACGGGACAAAGGACGCAAAGAGTTTACCCAGGTTCGGCCCCTTTCAATGAGGTAAAAGCCTACGTCCTGCTTCTAGTTGTATTGTTTGAGTTTTGATTACAAGGGAGCAAATACGCTTGACCTAGTCCTCGATTGTGTGTGATGTCTACTACGCAACTTTATTCTTGTAGACATGTGTTGGGCCTACAAGCGCAGAGTTTTGTAGGATAGTAGCAATTTTCCCTCAAGTGGATGACCTAAGGTTTATCAATCCGTGAGAGGTGTAGGATGAAGATGGTCTCTCCCAAACCACCCTGCAACCAAATACAAGAAATCTCTTGTGTCCCCAACACACCCAATACAATGGCAAATTGTATAGGTGCACTAGTTCGGCGAAGAGATGATGATAAAAGTGTAATATGGATGGTATAAATATATTTTTATAATCTGAATAAATAAAAACAGCAAGGTAACAAATATTAAACAGGCACAAAAACGGTATTGTAATGCTTAAAAATGAGGCCTAGGGTCCGTACTTTCACTAGTGCAATCTCCCAGCAGTGCTAACATAGTTGGATCATATGATTATCCCTCAAAGTGCAGCAAAGAATCACTCCCGAGTTCCTATTAGCGGAGAACAAAAGATATAAATTGTTTGTAGGGCAAGAGACCACCTCAAAGCTATTCCTGCCGATCAATCTATCCTAGAGTTCATATTAGAATAACACAAGTTATTCTTTCTGATCGATCTAATCAAGAGTTCATACTAGAATAACACCAAAGCAAATTCATATTCATAATACTCAGTCCACACAAAGAACTACAAGGAGCCCCCAAAGTTTCTATTGGAAAAGATAATAAAAACGTGCATCAACTCCTATGCATAGATTACCCCAATATCACCGCGGGAATCCGCGAGTTGAATGCCATAACACATCAAGTGAATAAATATGATACCCCATTTGTCACCTCAAGTATTCATATTGCAAGACATACATCATGTGTTCTCATCTCTTAATATTAAATCCAACAAGACAAAACTTCAAAGGGTAAAGATTCAATTCATCATAACAAGGGTATAGAGGGTAGAAACATCATATGATCCGACTATATTAACAAAGCCCATGATATAGATCACGAGAGAGAGAGAGATTAAACACATAGCTACTGGTACAAACCCTCAGCCCCGAGGGTGGACTACTCCCTCCTCATCGTGGTGGCCGCTGGGATGACGAAGATGGCCACCGGAGATGATTCCCCCCTCCGGCAGGGTGCTGGAATGAGGTCTAGATTGGTTTTCGCGGATACAGAGACCTTGCGGCGGTGGAACTTCTGATCTAGGGTAACCCCGAAGGGTTTCCGAATATTTGGGAATTTATAGTGCAAAGATGGGGTGCGGGAAGCCACCGAGGTGGGCACAACCCACCTGGATGCGCCAGGGGGCCTGGCGCGCCCTGGTGGGTTTTGCCCCCCTCGGGGCACCCCCAGGTGCTTCTTTAGCCCATCGGGAGTTTTCTGGCCCAAAAAAATATCCGTGGATTTTCGCGGTGTTTGGATTCCATTTGATATTGATTTCCTGCGATGTAAAAAACAAGCAAAAAACAGCAACTGGCATTGGGCACTGGGTCAATAGGTTAGTCCCAAAAAATGATATAAAGTTGCTATAAAATGGTTGTAAAACATCATGCATAATTCATAAATTGTAGATATGTTGGATACCTATCAGTGTGCCCGCCGCCGAGTCACCCCTTTATATACAGGTCGATGCCCGGCGGCTTACAGAGTCCCGGCCGGCTCACACAAACGTGAGTGGCTCGGTTTCTAACTAAACCTACCTTACAAAACAAGTCAACATATGGCGGCTCACACCTTTGGGCCCTAAGTCACCTCCGGGTTGAAAGTGCGTTATATTGACTAGAGGGGGGTGGTGAATAGGCGATTTTTATGAATTCTTCACTGAGGAATTTGCGGGTGAGGAAATTCCTTAGTGAAGAACTACTAGCAGCGGAATAAGTACTCAAAACTAAACATAACAGAACACAAGCATAGTCATCATGATGAAATGAAGACAAGCATAGAGTACAGAAAGCGTAAACAGGATAACACAGGATGAAGACAAACAGACTGAAGAAATTGAACTGAGGAAATTGAGAAAGTCTTCAGTCAAAGTCTTTAAACAGATATGAACAAGCACACAACTGTAATGAGGAAATGAAAGAGTTGAGGAAATAGAACCAGTAAGCTTGGTGAAGACAATGATTTGGTAGACCAGTTCCAAATGATGTCTCAGTTGTACATCTGGTTGGAGCGGCTAGGTATTTAAACCTGAGGACACACAGTCCCGGACACACAGTCCTCACCGTATTCTCCTTGAGGTAAGGTCACACAAACCTCGCCCAATCACTTGAGGTAAGTCTTCATGTGACTTCCGAACCTTCACAAACTCGGTCACTCGGCGATCCACAATTCCTCTTGGATGCTCTAGACCATGACGCCTAACCGTCTGGAAGAAGCACAATCTTCAAAGGTAACAAGCGTCGGATCCACGCAGGATCAATCTCTTTAGTGATGCTCAATCACTTTGGGTTTGTAGGTGTTTGGGTTTGGGTTTTCCTCACTCGATGATTTTCGCTCAAAGTCCCCGCAGGATGGGATGCTCTCAAATGACAAGTGTCAGTTTCTCTTGGAGCAGGCAACCAGCTAGTGGTTGTAGGGGGCGGCTATTTATAGCCTAGGGAGCATCCCGACATGATAGGACATAAACGCCCTTCAGTGATATGACCGTTAGGTGGATATGATATTTTGGGACAGATAGCGCGTAGCACAGCAATGGTCAGAAATTTGAGGCTCAAATTCCTCAGGGCTATCATGTTCCGCACTGTGTAGCCAATCCGCACTGGCGAATAACTAACTCCTCAGTCAGAACAAATTCCTCCGAGACCAGAAGAACTTCATCTCTGTCACTGAAGAATATGACTCAACTGTATGAGGTTTCCAATGGCTTCACTCGAAGGGATTGGTAGGTGTAGGATTTTGAGTTGAGCATCACATGGAAAATTTTCCTTAGTATTTCTTCGACCCCCTTTAACAGTACGGTGTTTCCTATGACCAAGAAAGAGAAAATGACACTACGAAAACAAAAGTCTTCACGCTTCATGTTCCTCGAATGAATACCAAGTCTTCAAGGTCACACCAATTTCTTCACTTTCAAAGTCTTCTGAAAGTCTTCAGTAATCCAAAGTCTTCAGACGAAGAACTTCATTTTTAGTGGTCAACCTTCTCTGTAAACATCAAACTCCTCATAGACTTATAGACCTGTGTACATCATAAACACATTAGTCCCATAACCTATAAATCTTCAATACACCAAAATCACTAAGGGGCACTAGATGCACTTACACGGGTCTTGGGCCTTCAACAAGCCTACCTTATGAACCGCTACCTCTGTGTCTTCTTCAGACTTGCTAGGCCTTCTCACCTTAACTCGCCAATGGTATGACCTGGCCCCTCCTTGTCGGTGCAGGGACGACACCTATGGGATCACAAGAATCCCTACTACGGTTGCGGGGCGCGGGGTCGTGAGAAAAGCGGATCAAACAGATAGCACACGGTTTCTTTATCCAGGTTCGAGCCGCGAGGATGCGTAAAACCCTACTCCTGCTTTGGTGGTTTGTTTATCTGTGTTCTTGAACTAGCTATGGGCGTGAGGAGCTCCAAAAGCGAATCCCCTCCTGGTCGCCTTGGGCCTCCTTTTATCGGGAAAGGGTTGCCACAGTGGCACAGGGAGGTGGAAAGGGTCTGATGATGAGAGTTTATCCCTCGCATTACATGACAAGGCGCATTTAATGCGTCTTGCTTAGGTGTCCTTGCTTTATCGGGGACGGGGGAGAGCCCTGTCTCGTCCGTCGCTGCTGTCACCGCCCAATATGCGACCCTATCCAAAAGGAACTCGACGGTCCCACCAAGGATAGACCCGCATATTGGAACGCTTTTGCAAGGTGGATATCATTACATCAACATTACATAATACATAGGGATACATACATAAGGCACAAATGCCACAAGAATACATCAACATCATATACAATAGATCAACATCCGACTACGGATGGAACATAAACAGAAACTCAAACAATATCCACCCGGCTAGCCCAGGCTGCCGACCTGGAACCTATCCCCTGATCGAAGAAGAAGCAGAAGAAGAAACTCCAATACAAGCAAACATCGCTCTCACGTCATGATCATCGCAAACCTGTACCTGCAACTGGTGGTGTAGTAATCTGTGAGCCACGAGGACTCAGCAATCCCATTACCATGGGTGTCAAGACTAGCAAAGCTTAATGGGTAAGGAAGGGGTAAAGTGGTGAGGTTGCAGCAGCGGCTAAGCATATATGGTGGCTAACATACGCAAATGAGAGCGAGAAGAGAAACAAAGGAACGGTCGTCAACTAGTAATGATCAAGAAGTGATCCTGAACTCCTACTTACGTCGAGACATAACCCGAAACCGTGTTCTCCTCTCGATCAACCCGAAAAGAGACACTCACAGTTACGCTACGGTTGGTGTATTTTAGAAGAGTTTGCTTCAAGTTTACTACAACCGGATATTAACAAATTCCCATCTGCCTATAACCGCAGGCACGGCTCTCGAAAGTTTATACCCTGCAGGGGTGTCCCAACTTAGCCCATGATAAGCTCTCGCGATCAAGGAAGGATATTCCTTCTCCCCGGGAAGACCCGATCAGTCTCGGAATCCCGGCTACAAGACATTTCGACAACAATAAAACAAGACCAGCAAAGCCGCCCGGATGTGCCGACAAATCCCGATAGGAGGGCACACCGGATGAGCCAGACGTCGGGTTGGCATAAACCCTGATTGCCCAGGGGGCGCCGGACATCGCTCGGTTTGGACCAGCACTCGAAGGAGAACTGGCCCGGGGGCTAAAATAAAGATGACCCTCGGGCTCCGGAAACCCAAGGGAAATAAAAGGGCATAGGTGAGGCAAATGGTAAAACCAATGTTGGGCCTTCTTTGGAGGAGTCTTATTCAAAGCGAACTGTCAAGGGGTCCCATAAATCACCCGACCGCGTTAGGGACGCAAACTCCGGGAACATAATACCGATATGACGGAAAGTAGGGCGGCAAGAGTGGAACAAAACACCAGGCATAAGGCCGAGCCTTCCACCCTTTACCAAGTATATAGATGCATTAACTAAATAAGATATATTGTGATATCCCAACAAGTAAACATGTTCCAACAAGGAACAACATCTCCATGTTCAACAAGGAACAAACTTCATCTTCACCGCAACTAACAACGCTATAAGAGGGCTGAGCAAAGCGGTAACATAGCCAAACAACGGTTTGCTAGGAAGGGTGTCAAAGGTTAGAGGTTGACATGGCAATTTGGGAGGCTTGAGGAACAAGTGATAGGTAGCGCAGCATAGCGATAGAACGAAGCAACTAGCATAGCAATGATAGTAGTGAGATCCAGGGTAGCGGTCATCTTGCCTGAAATCCCGCAAGGAAGAAGAACGAGTCCATGAAGAAGATGAAGCCACGAAGACGAACCAAGCGTAGACAAACGAATCCTCACGATCGTAACGAAACGGGAACTATCGAGAAGAAGCACACAACAAGGTAAACACACCACACATGAACATGACAAGATGCACAACAAGCATGATGCATGACAAGACTACATGAAGCTACTCATGGCAAGAGATGATGCAAACAAGAACAACACGTCAAAGCAAGTTTAAATGAGGCCGGGAACAACATATAACAATTCCGGTAAGTCCTCATATGCAAATTTCGAAATTGGTCCAGATCTGCATAAACCTTATGTTCAAGTTGTTAAGCAGCAAGTTAAGATGCACCAAGTTGATCTACACGAAATTCTAGTCAAGTTACATATAAAGTTCATTAGATTCGGAGCTACGGCCTAGAAGATATGAGCAAAACAAGTTAAACATGGCATTGATGCAAAATGCATACAAACATCAAGCAAACACCTCAAAACATGGATGCAACATGATAATATGAAACTACATGCAAAATCAAGGAAGATTCATATAGAGCACACTCAAAACGGAGCAACGGTTCAACACATACACACTATACAAGTTATAGCAATAATCTGTCCAAAACAGCAACTAGGCATATTACAAGCATCAAAACAACAAGCTACAGCATATTAACGTGATAACAAAAGGCATGGGCACGATGTACAGGTAAAGCATTACAAAACATGAACACTGAGCTATCTCCAGAAATGACTAAAACATGCTCAAAATGGCATGGCAAGATTGCAAATAATAACAGCTTCAGACTTTGCAGAAATAACATCAGGTTGCAATGTTTAGAGCTATCAAACAGCATGTTACAGGAACTTAACATGGCAAAACAAGGCATGGCATGATACTAGTAAATGCATAGAACAAAAGTCCCTTACTGGCCATGAGCCAAAAAGGATCAGAAAATATGATGGCACCCATGTAAACATGGCAAGTTATATTACAGATTCATACATGGCAGGAACAACAATAAGTAGGCATGTTGGTGAGCTTGAACCACTCACCACAGAGCAATACATGGCATGGCAAGGCAACTCAAAGTAAGAAGACATGGCATAGAAGCTATACATGGCAAGAACAACATCATAGAATACACGGATCAACTACAATAACCTTGGCAAAATTGAATAACATGTAAACAACCTGCCAGGAAACATTTTATAGCAAAAGTAGAGCTCGATTGACTCAAGCTATGGCACTCCATAATTGCAAACAAGGGCATGGATGGATAGAGAATAACCACATGTTCAAAACATCCTTAGTGAAGTATCTCAAAATATGCATGGATCTCTCGGTGGCATCAAGTTTACATGGCATAAAAATATCAGCAGAACAGGGGCTGAAATGAGCAACATCATGAAGCCTAGTTTGCATGCTTGTGCTAGCCACCACAGAGATCAACAAAATACATGGCATAAACCCCTGTAAAGATGGCATGGCATATTACAAAACACATGTATGACTCAAGTTCATAGGGTGCACACATCAATCATGGCAAAAATGACAAAAGTGCATGTTCTGATAAGAATCTGAAACTAACATCACATAGCCCTCTTCTAAAAGCATTTCGGGCATCAAGATGAGCTCAAATGAAGATGATGCAATGAGATGAAACGATGTACTCGTCGAGGCGAACAATTTGACATATTACACGCACCAAACGGAGCAGTATGCAGAGAGTTATGGCATGATGAATATGGCATGATAATGCAAAATACTCGGGACTGAGAGAAATTTCGGAGGGGGAAAGTCAACCTTGCACGGAAATCGAGGATCGCCGGAGTTCGTCGCCGGAGACGAGGAGGAAGAGGCCGGGGAGGCGCAGGGAGGTGGATCCGGGGCCGGGGAGATCTCCTCCGGCCGGACCTCCCCGGATCTGGCGCGGGGCGGCGAGGGAGGCGCGGATGGCCGGGCGGAGGAAGGCGGCGGCGGCGGCGGCCGAGCTGCTGGATGGCCGGTCCAGCGGCGAGGCGGGAGGGAGGCGGCGGCGTCCGAGGGGTGGCGTGGTACGCCGCGGCGGAGGCGGCGGGCGGCGGGCGGCGCGGCGGGCGGCGGGAGGCGGGACGGCGGCGGCGGGTCGGCGAGGCGCCAGAGACGCGGGCGGCAGCGTGAGCACCGGGGGGGAGGCGCGGGCCGCGAGAGGCGAGGCGGCGGGGCGGGCGCGAGGCGTGCAGGCGGGCGCCTCGGGCCCCATGACGCAGCAGCGGCGGACGGCGGGGCGGGACAGGTGGCGCGGTCGGATTGGCCGGGGCGACGGCGCGGACATGTCCGGCGGCGGGGGGGTTTTGTCCGGCGGCGCGATGTGGACGAAAGCTAGGGTTAGGGGGAGAATTCATCCGCGAATTTGGAAGGGGAAGGCATATATATAGGTAGAGGGAGCTAGGAGAGTCCAAATGAGGTGCGGTTTTCGCCCACACGATCGTGATCGAACGACCGAGAGCATGGAGGGGAGTTTGCTGGGTTTTGGGCCACTTTGGAAGGGGTGTTGGGCTGCACACAAAAGAGGCTTTACGTTACCCGGTTAACCGTTGGAGTACCAAACGACCTACAAATGGCATGAAACTTGACAGGCGGTCTACCGGTGCTATACCAAGTCCGCTTGGCAAACCTCGGGCCATTCCGAGAATGTTTAACACCCGCACACGAAAAGAGGCAAAAGGGGGCGCCGGGGGACATAGGAGTGCCGGATTGGAAAACGGACAACGGGGAAAATGCTCGGATGCATGAGACGAACACATATGCAAAATGAAATGCACATGGCGACATGATATGAAATGCATATGATGGCATGACAAAGTGCAACACACAAGCACATGACATGGCAACGACGGCGAATAACTGGCAGACACCTGGCGCATCGAATCCGGGGCGTTACAGTCGCTCCCCTTCGTGTCGACGCGCCCTGGCCAGCGGTGCCCGTGGTGCCATGCAGACAGGCAGGCAGTTGAGGTGGCGCAGCGGTGGGTCTCCACGAAGATCCGCTTGCCGCCACGCAGGTGCCTGCCCAACTGGTTGGGTCGGGAGCTGCATGCGAACGGCGATGAAGGTTTGATTGGCGTGGGCCTGATGGTGGCCCTACGGGTGTTCTTGGCGAGGGCCTCGTCGTAGCCCCGGCAAGGGTCTTGCCGTGGCGCCTGCTGTCATCCCCGGCAAGGCTCTTGCCGGGGGCCTTGTGGTCCTCCTTGGCTGGGATCCCACCAAGGGTCGTCATCTTCTATAGTGTGTATATGATCTTGAATGTCTTCACAAAGATCTGCATGCCACCACGGGGATGTCTCCCGAATCCTTGCCCCATGGGGGCAGTGGACTCAAGGGTGACTCGCTCTGTAGGTGTGGGACGAGCTGCCACGGCAAGGGTCTTGCCGGGTTTGCTAAAACCGCCCGCCGGCAAGGATCTTGCCGTGGGAGTCCGCTTCGTCCCCTTTGCTCTTCATGGTCTTGGTCTTGGCATCGTTCTGCTCCTTTCGAGCTTCGGCCTTACCTTGGCTCACCTCCCTTGTCTTGCTCAGTGCGGTGGTGCCCGCGGCTCAGACTGCCCGTGCACAGTTATAGGGGTACAAAAAGTGTACCCCTCTTTTTGTACACCGACAGGAGCCCCCGGGCCTGGGCCACACGTAAGCGCAATCGCGTCATTGGGCTAGGCCCAAAAACGGCGCGCGGGCAGGCGGGGTGGTTTTTACCGCGGTAAGTCTCTTCACGCGCTGCGCTTCCCATGCCTCCCGCGCGTGGCTCGGTGTGGGGAGGTGGGCGTGACGTGGGCGGCATGCGCGGGGCTGAGCTCTGTGCGCATGCGTCACGTCGTAGTAAAAGGGGGCGGTTCGCGCCTTCCCCATAAACGAAGGGAGGCGTGGAGGCGCGGCCCATTTACTGAACGGGGCCGGGGCGTGGTCTTCAAGGCGTCCACTCCCCACGATCACGGGGTGGGGAGAGGTCGCCTAACCCGTCGCTTCGATCCCGCATGCCTGCCACGTGGTTCTCATGCGCTTGGGGTGGCGAATGGTGGAGGCGGGAAACCGGGCCATCGCGGGCCGCGGCAGCGGATTGGTCCCAGTTCCCTACGCCTTATGCGTCTTGATTGGCCGAGCGGGGCGGCCGAGCCCCCACCCCGTTCCTTTATAAAGAGCGCTGGGGCGGCGTCCCGTACTCTTCCATCTTCTCCTTCCTTCAGCTTCTGCTCCCCCCTCCATCCGCCATGGAGAGAGGGAATCGTGGCCCTTCAACGGTGGCGACAAGGGTCGCCGCTCGACAACACGTCCTTCCTTCTCCTGCACCTGTGGTGGCAGAGCCAGCCGCGAGGGGAAGGGGGAGGGGGCGAGGCCGTGGGCGAGGCCGAGGCGCTCTGGGAAGAGGAGAACGGGGCGGCGCGCCGGTCTTGCCTCCGCCAGTAGTTCCTCCCCCCATGGAGGGCCATGTTGGGGATGACCCTTGCGAGTTGTTCGTCAGGCTGCGCCGGCCGCCTCGCCGTCGCCTTCGCCTCCCGACTCCATTCGCAAGCGAGATGGAGCTGGATCTGCCGGAGTCATTGCAGTTGCACATGAGGGGCTGTTGGATCAGCGGTACGCGAGTTCGCGTCGACTTTCCAGCCCCTCAAGTGATGTATCTTGGTCGAGGGTGGAAGATGTTTGCTCATATCCACCGCTTGACGGCGGGGCTCACTCTCCGTTTCAAGCTGATGGAGGGCGGCCTCCTCTCCGTCAAGGTCTTCGGGTGCTTCGGGACTCGGGCAAGGTGTTGCATGGAGAGCTCTTCTAATAGAGAAGACTCCTCCTCGGGTGGGAGTGGCTAGGAGGACAGCGGCAACGACGACGAGGGTAGCAGGCGGCAGGATGACGGGTCCGACTAGGTGTCGGGCCCCACTCCGTGCGGCACCGGCGATCCCATCATCCGTGTCGCCGGCTTCCTGAACTTCTCGGGGTCGTCTCCTGGGGCGGCTGGCGTCGGGAGGTTGCGGAAGAGGAAGAGGGCGGGTGGCAAGGCCATCAAATCGGAGTACGCGGGCACCGACGCCTTTGACGCGTGCTGACGTCCTGCCGCCTCGTCTTCAAGCTATGCTTCCGGCGCCGCCATCACCATCCAGCCTTCGGACGGCCAGGAGATGTTCTCTTGGTGCCTCCTGCCACCCGTAGCTCGCCAAGGCGCCCCTTTTGCCCTTTTCGCTTCCTTGACCTGCCTCCTGAGGAGAGGGACAAGAAAGGGATTACGGGCACCTTATCTCTTTTTAGCTTGTAAGCCTTTAGGCCTTAGCTGAATTTAAAACTTGTAATCCCATCATTCATGTTTTTCATTCCCCATGGGCTGTACCTGAGTGGAATGTTTTTAATGAAAAAGGGATACTTGCCGGGTCATTTGTTTGCGGGTAGAACCCATGACAAGGAGTAAATCCTTGATATCCCCAAGATAAACATTTCCTTGCCCGGCAACAGGCCCTGCCGTCTTCCCAATTAGCTCGACCTTTCTCACGCTTTCGGCGGAGGCAGGGATGAGGTGGGTTCAGGCTCCTCGTTTCATCCTTTTGCTACCGCGACTACGACAAAACCTGGCCCCAGGAACGAGCCCTAGGGCCTAGAGTTTTAGGGGAGCACGATAGCTTTGGGAAAAACAAGGTTTCACATACCTCAGTCCATAAGGATGCATGATAAGGGATGAAGAACTTATCTGAAGCTGTAGCCCCTGGCAACTCTGGTTTGCCGTGGGTGAATCTTTGTACTTGCAGCCCCCGGCAATACTGGCTTGCCGGGGTCTAGATGTCGGTCTGCCCCTCTACCCTTTTTCGTCCTCAAGTGATCCGGCAAGGATATCTGAAGTCCTGCGAACCAAAGAAGACAAAAGAACGGCAAAGAGACGCACACTCGACCTCTAAGCTAGGGGTTAGTTGCCGCTAAGCACTATCAACCCTAACCAAGGACGAGACTCAACCTAGCATGCATGCTATAACTTAGGGCGCCAGCGCTTCATTTATTTATGCTCGTGGTCTGCTTTGGCTTTGTACAAAGGGTTACATGCATCATCGGCAATGCTTGTACAAAAGGTGGCTTGTCGGGGGCCCGGCAAGTCGCGCCTCACGGTAAAACTTGCGAAGATGCTCAATGTTCCAGAGTTGCTCACGAACGGCATCTTGATCTCAGCGGACTGCGCCGGCCCGGTGACTCGTATTACCCGATAAGGGCCTTCCCACTTTGGCGTCAACTTGTTGGAATTCTTGGCGATTGACGCTACGAAGGACAAGGTCACCTTCCTCAAGGCCGGGCATGAACCTTGCGGCTATGGTAGCGGCGCAAGGCTTGTTGGTAGCGTGCTGCTCTCACACCGCCCAAGACGATCTTCCTCGGAGCCTGCGTCATCTTGCCGCAGATTGCTCTTGCTCAAGCTCGTCATAGCGAGCACTTCGAGGTGACCCGTATATGAGTTCGATGGGGAGAACTGCTTCGCCCGTATACGAGGGCAAAAGGTGTCCGGCGGTGGCTCGATTTGGCGTCGTTCCGATCGACCAAAGAACCGCCGGCAACTCATCAATCCAGCGCCTTCCACTCTTGTGCAGCCTGTCAAAGGTCTTGGTCCTTAAGCCTGACAGTACTTCAGCATTTGCCCTCTCAGCTTGACCATTGCTTCGCGGGTGAGCAACGGAAGCGAAACAGACTTTGCTGCCGAGGTCTTGGGTATATTGCATGAAGGTGCGGCTTGTGAACTGCATGCCGTTGTCGGTGGTAACCCTGTTGGGTATGCCAAAACGGCACACTAGTCCCTTGAAGAACTTGACGGCTGACTGAGCTGTGACCTTCCTCACCGCCTCCACCTCCGGCCACTTTGTGAACTTGTCGATTGCAACGTACAAGTACTCAAAGCCCCCGGCGGCGCGGGGGAAAGGGCCCAGTATATCGAGCCCCCAGACCGAGAAGGGCCAGGAGAGAGGAATGGTTTGAAGGGCTTGAGCTGGCTGATGAAGCTTCTTTGAATGGAACTGACTCGCTTCAACCTGGTGACTAGTGTCGTCGCATCCTGGAGGGCGATGGGCCAGAAGAAGCCTTGCCGGAACGCCTTGCCGGCAAGGGCCCTTGACCCAATGTGGGATCCACATATGCCTCCGTGTATCTCCGCCAACAGCTCCAGTCCTTCCTCTTGAGGGATACACTTCAATTTCACACTGTTCGGCCTCTTTCTGTACAGGACGTCATCGACGAACTGGTACATGGTAGAGCAACGAGCTAGTTTCTCTGCTTCTTCCTGCTCCTCAGGAAGTTCCCCTGTTTGGAGGAATCAGACGGTATGTTGTGCCCATGCTGGAGCCTGGGGATCGACGGCGAGGACTAAAGGCATTTCCTCCGATACAGGAGCGGTTGTCTCGACGGCAAGAGCTTGACGCTCCGCCGGAGCCAGTCGTCCCATGGTGGGCTCAGTATCCCCGGCAACATCCTTGCCGGCGGCTCCGAGGAGCTCGGCGGGAAAGTACTTGCCGGGCCCTGATTTCCTCCTCTTGTTCTGCTCTGTTGATGGATCAACGGATGGCTGAGTTAGCTGAAGCACAAAGGTACCTGGTTCCACAGGTAGCTTGAGGGCATCGCGTTTCGACAGGTAACTGGCGATATTGTTCTCCGCTCGAGGAACATGTTCAGCCTGTGTACCGTCGAAACGCTCTTCCAGCTTTCTCACTTCATCGACGTAGGCCTTGTTGACTTGCTTGACGACAAGCTGCGAGTCCCCCCTGACGATGAGTTTCTTGATTCCGAGGTCCGCCGCGATCCTAAGACCAACAAGCAACCCTTCGTACTCTGTCGTATTGTTTGTGGACACCTCCCTGGGGAAGTGCATTTGGATCACGTACTTGAGGTGCTCTCCGGTGGGCGCGACAAGCAGTACGCCAGCCCCGGCGCCTTGTAAGGAGAAAGCTCCATCAAAGTACATGATCCAATCACAACTTGCCTCCTTCCCGGGGAGAGCAGTCTCTTGGGCTTCTTCGTCAGGCGTTGCCGTCCATTCTGCAATGAACTCCGCTAGGACTCGGCTCTGAATCGTCGAAGTACTTTCAAACTTGAGGCCAAAACTGGACAGTTCCAGTGCCCATTCCACAATTCTTCCCGTTGCATCCGGATTGTGTAATATCCGTTGCAGAGGGAAGCGAGTGACGACAGTGATCTCGTGTGCCTGGAAGTAGTGATGCAGCTTCCTCGAGGCCATAAGGAGGCCGAAGAGCAGTTTCTGCACACCGGAGTACCTTGATCTAGCCCCCTGCAGGACGGAACTAACAAAGTAGACCAGGCGCTACATCATTTTCTTCTTCGGCGGCACTTCAACTGGCTGTGTCGTCTCTGCATTGGTGTGTCGGGCTCTGCCGCTGCCATTACCTCGTCGTCAACCTCCCTCTGCGCTACTAGTGCGGCTGACCACCTGGTCCGTCGCCGCCAGGTATAGCAGCAACGGCTCCTGTGGCCTAGGCACAACTAGTATTGGCGCGGAGGAGAGGTACCTCTTCAAACCTTGCAATGCTGCTTGACCACGGAATCCACTCCATCGGGCCCGCCTTTTCAGGATCTTGAAAAGGGAAGGCGCGCAACTGACTTGAAATGAACCTGCCCATGGCGGCGACGCAACCAGCAAGCCGACGCACATCCTTGATCCGCTTGGGTGCTTCAATCTGCTCTATAGCTTTGATTTTGTCCGGATTGGCCTCTATCCCACGCTGTGACACCAAGAACCCGAGAAGCTTGCCAGACGGGATGCCAAAGACGCACTTCTCAGGGTTCATCTTGAGATTGATCTTGCGCAGGTTTGCAAATGTTTCTTGCAAATCCGGTATGAGGGTTGCCCTGTCCTTGGTTTTGACCACTATGTCGTCCATATAAGCTTCCATATTTCTATGGAGCTGGGGTTCAAAACCAATCTAGACTGCCCTTGCAAACGTCGAACCAGCACTCTTCAACCCGAAAGGCATCCGCATGAAACAATACGTACCACATGGGGTGATGAATGTTGTTTTCTCTTCGTCTTCTCTTGTCATGAAGATCTGGTGGTAGCCGGAGTAGGCATCGAGGAATGACAGCAGATCACACCCAGCTGTGGAGTCAACAATCTGGTCGATGCGCGGCAACGGGAAGGGGTCTTTAGGACAAGCCTTATTGATATCTGTGTAATCAATACACAGTCTCCACTTCCCATTTGCCTTGCGCACCACGATCGGATTGGCCAACCACGTTGGATGGAGCACTCCTCTTACCAAACCTGCTGCTTCCAGTTTCCGGATCTCTTCTGTGATGAACTCTTGTCGTTCCAAAGCTTGCTTTCTGACCTTCTGCTTGACGGGCCGCGCATGAGGGCAGACAGCAAGGTGGTGCTCAATCACCTCCCTGGGAACACCGGGGATGTCGGAAGCTTGCCATGCAAACACATCGACATTCGCCCGCAGGAAGGTTGAAACGCCCTCGATGCGGCTATATCTCCCACGTGTCGAAGCACGACTTAGAGGCATAACCGCATTGAAAGCAATGTCGCAAGTGAGGTAATCTTCACACAACCCATGTAATACATAAGGGAAAGAGATACATAGTTGGCTTACAATCGCCACTTCACACAATACATGAGTAAAACAATACATCATACAGATACAATCAAGGTCCGACTACGGAACCAAAATAAAAGAAGACTACCCCAAATGCTACACAGATCCCCGATCGTCCCAACTGGCTCCACTATCGATCAGCTGAAACGAAACAACACAATGAACAAGATCTTCATCGAGCTCCTCCTTGAGCTCGGTGCATCACCTGCACGGTTTCCTCGGCACCGCAAACTGGTTTTGAAGTATCTGTGAGTCACGGGACTCAGCAATCTCACACCCGAGATCAAGACTATTTAAGCTTAAAGGTAGGACAGGGTAGTGAGGTGGAGCTGCAGCAAGCGACTAGCATATATGGTGGCTAACATACAAAAAAAAAGAGCGAGAAGAGGAGGCAAAGCACGGTCGAACAACTATGATCAAGAAGTGATCCTGAAACTACTTACGTCAAACATAACTCCAACACCGTGTTCACTTCCCGGACTCCGCGAGAAGAGACCATCACAGTTACACACGCGTTGGTGTATTTTAAATAAGATCAACGGGTTTTCTACAACCGGACATTAACAAATTCCCATCTGCCACATAACCGCTGGCACGGCTTTGAAAGTTCAAAACCCTGCAGGGGTGTCCCAACTTAGCCCATGATAAGCTCTCGCGATCAACGAAGGATATTCCTTCTCCCCGGGAAGACCCGATCAGTCTCGGAATCCCGGCTACAAGACATTTCACAGCAATAAAACAAGACCAGCAAAGCCGCCCGGATGTGCCGACAAATCCTGATAGGAGCTGCACATATCTCGGTCTCAGGGCACACCGGATGAGCCAGACGTCGGGTTGGCATAAACCCTGGTTGCCCAGGGGGCGCCGGACATCGCTCGGTTTGGACCAGCACTCGAAGGAGAACTGGCCCGGGGGGCTAAAATAAAGATGACCCTCGGGCTCCGGAAACCCAAGGGAAAAGGGCATAGGTGAGGCAAATGGTAAAACCAATGTTGGGCCTTCTTGGAAAAGTCTTATTCAAAGCGAACTGTCAAGGGGTCCCATAAATCACCCGACCGCGTTAGGGACGCAAAATCCGGGAACATAACACCGTATGACGGAAACTAGGGCGGCAAGAGTGGAACAAAACACTGCATAAGGCCGAGCCTTCCACCCTTTACCAAGTATATAGATGCATTAATAATATAAGATATATTGTGATATCCCAACAAGTAAACATGTTCCAACAAGGAACAACATCTCCATGTTCAACAAGGAACAAACTTCATCTTCACCTGCAACTAACAACGCTATAAGAGGGCTGAGCAAAGCGGTAACATAGCCAAACAACGGTTTGCTAGGAAAAGGATGGTTAGAGGTTTGACATGGCAACATGGGAGGCATGATATAGCAAGTGGTAGGCATCGTAGCATAGGCATAGCAAAAGAGCGAGCATCTAGCAAGCAAAGATAGAAGTGATTTCGAGGGTATGGTCATCTTGCACGAAATCCGCAAGGAAGAAGAACGAATCCATGAAGAAGACAAACGGACGAGGTCGAGCGAATCCTCACAACTCCGAACGGAACCGAAGCTAACGAGAGAAGCAACCGGAAAGAAGCAAACAACATAGTAAACAACCATCACATAAACATGGCATGATGCACAATCAAGTATGATGCATGTCCGGTTTAATGAGGCATGGCATGGCAAAGTGCAACAAACAATACTACAATTTAAGTGGAGCTCAATATGCAACGGGTTGCATATTGATAAAACACCACATCACTTATTTAGTTCTCTCCGATTAGGTACTCAACAATATTAAAGGTTGTTAAACATGGCAAGAGGGTGAAGCATATGAAACTAACTATTTAGGCAAGATTAAATGAGGCCGGAAATAACAACAACAATTCCGGAAAAACCCCATATGCAAACTATGGATTTGGAACAGATCTGACCTAAAGCATATTTTAGAGTTGTTAAACATGCAAAGAAATGCTACCATGTTAAACTAGGCATTTTTCTACCCCATTTACATATATAATTTATTTAAATCCGAGTTACGGTTATTTAGTTATGAAATAAATCATTTTAGCATGGCATTTAAGCAAATTAATGCAAACAACAATTATAAACATTTAAATGTTGTTATCATGATGCGGATGACATATACAAGTTTTATGCAATATTATGAAAACGTTATCATGAGCATGATATGAAGCATTATGTCACCGTGGTGGAAGAAAGGGGTGCCACGGCAACGAATCCGAAAATGATGCCACGGCAACATATCGGTTCCGATAACTCGATTGAGATATCGGTACAAAGGAAAGCGTGACGGAAGCGAGTCATGCAAGATGGTGGGGTGATCCCGGATTCCGGGTTCCCACGGAACGGTGGAATGGCAAAAGAGGGGCATCGCAAGGATGATTCGATCACGGCGGTCATCACGGGTTATACCTTCGGAACGTTCAAACGGGACGGGTCGAGTTTCGTAGAGGGAAGTAGTGGTTCACGTTCTTCGAGGGAAGTAGAGGAAGTAGTCGTTCTCGCGATGTAGTGGAAGTAATCGTACACGGCGACGGTAGTGGAAGTAGTGTTTCACGTTCGTTATCGAAGAGGTACTTGACGGGTCCGAATTCCTTTCGGGGTTGTCGTGGTACTTGCGGTCTCGCGATGGTAGTCGTACATCACGGCGTAGGGGAAGTAGACGTTCGTGTTCGATGGTAGTGGTACATCTCGTCATCGGAAGTAGTTGTTCATGTCCCGTGGATGTTCGGGTTCCACGGGGTCTTCGAGGGTCGACGGTAGTGTTACGTTTTCGTAGATGTTCAAAGAAGGACTTGGCGATCCGATGTCTCCGGGTCGACGGTAGTGGTACTTGACGCATCACGAGTCGAACTTGGTACATTCGCGGGGAACTTGGTGGTATCCCGTAGTCGATCTTGACGGAAACCGAATGACCTCGAAGGTAGTCGTGGTACTTGTCGCATCCGTGTAGTCGAACTTGACGGTCCAAACCGTTCATCGGCGGTCGAACTTGGCGGTCTCGACGGTCGTCGTGGTACTTGGCGATTTCGGAGACGGCAGCAGGGGACTGGACATGTCACGATGTAGTTGTGCGTTCGTTCGGAGGGGAACTTGGCGAAATCCACGAAGCGTCCTCGGGCTTCCCTGGTTGCCGAGTCTTGGCAGCAACGAGAGGGCAACAGGGACGCGTCCTCCATGCTGCTCGAACGAGGCAGAGGCGGGGCAGGGGCCCATCTGGTCCCCGGCCGGTGGGACTCCAAGGCGGCGGCCATGGCGTCGGGCAGGACCTCCCGAGGGGGCCGAGCTCGGGGACGACAGGGCGCGGCGGTGGCTCGGGCATGGTGGTCGGAGGAGGCGACGAGGAGAGGGGCAGGGGAGAAGGCGCGCTGGATGAGGCAGAGGAGGGCCACGGCCATGAGGGACGGAGGGCCGCGGAGTTGGCCGTCCCAGTGGTGGCGGAGGCCGGGCGCGGGGCGGCTGGGGGCGAGTGACCGGAGGCGACGGGCAGGGAGGTCGAGGGCGGCGAGGAGGGTTGAGGCGCGGGCGAGGAGGGTTGAGGCGCGGGAACAGGTGGCGCCGGTGGAGGGAGGACGAGGAAGGGGCCGGCTTGGAGGCGCCATGAGAGGCGAGAGGAGAAGGAGATCGAGAGGAGGGAGGCGAGGAGATCGAGCGGGGTTCGGGCTCCTGGCGATCTGGTCGGGAGGAGGAGGGAGAGATCTGGTCTTGGCGCTAGGAGGAGGACGAGGGAGATGGGGCTGGCGCCTAGGGTTAGAAAGGTGCGCGGATGGGCCTTGGGCGGCTGGGCTGGCTCTCTTCTCACTAAAAAAAAGAAAAGAAAAGAAAGAAACGAAGATTAAGAAAGAAAAGAAAGAGAGGTTAGAGGAAGAAGTTGGACATGGGGATAATTTTCCGGACTCACAAAAATATGAGGAATTTAACAAAAATGACCCGAGGATTTTGGTGGAACTCGGAAAATGATGAAAATAATAATGGCAAGGTTTGGGGCCAAACTTGAAGCAGAAAGGGCATTGGAATTTGCAAGTGTGTTATGGTGAATTCCAAATAAATGGAATTATTTTAATATAGCTCCCTAATATCGGGAGGATATGTTATAAAGAGAAGTCACCCTTCCCTCGATTTAAATGGATCGAGAAATCCATGCAATTTATTTAGAAGAGTTTTTAAAAAAAAATAATGATATGATGGCATGATGAGATGATGCAATGCAAGAGATGACATGATGAATGCTCAAACAAAACAAATCACACGACAAAACTCGGAAACCCTGGAAGGCAACTGAAGCTCCGGTCTTGGGGCGTCACAACACTCCACCACTACGAGAGGATCTCGTCCCGAGATCTAGGATGGCACCGGAGAAAAACGGGAGAGGAAGAGGTAAAACAAAGTTGCTTCTTTGACAAACGAGTGAACCCAATGAACCTCGAGAGGTTGAACAAGATGAAAGAAAGAAAACAACGAAGATGAAGAAAGTTGAAAACACTCTGTTAGAAAAGAGGAACAAGGGATACGACGAGAACCAAGAGGTTAAGTGATAACATAGATACTGAAACCACTCCGGTTAAAACTAGATCGAGAAGGAATAAGATTGATAAAATTTGGGCAGCAGTCCGACTAAAAGAAGAAGGAAAACTTGATAAGATGAAAAGAACTTGAAGAGATGACACAACCTCCGGTTAAATGGATAATGCAAGAAAAGAACATGATCTTGGCAAAACGAGACGATGGGTCGAAGAGAGCAACATCACAATGCCTTCGAAACGAAAGAATAGAATCTAGATTGTTGGGATAAAGGGATGGAGAAGAAAATGACAACTTCTACCACAAATGAATTTGAATGAAGCATCCTTACAAACAAGGATAGAACGGAGTTGTTTGAAAACAACAACGGTAAGAATAAGCTTGTAGTGGGCTTATGAAAACATCTCAAAATTATGAGGTGAAAATCTGCCACTAACGAAAACAATTGATTGGATTAAGATCAACAAGAAGATGAAATCTTCTTTCCCCCAGAGAATAGGAGAAAACTTGGATTATTGATAAGCACCACAAATAGCAACATTCCTTGGGAAAGGCTTTAGGTGAAATCTAAACCAAGATAACTCCAATGAAGAGATTGATGGACTGAGAAGAACTCATGCTCGAAGGAGTTGATGGGTTTAACTACCTCATCCTTGACAACATATGAATCATGAAACATGAATGAAATTGTCAAGAGTGACATAACACCATCTCAAGAGATAAGGTAGAAAGAATTGCACTTCGAAATGCAAGAAGAAGAATACTTGAACTCCTCAAAACAAAACATGTGTTGAGCACCATGTTCAATTTTGAGTATATTTTAGCGGATCATAACTCCGAGAGAAATCTTGAAGAACAATTGAAGAATGAAAAGAATCCTAGAGGAAGCACCATGTAGAGCCTCCATGAAGAACTCGGTAAACAAAAGGATTATAAAAGAAAGAGAAGTTGACAATACAAGGTGAAGCCTTGCAGTGATAAGATGAAGGTTTGAAATGATATAGCCGAGAAAACTTGGAACTCCGGAAAGAAAAGATGAACAAATGAAATCAAGAATTTTGATGAACCTCCGGAATAAGGAATTGAATTTACTCGATGGAACAAGAATAAGAATTACATTATGCTGATCCTTCACCAATTAAATTGATGACAAGCAATGGATTTGGCCTACTACTTATTCTCGTTGAAAAATGATTACAGATAGAGATATAGCGCAACCTTGAGAAGGTATTGATGGAACCACCGGTGGGATTTGGAAAACAAGAGTTGAACGCTTGAATGAATCATTCTGAAATGATGGGCTCTGGATAATCAAACTGAAAAGACTCCTGAAATGCTCCGGGTGGGTTAAAAGAATTCTCACAATCAAAACAATTATGAGGATGGCACGAAGCTAGAACCATGAATCTTGAAGAGAAAGAAGCGAGATTTAAGAGAAACTCTTCTTCGGTCTTCAAAATTTGAGAATGACGATGAGAAACACCACCATGAATTGTTGAGACACTCCGGAATGAAAATTAGAAAGGTTGAACCAACAATGAAAATAATTTGGAAGATCTTGGAGAAAGCCATATGACTGATGAAAAACTCATTCTTACGTCAAACTTTGCAATGAATTTGGGAATAGCTCTGGAAAATTAGAAGAGTCAGGTAAGATCCTGGGAAAGACCTGTGGGTTAGGGCCCACTCAAAAGAACCACCGTTGAACAATTGTTTGAAATAGATATTGCACCGGTAGAAATAAATGTCTTGAATGAGATAACATCCTCAAAAGAACTTGAGTGAATTGAGAATGGAAACTAGAATCTTCTGAGATATCTTCAACACTCCGGAACAAATGAATAACGAGAAGTGGATGATTAAGAGATGCACCGACATGAGAAAGCATTTGAAACGATGAAAAGAATACGATCAACACCGAAAACTTGACTTAAATCCACCGGAGAAGAAAATTAGAATGGAACAATGATAAGGTTAAAGCTTCCTTAGCGTCTTCATGAGAATCACCGGATAAACATTAAAGGAAAAGAATGAAGAAACTTCACTCAATAAAATGGATACTTGATTAAGAAATCTGAGCCTTGAAGAAAAAGGGTGGAGGCGGAAAACAAACAACTTGGGTCGGATGAAACGAACACCGTTGAGAAAAAGCTTAGAATTGATCTCGCAAATGTTGAAATGATCGAATCCACTTGAAGAGAAGCACGCCGGTTGAGAAAAGAATTTACATGACAAGCTCAGTGATCAAGAAGGATTAGTATTCACATAGCAATATGAGAACACCATTTAGAATGAGGTATGGAATCAACACTTGGCATTGAAGCAACTTGAATACCACAAAACGGAACAAAAACAAAGGATTTGGCTTGCAGAATAAGCCGGAACAAACATATGATAGATCCCATATCGTATCATGTGTTTGTTGGAAAGATATCCTACGAGATAGTTGAATTCCCACCTATGAACTCCCGAAACTTTCTGGTTATGCAATCTGGTGTTGGGGATACAGGGGACACAAAATATATCACCCAAACTAACAATACCTAGATCCAGCTGTATCCATCCGTCAACACATAACCAAGAAACCTTCGGAAATCGTGTACCTCGACCTTCAAAAACATCCGTTATACAAGTCATGGCAATACTCCGACTCGCCACGAAGATTGGGCTATCGAGGTTATCTCACCAACAACTGCACAAAAGAGATTTCGATGTCGGTAAAACTCAGGTATTCCGAACTGCAACGATAAAATTGTGACGACAACACCTCGGAGCTCAACTCCCCGGACACCGCCACAACCCCTAAATGTCGAGGCACCAAGAACAATGTTCTCGTCACAAAACCATCGAACGATTCCAAGATACCAGCGTGATCCTAAAATTTTTTAGTGAAATTTGAGGAGAGAAAAGTCAAAACATCTACGTCGGGATGCCTCACCAGAGCGACGAAGGACCGAGGAGTAAAAAGAATCCTACTCTCCGATATATATAATCCTAAGACTCAAAACATTTTCCGTTCTAGACTCAACAACGCCAAACAAACAATCAAGTAGGGGCTCCTAAGTCGGGAAGGCTCGATTACCAACTTGAACGCCTCGATGCGGCTATATCTACCACGTGTCGAAGCACGACTTAGAGGCATAACCGCATTGAAAGCAATGTCGCAAGTGAGGTAATCTTCACACAACCCATGTAATACATAAGGGAAAGAGATACATAGTTGGCTTACAATCGCCACTTCACACAATACATGAGTAAAACAATACATCATACAGATACAATCAAGGTCCGACTACGGAACCAAAATAAAAGAAGACTACCCCAAATGCTACACAGATCCCCGATCGTCCCAACTGGGCTCCACTACTGATCAGCTGAAACGAAACAACACAATGAACAAGATCTTCATCGAGCTCCTCCTTGAGCTCAGGTGCATCACCTGCACGGTTTCCTCGGCACCTGCAAACTGGTTTTGGAAGTATCTGTGAGTCACGGGACTCAGCAATCTCACACCCGCGAGATCAAGACTATTTAAGCTTAAAGGTAGGACAGGGTAGTGAGGTGGAGCTGCAGCAAGCGACTAGCATATATGGTGGCTAACATACGCAAAAAAGAGCGAGAAGAGGAGGCAAAGCACGGTCGAACAACTATGATCAAGAAGTGATCCTGAAACTACTTACGTCAAACATAACTCCAACACCGTGTTCACTTCCCGGACTCCGCCGAGAAGAGACCATCACGGTTACACACGCGGTTGGTGTATTTTAAATAAGATCAACTTCGGGTTTTCTACAACCGGACATTAACAAATTCCCATCTGCCACATAACCGCGGGCACGGCTTTCGAAAGTTCAAAACCCTGCAGGGGTGTCCCAACTTAGCCCATGATAAGCTCTCGCGATCAACGAAGGATATTCCTTCTCCCCGGGAAGACCCGATCAGTCTCGGAATCCCGGCTACAAGACATTTCACAGCAATAAAACAAGACCAGCAAAGCCGCCCGGATGTGCCGACAAATCCTGATAGGAGCTGCACATATCTCGGTCTCAGGGCACACCGGATGAGCCAGACGTCGGGTTGGCATAAACCCTGGTTGCCCAGGGGGCGCCGGACATCGCTCGGTTTGGACCAGCACTCGAAGGAGAACTGGCCCGGGGCTAAAATAAAGATGACCCTCGGGCTCCTAAACCCAAGGGAAAAGGGCATAGGTGAGGCAAATGGTAAAACCAATGTTGGGCCTTCTTTGGAAAAGTCTTATTCAAAGCGAACTGTCAAGGGGTCCCATAAATCACCCGACGCGTTAGGGACGCAAAATCCGGGAACATAACACCGTATGACGGAAACTAGAGGCGGCAAGTGGAACAAAACACCAGGCATAAGGCCGAGCCTTCCACCCTTTACCAAGTATATAGATGCATTAATAATATAAGATATATTGTGATATCCCAACAAGTAAACATGTTCCAACAAGGAACAACATCTCCATGTTCCAACAAGGAACAAACTTCATCTTCACCTGCAACTAACAACGCTATAAGAGGGGCTGAGCAAAGCGGTAACATAGCCAAACAACGGTTTGCTAGGAAAAGGATGGTTAGAGGTTTGACATGGCAACATGGGAGGCATGATATAGCAAGTGGTAGGCATCGTAGCATAGGCATAGCAAAAGAGCGAGCATCTAGCAAGCAAAGATAGAAGTGATTTCGAGGGTATGGTCATCTTGCCTGAAATCCCGCAAGGAAGAAGAACGAATCCATGAAGAAGACAAACGGACGAGGTCGAACGAATCCTCACAACTCCGGAACGGAACCGAAGCTAACGAGAGAAGCAACCCGGAAAGAAGCAAACAACATAGTAAACAACCATCACATAAACATGGCATGATGCACAATCAAGTATGATGCATGTCCGGTTTAATGAGGCAGGGCATGGCAAAGTGCAACAAACAATACTACAATTTAAGTGGAGCTCAATATGCAACGGGTTGCATATTGATAAAACACCACATCACTTATTTAGTTCTCTCCCGATTAGGTACTCAACAATATTAAAGGTTGTTAAACATGGCAAGAGGGTGAAGCATATGAAACTAACTATTTAGGCAAGATTAAATGAGGCCGGAAATAACAACAACAATTCCGGAAAAACCCCATATGCAAACTATGGATTTGGAACAGATCTGACCTAAAGCATATTTTAGAGTTGTTAAACATGCAAAGAAATGCTACCATGTTAAACTAGGCATTTTTCTACCCCATTTACATATATAATTTATTTAAACCGAGTTACGGTTATTTAGTTATGAAATAAATCATTTTAGCATGGCATTTAAGCAAATTAATGCAAACAACAATTATAAACATTTAAATGTTGTTATCATGATGCGGATGACATATACAAGTTTTATGCAATATTATGAAAACGTTATCATGAGCATGATATGAAGCATTATGTCACCGTGGTGGAAGAAAGGGTGCCACGGCAACGAATCCGAAAATGATGCCACGGCAACATATCGGTTCCGATAACTCGATTGAGATATCGGTACAAAGGAAAGCGTGTGAGCGAGTCATGCAAGATGGTGGGTGATCCCGATTCGGGTTCCCACGGAACGGTGGCATGGCAAAGAGGGCATCGCAAGGATGATTCGATCACGGCGGTCGTCACGGGTTATACCTTCGAACGTTCAAGCGGGACGGGTCGAAGTTTCAGAGGGAAGTAGTGGTTCACGCGTTCTCGAGGGAAGTAGAGGAAGTAGTCGTTCTCGCGATGTAGTGGAAGTAATCGTACACGGCGACGGTAGTGGAAGTAGTGTTTCGCGTTCGTTATCGAAGAGGTACTTGACGGGTCCGAATCCCTTCGGGGTTGTCGTGGTACTTGCGGTCTCGCGATGGTAGTCGTACATCACGGCGTAGGGGAAGTAGACGTTCGTGTTCGATGGTAGTGGTACATCTCGTCATCGGAAGTAGTTGTTCATGTCCCGTGGATGTTCGGGTTCCACGGGGTCTTCGAGGGTCGACGGTAGTGTTACACGTTTTCGTAGATGTTCAAAGAAGGACTTGGCGCATCCGATGTCTCCGGGGTCGACGGTAGTGGTACTTGACGCATCACGTAGTCGAACTTGGTACATTCCGAAGGGGAACTTGGTGGTATCCCCGTAGTCGATCTTGACGGAAACCGAATGACCTCGAAGGTAGTCGTGGTACTTGTCGCATCCACGTGTAGTCGAACTTGACGGTCCAAACCGTTCGTCGGCGGTCGAACTTGGCGGTCTCGACGGTCGTCGTGGTACTTGGCGATTTCGGAGACGGCAGCAGGGGACTGGACATGTCACGATGTAGTTGTGCGTTCGTTCGGAGGGGAACTTGGCGAAATCCACGAAGCGTCCTCGGGCTTCCTGGTTGCCGAGTCTTGGCAGCAACGAGAGGGCAACAGGGACGCGTCCTCCATGCTGCTCGAACGAGGCAGAGGCGGGGCAGGGGCCCATCTGGTCCCCGGCCGGTGGGACTCCAAGGCGGCGGCCATGGCGTCGGGCAGGACCTCCCGAGGGGGCCGAGCTCGGGGACGACAGGGCGCGGCGGTGGCTCGGGCATGGTGGTCGCGAGGAGGCGACGAGGAGAGGGCCGCGGGGAGAAGGCGCGCTGGATGAGGCAGAGGAGGGCCACGGCCGCAGGCGACGGAGGCCGCGGAGTTAGCCGGCCCGGTGGTGGCGGAGGCCAGGCGCGGGCGGCTGGGGCGAGTGACCGGAGGGCGACGGGCAGGAGGTCGAGGGCGGCGAGGAGGGTTGAGGCGCGGGCGAGGAGGGTTGAGGCGCTGAGGAACGGGTGGCGCCGGTGGAGGGAGGACGAGGAAGGGGCCGGCTTGGAGGCGCCATGAGAGGCGAGAGGGAGAAGGAGATCGAGAGGAGGGAGGCGAGGAGATCGAGCGGGGGTTCGGGCTCCCTGGCGATGCGGTCGGGAGGAGGGGAGGGAGAGAGATGCGGGTGCGGCGCTAGGAGGAGGACGAGGGGAGATGGGGCCTGGCGCCTAGGGTTAGAAAGGGTGCGCCGGATGGGCCTTGGGCCGGCTGGGCTGGCTCTCTTCTCACTAAAAAAAAGAAAAGAGAAAAGAAAGAAACGAAGATTAAGAAAGAAAAGAAAGAGAGGTTAGAGGAAGAAGTTGGACATGGGGATAATTTTCCCGGACTCACAAAAATATGAGGAATTTAACAAAAATGACCCGAGGATTTTTGGTGGAACTCCGGAAAATGATGAAAATAATAATGGCAAGGTTTGGGGGCCAAACTTGAAGCAGAAAGGGCATTGGAATTTGCAAGTGTGTTATGGTGAATTCCAAATAAATGGAATTATTTTTAATATAGCTCCCTAATATCGGGAGGATATGTTATAAAGAGAAGTCACCCTTCCCTCGATTTAAATGGATCGAGAAATCCATGCAATTTATTTAGAAGAGTTTTTTTAAAAAAATAATGATATGATGGCATGATGAGATGATGCAATGCAAGAGATGACATGATGAATGCTCAAACAAAACAAATCACACGACAAAACTCGGAAACCTGGAAGGCAACTGAAGCTCCGGTCTTGGGGCGTCACAAAGGTGATGAGCGCGTCTTCCTATTTGTCGTCAAGGGTGGAGCTTATGGTGAAAGCTCCTCCTGTGCCATCCTTATTGACAGAAACCTTCTTGGTTCCGGGCGGTATGGCCCTGGGCTTCTTGTTTCCGCCGGTGGAGCTCTCTGGCACGTCCTCGACGGCAGCGCTACACTCTGAAGAGGTGCGCTTGCCGGAGTGGGTGTCCGAGGTCTCACCGGTCTTCTTCTTCTTCTTCCCTCCCGGGGTTCCAGCGGCAGGAGCAAGTGCCCTAGCGGCGGCAGCTGCTGCAACTGCTTGCTGGTATAGTTGGTCAGCGCAAATCAGCACATCTTTCTTGTCGGAGGGGATGGTGATGATCGTCACAGGTCCTGGCATCTTCAGGGTGTTGTAGGCGTAGTGTGACGCCGCCATGAACTTGGCCAGCGCTGGGCGGCCAAGGATCCCGTTGTAGGGCAAGGGGATCTTGGCAACATCGAACACAATCCTCTCCATCCTGAAGTTTAGGTCGCTTCCAAAAGTCACGGGCAGCGTGATCTTTCCCTTGGGTTGGCTTCTTCCGGTTGACTTCGAACGCGTGCTGTCTCTTGAGGTCTCCATCGAGAATCTGCAGTTTTCGACCACGGCAAAGCGAGATCAAGTTCAGACCGGCCCCGCCATCGACTAGCATCTTCGTCACCTTGAGGTTGCGTATTGTTGGAGAAACCAACAATGGCAAGCACCACCCTGATGGTGCGATCGGGGTGGTCCTCGGTGTCAAAAATGATAGGTGTCTTTGGACCACTTCAGCCGCCTTTGGGCATCAAGCAGCGGCTCTGCCGCTGTAATCTCGCGCCCTTCGTTTAAGCCAGCGGTGAGAAGTATGCAGCGGCGCCGCTGTCGGCGCACATGGCCTCTGTAGCTTCGAAACTCTTGGTCGCCGGATTCGTCGTCCTCTTCGCGATCGTCGTCTTCGGCTTTCATCACGGCCCGGCGGCCTCTCTCCTGCTTATCCTTGCCACGACGGCCCGCTTGGCCGTCACGCTTCTTGCCGGACCCCTCAGCACCGTCCGGGCCCTTCTCCTTGTCCCGCCTCTCACACTCAGCCCTCTGCTTCTCAGCGAGGAGCTCAACCTGTTGGCAGTCCTGGAGAGCATGGCCTTTGGTGCGATGGATCTTGCAGTATCGCTTGTCGGAGTTTCCTGGCTTCTCGGCAGCCGCCAAGGCCCGGCAGGCGACACATCTGGCAACCTCCTTGCCGGGGTCATCTTCCTTGGTTTTCTTGGTGGAGCCGGCATTATCAGATCCCTCGACGGCAAGCACGGCTTTTCCTTTGCGCTTCCTGTTGCGGCGCCGTCCTTTCTTCGCCGGGGCGGCAATATCCTCATCTGAGGAGCCGGTTTCCATGACGGCATCTTTGCCGGGGTACTTCCTTCCCTCTTCAGCTCGGGCACATTTGTCAGCAAGAACATAGAGTTCTTCTACATCTCTCACCTTGTTCATTGCCAGCTCTTCACGCATCTTGCGGTTACGCACGTTCTGATGGGACGCGCTGATGATGGCAGCAGGGTGAACATCAGGGATATTGTAATGTACCCGGCTGAACCTCTGAATATACTTGCGGAGACTCTCGCCTCCCTTCTAGGGAATGACGTGCAGGTCGCTTGCTTGGCCATGGGCTTGGTGGCCTCCAGTAAAGGCGCCCACGAACTCATGGCGCAAATCCGACCAGGAGGAAATAGAGTCTACCGACAAGTGCATCAACCATGACATGGCGTTGGGTTTAAGAGCCAACGGAAAGTAATTCGCAAGCACCTTATCCTCGCGGGCTCCAGCAGCTTGCATCGCGATGGTGTAGACGCTGAGGAACTCGGACGGGTGGGTCTTGCCACTGTACTTTTCGCCCACGTCTTGTTTGAAGGTGCGGTGAGTGGGCCACTGGAACTGCCGCAGCTCACTGGTAAAAGCCGGACAGCCTACCTCGTAAGGTAGGCCTCCAGGGCTCCCCGGTGCCGGGTGGCTCACAGCAGGCCCTGCTCGCCTGTCGGATTGGTGGCGCGCTCCGCGCCGGCGCTCGATAGTGGTTCGAGCATCTTCATGTTCTCGTTCCCGAAGAACTTGGCGCTGGTCACAGTGGGCCTGCGGGTCAGACGATGCTACGGAGAACTCGTCGCCCGTAACATCGCGACGGGCTGGCGTCCATGATGGGCGGCGAGGAGGCGAGTGCACCGTGGTTGCGGCGCCGCCGGCTCTCCTGCCACTGGTGCGTGGGACTCCGTTGGAGCGTCGACCCGGGGGCTCCACCGGACTTGGTTCGTCTTTGTTGGCCACCGCAACAAGGCTTCGGATAGTGTCTCTCCATTCGTCGAGCTTCCCCATAGTGGGAGGAAAATCGAGGAGCAACTGCGCGCGCACCAGGGCTTCTACTGGCGTTGGTGGCAGCGAAACCTGCACGGATCGCGACGCGCTTCGACTTCTGACCATGTCAGAAGGAGCTCTATCATGACCCCGTGGTCGCATGCCACCCTCACCAGCGCCTCAACGAGCGGACATGTCTTCTAAATCCCGGGAGTGGCGCTCGGGGCTCTTTCCACGGCGACACCCGGGGTCCTCGGTGTGATTACGCCGTTCGTCACGTGCCGCTTGAGAAGAGTGCGCCGTCGGCGCCGGCGTGGGAGTCTTGGAAGCCCTCGCGTCACCTGCGAGTAGGGTGGCAGCGATCTTGTAAGGCCCCGCGCCACCCGCGGAGGGCCTGGCTCCGTGTTTGGATTTGGCGGCGTGCGGCCCGTTACCAGGCGCACGAACATCGCCGCCTCCCAAACTTCGGCTGCTGGGACGGTGTTGGTGTTCGCGAGCGGCGCCCCGGGTCCTTTCTGCGACCGGTCTGTTGCTCGCCCGCATCGGGACGGGATGTCCGGCTTCCGACGGGCCAACCGCCACCGTCATCTTCTTCTTGGGCGCCATGACGATGAAGAAGCGTCGAACTACCTGCTAGAGCTCATTCTCACAACTGCGCCCCCTACCTGGCGCGCCAAAGATGTCGGTGCGGGGACGACACCTATGGGATCACAAGAATCCCTAGTATGGTTGCGGGGCGCGGGGTCGTGAGAAGAGCGGATCAAACAGATAGCACACGGTTTCTTTATCCAGGTACGGGCCGCGAGGATGCGTAAAACCCTACTCCTGCTTTGGTGGTTTGTTTATCTGTGTTCTTGAACTAGCTATGGGGCATGAGGAGCTCCAAAAAGCCGAATCACCCTCCTGGTCGCCTTGGGCCTCCTTTTATAGGGAAAGGGGTTGCCACAGTGGCACACAGGAGGTGGAAAGGGTATAGTGATGCGAGTTTATCCCTCGCATTACATGACAAGGCGCATTTAATGCGTCTTGCTTAGGTGTCCTTGCTTTATCGGGGACGGGGGAGAGCCATGCCTCGTTCGTTGCCGCTCCCCTTCGTGTCGACACGCGCCCTGGCCAGCGGTGCCCGTGGTGCCATGCAGGCAGGCAGGCAGCTGAGGTCGCGCAGCGGTGGGTCTCCACGAAGATCCGCTTGCCGCCACGCAGGTGCCTGCCCAACTAGTTGGGTCGGCAGCTGCATGCGAACGGCGGTGAAAGTTTGATTGGCGTGGGCCTGATGGTGGCCCTATGGGTGTTCTTGGCGAGGGCCTCGTCGTAGCCCCGGCAAGGGTCTTGCCGTGGCGCCTGCTGTCATCCTCGGCAAAGCTCTTAACGGGGGCCTTGTGGTCCTCCTTGGCTGGGATCCCGCCAAGGGTCGTCATCTTCTATAGTGTGTATCTGATCTTGAATGTCTTCACAAAGATCTGCATGCCACCATGGGGATGTCTCCCAAATCCTTGCCCCATGGGGGCAATGGACTCAAGGGTGACTCACTCCGTAGGTGTGGGACGAGCTGCCACGGCAAGGGTCTTGCCGGGTTTGCTAAAACCGCCCCCCGGCAAGGATCTTGCCGGGGGAGTCCGCTTCGTCCCCTTTGCTCTTTGTGGTCTTGGTCTTGGCGTCGTTCTGCTCCTTTCGAGCTTCGGCCTTACCTTGGCTCACCTCCCTTGCCTTGCTCAGTGTGGTGGTGCCCGCGGCTTAGACTGCCCGTGCACAGTTATAGGGGTACAAAAAGTGTACCCCTCTTTTTGTACACCGACACTCCTGGATGGGTCATACCTCGGAGTTATATCCTCAACAAACAAGCTGATCATAAATCCACAATTCATCGGATCTCGGCAAACACATCGCAAAAGGGTATTACATCGAATAGATCTCCAAGAACATCGAGGAGAACATGGTATTGAGAATCAAAAAGAGAGAAGAAGCCATCTAGCTACTAGCTATGGACCCGTAGGTCTGTGGTAAACTACGCACGCTTCATTGGAAAGGGCAATAGAGTTTATGTAGAAGCCCTCCGTGATCGAATCCCCCCCCCCCCCGGGCAGGGTGCCGGAAAAGGTCCCTAGATGGGATCTCACGGGTATAGAAGGTTGCAGCGGTGGAAAAGTGTTTTTGTGGATGCCTCTGTTGGTTTGGGGATATATGGGGATATATAGGCACGAGAATTAGGTCGGGGAGTGCACGAAGGGCCCACATGGGTGGGGGCGCCCTACCCACCTGGGCGCGCCCTTTGTCCTTGTGGCCGCCTCGTGGCTCCTCCGACTTCATCTCCAAGTCTCCTGGTTGACTTCTAGTCCAAGAAAAATCATTCCGAAGGTTTTATTCCATTTGGACTCCGTTTGGTATTCCTCTTCTGCGAAACTCAAAACAAGGGAAAAACAGGAACTGGCACTGGGCTCTAGGTTAATAGGTTAGTCCCAAAAATAATATAAAATAGCATATTAATGCATATAAAACATCCAAAACAGATAATATAATAGCATGGAACTATCCAAATTTATAGATACGTTGGAGACGTATCAAGCATCCCCAAGCTTAATTCATGCTCGTCCTCAAGTAGGTAAATGATAAAAATAGAATTTTTGATGTGAAATGTTACCTAACATATTTATCCATGTAATTTATTTATTGTGGCATGAATGTTCAGATCCGTATGATTCAAACAAAAGTTTAATATTGACATAAAAACAATAATGCTTCAAGCATACTAACAAGGCAATTATGTCTTCTCAAAATAACATGGCCAAAGAAAGTTTGTCCCTACAAAATCATATAGTCTGGCTATGCTCCATCCTCATCACACAAAATATTCAAATCATGAACAACCCCGATGACAAGCCAAGCAATTGTTTCATACTTTTGATGTTCTCAAACCTTTTCAACTTTCACGCAATACATGAGCGTGAGCCATGGACATAGCACTATATGTGGAATAGAAGGTGGTTGTGGAGAAGACAAAAAGAAGGAGATAGTCTCCCATCAACTAGGCGTATCAACGGGCTATGGAGATGCCCATCAATAGATATCAATGTGAGTGAGTAGGGATGGCCATGCAAGAGATGCAGTAGAGCTATAAGTTTATGAAAGCTCAAAAATAAAAACTAAGTGGGTGTGCATCCAACTTGCTTGCTCATGAAGACCTAGGGCAATTTGAGTAAGCCCATCATTGGAATATACAAGCCAAGTTCTATAATGAAAAATTCTCACAAGTATATGAAAGTGACAAAATAGGAGACTCTGTATCATGAAGATCATGGTGCTACTTTGAAGCACAAGTGTGGTAAAAGGATAGTAACATTGCCCCTTCTCTCTTTTTCTCTCATTTTTTTTCTTTTTTTTCTTTTTTATGCCTTCTCTTTTTTTGCCTTTTGGTACTGTTGTGAACTCATTCTTTATTTATATTGGTGTAATATCTATTGTATTCCAACTTCTCCATGGTTCATACCCCCCCCCCCCCAGATACAACCCATAGATTCATCAAAATAAGCAAACAACACATAGAAAACAGAATCTGTCAAAAATAGAACAGTCTATAGCAATCTGGCTAGTTTGAATACTTCTGTAACTCCAAAATTTCCGAAACATTAGGAAAACGGAGGCAATTTGTATATCAATCTTGTGTCAAAAATTCAGAATTTTATCGCGCTTCTGTGATTTTTAACAATTCTGGGACTGGCCGCAAAAGTTTCTGTTTTTCAGCAAGATCAAATCAACTATCATTATAAGCTATCCCAAAGGTCTTACTTGGAAAAAACAATAACTAAAACACAAAACCATATCTAACCAGAGGCTAGATGAATTATTTATTGCAAAACAGAACCTAAAAGCAAAAAAAAATTAAAATTGGGTTGCCTCCCAACAAGCGCTATTGTTTAACGCCCTTAGCTAGGCATAAAACACGAATAGATCAAAGTATTGTCATCTTTGGCATGAAATCCATAAGTAGCTCTCATAATAGATTCATAAGGCAATTTAATTTTCTTTCTAGCAAAGTGTTCCATGCCCTTCCTTAACGAAAATTGAAATCTAATGTTTCCTTCTTTCATATCAATAATTGCACCAATCGTTCTAAGGAAAGGTATACCAAGAATAATAGGACATGTAGGATTGCAATCTATATTAAGAACAATGAAATCTATGGGAACATAATTATTATTTGCAAAAATAATAACATCAATAATCCTTCCCATAGGTTTCTTAATGGTGGAATCCGCAAGATGCAAATTTAAAGAACAATCATCAAATTCACGGAAACCCAACACATCACATAAAGTTTTTGGAATCATGGAAACGCTAGCACCCAAATCACATAAAGCATGGCACTCATAATATTTAATATTAATCTTAATAGTAGGTTCCCACTCATCATAAAGTTTTCTAGGGATAGAAACTTCCAATTCAAGCTTTTCTTCAAAAGATTGCATCATAGCATTAATGATATGTTTATTAAAAGCTTTGTTTTGATTATAAGCATGAGGGGAATTGAACATGGATTGCAACAAGGAAATACAATCTATTAAAGAACAATTATCATAATTAAATTCTTTGAAATCCAAAAGAGTGGGTTCATTGCTACCTAAAGTTTTGACCTCTCCAATCCCACTTTTATCAATTTTTGCATCAAGATCTAAAAACTCTGAATCATTGGGACGCCTTTTAACTAAAGTTGACTCATCTCGAGTCCCATCTTTATCAAGATTTATATTGGAACACAAAGATTCAATAGGATTCACATCAATCACTTTACGATCTTCATCATTATTTTCACGGAAACTAGAAGAACACGTTTTTACAAACCAATCTTTTTTGCATGCATCTTAGCGGTTCTTTCTTTGCACTCATCTATGGAAATTCTCATAGCTTTGAGAGACTCATTGATATCATGCTTGGGTGGAATAGATCTAAGTTTCAAAGAATCAACATCAAGAGAAATTCTATCCACGTTCCTAGCCAAATCATCAATCTTAAGCAAATTTTCTTCAATCAAAGCATTGAAATTCTTTTGTGAACTCATAAATTCTTTAACACTATTCTCAAAATCAGAGGGCATCTTATTATAATTTCCATAAGAATTGTTGTAGGAATTACCATAATTATTAGAGGAATTACTAGGAAATGGCCTAGCATTAAAATTACCTCTATACGCGTTATTACCAAAATTGTTCCTACCAACAAAATTCACATCCATAGATTCATTATTATCCTCAATCAAAGTAAGGCATATCATTGGGATCAATAGAAGCACTCTTACTAGCAAACAATTTCATAAGCTCATCCATCTTTCCACTCAAAACATTAATCTCTTCAATTTCATGCACTTTTTTACTAGTGGAAGATCTTTCGGTATGCCATTGAGAATAATTAACCATAATATTATCTAGGAGTTTAGTAGATTCTCCTAAAGTAATTTCCATAAAAGTACCTCCCGCGCCCGAATCTAAATGATTTCTAGAAGCAAAATTCAATCCGGCATAAAATTTTTGTATAATCATCCACAAATTCAAACCATGAGTAGGGCAATTTCGTATCATCAATTTCATCCTCTCCCAAGATTGTGCAACATGTTCATGATCAAGTTGCTTAAAATTCATAATATCATTCCTAAGGGATATGATCTTGGCGGGAGGAAAATACTTGGAAATAAAAGCATCTTTACACTTATTCCATGAATCAATACTATTTTTGGGCAAAGATGAAAACCAAGTTTTAGCACGATCTCGAAGCGAGAACAGAAATAGCTTTAATTTAAAAATATCATTATCCACATATTTTTCTTTTGAAGATCACACAAATCAATGAAATTGTTTAGATGGGATGCGGCATCTTCACGAGGAAGGCCATAAAATTGATCTTTCATAACAAGATTCAGCATAGCGGCATTAATTTCAAAAGATTCCGCATTAGTAGCAAGAGCAATTGGAGTACTAATAAAATCATTATTATTGGTGTTGGAAAAGTCACACAATTTGGTATTCTCTTGAGCCATCGTGACAAAGCAAGCAATCCAACACTCGAGCACACAAAAAGCAAGCAAAGAAGACGAACGGAAGAGGGGCAAAGAAAAGGTAAATCTTTTCAAAAATCGTTTTAGAAGTGGGGGAGAGGAAAACGAGAGACGAATGGCCAATAATGTAATGCAAGAGATGAGAGTTTATGATGGGTACTTGGTATGGCTTGACTTGGCGTAGATCTCCCCGGCAACGGCGCCAGAAATTCTTCCAGCTACTTCTTGAGCTTGCGTTGGTTTTTCCCTTGAAGAGGAAAGGGTAATGCAGCAAAGTAGAGATAAGTATTTCCATCAGTTTGAGAACCAAGGTTTCAATCCAGTAGGAGACAACACACAAGTCACCGAATACATGCACAAACAATCAAACAACTTGCACCCAACGCGATAAAGGGGTTGTCAATCCCTTCACAGTTATTTGCAAAGTGAGATATGATAGAGATAGATAAACGGTAAAGTCAATATTTTTGGTATGTTTGGTTTATAGATCGGATAGTAAAAGATTGCAAAATAGTAGATCAGAAACTTATATGATGGAAAATAGACCCGGGGGCCATAGGTTTCACTAGAGGCTTCTCTCAAGATAGAAAATAATACGGTGGGTGAACAAATTACTGCCGAGCAATTGATAGAAAAGGGCAAAGTTATGACGATATTTAAGGCAATGATCATGAATATAGGCATCACGTTCGTGTCAAGTAGACCGAAACGATTCTGCATCTACTACTATTACTCCACACATCGACTGCTATCCATCATGCATCTAGAATATTAGGTTCATAAAGAATGGAGTAACGCATTAAGCAAGATGACATGATGTAGAGGAATTAACTCAAACAATATGATGAAAACCCCATCTTATTATCCTCGATGGCAACAATACAATACGTGCCTTGCTGCCCCTACTGTCACTGGGAAAGGACACCACAAGATTGAACCCAAAGCTAAGCACTTCTCCCATTGCAAGAAAAACCAATCTAGTTGGCCAAACCAAACCGATAGTTCGAAGAGAATTACGAAGATATCAAATCATTCATAAAATAATTTAGAGGAGATTCAAATAATATGTCGGTGTGGAACGGCACCTATGGGATCACAAGAATCCCTACTACGGTTCCTGGGGCGTAGGATTGCGAGAAGAGCAGGGCTAGTAGACAACACAAGGATCGTTTACCCAGGTTCGGGCCGCAAGGATGCGTAAAACCCTAGTCTTGCTTTGGTGGGTGTATTTCTGAGAGTTCTTGAGCTCTTGAACTAGCTGTGGTCAGCGTGTGGTGCGAAAGAGCCGAATCCTTCTCATGGTCGCCTCGGGCCTCCTTTTATAGGTAAAAGGGGTTGCCACAGTGGCACGCAGGAGGTGGAAAGGTGTACAGAGTTGCCAGGTTATCCCTCGTATTACAGGACAAGATGCATTAAATGCATCGCTGAGGTGTCCCCTTGCTTTATCGGGGACAGGGGCGAGGCCCGTCCCGTCCGTCGCCGCTCCCCCTCGCTTCGACGCGCACCCTGGCCAGCGATGTGTGCGGTGCCATGTAGGCAGGCAGGCAGCTGAGCTGGCGCGGTGGTGGAACCTTCACGAAGATATGCATACCGCCACGCAGGCGCTTGATGAGTTCGCTTGGGGGCTGCATATTGCCACGCGGGTGCCCGCCCAGCTGGTTGGGCTGGCAGCCGCATACGAACGGCGGTGGAAGCTTGGTTGTCGGCGGGTCTGGCGGTGGCCCTGCTGGCGTCCTTGGCGAGGGCCTTGCCGGATGGCCCGGCAAGGGTCTTGCCGTGGCGTGCTGTCGTCCCCGGCAAGGGTCTTGCCGGGGGTCATGGTAGCCTTCCTCGGCAAGGATCTTGCCAAGGATCGTCGTCTTCTAATCCTCATCTGATCTTGAATATGTCTTCACAAAGATCTGCATGCTACCACAGAGGTGCCTTCCTGATCCCTCGCCCCACGTGGATGATGGTGTTGGGGATCGTGGGCTCAAGGGTGGCTCGCTCTATTGGTGTGGGGCGAGCTGTCCCGACAAGGATCTTGCCGGGGCCGCTGAGGTTGCCCCGGCAAGGGTCTTGCCATGGGAACCTGCTTCGTCCCTCTGCTCTTTGTGGTCTTGGCCTTGGCGTTGCTCTGATTGTCTTGCGCTCTGGTCTTACTTTGGCTCACCTCCCTTGCTCTGCTTGGTGTTGATGTCTACTACACAACCTTCTTCTTGTAGACGTTGTTGGGCCTGCAAGTGCACAGGTTTGTAGGACAGTAGCAAATTTCCCTCAAGTGGATGACCTAAGGTTTATCAATCCGCGAGAGGCGTAGGAAGAAGATGGTCTCTCTCAAGCAACCCTGCAACCAAATAACAAAGAGTCTCTTGTTTCCCCAACACACCCAATACAATGGTAAATTGTATAGGTGCACTAGTTCGGCGAAGAGAGGGTGATACAAGTGCAAAATAGAAAGTAGATAAAGGTTTTTGTAATCTGAAATAGTAAAAACAGCAAGGTAACTAGTGATAAAAGTGAGCGTAAACGGTATTGCAATGATAGGAAACAAGGCCTAGGGTTCATACTTTCACTAGTGCAAGTTCTCTCAACAATAATAACATAGATAGATCATATAACAATCCCTCAACATGCAACAAAGAGTCACTCCAAAGACACTAATAGCGGAGAACAAACATAGAGATTATGGTCAGGTACGAAACCACCACAAAGCTATTCTTTCGGATCGATCTATAAAAGAGTTCGTACTAGAATAACACCTTAAGATACAAATCAACCAAAACCGTAATGTCACCTAGATACTCCATTGTCACCTCAAGTATCCGTGGGCATGATTATACGATTTGCATCACACAATCTCAGATTCATCCAACCAACATAAAAGTACTTCTAAGAGTGCCCCAAAGTTCCTAACGGAGAATCAAGAAAACGTGTGCCAACCCCTATGCATAGGTTCCCATTGTCACGAAACCCGCAAGTTGATCACCAAGACATACATCAAGTGTTCTCATAAAAGACTCAATCCGATAAGATAACTTCAAAGGCGAAACTCAATTCATCACAAGAGAGTAGAGAGGGAGAAACATCATAAGATCCAACTACAATAGCAAAGCTCGGGATACATCAAGATCGTGCCATAGAGGAACACGAGAGAGAACAGAGAGAGAGAGAGAGAGAGAGAGAGAGAGAGAGAGAGAGAGAGAGAGAGAGATCAAACACATAGCTACAGGTACATACCCTCAGCCCCGAGGGTTAACTACTCCCTCCTCGTCATGGATAGCACCGGGATGATGAAGATGGCCAACGGAGATGGATCCCCCCTCCGGTAGGGAACCGGAAAGGGGTCCCGATTGGTTTTTCATGGCTCTGGAGGCTTGCGGCGGTGGAAATCCCGATCTATCTTATGTTCTGGAAGTTTTAGGGTACGACGGTATATATGGGTGAAAGGAGTACGTCGGTGGAGCTACGGGGGCCCCACGAGGCAGGGGGGCGCGCCCAGGGGGAGGGCGCGCCCCCCACCCTCGTGAGCACCTCCCGTATCTTCTGACGTGGGGTACAAGTCCATCAGGTGGGTTTCCTTCCAAAAATAACTTCTCCAGTTGATTTCGTTCCATTTTGACTCTGTCTGATATTCCTTTTCCTCGAAACACTGAAATAGGCATAAAACAGCAAATCTGGGATGGGCCTCCGGTTAATAGGTTAGTCCCAAAAATAATATAAAAGTGGGTAATAAAGCCCAATATTGCCTAAAACAGTAGATAAAGTAGCATGGAGCAATCAAAAATTATAGATATGTTGGAGACGTATCAAGCATCCCCAAGCTTAATTCCTGCTCGTCCTCGAGTAGGTAAATGATAAAAAAGAATTTTTGATGCGGAGTGATACTTTGGCATAATTTCAATGTAATTATTCTTACTTGTGATATGAATATTCAGACCCGAAAGATTCAAGACAAAAGTTCATATTGACATAAAAATAATAATACTTCAAGCATACTAACAAAGCAATTATGTCTTCTCAAAATAACATGGCAAAAGAAAGTTCATCCCTACAAAATCATATAGTTAGGCTATGCTTCATTTTCGTCACACAAAGATGTTCCCAACTTCTATACCCCCGATGACAAGCCAAGCAATTGTTTCATACTCAAATAATCTCAACCTCTTTCAACCTTCACGCAATACATTAGCGTGAACCATGGATATAGCACTATGGGTGGAATAGAATATGATGATGGGGATTGTGTGGAGAAGACAAAAAAAGGAGAAAGTCTCACATTGACGAGGATAATCAACGGGCTATGGAGATGCCCATCAATTGATGTCAACATGAGGAGTAGGGATTGCCATGCAATGGATGCACTAGAGCTATGAATGCTCAACAAAAGAAAACTAGTGGGTGTGCATCCAACTTGCTTGCTCATGAAGACCTAGGGCATTTGAGGAAGCCCATCGTAGGAATATACAAGCCAAGTTCTATAATGAAAAATTCCCACTAGTATGAAAAAGACAACTTATGAGACTCACTATATGAAGAACAAGGTGCTACTTTGAAGCACAAGTGTGGAAAAAGAGATAGTAGCATTGCCCTTTTATTTATTTACTTTTTTTGGGCCTTTTTTTTGCCTTTCTCTTTTTTTTGGGCCTTCCTTTTTTTTGGCCTTTCTCTTTTTTTTTGGGCAATGCTCTAGTAATGATGATCATCACACTTCTATTGATTACAACATAAGGATTACAACTCGAAACTAGAACAAGGTATGACTCTATATGAATGCCTCCGGCGGTGTACCGGGATGGTGCAATGAATCAAGAGTGACATGTATGAAAATTATGCATGGTGGCTTTGCCACAAATACGATGTCAACTACATGATCATGCAATGGAAATATGACAAAAGTAAAGTATGTCATGATGATGATGAACGGAACGGTGGAAAGTTGCATGGCAATATATCTCGGAATGGCTATGGAAATGCCATAATAGGTAGGTATGGTAGCTGTTTTGAGGAAGATATAAGGAGGTTTATGTGTGATAGAGCGTATCATATCATGGGGTTTGGATGCACCGGCGAAGTTTGCACCAACTCTCAAGGTGAGAAAGGGCAATGCACGGTACCGAAGAGGCTAGCAAAGGCGGAAAGGTAAAAGTGTGTATAATCCATGGACTCAACATTAGTCAAAAGAACTCATATACTTATTGCAAAAATTTAGAAGTCCTCAAAAATCAAGTACTACGCGCATGCTCCTAGGGGGATAGATTGGTAGGAAAATACCATCGCTCGTCCCCGACCGCCACTCATAAGGATGCACAAGCCAGGTACACTTCATGTTTCAAATTTGTTACACAACTTTAACCATACGTGCATGCTATGGGATTTGCTAACTTCAACACAAGCATTCTTTAAATTCATAATCACCCAACCAGCATGACTTTAATATTACCACCTCCATATCTCAAAACAATTGTCAAGTATCAAACTTCTCTTAGTATTCAACACACTCATAAGAATCCTTACAAATCTTGTATGCTTAGCATATTAGAATTAAGCACATTACCATGCTATTAACGACTCTCAAAATAATATAAGTGAAGCATGAGAGATCATCTATTTCTACAAAATAAAACCACCGCCGTGCTCTAAAAGATATAAGTGAAGCACTAGAGCAAATGACAAACTACTCCGAAAGATATAAGTGAAGATCAATGAGTAGTCGAATAATTATGCAACTATATGAAGACTCTTTAATAATTTCAGATCTTGATACTTTATTAAAACAGCAAGCAAAGCTAAAGAGACTATATTGCAAGGATAGCACAACTCATGTGAAGAAGCAAAAACTTAGGCTCAACTGATACTAACCGATAGTGGTTGAAGAAGGAAGGTGGGATGCCTACCGAGGCATCCCCAAGCTTAGATGCTTGAGACTTCTTGGAATATTATCTTGGGGTGCCTTGGGCATCCCCAAGATTGAACTTTTGTGTCTCCTTAATTCCTCTCATATCATGGTTTCTCTTTTTATCAAAAGCTTCATTCACAACAAACTCAACAAGAACTCGTGAGATAGGTTAGTATAAACCAATGCAAAACCTTATCATTTTCTACTGTAACAAATCACTAAGATTATTATTCAACATTTCATACTAAATGCCTCTGCATATTTAATACTCCTATCCTTAAATAGAATCATTAAACAAGCAAACATATGCAAACAATGCAAACATAACAGCAATCTGCCAAAACAGTACAGTCTGTAAAGAATAAAAGATTCATCATACTTACCTAACTCCAAAAATTATTAACTAAAATTCCCACTGTAATAAATTTATCAGAGATTTATATTCAAAAAGTTTCAACATTATATCATGCTCTGACTTTTCTGAGGAATTTTTGCAACAGCGGTAAACTTTCTGTTTTCAAACAGCAACATGTATACTAGCAAAATAAGCATGGCAAAGGCTATCCTTGACTTTTTTATTGAAACTAAAGATGCAAAACATTATTCTAACTAACAGAAAGAAAATCTAAAGAAAATAAAATGATGCTCCAAGCAAAACACATATCATGTGGTGAATAAAAATATAGCTCCAAGTAAAGTTACCGATGAACGAAGACGAAAGAGGGGATGCCTTCCGGGGCATCCCCAGGCTTAGGCTCTTGGTTGTCCTTGAATATTACCTTGGGGTGCCTTGGTCATCCCCAAGCTTAGGCTCTTGCTACTCCTTATTCCATAGTTCATCGAATCTTTACCCAAAACTTGAAAACTTCACAACACAAAACTTAATAGAAAACTCGTAAGCTCCGTTAGCGAAAGAAAACAAAAAACCACTTCAAGGTACTGTAATGAAATCATTATTTATTTATATTGGTGTTAAACCCACTGTATTCCAACTTCTCTATGGTTTATAAACTATTTTACTAACCATACAGTCATCAAAATAAGCAAGCAACACAATGGAAACAGAATCTGTCAAAAACAGAACAGTCTGTAGTAATCTGTAACTAACGCAAACTTCTGGAACTCCAAAAATTATAAAATAAATTGGTGGTCCTGAGGAATTGTCTAGTAATCATATGCAAAAAGAATCAACTAAATATCACTTTCCAGTAAAAAGTTCTAGCTAATCTCGTGAGCGCTAAAGTTTCTGTTTTTTACAGCATGATCATAAAGACTTCACCCAAGTCTTCCCAAAGGTTCTACTTGGCACAAACACTAATTAAAACATGAAACCACATCTAAACATAGGCTAGATGGATTATTTATTACTAAACAGAACCAGAAAGCAAGAAAATAAAATAAAATTGGGTTGCCTCCCAACAAGCGCTATCGTTTAACGCCCCTAGCTAGGCATGATGATTTCAATGATGCTCACATAAAAGATAAGAATTGAAACATAAAGAGAGCATCATGAAGAATATTACTAGCACATTTAAGCCTAACCCACTTCCTATGCATAGGGATTTTGTGAGCAAACAACTTATGGGAACAAGAATCAACTTGCATAGGAAGGTAAAACAAGCATAACTTCAAAACTTTAAGCACATAGAGAGGAAACTTGATATTATTGCAATATGTAGAAGCATATGATCCTCTCTCATAATAATTTTCAGTAGAATCATGAATGAATTCAACAATATAACCAGAACCTAAAGCATTCTTTTCATGATCTACTAGCATAGAAAATTTACTACTCTCCACATAAGCAAAGTTCTTCTCATGAGTAATAGTGGGAGCAAACTAAACAAAATAACTATCATGTGATTGAAAATTAAGATCAAGATGACAAGTTTCATGGTTATAATTATTCTTTATAGCATAGGTGTAATCACAATAATCATCATAGATAGGAGGCATGCTTTCATCATAGTAAATTTGCTCATCAAAGCTTGGGGACAAAAAATATTATCTTCATCAAACATAGCTTCCCCAAGCTTGTGGCTTTGCATATCATTAGCATCATGGATATTCAAGGAATTCATACTAACAACATTGAAATCATGCTCATCATTCACAAATTTTATGCCAAGAATTCTATGTAATTCTTCTTCTAACACTTTGGCACAATTTTCTTTTCCATCATACTCACGAAAGATATTAAAAAGACGAAGCGTATGAGACAAACTCAATTCCATTTTTTTGTAGTTTTCTTTTATAAACTAAACTAGTGATAAAACAAGAAACAAAAAGATTCGATTGCAAGATCTAAAGATATACCTTCACTTACCTAGCCTCCCCGACAACGGAGCCAGAAAAGAGCTTGATGTCTACTGCACAACCTTCTTCTTGTAGACGTTGTTGGGCCTGCAAGTGCACAGGTTTGTAGGACAGTAGCAAATTTCCCTCAAGTGGATGACCTAAGGTTTATCAATCCGCGAGAGGCGTAGGAGGAAGATTGTCTCTCTCAAGCAACCCTGCAACCAAATAACAAAGAGTCTCTTGTGTCCCCAACACACCCAATACAATGGTAAATTGTATAGGTGCACTAGTTCGGCGAAGAGAGGGTGATAGAAGTGCAAAATAGAAAGTAGATAAAGGTTTTTGTAATCTGAAATAATAAAAACAGCAAGGTAACTAATGATAAAAGTGAGCATAAACGGTATTGCAATGATAGGAAACAAGGCCTAGGGTTCATACTTTCACTAGTGCAAGTTCTCTCAACAATAATAACATAGATAGATCATATAACAATCCCTCAACATGCAACAAAGAGTCACTCCAAAGACACTAATAGCGGAGAACAAACGTAGAGATTATGGTCGGGTACGAAACCACCACAAAGCTATTCTTTCGGATCGATCTATAAAAGAGTTCGTACTAGAATAACACCTTAAGATACAAATCAACCAAAACCCTAATGTCACCTAGATACTCCATTGTCACCTCAAGTATCCGTGGGCATGATTATACGATTTGCATCACACAATCTCAGATTCATCCAACCAACATAAAAGTACTTCTAAGAGTGCCCCAAAGTTCCTACCGGAGAATCAAGAAAACGTGTGCCAACCCCTATGCATAGGTTCCCAATGTCACGAAACCCGCAAGTTGATCACCAAGACATAAATCAAGTGTTCTCATAAAAGACTCAATCCGATAAGATAACTTCAAAGGGGAAACTCAATTCATCACAAGAGAGTAGAGGGAGAGAAACATCATAAGATCCAACTACAATAGCAAAGCTCGGGATACATCAAGATCGTGCCATAGAGGAACACGAGAGAGAACACGAGAGAGAGAGATCAAACACATAGCTACTGGTACATACCCTCAGCCCCGAGGGTGAACTACTCCCTCCTCGTCATGGATAGCGCCGGGATGATGAAGATAGCCACCGGAAATGGATCCCCCCTCCGGCAGGGTACCGGAAAGGGGTCCCTATTGGTTTTTCGTGGATCTGGAGGCTTGCGGCGGCGGAACTCCCGATCTATCTTCTGTTCTGGAAGTTTTAGGGTACGACGGTATATATGGGTCAAAGGAGTACGTCGGTGGAGCTACGGGGCCCCACGAGGCAGGGGCGCGCCCGGGGGGGGCGCCCCCACCCTCGTGAGCACCTCCGTATCTTCCGACGTGGGGTCCATGTCCATCGGTGGGTTTCCTTCCAAAATAACTTCTCCAGCTTGATTTCATTCCGCTTTGACTCCGTCGATATTCCTTTTCCTCAAACACCGAAATAGGCATAAAACAGCAAATCTGGGCTGGGCCTCCGGTTAATAGGTTAGTCCCAAAAATAATATAAAAGTGGGTAATAAAGCCAAATATTGCCTAAAACAGTAGATAAAGTAGCATGGAGCAATCAAAAATTATAGATACGTTGGAGACGTATCAGGTGTGACCGTGGGCGCGGTTCTGACTGCCCGTGCACAGGTATAGGGGTACAAAAAATGCACCCCCTTTTCGTACACCGACAGGAGCCCCCGGGCCTGGGCCACACATAAGCGCGACACGTTGTTGGGTCAGGGCCCAAAACGGTGCGCGGTCAGGCGGGGCGGTTTTTACCACGGTAAGACTTTTCGCGCGCTCCGCCTCCCATGACCCGTGCGCGTGGCGCGGCGTGGAGGGGTGTGCGTGACGTGGGCAGCATGCGTGGGGCGGTTTCCACACGCATGCTTCACGTTGCAGTAAAGAGGCGGCTCGCACCTTCCCCATAAAAAGAGGGAGGCGCGGAGGCGCGGCACATTTACTGAACGGGGCCGGGGCGCAGTCTTCAAGGCATCCACTCCCCACGATCACGGGCTGGGGAGAGGTCGCTTCGCCCGTCCGCTCGGTTCTGCACGTCCGCCACGCGTCGCCCATGCACTTGGGGTAGCAAGCGGCGGGGGCGGGGAACCGGGCCGTCGCTGGTTGGGGCAGCGGGCCGGTCCCGATTCCGCGCGCCTTTGGTGGCTGGATTGGTCGAACGGGGCGGCCGAGCCCCGACCCCGCTCCTTTATAAGGAGGGGGAGGGGGATGGCATCCCACACTCCTCTGTCATCCATCTTCCCTTGCTTCTGCTTCTTCCTTTCACTCGCCATGGAGAAAGGGAATCCTGGTCCTTCGACGGTGGCGGCGAGAGTCGCTGCTCGACAACGCGTCCCTCCTCCTCCTGAACCCGCAGTGGTGGAGCTGGCAGCAAGGGGAAGGGTGTCGGCGTTCTGGGAATGGGGGTACCCAGACTTACCTGCCTGCGGCCTGCGGCGTGGCTCAAGGGGTGGCCCAGTACGGCCCATCTTCATCAGCACAAGCTCAAGACCCTCGCGGGGCGGACGACAGGAAGCTTCCTCAGGCACGGCCTCGCCAGGCTGGCTCGCGAGGATGCGGAGAGATCAATGCGGGGTACCTCACGAGGTGCCCATGACGCAAGCCATGACGACCAAGGGCGTCAGGCGGGCGCCAGCCCGCGCAGTGTCCCCATTTCCTCTTTGGTGCAAAGGGGCAAGCGCAGGCGAGAGTATCAAGCAAAGGCACCCGTTTCGGTGCAACAAGACCAAGACCATCGCAACGGCAGGAAGGAGGTCATCATGGAGCCTGAGCCGGCGTCTCCACCAGAGCCTTTGACAGGCGAGGACCAACTTTAGTCAGGATAAGTGTACTAGATGTTCCCCTTCAAAATGGCCAATTGTTGGCGCCCTTCCCGCTCAATATTTGGGAAGAGGCCCAGGGCTTCTGCCTATAAGTAGAGCTAGCCACCACAGTAGAGAGGGGGAGGATCCGGACATCTCATCTTAGCTTGATCCAATCCGATTGAGAGCCTAGCCACAAGAACACCTCACCCTCGCGAGGTTGTTCTTCCTTGTATTGTTCATCATCAGCCCAAGAGGCAATCCACCACACCACACACTGGAGTAGGGTGTTACACCACAATGGTGGCTCGAACCAGTATAAACCTTGTGTCTCTTGTGTTGTTCTTTTGGTAGTTTAGATCCTAGCGAGGCGACGAGGTGCAGGAAGGTAGGGGGTGAGATCTCCGCGTGCACCCCAGAGTTCGAACCTAGAGGGTTTGCCGGAACCCGAAATCCGACATTTGGCGCGCCAGATAGGGGTGCGCCGGAATCCGCCTTCAGCCGCTTCGCGCCCTGTCGCATCGTCATCATCATGATCCCTGGGCGGCCTGGCCCGCCCACGCAGAAACACTCGCCCTGGGCGACCCCATGCCCGAGGCAGCTCGCGGTCCGCATGGCGCTGCGGGCGACGCGGTCAGGCAACGACAGCTCTCACGCTACGGCAGGCGCGGTCGGCGGCGAGGGCCTCCAACCACACCGCGGCCACGGCACCGTACACCCGATGGGAGCAGGCGAACTCAAGGGCCGCGCTCACGGTGGCCCGAGAGCTACTGCAATGCAGGCTGCTGGAGGGCGGTCGCGACGTGCTGCTGGAGCGGGTGGCAGAGCTCCTGGGCTTCGCCGCATCGGGGGCTCAACCCTTCTGCACCCAACTCCCACCTCATGTCCGGGGTGGCCCGCGCGGAGCCCCACGTACGCCCGCGCAGCTCCAAGCGAACTCCAAGGCCACCCCAACGCCAGCCAGGCCGTCAGCACCGGGCCAGCAGCGGCGCTGCCTCTGCCCCCGGCCAGCGAAGAAGGACTCGCCACGACCCACGGTCCTAGTGGGCCACCGCGCTACCACCCCCAGGTGGGCGTCTCAAGCAGGACTACATGGCACACGGGGCACTACGATGCAGCATTCGGGATGGCGGCCCCGGAAGAGTACGTGCCCCACATGATGGATCAAGGGCACGCGCAGGAGGACGAACATGGCTCGCTCCTCGGCCCAAGCTTGGGGGACGAGGCACGAAGCTGAGCTCTTCCAGAGCCCCGGAAAGCCCGTCGGCGCTGGCTGGAAGCAACGATTATCGGGTACCGCTAATTCCTCAGGAGCAGGCATACGCTAACCATGGATCACAGGAGGTACAGGGCGCCACAACGGACGGCTGCCCCACTCCCGCAGTTTCCTATCCCTCAGGGGGAGGGCGCCGGGGGCTGCAGGAGAGGGGCCGAGATCCGGCATCACCACCGCGGCGTTCGGAGCAAGGCGTCCTCAGGAGGTAGGCCCTCTGCCGGGGAGGCGCCTCAGGGCCTACCCCTGGCAGAGGACCCGTGGTCGTCGGGGGAACCGCTGGCGACCGCTCTACCCCATCGGCGGCGTCCTCGGTTTCCGGTCGTCGTCGGTGACACTAGAGTGTGGCGCAAGGCTGGGCCCTCATCTGGCGATATGAAGCAAGGCCGGTACCTGTGAAGAAGGCCCAGTGCCTGTGAAGCTCGCCGCCCCGTGACACTCTCACGTAATAATGAGTGGGGCTGTACACGCCCCGGAGTCTCAGGAGCGCCGGCCTCAGGCCCTGGGGCTCCCTCCCACGCCCAGTGGCAGCACTTAGCTCCGCGCTGGTGAGAAGACGTCCAAGACTAGACTAGGTGCCGGATGCGGCTTTCTCTGCTTTTCTTGCTTTTTCCTTGGCTGTCGCTTTCCCCCCCTTTTTGGATTTAAGTTGGATTCGAGCTTGCGATTTCCGTGTGTTCGGGGAAGGGGTGTTTAGTCTCGTTCGAGCAATCTCTCGCATTCTGGTTACCACTCTGCCTCAGCTGCCTCCCTCGTGAGCCCCTCGCGAGCCGGGCCAGGCCTAGCATGCGCACAGACCGGACCACCATCACCGCGTCCTCTCAGGAGGTTCCCGTCACAAGTTAAATGGGCTCGTTCAGGGAGCACACGGAACACCACAGCCCTCCGCAGGCTATCTCAGGGCCCACGTGGGTCGAAGGTAAACAAGTCAGCCAGCTCGTCGCAAGGCCAGCCACTTGGCGCAGCGCGACGGGTGATATCGCGCCTACTAATACGCTAATCGCAAGTTTTACACGAGGGCTCCCCTCCCAAAATGCTCTTACAACCTTGAGGCCAAGCCCGAACTCTACTGCGCAGGATAAAAGCAGGGGCAGCACGCAGTCAATCGGATAAATCCCCCAATGCGTCCTCGAGATCACCTCCTGAATCGCCGCTGGCGTTGCTGGCCTCGCCATCGCCCTCCGCGTCGCCGTCAACGGCGTCAGGGCCGTTCACCACGCCGCCTTCATCAGCGGCCACAACCACGCCGTCGTCGTCAGTAGCGAAGGCCCTGACGAGGGCATCCACGTTATCTTCCACCCAATGCGCCAGGTCGTCCCGGACGGCCTGGGGTATCGGGCGATGGCGCATCAAAATCGGGTTGGGGTCCATGTCCCAAGATGGCTGAAGACGCGAGAAAAGGCACGCCAGCAGGCGCAGCTCCTCTCCTCCACCAACCTGTTGGCTCGCCCGATCCGCACCTTCCTGCGTCACCACGTCGATGAAGAACTCAAGGTTGCCAAGATAGTTAATCTGCATGAGGCTCGCCAACGGCCGCCCGCAGATGTTGCCCAAGGCCGTGTTAGCTCTTTCCGAGCGCGTGCGAGCATAGGGCCATGCTCGTGCTCCAGATCTGCTACCGGGCGCCTCGTCCTTGTTCCGCCCAAGAACGGCCTCAGCCAAGGCCCACTCGCTGACTGAAGAAGCGCCTCGGCGCGGGAGGAAGTTAGCTCCTCCTGCACCACGCCAAGGGCGGCCCGGGAGGCGTCGGCCCTCCGCGTCACTTCATCCAGCTTGGCCCTCAGGGCGGCAGTCCTGCCTTCAGCTTCGGCCCTGATCAACCCCAGCCTCTCCTCGAACTCGCACTCAAGGTTCAAGCGGGTCGTCGCCACCCGGCGATCGACCTCTACTGGGACTCGGGCCTCCCGCGCAGCGACATCATCCTCCGCCTGCATCACCAAGCGCTCCCTCGTCTCCAGCCGCTCAAAATCGTGGGCGCGCTCGGCAGCTTCCAGCGTCAGTGCCTCCTCGCGTCTCCGAAGCTCCGCCTGGTCGACCGAAGCCCCCTTCATCGACGCGAGGGCCGTCTCACGCAGCTCCACCTGATGCTCCAGGGAATTGCTCCAGGCCTGGAGCTCCCGCGCCCGCTCCTCCGCCGCCTCACGCCGGCGGTTAGCCTCCCGGGCCTCCTCGACGGCCCGGGAACGGGCCTCCCGTGAGGCCGCCAGCGACGCCTCGGCTCTCTCATTTTCAAGGTCACGCTGGTGGCGCGCGAGGGCAACATCCACCTTCAGCTTGCGCCCCTCTTTAGCTAGGCGCAGGCCCTCAGCTTCAAGGCGTGCGTCTTCGTCAGCAAGCTCTATGCCGAGCTGGCTCACAGCTTCAGCCGCCCTCTGGAGAAACCCTTGGCGAAGGGCACGGCGCTCCCGGGCGCGCCCGAGCACGTCTTCTGCATCATCATCCGCCCCAAGTAAGCGCGGGGGGGCCACGAATCAGCACTCCCCCTCTGGGCAGGGGGCTGGGGGCTGGCGCCCTCGTGATGGTCGGGCACGCCCCGCCAGAAGCCCGACCTAGAGCTGGCTCGTCCCCGAAGCGAAGGGCCGACCTCAGCCAATCGCCATCCACGACCAGATGAGGAGCCCAAGGCAGGCTGGCTATAGAAGGCTCGCCAAGGAGGGTCGCGAGGTGCGCAGAGCCACGATGCGCCACAGGATGGCTCACCTCTCCGACCGGCCTCACCACAAGGGCTCTGCTTGAGCTCGGAGCGTCCAAAGACGGTGGAGAGGGCGAAGCCTGGGGGGATGGCTCCTCAGCCATCTCCGTGAGCTCGGCAGGAAGGGCCCTGCAGAGCAAGGATCGGCCGAAGCAACGGGAAAATAAGGAACTAGGAAAGGGGAAGGCTTACTCATCAATGGCGAAATACTTCCTACGCTTCAACAGGCGGCAAGCGTAATCATCACCCAAGGCCTCCCTTCTCTTCCGGAGAGCCTCGAAGTCCACGTGGAAGCGGCCCAGGAGTTCAGTGTAGGGGTCAGCCTGCGACGAGGAAGAAGCACCAAGATTACCAGCGTTAGGGGGTCGTCCTGACCCACGCTGCCGATCGCCTCACCAAGAAGGGTAGCTGAGGCCTCAGGGGCCTCGACCACGGGAGCCGCGGGCCGCGGCTCAACGCCCTCAGTCGCAGCAGTGCGGGCCTCAGGAGCTGCCACCTCAGGAGTGCCGCCTGGCGTCGTGATCCCGGCGGAGGGCCCCTCGGCCTCCGGTGGCCCATGCCTCCTCGCTCCACCGCCGAGGAAGGACCGCCGGGGGCATCGGAAGGGCAATACCACCACCTGGTTCTCGCGAGACCCCATGAGGCATGCGGGGCGCAGCCCCCATTCGTCGAAGCTGGGCATCTACTTCACAAAGTCACCCCCGCTCGAGCAAAGGTACATCAAAGCACCCCCTTGCCGGATGCTGCCGGGGGAAGGATCCCCAGTCAGGACCATGAGAACCTTCCTCAGCGCTTCAGGCATTAGGTCCTCCTCCTGGAGCCTCATGCGGTCCTCACGCCCACCGAAGGCCCACATCCGGCAGGAGTGACACTGGAGAGGGGCAATGCGGCATAGGAGGAACTCATTCACCACCTTGGGTGTCGTCACGCCGAGCGCCCTCAAGTACGCGAAGCGATGCCAGATGAAGACGAGCCGGGGGCTCGTGAGCGTCTCCTGGCCCCAGCCTGAATTAGGGACAACGGGCAATGTTGGCTCCGAAAGCAGTGGGCTGGGCACCCCGACATCCACGTACAGCCACCGCTCGCGGAACCCAGACGCGGGCAGAGGAAGGCTAAAATCAATCCCTGAAGCCGTTGTTTCTGATGCGGCAATGAAGCTCACGCACCCCGAGCATTGGGTGGGGTCGATGAGGCGCAAAGAGAAGAAGTGACACAGCAAGGCAACTGAAGGAGGGATGCCCATCATTGCCTCACAGACAAAGGCGAAAACGGCAAGAAGAGTAATGGATTCAGGACCCAAATGCATCATATGGATCTGGTAATGGGAAAGCACAGCGTTGAAGAAATTGGAAAAGGGGGGAACCAGTCCCGCCCACAGGGCGTCGGCGAAGTACCGGACCTCGGTGACTAATCTGTCAATGGAGAAGTGAGACGCGGGCCAGACCGTCGTCCTCCCGCACTCGTTGAAGATAGTGGCGAGGGCGGAGCTGACCTTGTCCAAGCCTTCTCGGTTGAGTATGATCGACCAATCGACAGCAGGAGCCGTCGGCGATGGCGAGCGGGGTGGAGGCACAGGCTTCTTCCCTTTCCCCTTCTTCGTTGGAGCCATGGCGACAAAAAGGGGGAGGATTCGAGATTGGATTGGAAGCGGAGACTGGAGCTCGAGAGGAGGAAGAGCAGGAGACGGTCGAGCGGCGAAAAGAGGGATGACTGTGTGCAACCACGGGTCCGCCTAGCTGGGCGCAAAATAAGGAGGCGTGGGGGAACAGGGACGCCCACGTCCAATCAACCGCCACGCGGCGCCCAAGGCCGCAGGCTGTTAGGGCCCACGGCGCTTCGCACTTGCCCCTTCGCTACTCCGCTCAGCCAAGTCCAGGCGCGCCTTGGGCCCGGGGGCTACTGTCGGTGTTCTGGGAACGGGGGTACCCAGACTTTCCTGCCTGCGGCCTGCGGTGTGGTTTCAAGGTGGCCCAAGATGGCCCATCTTCATCAAGACAAGCTCAAGACCCTCGCGAGGGGCCAAGCCTTTGCGGGCGGACGACGTGAAGCTTCCTCAGCACGGCCTCGCCAGCTGGCTCATGAGGAGGCGGAGAGATCAAGGCGGGTACCTCACGAGGTGCCCATGACGCAAGCCATGACGACCAAGGGCGCCAGGCGGGCGCCAGCCCGCGTAGTGTCCCCATTTCCTCTTTGGTGCAAAGGGGGCAAGCGCAGGCGAGAGTATCAAGCAAAGGCACCCGTTTTGCTGCAACAAGACCAAGACCGTCGCAACGGCAGGAAGGAGGTCTTCGTGGAGCCCGAGCCGGCGTCACCACCAGAGCCTTTGACAGGCGAGGACCAACTTTAGTCAGGATAAGTGTACTAGATGTTCCCCTTCAAAATGGCCAATTTTTGGCGCCCTTCCTGCTCAATATTTGGGAAGAGGCCCAGGGCCTCTGCCTATAAATAGAGCTAGCCACCACAGTAGAGAGGGAGGAGGATCCGGACATCTCATCTTAGCTTGATCCAACCCGATCGAGAGCCTAGCCACAAGAACACCTCACCCTCTCGAGGCTGTTCTTCCTTGTATTGTTCATCATCAGCCCAAGAGGCAATCCACCACACCACACACTGGAGTAGGGTGTTACACCACAATGGTGGCCCGGACCAGTATAAACCTTGTGTCTCTTGTGTTGTTCTTTTGGTAGTTTAGATCCTAGCGAGGCGACGAGGTGCAAGAAGGTAGGGGGTGAGATCTCCGCGTGCACCCCAGAGTTCGAACCTAGAGGGTTTGCCGGAACCCGAAATTCGACAAAGGGGGAGGGGGCAAGGGCGTGGGCGGGGCCGGGGCCGGGGCAGAGGCTGCAGTGCTCAGGGAAGAGGAGGACGGGGCGACGCGCCGGTCTCGCCCCCGCCAATGGTGCCTTTCCAGATGGAAGGCCTTGTCGACGACCAGCCCCGTGAGTTCTTCATCAGGCTGCGCCGGCCTCCGCGTCGTCATCTTCGTCTTCCCACCCTGTTTGCTCGGGAGATGGAGCGTGACCGGCCCCAATCCCTCAGGTTGCACATGAGGGGTTGTGGGAACGGGGGCACGCGGGTTGTCGTCGACTTCCCGGCTCCTCGAGTCATGTACCTCCATCGTGGGTGGAAGACGTTCGCTCGCATCCACAGCCTGACGGCGGGGCTCGTCCTCTACTTCAAATTAATGGAGGACGGCCTACTCTCCGTCAAGGTCTTCAGAGAGTTCGGGACTCGCCTGAAGTGCTACGTGGAGAGCTCCTCTGATGGAGATTCTGACGATGCAAGCTCTTCCTCGAGCGAGAGTGATGAGGAGGACAGCGGGGCAGATAGCGGGGACGAGTCCGACTAGGCGTCGGACGCCCCGCGCCTGGGCGGGTGTGCCAGCAGTAGCATCTGCACCTGGCTGCTCCTCCGGCAGAGTTTTGCTAGGGCGGGGCCAGCTCCTTGAAATTCTCGGGGCCGTCTCCTTGGGCGGCTGGCGTCGGGAGGCTGCAGAAGAGGAAGAGGGCGGGCGGCAAGGCCGTCAACTCGGAGTACGCGGGCACCGACGCCTTTATCGCGTAGCCGGTCCTACTGCCTCGTCTTCCAGCTCCTTTCCTGGCACCGTCATCACTGGCCCGCCCGTGGGCGGCCACCGATGTGTTCTCTTGGTACTTTCTGCTGCTCGTAGCTCGCCTAGGCGCCCCTTTTGCCCTTTCGCCTCCTTGACCTGCCTCCTGAGGAGAGGGACAAGAAAGGGATTATGGGCATCTTATCTCTTCTTTAGTTTGTAGGCCTGCGGGCCTTTGTTAAATTTAAAACTTGTAATCCCCTTGCTCATGTTTTTCATCTCGCACGAACTGTACCTGTATGGGATGTTTTTAATGAAAAAGGGATGCTTTCCGGTTTTTTTGTTCGCGGGTAAATCCCGCGACAAGGAGCGAATCCTTGTTATTGTTTAAGATTAACGTTTTTTCGCCCAGCAACAGGCCTTGCCGTCCCCCCACTCCAATCGACCGTCCTCGCGCTCTTGGTGGAGGCAGGGATGAAGTGGGCTTCAGGCTCCTCATCCCACCTCCTTGCTGCCGCGGCTACGACCAAATTCGGACCCAGGAAATACTCCTTAGGCATAGGAAAAAGGGGAGCATGACAGCCTAGAGATAAAAACGAGGTTTCACATACGCCTGAAGACGATCTTCCTCAAGGAGCGTCGTGTCATCTTGGCGCAACGGCTCTTGCTCAAGCTCATCATAAGCGAACACTCGAGGTGACCCGTATATGAGTTCCATGGGGAGAACTGCTTCTACCCCGTAGACCAGGGCAAAAGGTGTCTGGCCGGTGGCTCGATTTGGCGTCGTCCTGATCGACCAAAGAACCGCCGGCAACTCGTCAATCCAGCTCCTTCCGCTCTTTCGCAGCTTGTCAAAGGTCTTCGTTCCCAGGCCTCGCAACACTTCAGCATTTGCCCTCTCTGCTTGGCCGTTGCTCCGTGGATGTGCCACGGAAGCAAAACAGACCTTGCTGCCGAGGTCTTGGATATACTGCATGAAGGTGTGGCTTGTGAACTGTGTGCCGTTGTCAGTGATGAATCTGTTTGGCACACCAAAACGGCAGACCAGTCCTTTGAAGAACTTGATGGCTGACTGAGCAGTCACCTTCCTCACTGCTTCCACCTCTGGCCACTTTGTGAACTTGTCGGTTGCAACGTACAAGTACTCAAAGCCCCTAGGGAAATGGCCCAAGATATCGAGCCCCTGCATCGAGAATGGCGGGAGAGAGGGATTGTTTGAAGGGCTTGGGCTGGTTGATGAAGCTTCTTTGAATGGAACTGGCACGCTTCACACTTGGTTACTAGTGTCGTCGCATCCTGGAGGGCAGTGGGCAAGAAGAAACCTTGTCGAAACGCCTTCCCGGCAAGGGCCCTTGACCCTATGTGGGAGCAACATACGCCTCCATGTATCTCTGCCAACAGCTCCATCCTTCCTCCCGGGATGCATTTGAGTTTCACACCGCTTGGCCTCCTCCGACATGGGACGCCATCGATTTAACCTGGTGCAGGCGGACCGACGGGATACTTCCTCTGCTTCTTCCTGCTCCTCAGGAAGCTCCCCTGTTTGGAGGAAGCGAACGGTATGCTGCGCCCATGCCAGAGCCTGGGGCTCGACGGCAAGGACCAAAGGCATCTCTTCCGCCATGGGAGCGGCTGTCTCTACGGCCAGGGCTTGATGCCCTGTCGGAGCCGCTGTCTTAGGTAGACTCAAGATCGCGGCAAAGACTTTGCCGCGGCCCTGTGGGGCTCGGTAGGAAAGTACTTGCCGGTACCTGATTTCCTCCGCTTGTTCTGCCCTGCTGATGGTTCGATGGATGGTTGAGTTAGCCGGAGCAAAAGGTACCGGTTCCATGGTAGCTTGAATGCGCACGCTTTGACATGTAATCGCCATGTCGTTCTCCGCTCGGGGGACGTGCTCCGCCTGGATACCGTCAAAGCGTTCCTCCAGCTTTCTCACCTCATCTACGTAAGCTTCCATCAATGGGCTCTGATAATCCTTGTTGACCTGCCTGACAACGAGCTGCGAGTCACCCCTGATGATGAGCTTCTTGACCTCTAGGTCTGCCGCGATCCTGAGACCGGCAAGCAATCCCTCGTATTCAGCGGTGTTGTTGGTGGACATCTCCCTAGGGAAGTGCATTTGGATCACGTACTTGAGGTGTTCTCCGGTGGGCACGACGAGTAGCACACCGGTACCGGCGCCTTGCAGCGTGAAAGCTCCATCAAAGTACATGATCCAGTCGCGGTCTGCTTCCTTGCCGGGGAGAGTGGTCTCCTGGATTTCTTCGTCAGGCGTCGAGGTCCATTCTGCGATGAACTCCGCCAAGACTCTGCTCTGAATTGTCGAGGTACTTTCAGTTGGAAATATGCTCTAGAGGCAATAATAAATTAGTTATTATTATATTTCCTTGTTCATGATAATAGTTTATTATCCATGCTATAATTGTATTGATAGGAAACTCAGATACATGTGTGGGTACATAGACAACACCATGTCCCTATTAAGCCTCTAGTTGACTAGTTGATTGATCAATAGATGGTTACGGTTTCCTGACCATGGACATTGGATGTCGTTGATAAAGGGATCACATCATTAGGAGAATGATGTGATGGACAAAACCCAATCCTAAGCCTAGCACAAAGATCGTGTAGTTCGTATGCTAAAGCTTTTCTAACGTCAAGTATCATTTCCTTAGACCATGAGATTGTGCAACTCCCGGATACCGTAGGAATGCTTTGGGTGTACCAAACATCACAACGTAACTGGGTGGCTATAAAGGTGCACTACGGGTATCTCCGAAAGTGTCTGTTGGGTTGGCACGAATCGAGACTGGGATTTGTCACTCCGTGTGATGGAGAGGTATCTCTGGGCCCACTCGGTAGGACATCATAGGGAAAGTATGTACGCGGTTACGAGTGTTGTTCGGAGTCTCGGATGAGATCCCGGACGTCACGAGGAGTTCCAGAATGGTCCGGAGGTAAAGAATAATATATAGGAAGTGAGGTTTTGGCCACCGGAAGTGTTTCGGGGGTCACCGGTAATGTACCGGGACCACCGGAAGGGTTCCGGGGGTCCACCGGGAGGGGCCACCAGCCCCAGAGGCTTGCATGGGCCTAGTGTGAAAAGGGACCAGCCCTAGAGTGGGCTGGTGCACCTCCCACCAAGGCCCAAGGCGCAGCTAGGAGGGAAGAGGGGAAACCCTAGGCGCAGATGGGCCTAAAGGCCCACCCTAGGGCGCGCCCCCTCTCTCCCCCTCTTGGCCGCCCCCTCCAAGTACCATCTAGGGCTGCCACACCCCTAGGGTGGGAACCCTAGATGGGGGCGTAGCCACCCCCTCTCCTCCTATAAATAGTGGGGGTTTTGGGGCTGCCATACACATGATGAGAACCTCTCCCTCTTGGCGCAGCCCTACCCCTTTCCCTTCTCGTCTCTCGTAGTGCTTGGCGAAGCCCTGCTGGAGTACCACGCTCCTCCACCACCACCACACCGTCGTGCTGCTGCTGGACGGAGTCTTCCCCAACCTCTCCCTCTCTCCTTGATGGATCAAGGCGTAGGAGACGTCACCGGGCTGCAGTGTGTGGAACGCGGAGGTGCCGTCCGTTCGGCACTAGGATCTCCGTTGATTTGGATCACGACGAGTACGACTCCCTCAACCCCGTTCTCTTGAATGCTTCCGCTTAGCGATCTACAAGGGTATGTAGATGCACTCCTCTCTCTGGTTGCTAGTCTCTCCGTAGATATATCTTGGTGACTCGTAGGAAAATTTTGAATTTCTGCTACGTTCCCCAACACTTTCAAACTTTAAACCGAAGCTTGACAGCTCCAAGGCCCATTCCACAATCCTTCCAGTTGCATCCAGGTTGTGCAGTATCCGTTGCAACGGGAGGCGGGTGACGACAGTGATCTCGTGGGCTTGGAAGTAGTGACGTAGCTTCCTCGAGGCCATAAGGAGGACGAAGAGCAATTTTTGCACACCGGAATAACTCGACCTAGCCTCCTGCAAGAGGGAGCTGACAAAGTAAACCGGGTGCTGCATCATCTTCTTCTTTGGCACCACTTAACTCGACAGCGCGGGTATTTCCTTGGTGGCTCTAGACTCTGTCAGGGGCCGCGCCTTGTCAGCACCGGTATCGTCAGATCCCTCAACGGCAAGCACGGCCTTGCCCTTGCGTTTCCTGTTGCGACGCCGGCTCTTCTTTGTTGGGGTGGCGGCGTCTTCATCGGTAGAGTCGGTTTCCGCACCGGCGTCTTCACCGGGGTACTTCCTTCCCTCTTCAGCTCGGGCGCACCTGTCGGCCAGAACATAGAGCTCGGCCACATCCTTAACCTTGGTCATCGCCAGCTCCTCGTGCATCTTGCGATTGCGCATGTTCTGGTGGAACGCGCTAATCACAGCGGCGGGATGAACGTCGGGGATGTTGTACTGCACCCGGCTGAATCTCTGGATGTACTTGTGCAGGGTCTCCCCTTCCTTCTGGGGAATGATATGCAGATCACTGGCCTGGCCATGAGCTTGATGGCCTCCTGTGAAGGCGCCAACGAACTCATGGCACAGATCTGACCAAGAAGAAATGGAGTCCACCGGCAAGTGCATCAACCAGGACATCACATTGGGCTTGAGCGCCAGCAGGAAATAGTTGGCAAGCACCTTGTCGTCGCGAGCCCCAGCGGCCTGCATCGCGATGGTGTAGATGCTGAGGAACTCAGACGGATGGGTCTTGCCGGCGTACTTCTCGCTGACGTCGGGCTTGAACATGCGGTGGGACGACCACTGGAACTGCCTCAGCTCACGGGTAAAAGCCGGTCAGCCCACCTCGTAAGGTAGGCCGCCGGGGCCCCCCGGTGTCGGGTGGTCCATAGCGTGTCCCGCCCGCTTGTCCGACTGGCGGCGCGTTTCGCTCCGCCACTCGTCGGTGGTTCGAGGGTCTTCGTGAGCTCGCTCCCGAAGGACCTGGCGCTGGTCGCGGAGGGTCCGCTGGTCGGGCGATGCTATGGAAATGTTAGCACAAGCGTCGTTGCGACGGACCGACGCCCGCGGCGGCTGGCGAGGAGGAGGAGAGTGCACCGTGGCCGTAGCTCCCATGGTCCTCCCAGCGCCAGCATGTGGTGGCTCGGTGGAGCGCCGACCCGATGGGCCCGCCGGTCGTGGATCATCTTTATTTGCGACAGCGACGAGGCTCTGGATGGTGGCCCTCCACTCATCGAGCTTCTCCGCAGCAAGAGGGAAGTCGAGGAGAAGCTGTGCTCGCGCCAAGGCTTCCGCTGGCGTAGGCGGCGGCGAATGCCGCGTGGATCGCGGCGCGCTTCGACTTCTAACTATGTTAGAAGGAGCTCCGTTACGACCCAGCAGCTGCGTGCCATTTTCACCAGTGCTTCGACGAGCGTGCTGAATTCCTTCATCTTGCTGACGACGCACAGAGCTCTTCCCACGGCGGTGCCCAGGGTCACCAACGTGGTGACACTGCTCGGCATGCACACCATGGGAAGAGCGCGCGGTGGCCGCTGGTGTATGCATCCTAGAGGTCGTCGCGCCGCCCGGGGTTGGCACCACGGCACCCCCAGAGGGCCCCACGCCGACTGCGGGGGCCCAACTCTGTCTTGGGATCCAGCGGCGTGTAGCCGGTCGTCGGACGCATGAACGACGCCACTTGCCAGGCTCCGACTGCCTGGGCAATGCTGGTGCTCGTGGGCCGCGGCCCGGGTCCTGTCCGCGACCGGTCCGCTGCTCGTCCGCACCGGCACGGGCTGTTCGGTTCCCAACGAGCCAATCGCCGCGGCCGTCTTCTTCTTAGGGGCCATGAAAACGAAGAGCTGCTAGGATAACTACCAGACCAGATTCTCAAAATTGCGCCCCCTACCTGGCGCGCCAAAGATGTCAGCATGGAATGACACCTATGGGATCACAAGAATCCCTACTACAGTTGCCGGGGCGCAGGGCTGCAAGAAGAGCAGGGCTAGTAGACAGCACAAGGATCGTTTACCCAGGTTCGGGCCGCAAGGATGCGTAAAACCCTAGTCCTACTTTGGTGGGTGTATTTCCGAGAGTTCTTGAGCTCTTGAACTAGCTGTGGTCAGCGTGTGGTCCGAAAGAGCCGAATCCTTCTCGTGGTCGCCTCGGGCCTCCTTTTATAGGTAAAAGGGGTTGCCACAGTGGCACGCAGGAGGTGGAAAGGTGTACAGAGTTGCGAGGTTATCCCTCGTATTACAGGACAAGATGCATTTAATGCATTGCTGAGGTGTCCCCTTGCTTTATCGGGGACGGGGGCGAGGCCCGTCCCATCCGTCGCCGCTCCCCCTCGCTTCGACACGCGCCCCGGCCAGCGATGCGTGCGGTGCCATGTAGGCAGGCAGGCAGCTGAGGTGGCGCGGTGGTGGAACCTTCACAAAGATCTGCATGCCGCCACGCAGGCGCTTGATGAGTTGGCTTGGGGGCTGCATGTTGCCACGCGGGTGCCCGCCCCGCTGGTTGGGCTGGCAGCCGCATGCGAACGGCGGTGGAAGCTTGGTCGTCGGCGGGTCTGGCAGTGGCCCTGCTGGCGTCCGTGGCGAGGGCCTTGCCGGGTGGCCCGGCAAGGGTCTTGCCGTGGCGTGCTGTCGTCCCCGGCAAGGGTCTTGCCGGGGGTCTTGGTAGCCTTCCTCGGCAAGGATCTTGCCAAGGATCGTCGTCTTCTAATCCTCATCTGATCTTGAATATGTCTCCACAAAGATCTGCATGCTACCACAGAGGTACCTTCCCAAGCCCTGGCCCCACGTGGATGATGGTGTTGGGGATCGTGGGCTCAAGGGTGGCTCGCTCTGTTGGTGTGGGGCGAGCTGTCCTGGAAAGGATCTTGCCGGGGCCGCTGAGGTTGCCCCGGCAAGGGTCTTGCCGGGGGAACCTGCTTCGTCCCTCTGCTCTTTGTGGTCTTGGCCTTGGCGTTGCTCTGATTGTCTTGCGCTCTGGTCTTACTTTGGCTCACCTCCCTTGCTCTGCTTGGTGTGACCGTGGGCGCGGCTCTGACTGCCCGTGCACAGGTATAGGGGTGCAAAAAATGCACCCCCCTTTTTGGACACCGACATAATATTCATAGATAAGCTGATCATAAATCCACAATTCATCGGATCTCGGTAAACACACCGCAAAAGAGTATTACATCGAATAGATCTCCAAGAACACCAAGGAGAACATGGCATTGAGAATCAAAGAGAGAGAGAGAGAAGAAGCCATCTAGCTACTAGCTATGGACCCGTAGGTCTGCGGTAAACTACTCACGCTTCATCGGAAGGGCAATAGAGTTGATGTAGAAGCCCTCCATGATCGAATCCCCCTCCGACAGGGTGCTGGAAAAGGTATAGATGGGATCTCACGGGTACATAAGGTTGCGGCGGTGGAAAAGTGTATTCATGGATGCCTCTGTTGGTTTGGGGATATATGGGAATATATAGGCGTAGGAATTAGGTCAGGGAGCGCACGAGGGGCCCACAAGGGTGGGGGGCACACCCTCCGTCCTTGTGGCCACCTCGTGGCTCCTCCGACTTCGTCTCCAAGTCTCCCGGTTGTCTTTTGGTCCAAGAAAAATCATCGGGAAGGTTTTTGTCACGCCCAAGATGCGACCCTATCCTAAAGGAACTCGAAGGTCCCACCAAGGATAGAAGCGCATCTTGAAGACGCTTTTGCAAGGTGGATATCATTACATCAACATTACATAATAGCGAGGATACATCCAATACATACAATGTCACATGAATACAACATTACAACATAGATAAGATCAACATCTGACTATGGATGAAACATAAACAAAAAACTCAAACAATACCCACACTGCTAGCCCAGGCTGCCGACCTGGAACCTATCCCCTGATCGAAGAAGAAGCAGAAGGAGAACTCCAAAACAAGCAAACATCGCTCTCGCGTCATGATCATCGCATAACCTGTACCTGCAACTGGTGTTGTAGTAATCTATGAGCCACAAGGACTCAGCAATCCCATTACCATGGGTATCAAGACTAGCAAAGCTTAATGGGAAAGGAAGGGGTGAAGTGGTGAGGTTGCAGCAGCGGCTAAGCATATATGGTGGCTAACATACGCAAATGAGAGCGAGAAGAGAAACAAAGGAACGGTCGTCAACTAGTAATGATCAAGAAGTGATCCTGAACTCCTACTTACGTCAGACATAACCCAGAAACCGTGTTCTCCTCTCGATCAACCCCGAAAAGAGACACTCACGGTTACGCACACGGTTGGTGTATTTTAGAAGGGTTTACTTCAAGTTTACTACAACCGGATATTAACAAATTCCCATCTGCCACATAACCGCGGGCACGGCTTTCGAAAGTTCAAACCCTGCAGGGTGTCCCAACTTAGCCCATGATAAGCTCGCGATCAACAAAGGATATTCCTTCTCCCGGAAGACCCGATCAGTCTCGAATCCGGCTACAAGACATTTCGACAGCAATAAAACAAGACCAGCAAGACCGCCTGATGCGCCGACAATCCCGATAGGAGCTGCACATATCTCGTTCTCAGGGCAACACCGGATGAGACATCCTATGAGTAAAACCAACCCTCAAGTTTCCCCAAGGTGGCCCCGCATCTGCTCGTTTCGGGCCAACACTTAGAGAAGCATTGGCCCGGGGGCTAAAATAAAGATGACCCTCGAGAGAGCGACTCCCAAGGGAAAAGTAGGTGGTGGTGAGGCAAATGGTAAAACCAAGGTTGGGCCTTCTTTGGAGGAGTCTTATTCAAAGCGAACAGTCAAGGGGTCCCATAAATCACCCGACCGCGTTAGGGACGCAAAATCCGGGAACATAATACCGATATGCGGAAACTAGGGCGGCAAGAGTGGAACAAAACACGGGCATAAGGCCGAGCCTTCCACCCTTTACCAAGTATATAGATGCATTAATAATATAAGAGATATTGTGATATCCCAACAATAAACATAATCCAACATGGAGCAATCTTCATCTTCACCTGCAACTAGCAACGCTATAAGAGGGGCTGAGCAAAGCGGTAACATAGCCAAACAACGGTTTGCTAGGAAGGGTAACAACGGTTAGGGGTTATCATGCAATTTGGGAGGCTTGAGCAGCAAGTGATAGGTAGCGCAGCATAGCGAAAGAACGAAGCATCTAGCATAGCAATGATAGTAATGAGATCCAAGGTGACGGTCATCTTGCCTGAAATCCCGCAAGGAAGAAGAACGAGTCCATGAAGAAGATGAACGGGAGTATTCGAACGAATCCTCACAATCGCAACATTACCGGAACATGGAAGCAACACCGGAAAGAAACAAACAACATGGTAAATGCACAAGCAAGTATGATGCATGTCCGGTTTAATGAGGCATGGCATGGCAAAGTGCAACAAACAATGCTACAAGTTGAGTGGAGCTCAATATGCAAGGAGTTTCATATTGACAAAACACCACATTCGAGTTATTTAGTTCGCTCTCGTTTAGGTACACAACAATCTTAAATGTTGTTAAACATGGCAAGAGATGAAACATAAGTAAACTAACTATTTAGGCAAATTTAAATGAGGTCGGAAATAAGAAACAACAATTCCGGAAAATCCCCAAATGCATATTTTAGATTCGGTACTGTTCTGACCTAAAGCATATTTTAGAGTTGTTAAACATGCAAAGTAATGCTACCATGTTAAACTAGGCATTTTTTCACCCCATTTACATATAAAGTTTATTTAAAACCGAGCTACGGTTATTTAGTTATGAAATAAAGCATTTTAACATGGCATTTGAGCAAATTTAATCAAACAGCATGTTGAACATTTTTAACATAGATGAAAGTGGAATATTATGAAACTAGATGAAAATCTAAGCATTTTACATATTAAAATCATTTTAATCCGATGCACGGTTGGTGATTTATTAAATGCATGAATATGAGGGTGCAATCTGTAAACATGCAGTTTACTGGATAAATAGATAAATTCGCAGCAAGGAAAAAAAACATGCATGGGCCGAATCTACACAGGCTGGGCCAACAGAGGGGGGCTGCTCACCACGGCACTTGGGCCGGCTCGGTGGTCTTGCCCATGCGAAGGGCGCGGAGTGGGTCAAGTCAGCTGGGCCTTGACGATCCAAGGCAGGGGCGCAGTCAACGGGCGGCGAAGGGACAGCGAAGCCCTCTCGCCGATTCAGAGCGAGCAGAGGCTGGCGACGCTGGGACTTGGCGAAGGCGGAGCCTCTCCGGCAAGGCGAGGACGGGGAGAAGGCGACCTGATCCGGCGGCGGGAACGCGGTGCCTTGCCGGATCTGGCGGAGACGGCGACGAACGGAGCAGGGCGGCGGCGGGAGCTGCAAGGCCATGACGGGGAGAAGTCAGAGAAAAACAGAGAGGAAGGAGGGAAGGAGACGGGGCATGGTGCTGGACCCATGGCTGCCAGAGTCGCGCTCGCCGGCACGGAGGAGGAGGCCAGATTGGCAAGGTCCTCGAGACCCTGGGCTCGGGCGCTCGGCCTTGGGAGCGTCTGGGCTGAAAGGGCTCCGATGAGGCGAGGCACGGGAGGCCTCGGACGCCATGGCTTGGGGCACGAGGAGAGCTTGAGCGCGGGACTGCGAGGTCCTGCCGGGAGGGCGGCGGCTGGATCTGCACAGAGAGAACGGAGAGAGAGATGAGATCTGAGAGGAGGAAACCGGGGAAGGAGAGGGCGCGACGGGACCGGCCTGGTGGTGGTGCTGCTGCGGCGGCTCGAGGAGAGGGCGAGGAGATGCAGACAGCAGCGGCGCAGCTAGCACAGTGGCTCCGGGCGACGCGGAGGCTTGGCGCTGACTTGGCGAGGCGGGGCGAGGGAGGCCGGCCTGTTCTGCTGGTGCGCGCTGGACAGACGAGGACGCGGGGAAGCGGTCAGGTCCTGCGGGTCGGTTGCGGACGACGAGGGCTACGATGGCCGGCGAGGGTTGGTGGCGAGGTGCTCGGAGAGGAGCCGGCGAGTGCGCTGGTTCGGGAGCGAACTCTCCACGCCGGGCTCCGATCCAGCCGAACGGGAGGCAGAGGAGGCCCTCATGGCTGTTGGATGGATGGACCGGGAGGATGCATTGGTTGGGTGGCGGCGAAATCAAGGAGATGGTCGGGCCGCTGGTTGGATCTGGCAGAGAGGAAAATGAGGAGGAGGTGGATCTGGGAGGATCCCGATGGGGATTTTGTGGAGTGGCGGCGGCGATCGGCTGGGAGGATGGGACATCTCCTCAATTTTAGGGTTGGACAATATATATGATGAGGTGGATTAGGTTAGGGCTACTCATCCCTACGATCGTAATCGGACGATCGCGAATAAAATAGTTAGGGAGCCCAGTTGACAAAACGGAGATGTTTTGTAGATGTTTGGGGATGATCCGAACCCAACGGTGATGACTGTCCGGGTCGGGTTCGGGGGAGTTTCAGACACGCGCGCGAGGGGGCTGCGAGCTGGCAAGAGAGGTTAGGTGGTCGGACAAGAGGGAAACGAAAACACGGTTGGTCTCAGAACGGCCAACGAAGGCAAGGGGGGACGCGGCAACTACGAACGGGTGCAAGCTTTATGAAAACGATGCCAATGCAATGCGAATGATGCTATGAGATGAGATGCATGACATGAACACAATGCAAAACAACAGACAAAACCCAACCATAGAGGAAATAACATATCACATCTCTGGAAAAGGCAAGAGTTGGAGTTACGAATATGGAAAGTTGCATCCGGGGCGTTACAACACTCCACCACTACGAGAGGATCTCGTCCCGAGATCTAGGATGGCACCGGAGAGAAAAGGAAGAGGAAGATAAGAGGTAAAACTAAGTTGCTTCTTTGACGAACGAGTGAAACCATGAACCTTGAGAGGTTGAGCAATTTAAAAGAAAGAGTACAACAGAGATGAACGAGATTGCAAACAATCCTTAGAAAAGAGGAACAAGGAACATTACGAGAACTTGAAGGTTGCAAAGACATGAATCAAGAGTTTAATGGACAAGATAGAATTCGAAACCACTCCGGTTAAAACAAGATGAGAGAGGAAGAATTGATATAATTTGGGCAACACTCCGACTGAAAGAAGAAGGAAAACTTGATAATATGAAAATAACTTGAGGAGATGACACAACACTCCGGTTAAATGGATAAGCATGAAAAGAACACGATCCTCACAATTCGAGATGATGAGTGAAGAGAGCAACATCACCACGCCTCCGGAAGAAAGAATAGAAAATAGATCATTGAAATAAAAGAATGGAGAAGAAAATGCCAACTTCTACCACAATTGATTTTGGAAGGCATCCTTGCAAGAAGGTTAGAATATAGTTGGAATGAATAGAACGAAGAATGAAACCAACATCTCCTACCATAAATGAATTTGAACGAGCATCCTTACGAAGTAGGATTGAACGGAGTTGTTTGAAAAACAACAACGGTAAGAATAAGCTTGTAGCGGGCTTATGAAAACATCTCAAAATTATGAGGTGAGCTTCTGCCACCAACGGAAACAAATGATTGGATTGATATCAACAAGGAGACGAGAAACTTATTTCACCGGGAGGACAAATGAAGAACTTGGGTCATTTATAAGCACCATAAATAGCAACAATCCTTAGGGAAAGCTTTAGATGAAATATAACCCAAGATAACTCCAATGAAGAGATTGATGGATTTAAATACCTCATTCTTGACAACATGTGAATCATGAAGCACGAGAAGGAATTGCCAAGGATGACATAACACCATCTCAAAAGATAAGGTAGAAAGAATTGCACTTCGGAATGCAAGACAAAGAATACTTGAACTCCTCAAAACAAAACATGTGTTGAACACCATGTTTATTTTAGAGTGTAGCTTGGCGGATCATAACTTCGAGAGAAACTTGAAGAACAATTGAAGAATGAAAAGAATCCTTGATGAACCACCATGTAGAGCCTCCATGAAGAACTCCGGTAATGAAAGGATGATAAAAGAAAGATAAGTTGAAAACACAAAGTGAAGCATTGCGATGATTTAGATGGAGCTTTGTGATGAGATAAAGCAGCAAAAACTTGGAACTCCGGAAAAGAAAAGATGAACAACTTAGAACCGAGAAATGATATCATGAACAACTCCGGAATAAGGAGTTGAATCACCTCGAGGAAATAAGAATAATATTTATTGTATGCTTATCCTTCATCAAATTAAATTGATGACAAGCAATGGATTTGGCATACTACTTATTCCCGTAGAAAGGATTAAAGAGATATAGCGTAAACTTGAGAAGGTATTGATGGAACCACCGGTGGAATTTGGAAACAACGAATGAATTAATATGATAACGAAGGAAGTGAAATCTTGAACGAACCACCATAAGAATTGAAAATGAACGTAGAAAACGCACAATTCACCGAGAAGAATTGGAAAACGAATGAAGATGCTTGAGAGAATTTAGATACAAGAGAATGAAGAGATCATGAACTGATTAGAGGATATTTGAACGATTCGCCATTAAGGTTTGGAGAACGGTAGCTACACGCTGAGAATGAAGAATTATGACATGAAGGCCTTCGGAGGAAAGAAATGGAAACAACTCATGAAATGCTCTGGATGGGTGAAAAGAATTCCCACAATCGAAAACAATTATGAGAGGATGGCATCAAGCTAGAACCATGAATCTTGAAGAGAATGGAGCAAGATTTAAGAGAAACTCTTCTTCGGTCTTCAAATGTTGAGAATGACGATGAGAAACATCACCATGAATTATTGAGGCACTCCGGAATGAAAATTGGGAAGGTTAAACCAACGATGAAAAGAATTTGAAAGATCTTGGAGAAAGACATATGGCTGATGATAACCCATTCTTACGTCAAACTTTGAAAAGAATTTGAGAATAGTTCTAGGAAAATTAGAAGAGTCAGGTAAGATCCTGGAAAAAGACATGTGGGTTAGGGCCCACTCGAAAGAAACATTGTTGAAGGATTTTAAAGAGAGGTTGCACCGGTTGAATTAAATGGCTTGAATGAGATAACAACCTCAAAATAACTTGAACGGATCTGGAATGACAAGACGAGCCTTCTGAGTTATCTTCAACACTCCAGAACAAATGAATAGCGAGAAGTGAATGATTAAGAGGTGCATCGGCAAAAGAAAGCATTAGAAACGAGGAAAGGAATATGATGAATATCGAAAGCTTGAATTGGATCCACCAGAGAAGAAACAACAATGAAGGAAGATGAACTTGAAACTGTTGAGCATCTTCATGGGAAATCACCGGATAAGAACATTGAAAGAAAAAAAATGAAGAGACTTCCCACAAATAAAAGGATACATGATTAAGAAATCTGAGTCCTTGAAGAAAAAGGGTGGGAGGGCGGGAAAACAAAACAAATTGGGACGGATGAAACAAACACCGTTGAGAAAACTTAGAATTGATCTTGCAAACGTTGAAATGAACGGATCAACTTGAAGAGAAGTACGCCGGTTGGGAAAAGAATTAACATGACGACCTCGATGATCAAGAAGGATTAGTATTCACATAGCAATATGAGAACACCGTTTAGGGTAGGTATGGATTCAACATTTGACTTCGAAGCAACTCGAATACCACAAATAAAACAAAACAAAGGATTTGGCTTGCAGAATAAGCCGGAACAAATACATATGATAGAGATTTACCCAATATCATATCATGCATCTGTCGGAAAGATATTCTAGGAGCTACTTGAATTCCCACCTATAAACTCCCGAAACTTTCTGGTTATGCAATCAGGTGTTGGGGATACAGGGGACACAAAATATATCACCCAAACTAACAATACCTAGATCCAGCTGTATCCATCCGTCAACACATAACCAAGAAAACTCCGGAAATCGTGTACCTCAACCTTGAAAAGCATCCGTTATCGAAGTTATGGCAATACTCCCGAACTCGCCCAAAGATCGGGTTATCGGGTTATCTCACCAACAACTGTATAAAAGAGATTTTCGATGTCGGCAAAGCTTAGGTATTCCAGAACTGCAACGATAAAATTGTGACGGAAACACCTCGGAGCTCAACTCCCCGGGACACTGCCACAACCCCTAAATGTCAGGAGGCACCAAGAACAATGTTCTCGTCACAAGACTATCGGAACGATCCCAAGATACCCGCGTGATCCTAAAAAAAAATTTCGTGAAATTTGAGGAGAGGAAAGACAAAACATCTACGTCAGGAGGCCTCACCAGAGCGACGAAGGGACTGAGGAGTAAAAAGAATCCTACTCTCCGATATATATCATCCTAAGACTCAAAATAGTTTTCTTCTAGACTCAACAACGGCCAACAATCAAGGGGCTCGTATGGTCGGTCGAGGCTCTGATACCAACTTGTCACGCCCAAGATGCGACCCTATCCTAAAGGAACTCGAAGGTCCCACCATGGATAGAAGCGCATCTTGAAGACGCTTTTGCAAGGTGGATATCATTACATCAACATTACATAATAGTGGGGATACATCCAATACATACAATGTCACATGAATACAACATTACAACATAGATAAGATCAACATCCGACTATGGATGAAACATAAACAAAAAACTCAAACAATACCCACCCTGCTAGCCCAGGCTGCCGACCTGGAACCTATCCCCTGATCGAAGAAGAAGCAGAAGGAGAACTCCAAAACAAGCAAATATCGCTCTCGCGCCATGATCATCGATAACCTGTACCTGAATCGGTGTTGTAGTAATCAGGAGCCACAAGGACTCAAGCAATCCCATTACCACGGGTATCAAGACTAGCAAAGCTTAATGGGAAAGGAAGGGGTGAAGTGGTGAGGTTGCAGCAATGCTAAGCATATATGGTGGCTAACATACGCAAATGAGAGCGAGAAGAGAAACAAAGGAACGGTCGTCAACTAGTAATGATCAAGAAGTGATCCTGAACTCCTACTTACGCCGACCTAACCCAAAACCGTGTTCTCCTCTCGATCAACCCCGAAAAGAGACACTCACAGTTACGCACACGGTTGGTGTATTTTTAGAAGGGTTTACTTCAAGTTTACTACAACCGGATATTAACAAATTCCCATCTGCCACATAACCGCAGGCACGGCTTTCGAAAGTTCAAACCTGCAGGGTGTCCCAACTTAGCCCATGATAAGCTCTCGCGATCAACGAAGGATATTCCTTCTCCCGGAAGACCCGATCAGTCTCGAATCCGGCTACAAGACATTTTGACAGAATAAAACAAGACCAGCAAGACCGCCCGATCGCCGACAATCCCGATAGGAGCTGCACATATCTCGTTCTCGTGGCAACACCGGATGAGACATCCTACGAGTAAAACCAACCTCAAGTTTCCCCAAGGTGGCCCTCATCTGCTGCGTTTGGGCCAACACTTAGAGAAGCATTGGCCCGGGGGGGCTAAAATAAAGATGACCCTCGAGAGAGCGACTCCCAAGGGAAAAGTAGGTGGTGGTGAGGCAAATGGTAAAACCAAGGTTGGGCCTTGCTGGAGGAGTCTTATTCAAAGCGAACTGTCAAGGGGGTCCCATAAATCACCCGACCGCGTTAGGGAGGCAAAATCCGGGAACATAATACCGATATGACGGAAACTAGGGCGGCAAGAGTGGAACAAAACACCAGGCATTAGGCCGAGCCTTCCACCCTTTACCAAGTATATAGATGCATTAATAATATAAGAGATATTGTGATATCCCAACAATAAACATAATCCAACATGGAGCAATCTTCATCTTCACCTGCAACTAGCAACGCTATAAGAGGGGCTGAGCAAAGCGGTAACATAGCCAAACAATGGTTTGCTAGGAAGGGTAACAACGGTTAGGGGTTATCATGCAATTTGGGAGGCTTGAGCAGCAAGTGATAGGTAGTGCAGCATAGCGAAAGAACGAAGCATCTAGCATAGCCATGATAGTAATGAGATCCAAGGTGACGGTAATCTTGCCTGAAATCCCGCAAGGAAGAAGAACGAGTCCATGAAGAAGATGAACGGGAGTAGTCGAACGAATCCTCACAATCGCAACATTACCGGAACATGGAAGCAACACCGGAAAGAAACAAACAACATGGTAAATGCACAAGCAAGTATGATGCATGTCCGGTTTAATGAGGCATGGCATGGAAAAGTGCAACAAACAATGCTACAAGTTAAGTGGAGCTCAATATGCAACGAGTTGCATATTGACAAAACACCACATTCGAGTTATTTAGTTCGCTCTCGTTTAGGTACACAACAATCTTAAATGTTGTTAAACATGGCAAGAGATGAAACATAAGTAAACTAACTATTTAGGCAAATTTAAATGAGGCTGGAAATAAGAAACAACAATTCCGGAAAATCCCCATATGCATATTTTAGATTCGGTACTGTTCTGACCTAAAGCATATTTTAGAGTTGTTAAACATGCAAAGTAATGCTACCATGTTAAACTAGGCATTTTTCCACCCCATTTACATATAAAGTTTATTTAAAACCGAGCTACGGTTATTTAGTTACGAAATAAAGCATTTTAACATGGCATTTGAGCAAATTTAATCAAACAGCATGTTAAACATTTTTAACATTGATGAAAGTGGAATATTATGAAACTAGATGAAAATCTAAGCATTTTACATATTAAAATCATTTTAATCCGATGCACGGTTGGTGATTTATTAAATGCATGAATATGAGGGTGCAATCTGTAAACATGCAGTTTACTGGATAAATAGATAAATTTGCAGCAAGGAAAAAAAACATGCATGGGTCGAATCTACACAGGCTGGGCCAACAGAGGGGGGCTGCTCACCACGGCACTTGGGCCGGCTCGGTGGTGCGGCTTCACGCGAGCCGGGCGCGAGTGGGTCAAGTCAGCCGGGCCTTGACGATCTGAAGGCAGGGGCGCAGTCAACGGGCGGGCGAGCGGGACAAGCGAAGCCCCTCTGCTCGATTCAGAGCGAGTAGAGGCTGGCGACGCTGGGACTTGGCGAAGGCGGAGCCTCTCCGGCAAGGCGAGGACGGGGCGAAGGCGACCTGATCCGGCGGCGGGGACGCGGTGCCTTGCCGGATCTGGCGAAGACGGCGACGAATGGAGCAGGGCGGCGGCGGGAGCTGCAAGGCCATGACGGGGAGAAGTCAGAGAAAAACAGAGAGGAAGGAGGGAAGGAGGCGGGGCATGGTGCTGGACCCATGGCTGCCGGAGTCGCGCTCGCCGGCACGGAGGAGGAGGCCAGATTGGCAAGGTCCTCGAGACCCTGGGCTCGGGCGCTCGGCCTTGGGAGCGTCTGGGCTGAAAGGGCTCCGATGAGGCGAGGCACAGGAGGCCTCGGACGCCATGGCTTGGGGCACGAGGAGAGCTTGAGCGCGGGACGGCGAGGTCCTGCCAGGAGGGGCGGCGGCTGGATCCTGGTACAGAGAGAACGGGAGAGAGAGATGAGATACAGAGAGGAGGAAACCGGGGGAAGGAGAGGGCGCGACGGGACCGGCCTGGTGGTGGTGCTGCTTGCGGCCGGCTCGAGGAGAGGGCAGAGGAGATGCAGACAGGCAGCGGCGCAGCTGCACAGGGCTCCGGCGACGCGGAGGCTTGGCGCTGGACTTGGCGAGGCGGGGGCGAGGGAGGCCGGCCTGTTCTGCTGGTGCGCGCTGGACAGACGAGGACGCGGGGAAGCGGTCAGGTCCTGCGGGTCGGTTGCGGACGACGAGGGCTACGATGGCCGGCGAGGGTTGGTGGCGAGGTGCTCGGAGAGGAGCCGGCGAGTGCGCTGGTTCGGGAGCGAACTCTCCACGCTCGGGCTCCGATCCAGGCCGAACGGGGAGGCAGAGGAGGCCCTCATGGCTGTTGGATGGATGGATCGGGAGGGATGCACTGGTTGGGTGGCGGCGGAAATCAAGGGAGATGGTCGGGCCGCTGGTTGGATCTGGCAGGAGAGGAAAATGAGGAGGGAGGTGGATCTGGGAGGATCCCGATAGGGATTTTGTGGAGTGGCGGCGGCGACTGGCTGGGAGGATGGGACATCTCTCCTCAATTTTAGGGTTGGACAATATATATACAGTAGGTGTATTTGGTTAGGGGCTACCTCATCCCTACGATCGTAATCGGACGATCGCGAATAAAATAGTTAGGGAGCCCAATTGACAAAACGGAGATGTTTTGTAGATGTTTGGGGATGATCCGAACCCAACGGTGATGACTGTCCGGGTCGGGTTCGGGGGAGTTTCAGACACGCGCGCGAGTGGGCTGCGAGCTGGCAAGAGAGGTTAGGTGGTCGGACAAGAGGGAAATGAAAACACGGTTGGTCTCAGAACGGCCAACGAAGGCAAGGGGGGACGCGGCAACTACGAACGGGTGCAAGCTTTATGAAAACGATGCCAATGCAATGCGAATGATGCTATGAGATGAGATGCATGACATGAACACAATGCAAAACAACAGACAAAACCCAACCACGGAGGAAATAACATATCACATCTCCGGAAAAGGCAAGAGTTGGAGTTACGAATATGGAAAGTTGCATCCGGGGCGTTACAGTTTTATTCCGTTTGGACTCTGTTTGGTATATTCCTTTTCTGCGAAACTCAAAAACAGGGAAAAAACTGGAACTGGCACTGGGCTCTAGGTTAATAGGTTAGTCCCAAAAGAATATAAAATAGCATATTAATTCATATAAAACATTCAAAACAGATAATATAATAGCATGGAACAATAAAAAATTATAGATACGTTGGAGACGTATCAACTGACACCACATGATATATGACCATGTACTCTCCAAGATTATGACATTCCGACTTTCTGTCACTTTTGCAGATTCTCCATGGTCAACTCTCATCTATCTGACATGTCAAACTAGGTAGATCTAGTCATCAACTTGAACCTGGTACTCGCCAACACTGCTTCATCACCATCTCCACACTTTGTTTGACCACATGCCTGACCACCAGTGTCATGATCTGTCACTATGCCCCGTGCTTACTGCATTCCTCGTGGCTATTATCGCGTCGATCCTCTGCTGTCCCGGTCGAGTATCTTGGGTTGCGAACCCACACCACCTCAATCCCCACTATAGAGAACCACCGATTATCACGACCGATGCCGAGTTTCACGTATCCCTCGGACCACTAGGTCCCAGCCCGAACAACATGCCCCTCTCTTTATCTCACTGAATTAGGCTTTGAGTCTCCGTGCACTTGTGTTGTAGACCCTCCATCAACACCGAGTGAAGTTTTTCATCAGACCCTAGCTCCACCTTCGACATGACTCCATGGTAGATGGTCAGTCCACCCTCATGCTCGTCAACTTCAAGCTCTCATATGTACGCCATCTTGAATCAACCACGCGCCATCGTCATGTCAAAGCGCATAAGCCCTCAGGCCTGCACCACATGTTGCCACCCCCAGAAGGCGGCCACCATCCGCACTATGCTCCGATTTTGTCATCGCTAAAATCACCACCTTTCCTATTTCGATCGACATCCCTGCCGATCCGCCAAACTGTCCAAGTCACCGCCTTATAGTGTGACCCCAGTTGAACTTGTCAGACTGCACCAATGTTCCACCTTGCATTGTATCAGCCCAACATATTATTACTCGACGCCTTGTAAAACATGATCCTTGCATGGCATGTTGTTGGCTCCTCCGATCTTTACTTTTACGTTGTCGTCCTACCTCACAAGCCCAATTATCTAGACCCATGTAGCATTTTCCATGTGTATCTAGAAGAACCAATCAACTGATCTAACACAGGCCACATAATGCTCACATCATGCACGACATATCCTCGATTTGCTAGATCTTTACATCAGAAAGCTAAGCAACGTACCATATATGCCTCTTATTTGCCAACCTTATTTTCCTTTTGTTCAAACAAATCTCAGTTTTTAGGGGCCCCAAACAAATCTCGTATGCTACAGCAGGGGTCTCCTTGCCACGCATCCTGATATTGCTTCTATTTTGTCTAAATATTCAGTTAAGACCATTCCAAGGCTCCTTTTCGTCATGCATAAACTAAACCGACAACTAAGATAAGCACGGAAATGAAAGCTTCGATAAAAATGGATACACCCAATACATCAAAACTCATTGTCCAAGGGTATAGAAAGACGGTTTCCACATCAGAAACAACAAAAACGAGTTGCTGCCACACATCAGCACATGGTCTTCCGGCCTACAACAACCACTCCTGGGCCGCCACAACGGTATGTGGGCTGCCTACAATGCGCCTCGGTAGTGGCGGCGCCGGGATGTGGCCGAGCCCCACTGCCCCAGGCTGTGTGTGTACATTGTAGCATTATGGCTACAATGTCTGCTAAGTGTACAAAGGGAGTTGCCCTCACGCCCCAAGCAGCAGCCCAGTCTGCTTGGGCCTATCTCCGCCATTGCGCCTCGGCTCTGTTTAGCACTTGGGCCACACCTCCCTGCACTTAGACCGCGTCAGGCACCAGCATGGACCTCAACATCCCCACCTGGCCACAATGATATATCCCGCCTCAATCTGACTTCCCATCAGTGCCAGCACACATGCGCTTATGGTCCAGTTCCTTTGAGCAGATTATAGATAATCTCAGTCTGGAACTCGCATCAATTTTATTTTGTGAATTGATCATTTTTTAAATCGATTTTATTTTGTGAATGTGGACAGTGGATTCAAGTTGTTTTAGAACATTTGAAGGGTTTCCTTGACATATAAAATTCAGGCATTGTTCGCTTAATCAACTCAAATTAGTAGTTTTAAAATGTAAAAGTTTCAGGCAGTCCACCACTTTACTTATGTTTTGTTTCAAAAGCTCTGCTATGCGAACCATGTAGTATTCATTTGATCCTAATATAATTAAGTTCTTGAACACGACTTTTAGCTCCTTTATATGACTCTTTCAAGAGGGAGTATTAATTATTCATTTTGTGTATACAGATTCTTTGTCTGTTATCTGTGTCTTTGAAAATAAAATTGATGATTTTCCTATTGGAAAACAAAAAATCAAAAAGTATTTACCTTGATTTTTCCTCTAATGCATTACGTCGTCTGGGGCTTGATCTAGCTCTAGCAGAACTGCTCTGTGTCCTTTTAATTTACATTATGTCATTATTGTCATGATTTTTCTATGTTCAATGAAAATGCTGCATTTTTAATTTGCATTTATGTCGGTGTGCCATGATTAACTCACATGAGCTTTATAATGTGTGGGCCATATAGTCCAAACTGGAGATAAAATAAAAATAGATGCATGACTAGGATCCATTTTGAACCAATGTTTGATATTGTAGTCCTAGTTCAAGAATTGACATCAAGGCGGTCTGATTTTCAGTTTGGTAGAACACCACTATAATTTTGTTAGTCAGTTATCTTAATTGACTATGGATTATTATAGAAGCTATACTTGCTATCATGTTATCAGCAATCCTTGTTTCTGATAAGTTTTATTCCTTTGTTTAGATTTTGTTATTTGTTCAAGAGAAAAGGTTCGTTTTAGAAGTGTTTAGCAGAACGAAAAGATTAAACATGTACATATATTATGATTCTCTTATATACTTGCCTCAAGTGCAGCCTAATGATGTCATCAATTTATTTCCAGATGGTTTTGGGGGCCTCATGTGCTCTTTTTAGTCCCAAGTAAATTTGAGAACATCAATGTAAGTTGTCTCTGCCATGCTCAATTTTTGATAAAATAGAATGTTCAGTTGTAAACGGAATGTTTGTAATGATGAAACTTGCATTATAATTGTCCTGCTGCATCGAAATATTGCTCAGCTCGACGATGATTGAACAAGAGGTCATCGATATGGTAAAAAAAGTTCTATGTTGCCATCACTTTTAGTAGCTCATTGACTTAGGTCTTTGTGTTTACAAATTCATCTATTTCCGATAGCTCCATTGATTAGTTCCAATTAGTGTTTACTTACTAGAAACTATAATAGAATTCCGTATGTGTAATTTATGAAGTACTCCCTCTGGTCCTTTTTTGTTTGCGCATAAAAAATCCGTTTTCCCGCAGTGGTCTGCACGTTGGCACCTTTTGACTACTCTTTCGAACTGTACCCCTCCCCTTTCACATCCCCTTCCGCTTACGCAGCAGCGCGCAATAATACTAGCTTCTCATTAGTAATTGCAGCCACCATCCGTCTATAGTCAAACCTTGTTTATATTTTCCACTAAACTAGGAGGTAATCCAAACAAAATAAGTTTCTACATAATGTTCATCAAAATGGTACCTCAACGATAAACAAACCCACCCCAGTTTGAGACCTGATATGTTGTTTCTTTGCACTAATTAGACTATAAAACAACTTAGTACAAAAAATCAAAAGTAAAATCCTTGAGTCAACATTCACAGCAATAAGGAACATCGTATATGATAATACCTTGATAATGCACAATAGAACATTATATTACTACCATTTTCTTTCTTTAGTGCGGCCATATATGCTCTAGCTAATGAGATACCTTTCCAGGTTTCCTTACTCAGAGACGAGCGAGGAAAGCTAACAGACTGTGTAGGCTGCATATACTAAACTAGAACTAAAAGATAAGCTGTCTTATGATTACAAGCTTACCCTGGGTTGATGCAACACTGTGTACTCCTTGGATTGCTTGCTTTCTAGAAAATGCGAGAAAAAATACTGTCAAGAGACAAGCTGCATTACGGTATGGCTTTTCTCCCTTCTGTCATTTCCTTTTTTTGTTGGGATTGATCCATAGTTAATTAATTTGTTACTGTTCAGTTGAGCAGTGCCCAATTTTATTGAGAGTAGGTTAAACTTGTATTGACAATAAGATTGAGCAAGCCTTGGCTTATAGATCCTATATTTTGCATAGAGTCTTTGACCAGCATTGGTGACCCTCCCAAGTTTAGCATATACATGACTGGTTTCAGCGGTATTATTCTGTTTGTGCATACATATCTGACATGTGTACGCTATATAGATGAACACTCAACACACACTATAGTCTAATGTAATCATGTAATGCAGTGGGTTGCATGTGTCTCGTTTTGCTGATCGTTTCATCGTAATGTGGGTTTACCAATTCATTTTTATAAGTATTTTGATGAATATTTTGTAATAGAATCTAAATTTATGCCATTAGGATTAAGCTCAATGATGGTGGCGTTGTAGTGAACACGGATATTGTTTTTCAGGGGACACCGGAAGGACTTGCGCTGGATCATGATGAGTGGGCACGTCCTGAACGCATATCTGCACCCACTTTAAAAAAAATCATTTTAAGTACGTTTTAAAATGTCAAAAATTTCAGAAGAAAATTTCACGCACAAATATTCACAAATCTGTGTGCGCGGTACAGAGTTTTGTGAAAAAATGTCTTTTTGTTCTATCTCCGTAAAAAAGGCAAATTTTAGTTCTTCAAAATAGCGTTCCACGACACAATTTTTTGTCTTTTTTGCACATGCCACAAAAAAGTTATTTTTTCGTGAAACTTTATGCACGCACATAGAACATGAAAACGTACCAGTGCAACTTTTTCAGATTTTTAGCAACTAAAATGTTTTTTTTAAATGGATTCATATGTACCTGGGTTCGTCCATGCACTTCCCGGATCATCATGCACCACTAATGTCTTCCAATGGCTTCTAGAACAACCCAGAGAAGGATGCGTCCAGCCAGTGCCACGTTGCTCGGGCTACAACACAACACCACATCCTGAGGTCTTTTATGGGTGTTGTGTTTTTATCTCTCTTGCCCCATAGAACAATCGTTGCACTTTATCTATACAAGTTTTGAAACTTGTTTCAAGAACTCGAAGTTTTTTTTTTATATTATAAATTAAATATGCTTGCTAGGCTTATATCCCATAGCTTGGTAAGATCTGTAGATTGGTTAAAGTGATTTCTAAAATACATATTGTGCTTTAGTTTATTAGAGCAAGTATACTAGATCCTAATCAGCAGGCTATAAGATATTCCACATCAGCAAAATCTTAGTAGAGGAGAGAGAAGACAAGAGAGAGAGAATGGAGCGGGCGCTTCATATAGCACCGGGCCATAGCACAATCTACGATGAAACCGAGCTAGCATGCAGCCCGTTGCAAGACTAAAGGCATGTGCTTATTTCTACTAGCCAATTACAATGCATTTTCTTTGCCCATCCCTTTATGCAAGCATTGAATATTATAGCTCATCTTCAGCCAGCTTATTATATAAGTACTTTTATAGGAAGGCTACAGCAGATGTGGCACTGGTATATAGCTGGAAGCAGGCTCTTCTATTAGCCATGCTTTTATGGGCATACGAGTAAATTATGGCTAAACGTCCTCAGACGATTGTAACCGCGGCAGATTTGGTGTTTTCCCACTCGAATATCAGAGGGATGCAGATTGGCATGGGGAATGTCCTCGGCCGACCCGCCACATCATCAAACTCCCTACAAGGCTATAGCGCTGGCCTGGATTTTGGTTTGCTGGTGCTTTGCCTTTTCCGTCGATGTGCGTCTCGGCGGCACTAGCGGTGGATGGCGATTTTAGATTTGGTTGTTTGCAGGGACCCCGAGGGACTTACTTGTAATATTCTCTTTCAGGGTATTATTTCTGCAAAATTTTCTCGACACATGTTATGTTCCGGTCCGCATGTATGTATGTTGTATCATATTTTATTGATTAATATAATATGTGCGGTCCAAACAGAATTCTATCTTTTCAATGCCAAAGGAACGCATGGGTCCATTGCGTTTTTTCGAGGGAGAAAAAACCACACCATGTATCGATTCATACTCTTGTCAACAATGAAGAAAGAAAAAATTGATTCGGACGAGCCAACCACTGCCACACCGCCATCTGGCCGATGGTTATCCGTTGCACCACGACCTAGTAGCCCTCGCCGCTATGCGCCGCCTCTGCGAAGTTCACCGGCAGCTCTCGCAAAAAAAAAAAAAAAAAAAGCTCACCGGCAGCAACTCCAACGAGAGCGAGCCAACGCCCAGTGAACCATGCCAGATCCTCTTGATCCGGCACACCTCGCTGCTGCCGAGTTGCACTATCCCGCCCCTGCCGCCACATCCCATTCACATGCAAGTGCCGGATCATTGTGTGGTGAGACTCCCACCGCCGTCGAGGGTCCTGGGCGAGGTCGATCCACGCACCGGCCACTCGCCAGAAGCACCGGCGCAGCGAGCATCAGTGGCGTCGGCACATCGCCCTGTAACTCCGCCACCAGACGGCACCGCTGTGCATCCTGATGGCGCCCAACCCGGCTGCTCCTCCGTGGGGTCCCGAGTGATCACCGCGTCGCACGCCGGCGAGCCAGGCCCTCGCGCCGCCACCACGTCACCACTGTGCCGCCTGATGGCCTCCACCCCGGCGTAAACTATGCCACATTATAGCGATGCGTCCCGTCGCTGTCGACCCTCCGAGAAACAGCCCGCGACGCGTCGCCAAAGCTCACCTCGTGCTGCAGAGCGCTCTCCCTGTGCATCACCAGCGACTCATGAGACCCTAAAGTAATCAACCCGGGAACCTCCATGTCGCGGCGCCACGTCTTGCATTGAATGTTGTAGACGTCGATCCAGGTCTTAAAGTGGAGGAAAATCTCCTCGCCCTCCCCAACGCCCTCCACCACCTCCACCTCCACCTCCGTGGCCGCGTTGAACGTCCAGCATGACACAAAACTGATCCGTTCTTTGCGCCGCCAGCTGCTCCGCCGCACGGTGGCGCAGTAGCTGTCGAGCACCCACACGTCCATGCTGCTCATCGATGGAGCCACAGAGAAGATGCAGAGCTTGCCACCGGACCGCGCACCCAGTCGCACCTTGGTTAGGTCCGCTGGTCCACGCCCGAGCTCCGGCGCCTCTATCTGCCGGAACCTATCCTGTGACGACGTGTCGAACGCGAGGATACGCAGCGTTCCCGAGCCCGACAGTGCCAGCCAGTGCAGGTTGCCGCGTAACCCGACGCAGCGGGCGTTGCGGTTGCTGCTTATAAAGATCTTTGACGGCTGCGCATCATCCGTGGGGCTTGCTTCCTCGAGCTCGAGGGGAATCTCACGCCAGGCCATATCGTCTCCAACCCTTCCGATCAAGAAGGTCGTCGGGGCCATCAGGTGATCGTTTACAACTTCGCCGGAACCGTGGACGAGGTGGAAGGCCCCTGTGGTCGGGTGCGCGTAGCCGCCAATGATCTTTCCGCGGTCGGCCGGGGGGGACACGGTGGCGCAGGCCTTGGTGACTGGATTCCAGAGCAAGTACTGCTCCACGTGGTAGCGCAACGGCCGCGTCTTCCATTTCCAGACCCCGCGCTCTATGCACAGCACCCCGTCCCACGAACCAAGGACGGTCGTAACGATGCTGGAAAGCGAGTCGGATATGAGCCGGACTTCCTGCGGACACGGCGGTCGGCGGCGCCAGCGGAGGAAGAAGTCGAAGACGACGCGGGTCCTGCTGACAAGCGTTGGCGTTGTGCCTTCCAAGGCGTAGGTATAGTCGGTGCGGAATTCAAACCCCAGACGATCCGCCGTCACCGTGGCGACGGCGGCCGGGCGTCTGGCGAGGGCCATGTCGAAGCTGGCGTGGGAGATGGCAGAACGCCAGGCCCTGCAGACGGCGCGGCAGCGGGCGATGGAGTGGGCTGGCAGGCGGACGACGATCTCCATCAACACGTCATCGGGCAGATCGCTGAGAGCGGGCATCGTCGCGGTGGGGGATCGTGATCAAGAGCGCGACCGACCGTCCGTGGTTCCTGCGACTACTTATGTCCGGCCTCCTTGCTCAACACGTTGGTCCATGTGGCCTGCGCCTTGTCGTTTCTCTCGCGACTTCCTACACAGATAGTAGTATGTATCCAGCTGACATAAAACAGAGGCCCGTGCAATTTCCATAAGCCGGTTTGCCTTGTCAACAAAAAACATAACTTCCCAAGCCGTCCAAAACAGCTACTCCCTCCGTTAGGGCATCTCTCCAAGGCTGACCCATAAATCGAACACCGCATCCGTCCGCGAATCGAGAGATCAGTCCACGAACACTGATGCGGGAGCCGGTCATCCAAAATTAAGCACTATATTTATGCGGTAAAGGGCAATTTAAAATTCAAATACGTCTGATCCATATCGTGCGCAGGATCACATCACTGGCCATACACAACTAAAAAAAGGCAGGTATACTTAGTTTTTACATGTCCGGTCACAAAAAAATATCAGTCTGGTAATCCGTGCAATTTTTTTTGGATTTTTTGCCCTACCGGACCTTCAATTGGAGCCTCCACGCTCAATCTGATGTCGCCGCCGTGTAGGCCACTTCCTTCTCCGCCCCCTTCTCCGCTGCCTCCATCTCCTCTTGCTCCGCCCTCTCCAGCTCATCCTTTTGCCGCTGCAACATATTGAAACAGACGGCTTGCATGCTTATTCTTGCGTCGTCATCCAAATCCGCCACCTTCAAGGTGATCATTTTTGCGTCCTCTGAAGCAGCTGCGATCTCCACCTTCTTCTCCTCAAGCATGTCCTCCTTCTCTTTGATCAAGCATTAATGAATAGTCATGATCAGACAGAACAGTAAATGTATTCCCAACTTTTGATTCTCTTCATGCATGCTCGTTATATTTCTAGCTATAATAGATCGGTTAATTTTGCAGCAAACGCATATTTAGAGACTAATATTCAGGGTTGTGTTATGGCTGCATTCGCATACTATTGTTCTCCAACATGTTTTTTGACAATGAAAGGATTAAACATCAGTCATGAACATCGTTGTATGAACTACTTAGCAATAATGATCATTCTTAACCTTGTTTTCCACTTTGTTTGGTGATTGCAGTACAAATTCTCGCCACAATGCAAAGGTGGACAGCTTAGACGTTTAATCATATTGTTCTGCTCAACGGGGACACTATGTATTTCTCGGACTACTACTTGAACACGCCCTTCCAAGTTTTTTTTTGCAGGGAATTTAGAGCTTTATTCAAACAAAAGCGTTCTCTGAACAGTCAGCAATAAGGTTGCTGATCAGGAAGCTGGGAGTCCCCGTAAGCCAGCTTTCGGTGCCAGTCACCGTGCAAGCATACTTTGCACAAAGATGAGCTGGACCATTGGCTGATCTACTTACATGTTGGATTACAAAAGAACGAAAACTAGCAGAAAGCTCTTCAATTTCTAAGATAACTGGTGCCACAACTGATCGACTGTTGCGACGAGTGTTCTAGAGGTTGACCATCTCCAGGCTATCGGTCTCGACCACCACACGCGTAAACCCTCTGAGATTTGCAAAAATTACTCCATCCCGAACTGCAAGGGCCTCCGCTATCATGGGGTCAGTAACTCCAGGGTGTGGTTTACACCAAGCACCTAACAGGGCTATGGATGATCTTGCAACACCACCAGCTCCACTTTTGCCTTCGTCATGAACGACCGTTGCATCGGTGTTTATCTTAACTTGATCTGATTCCGGAGGTCGCCACCCATGCCCTGGCAAGACATTTGTGTGCTGTACGGGAATATCAAGCAGGGCGATAGCTTCTCGAGTAAGCCTGATCGAGTTGGCCGGGTCCAGTTTATCCCCATCATGCGTCCATCTGTTCCGGGAAGTCCAAATGGACCACATCACAGTGATTATCGTTGCTCATTCTCTTGCTGAGAACCTTGGTTCACATACAATATCAGCTGCCCAAGTTGTGGGATGAAGGCGAGGTAGTTTGACATCCAGTAGCTTGCGCGCTTCGTCCAAAAAACCTCGAGCATGTGAACAGGATATGAGTGCATGCTGTAGATCTTCTTCATGTGATTGACAAAGCTTGCATGTACTGATAACTCTAATATGTCGATGCTTTAGTGTGCATTCATCTGGCAGTATTCCACGGAATACCCTCCACCAGAACACGCGCACTTTAGGTACCACCTTGAGAGACCAGAGAGCTTTCCACAACTGTTGTTTATTAGTTGAAGCTTCTGTAACCGGCCCTTCTTCTCGAGCTTGATGCTCTTTCTGAATCACTAGAGCTCGGTACGCTGACTCAACAATGTAGTTACCTATCCTCTCATGTGCCCATGCCATTGTATCTGCACCCCCTCCGCGCCGTAGAGGGATATTCAGTATAGCCTCTGCATCCGGTGCGATAAAGTTCTGCCGAACAAGATCCTGTTTCCAGGACCAGTTATCTACATCAATCGGGTCACTGACTAGTGAGATAGTACGCCCTTCCAAGTTTTAACATTGATATTTCTATCCATAGAATGAAGAATAGTGAGTTTCGTCTACAGATAACCAAACTGAAACGTGTTTGTCTCTGAAACTCTGTCAAGGTAAAGACATTCCTCTTTGTCTTTCATTGATTCAAGTAGCAGGAAAAGGCCTTCTTACTCTTTACACACATTTGCTATTTTTCGGAACCAGGTGGAAGTACCCTCCACATATGTCATTAAAGTAAAAATGGTAGCGCCCTCTATTTCCACTCTTACTCACACTATCCTATTGCATGGAAACTAATTTACCATTTTGAATATTAGGTGTATCCTATTCCTATGTAAAATAGGAAGCAGGTCTGCCACGCACCCTTGTTTCTATTCTATAATCCCACCAGAAAGAACTCTTCTCGACGAAGAAAAAAAACATCCATGATTGAGTGTTGCTACTTGTGAGCTGCGTTGAGATTTTCCCCGAAGAGGAAGGATGAAGCAATATAGTAGCTGATAAGTATTTCCCCCAGTGAGAACCAAGGTTATCGAACCAATAGGAGAATCACAAATCCTATTGAACAGTACCCGCGCAGAAAAGAGCAAATACTTGTACCCAACGCGGGCAAGAGGGTTATGAATCCCCTCGAACTCATTACATGCAAGGATTAAATCTGATAATGGTAGATAGAAAAATTGCAAAATAAAAGAAAAGTAAATAAATTGCAGCAAGGTATTTTTGGTTTTATTAATATGATTAAGATAGACCCGGGGGCATAGTTTTCACCAGAGGCTTATCTCTCAAAACAATAGCATACGGCGGGTAGACAAATGACTGTTGGACAACTGATAGAAAAGCGCATAGTTATGATGTTATTCATGGCAATGATCATGTATATAGGCATCACATTTGTGATATGTAGACCGAAACGATTCTGACTCTACTAGTATTACTCCACTTCGAGAGCGCTTCTATGCTTGCCTCTCTACGCATTAAGTTCATAACAAACAGAGTAATGCATGAAGTATGATGACATGATATAGACAAATACTCAAGCAATATAAATAAACCCGTCGTTTTACCCTTAATGGCAATAATACAATATGTGCCTCACTGCCCCTTATTTCACAACGTGATGACACCGTAAGATTGAACTCATCACAAAGCACCTCCCCCACTGAAGATAAATCAATCCAGTTAGCCAAACCGAATGGATAGATCGGAGAGAGATACAAAGCTATAATGATCATGCATAATAAAGTTCAGGAAAGACTCAATTACTTATAATGAATAATCTGATCATAAATCAACAATTCATCGGATCCCAACAAACACACCACAAAAGAACATTACATCGGATATAACTCCAAGAACATCGAGGAGAACAATGTATTGAAGATCAAAGAGAGAGAAGAAGCCATCTAGGTACTACCTATGGACCCGTAGGTCTGTGGTGAATTACTCACACATCATCGGTAGGGCCGCAAGATTGATGTAGATGCCCTCCGTGATCAATTTCCCCTCCAGCAGAGTACCAGAAAAGGCCTCCAGATAGGATCACGGAACAACAGAAGCTTGCGGTGGCGGAAAAATTGTTTCGGGTGACTCTCTGTTGGTTTGGGAATATTTGGGAATTTATAGAGGTGGGATTAGGTCAAACAGAGATGTGTGGGACCCACGAGCATAGCCCCCCCTGGGGGGTGAGCTCGTCGCTCTCCCGTAGATGTTCCGGCCTCTTCCAGAACGCTCTAGTGTCCCTTCTAGTCCAAATAAAATCACCGTAAAATTCCATCGTGTTTGGACTTCGTTTGGTACCGATTTTCTGAAAAGTCAAGAACAAGCAAATAACAACAACTGACATTGGGCACTAAGTTAACAGGTTGTCCCAAAAAATGATATAAAATTGCATAAAAAGTGTCCAAGATTGGTAATATAATAGCATGAAACAATAAAAAATTATAGATAAGTTGGAGACTGATACGTCTCCAATGTATCTATAATTTTTTATTGTTCCATGCTATATTATATTCTGTTATTGACATTATCGGGCTTTATTATACACTTTTATATTATTTTTGGGACTAACCTATTGACCGGAGGCCCAGCCCAGAATTGCTGTCTTTTGCCAATTTCAGAGTTTCGCAGAAAAAAGAATATCAAACGGAGTCCAAACGGAATGAAACCTTCGGGAACGTGATTTTCGGAACGAACGTGATCCACAGGACTTGGACCCTACGTCAAGACATCAACCAGGAGGGCACGAGGTAGGGGCATGCCCCCCCCAGCGCGCCTCCACCCTCGTGGGCCCCATGTTGCTCCACCGACGTACTTCTTCCTCCTATATATACCTACGTACCCCCAAACCACCAGATACGGAGCCAAAAACCTAATTCCACCACCACAACCTTCTGTACCCGTGAGATCCCATCTTGGGGCATTTTCCGAAGCTCCACCAGAGGGGGCATCAATCACGAAGGGCTTCTACATCAACACCATAGCCTCTCCGATGATGTGTGAGTAGTTTACCTCAGACCTTCGGGTCCATAGTTATGAGCTAGACGGCTTCTTCTCTCTTTTTGGATCTCAATACAATGTTCTCCCCCTCTCCCGTGGAGATCTATTCGATGTAATCTTCTTTTGCGATGTGTTTGTTGAGACCGATGAAATTGTGGGTTTATGATCAAGTTTATCTATGAACAATATTTGAATCTTCTCTGAATTCTTTTATGTATGATTGATTATCTTTGCAAGTCTCTTCGAATTATCAGTTTGGTTTGGCCTACTAGATTGATCTTTCTTGCAATGGGAGAAGTGCTTAGCTTTGGGTTCAATCTTATGTGTGCTTTCCAAAGTGATGAGGGGCAGCAAGGCACGTATTGTATTGTTGCCATCGAGGATAACAAGATGGGGTTTATATCATATTGCATGAGTTTATCCCTCTACATCATGTCATCTTACTTAAAGTGTTACTCTGTTCTTATGAACTTAATACTCTAGATGCATGCTGGATAGCGGTCGATGTGTGGAGTAATAGTAGTAGATGCAGGCAGGAGTCGGTCTACTTGTCTCGGACGTGATGCCTATATACATGATCATACCTAGCTATTCTCATAACTATGTTCAATTTTGTCAATTTCTCAACAGTAATTTGTTCACCCACCGTAGTACTTATGCTCTCGAGAGAAGCCACTAGTGAAACCTATGGCCCCCGGGTCTATTTTCCATCATATTAATCTTCCAACACTTAGCTATTTTTATTGCCTTTTATTTTACTTTGCATCTTTATCATAAAAATACCAAAAAATATTATCTTATCTTATCTATCAGATCTCACTCTCGTAAGTGACCGTGTAGGGATTGACAACCCCTTATCGCATTGGTTGCGAGAGACGTATCAAGTGCTTATACTATTGTGGACAATATGTCATTTTCTGTGTTATTTGTGTAATTTTAAATAATTTGGTAGTGGTCAGTGCTAATCACTCCTTTTTAACTTTTCAGCAGGGATCATGTCGTCTAAATTAATGTTTTTCTGGTAAACTGACAACGAGATTTGAAGTTCAAGTTAGATGACACGAGTAAGGTGGGAAGTTTATGATGGTTCTTCATGTATATACCATTTAGGTTATATTTGAAAATGTATTCCAATGTTGTTTTGAATGTAATGATTAAATATTTCAATGGCACATGAATACTTATGATTGCCTTTTGTTATGGATTTTGGATTCTTATGATTGCCTTTTGTTGCGGATTTGTAATCCTGTTCATCAACATAATGGGTTGGTTGTTACTAGAGATAGGTTTTGGTAAATATTTGTGCATATATGTTTGGTGACACTATGGTCACCACACTGATACTATGGTCTACCAGAGTATTATTTGATAGTCCTTAAGGCTAAGAAATTAGAAATAGTTGTTCAAAATTTATTAGTACTATATCTTCTTATTTTCTTACACTTTCATTTTCCTCACTGGATTGTAGTTATGTGGTACTACCGTGAGAACTATTTATGTCCTATCTTTTTCTTTGTTCATACTAGCAGATGCAATGCGTCTTGGAAAAATTGTTATGATTATTTTCTTGATACTGTTGGATCCAATGGGGGAGTAGTCCAACTCCCCAGAAATAGGTATAAGGCGTGTGAGAGTCTATGATACTAGGACACACACTTAGAACACCTCTATATTAAAAAGTATTCTTATTGTGTGCCCCATGGCATTGTTGGGTCAATAGAAGCCTAGAAGGTAAGCATGCTTGTGTGGGTGATTATGAAAAGATGTAAATCTTTGGGGTTACAATGATTTCATAGATTTTTAGCATTTTCTATCCAGTTAAGGGCTTAAGTTCGCAATCTGGCAGGCAATCTTGGTAGTTTAAGGTGTTTGAATAGCCTTTGATCCTAGTAGGAGATAATCCACTTTGCATATTATTGTGCAAACTAAGAACTATATTATTGTACTGGGAATATTGGCAAGTATCAAAGCTTTGGGAATATTGGCAAAGGATCGAGGACCAGTACCACTTGTACCCAAATCATCCCTTTCCCTTCTATCCGGTCCTTGAAGTCACTTGAAGGCCATTGGGACGTGATCAAGAAATCATGCGGTCGTTGGAGTGGGTACTTGGAGCAAGTGCGGAATGCACCCCCAAGTGGCACCACTATTGATGATTATGTGAGTGTTTTCTTCATTTTGTTGACTTTGTCCTAGTTGATAAAAGTTTGAGCTCATATTTGTCTCAATGTCCATGTGTAGGAACACATCGCCAATGCATATTTCAAGCAAACTGCGGGTTTCAAGGCCCGTCGTTCATTCTTCATCATTGTTGGTGCTTGCTCAAGGATTGTGAGAATTGGAGGGTGAGGGACAAGGAAGCTCCCCCAAAGAAAGGTGTTTTCGTCAAATTGGAAGATGAGGATGATGATAGTGATGATGCACCAAGAGGAGGGAGGAACAAGGGCAAATCGGATGGAAACAAGAAGTAGAAAGTGGGAGTGAAGAGGACAACTGAGGCAACCACTTTGAGAGATCAAATTGGTACAATGGCGAAGATGAAAGAGACCATTCTAACCAAGCATTGGGATGCTAAAGTGGCCATGGCTGAGAAGAAAGGGAAGCCCAAGGAGGAGAAGTGGGAGAATAGGTGTGCCTTCGAAGAGCGCAAGATCACCCTAGATGAGAAAAAGAGGGACGAGGGGACCGCCGAGGAGGACCGGTTCATGATGATGAATCCAGAGGGCATGGATGCAATGACAAAAGAATTTTGGAAATTGAGAAAGATGGAGATATGTGCCGGAGAAAGATGGAGCTTCATAATTTTATGGGCGGTGGTGGTGGGTTTGGAGGTGGTGGCAGGTTTGGAGGGGGTGTTGGCTTCGGCAATGGTGGTGGAGGTGTGTTTGGAGGTGGTGTTGGCGATGGAAGTGGAGGTGGGTTTGGAGGTGGTGGTGGCTTCACAAATGGTGGTGGAGGTGGGGTTTGGAGGTGGCGTTGTCTTCGGCATTGGGGTGGTGGTGGTGGTGAAGCTTTTGGCAATGGTGGTGGTGGTGCTTCGGCAAGTGGTGTTCATGATGGCAGTGGTGCTCATTCTCCGGTCCAAGTTGTTGAAAATGGTGGTGCTCATTCTATGGTCATTGTGGATGATGGCGATGGAGGTTCTAGGACCGGTGGTGGTGGCGACGATCTTCGCAACAAAAAGGATGTTGCTTGATGTCTTCATGACCGGTTGTGGTTATTTTGTTTGAAACACTCCAGTGATCACGCATTTTGTATGGCTAAACTTGCTATCTCGTATGTTGCGCATGATTTTGGATGTCATGACTAGTGGTATATATAAGCACTTGTATGGCCAAATTTCGTTCATCTATACCCAAACACTTGTTAATATTTGTCCTAGCATTTTTTTTGTGGTAAGGCGAGGCCTTCGGCACGAAACATATCCTCTAAATCTGTCCCACAAAAGTTTTACGTCACAAGTTTAGAGGACCTGTTCCACCGGAGGCCTCGCGGTACCGCAATTTTTTTACGAGACACCCATAAATGATATTTGCGGGACGCGGCTTTGTGGGATCTTCTAGAGATCATCTAAGTGACGATGACATGTACCTAGGGTAGGGTCATAGGCTTGACCTAGACGCCCTACCCAAGGACACTGCCCTAGAGTCAAAGATATCTAAAGTACGACAGAAGATAGCGACTGAAATCACCTTGGAGTGCAACACTCGACCATACATTCCACTCGGATACCCCAATTCCACTCGACCAAGAAAGAGTCACTCGACCATACGAAGAATCACTCGGTACAGAAGATCTAAAGCCACTCCAGGATGGCAACAGACGGGCGTTCACTCCGTAGTCTTAAAGACCATTAATAGTCATTTATAGAGGGCGTTACTAGTAACGCCCCTGTCTTAACTTACATTGAACCCTGTGTAACCGAGGGATGGAGGGGACTGGCGCACTCTATATAATCCACCCCCTCCTCTGGCACAAGGGTTCGCACCCCCTATAACTCTCACGCATAATCCAGTCGACAAAGCCTCCGGGCACCGAGACGTAGGGCTATTACTTCCTCCGAGAAGGGCCTGTACTCGTAAACCTTGCGTGCACAACCTCGCCATAGCTAGGGCCTTGCCTCCTCCTACGTACCCCCTATTCTTACTGTCAGATTTAGTACCACGACAGTTGGCGCCCACCGTGGGGCAGGCATCTTAGCGACTTCCGGTGAGGTTGCAATTTTGCCGATCTCCATCAACATGGTTTCCGGCGGTGGTTTGGCCTTGGGCCATGAGATCCGTCTTGGCGCGCTCGTCTTCGTCGCCGACGACTCCGCCTGGCTCCAAGAAGCCCCTCTCAACGTTGAGGCCCTTCTCGTCCGCGGGGAAGCGCATTTCTATGCGAGTGCATGTGATACGTCTCCAACGTATCTACTTTTTCTCACGCTTTTCCTCTTGTTTGGACTCTAATTTGCATGATTTGAATGAAACTAACCCCGAACTGATGCTATTTTCAGCAAAACTACCATGGTGTTGTTTTTGTGCAGAAATAAAAGTTCTCGGAATAAAATGAAACTTTGCGAGGATTTTTTATGGAATAAAAGAGAATTACTGGAGCAAAGACCCACCAGAGAGGGGCCCCTGGGTGGGCACAACCAACCAGGGCACGCCCCACTCTCCTGGCGCGCCCAGGTGGGTTGTACCCACCTGGTGGCCCCACAGACCTCAACCCTGACACTATAAATTCCTATTTTCAGAGAAAAAATAAGGGAGAAATAATTATCGTGTTCCACGAGATGGAGCCGCCACCAAGCCCTGTTCTTCCTCGGGAGGGCAGATCTGGAGTCCGTTTACGGCTCCGGAGCGGGGGATCTTCGTTCTTCGTCATCACCAACCGATCTCCATCGCCAATTCCATGATGCTCCCCACCGGGAGTGAGTAATTCCTTTGTAGGATCGCTGGTCGGTGAGGAGTTGGATGACTTCATCATGTAGCCGAGTTAGTTTTGTTAGGGCCTGATCCCTAGTATCCAGTATTGTAGCGACCAGACCCGAATGGATCAAGTCTCTGTGCTCAGTGTCATCCCTGGATCGAGAATCCGACACCACACAAGATTTGAAGGATTTATAGCAGAGTAGCAATCACACACTTATTACATCGTTGTCCACAAGGGAACTTATTACAATAATATGGCTTAAGGCCATCTAATAATAACAGTGGAAGGCTTGGAAGATAAGTGAGTCCATCAACTCCATCGGCATCACTGAGTATAGAACCACGACCTAACACCTTACTTGTCGTCTGAAAAGTCTGCAACGTGAAAAGTTGCAGCCCGAAAACGGGTCAGCACATGGAATATGCTGGCAATGTAACACATAGAGAGCAATGGAGGAATAAGCCTATACTACATGCATATATGGCTGGGGTAAAGCTCTACGGTTACATTTTTGCATAAAGCTAGTTTTTACCTACAACAAAGGAATAATTTTATTTAACTATCATGGTGGTTGTTAAACATTGAGAATGGTTGACAGCATCCTCAATCCCAATTAAAAGTACTCATCAAAACCCAATAACATTTATTAGAAGTAACATGTTGAGATTCACATGATATTCAATTACCAGATACTCAAAACGTCCATAATCGGGGACACGGCTAATCATGATTAGTTTATACACTCTGCAGAGGTTTGCGCACTTTTCCCCACAAGACTCGATCGCCTCCGTTTGGTTCTCGCACTTCATGGTGTTTGAGAGACGGATGACCGAGACATAGTCTTTCAGAAGCGCTAGCACCTTACATGTGGGTAGACCGTACCAACCTACATCCCCTACATCAGCTAGCCTACCCGTAAGAGTTCGCACAACTTAGTCAACTACGCCAGAGCCCATAATTGGCTTGTGGCTGCACACGGAAGTTTCAGTTTGAATAATCTTATGATCCCTTAGAGCACGGGTGGCGGTCCGAAGAAATACAGCAAGTCTGATAGAAACCAGGTGCCTCAATCCACCCAGATGTGTGTTTAGGTTGCCACCTTAGATAAACCATTAATTAACAATCTCACATCTGTCATGGATATTCACTCACCCAATCCACGTCTCGGCATAGCATGGTATAATAAGCAAACGAGAAGTAACTCCCAAGGTTTCATAAGTAACAGGTAATAGGTACTACCTCAATCTACTTCCCAATCCCACAATTTAATTAGATCCTAAACATGCAAGTATTTGAGGGTTTGATCTAATGCATAAAAACTGGGTAGTAGAAAAGGTATGATCAAGTGTTACTTGCCTTGCTGATGATCCGCGAGACCTAGAGATTCGAAGTAACAAGCGGCGCACTCCGGGTGATCTAACGCAGACAAACAACAAGCATACAATAAGTACTCAACTAATGCACAGGGAAAACTCGAATAAATGATCTAACCAGAGAGTTCAACTTAAGAACCCTGGTTGCAAAAAGAATCAAATCAAATAAAGCACCGAAAGTCGAAACTCGAGAGAGAACGACTCGGTTTAGCAATCTGAAACTAGGTCAAAATTTTACAATAACAAAACTTCGTTTAAGTAGGTTAGTCGGAACGGCGGTTTCGTAACGAAACTCCAGGCGCTTGAATCACCTGATTCCGATAAACGAGCGAGAAAATAAACAGATTTGAAATTTGAATCGGAAATCGAAATCAGAAAATAACGAATTAAATCCGATTAAAAGGAAAACGACGAACAGATTAAACAGCGGACGTTCGTTGACGGAACTAATCCGACGAACACGTTCATTGAAACGAACGGGTCGGTGAACGTTCACTAAATAATAAAACCGAAAAAAATAAAAACCATCTAGGGTTTTTTTTAAAAAACCGAATAACGCGAGAAAAACCGGATCGGGTTTTTGAAACAAAACGGACCGTGGGGGGTGGGGCGGCTACCTCCGTGGTCGCCATGGGCTCCGACCTCCGTGGGTTGGCGGCGGGTCGGGTGGTGGCGGGGGTCGGCGGGGTTGCGAGGTGCGGCGAGGTCGAGGCGACGGCGACAGCAGGGCGGCGCGGCGGTGGCGGCGGCTCAAGGGGTGGCGGCAGGCGGCGGGATGAGGAGAGGGGGGTCGGGGTTAAATAGGAGGGGGGCTCGGTGCCTTGGGGGAGGCGGCGGGCGGCGGGCGGTGTGAGCCGAGCCGGACTCGGCTGCGTCTTGGCGGCGGGGCTCCTCCCGCGAGGAGAGAGCGCTGGCCTGGGGGCGGCGGCGGTTGGGCGGCTGGGCCCTTGGCCCAAAGGGCGCAGCTTAAAAAAAAAAAAAAACTAAACTAAACAAAATAAAAATCAAACCAAACGAACTCCAAATTTAATAAAATTAATTTTCCCGACTCCTAAAAATGAGTGAACAAAATGAACTTTAAAACGGGCAAAATGCATATTTTAAAATACTCATTTTTTGCCTAAAGCAAATAAACTTTCAAAACCAAAATTTGATTTATTTATAAAATCTTTATTTTTCCTAAATGTTGGGAAAGTCATATTATTCCCTCTCTTAAATTTTTTTATCGGAAAAACTTATGAAGATAATTAAATAAATCCAATGATCCTATATTTTCATAATTTGAGAAATCCCGAATATGAAAATAATGAAACTTCCAACTCTCTCCGTGGGTCCTTGAGTTGCGTGAAATTTTCTAGGATCGGAAAATGCGAGAAAATATGATATGCATGATGACCTAATGTATAACATTCCAAATTGAAAATTTGGGATGTTACAAACCTACCCCTTAAGATGAATCTCCCTCGAGATTCGGGTTGGCTAGAAAATAGGTGAGGTGGTCCTTGAGCAAAACTTCCTCTCTTTCCTGGTGGCTTCATCTTGATGTGGTGGCTCCACCGAACCTTGCAAAACTTGATAACTTTTCTGCGAGTAACTCGCTAGCATAATCGAGAATCTTAACCGGTTTTTCCTCATATGTTAAATCATCCTTCAACTGAATTGCTTCCAGTGGCTTTGTGTCTCTTAACGGTATCTCTGCTATCTCGGGTGACATTTCTTGGTGAGAGACATGGAATACATCATGAACTCCCGACAGTCCTTCCGCAATTCCAGCTTATAAGCAACTTCTCCCATGCGTTGCAAAATCTTATATGGTCCAACGAAACGTGGTGCTAACTTTCCTTTAACTCCAAAACGCTTAACTCCTCGAAGCGGGGATACTCTAAGATATACTCTGTCTCCAACTTCATACTCAATCGCTTTGCGCTTTGAATCGGCATAGCTCTTTTGTCTGGACTGGGCTACCTTGAGCCTATCCCGAATCAACTTAACCTTCTGTTCAGACTCCTTAATCAAATCTGGTCCAAACAATTGACGATCTCCAGTTTCGTCCCATGACAACGGTGTCCTACATCTTCTTCCATACAGAGCCTCGAAAGGTGCCATCCTTAGGCTGGTTTGGTAACTGTTGTTGTAAGAAAATTCTGCATACGGCAAATTATCATCCCAACTAGATCCATAATCTAGTGCACAAGCTCTCAGCATATCCTCCAAAATCTGATTGACCCTCTCAGTCTGTCCATCGGTCTGTGGGTGGAAAGCTGTACTGAACTCCAGTCTGGTTCCCAATGTTTCGTGCAACTGGTTCCAAAATTTTGAGGTAAATTGGGTTCCTCTATCCGATACGATGCTCCTCGGAACTCCGTGTAAACACACAATTCTGGTCATGTATATCTTTGCCAACTTAGCACTGCTATAGGTAGTCTTGACTGGAATAAAATGAGCTACCTTCGTCAAGCGGTCGACTACAACCCAAATCGAGTCATAACCTGAACGAGTCTTTGGCAAACCTGTGATGAAATCCATGCCTAGTTTATCCCACTTCCATTCGGGTATCGGCAATGGTTGTAACAATCCTGCTGGCTTCTGATGCTCTGCCTTTACTTTCTGACATACATCGCAAACTGCTACATACTCCGCAATATCCTTCTTCATTCCGGTCCACCAGAAAGTATTTTTCAAATCTAAATACATCTTGGTATTTCCTGGGTGAATCGAATAAGGTGAATCATGAGCTTCTTGTAAAATCAACTTCCTGATCTTTGGGTTATTGGGCACATAAACACGGTCTTCAAACCATAGGGTATCGTGCTCATCCTCACGAAATCCTTTAGCTTTTCCTTTGCTCATTTTCTCCTTTATAGAGGCAACTTCCTTATCTGCCTTTTGGGCTTCTCTGATTTTGTCCATCAGTGTTGACTGAATCTCCAATGCTGCTACATAGCCTCTCGGAACTATTTCCAAACATAGCTCTCGGAGGTCCTCGGCTAACTCATTGGGTATCCCTCCCATCATTAGGGTATTGACGTGGCTCTTACGGCTCAATGCGTCTGCTACGACATTAGCCTTTCCGGGTTGATAATGCAATCTCATATCATAATCCTTGATAAGCTCTAACCATCTCCTTTGTCTGATATTCAATTCCTTCTGTGTGAAGATGTACTTCAAACTCTTGTGATCCGTATATACTTCACAATGATTTCCAATGAGAAAATGTCTCCATGTCTTTAACGCATGCACAACGGCTGCTAACTCCAAATCATGTGTGGCATAATTCAACTCATGGGGCTTAAGTTGTCGTTAAGCGTACGAAACAACTCTTCCTTCCTGCATAAGCACTGCTCCAAGTCCTCGACGTGAAGCGTCGCAATACACCTCATAATCCTTGGTCGATCCGCAATATTAAAACTGGTGAGGTAACCAATCTTTTCTTCAACTCCTGAAAACTTGCCTCACAGTCCTCAGTCCATATGAATTTGTTATCCTTCTTCAACAATTCAGTCATAGGCTTGGCAATCCTTGAGAAATTCTCAATGAATCTTCGGTAGTATCCTGCGAGTCCAAGGAAACTCCGAATCTCTCCAACTGTCGTTGGTGCTTCCCATTTGGTTACGGTCTCAACCTTTGTGGGGTCAACTGCTATTCCTTCTCCGGATATAACATGTCCGAGAAATCCAACTTCCTTTAGCCAAAACTCACATTTGCTGAACTTGGCATACAACTGGTGTTCCCTCAGTTTCTCCAAAACCAATCTCAAATGTTCCTTATGTTCCTCTTCATCCTTCGAGAAAATCAAAATGTCATCAATGAACACCACGACGAACTTGTCCAAAAATTCCATAAACACTTTGTTCATCAGGTTCATGAAATAGGCTGGTGCGTTAGTCAGTCCAAATGACATAACGGTATACTCATACAGTCCATATCTCGTGGTAAACGTTGTCTTAGGTATGTCCTGCTCTCGAATCTTCAACTGATGGTACCCTGATCGCAAATCGATCTTGGAAAACACCTTAGCTCCTTGTAAGCGATCAAACAGATCATTTATCATAGGTAGTGGGTACTTGTTCTTGATTGTTACTTCATTCAATCCACGATAATCAACAACCATACTTAACGATCCATCCTTCTTCTCCACTAACAATACGGGTGATCCCCAAGGTGAAGAACTTGGGCGAATAAAACCTTTATCCAATAGTTCCTTAATCTGCTTCTTGATTTCCGCTAGATCCTGTGCGGGCATCACATGACGGTCGTTTCGATATCGGGCCTGTTCTCGCAACAGCTCGATCAAAAACTCAATGTCTCTATCCGGTGGCATTCCCGGCAACTCTTAGGAAATACATCGGAAAATCCTTCACCATGGTACTTCTTCCCGCACCACTCGATAAGCAATTAACTTGCGCTCTCCTCGGCTCGTGCCGTGATACATACTTGATCCTTCTTCCCTCCGGGTGGTGAGCAAAATTGACTTTGTGGTGCAATCTATGTTCCCTCCATACTTTGATAACCAATCCATTCCTAATATCACATCCAATCCTTGGGATTCCAGAACTATTAGGTCCGAGGGGAAAACATAGTGTCCAATCCTTAATGGCGGTCGATCACACCATTTACTAGCCATGTACTGCTGCTCGGGTGAGGTTACTAGCATGGGTGACCTAAGGGCTTGGGTCGGTAATTTGTACTTATCCACAAATCCCATTGATATGTATGAATGCGATGCACCAGTATCAAAAAGAACAACTGCAGTAAATGACTTAACCAAAAACTTACCGACATCGCATCGGGCTGATCTTCAACCTCCTCCACATCAATGTGGTTCACTGTCCCCTGTTGAAAGGGTTGGGCTTCTTTCCGAGCTTCCATTGCCATTTCCATTCGGCCTTCGGACAGTCATTGGCATAATGCCCGATCTTGCGGCACTTAAAGCAAGTGATATGACTCAGTCTACTTTGGATGGTGTTGACGGGTTGGTGCGGTTCTGTCCATTGCTTCCTCCATTCCGTTCCCATTCTTGGTTCCATTATGGTTATGCAAATTACCTCCTCCACGGGTATGCTGAAACTGAATTCCTGATTTAGGGTATAACGAGGCTTCTGCTGGGCTCGAGTTATACTTCCCTGTCCATACTTCCGCTTGCAGTTCTCAATTTGTCTGCTTTCCTTCAATCATGAGGGCTCGGTCTACTAACTCCCGGTAGTTGTTGAAACTTGCTACCATCAACGGCATCTGAACTCATCATTCAGTCCTTCTAGAAACTTCTCTGTTTAGCTGCATCGTAGTAACGTCATCCGGGGCATAACGTGCTAATTTACTAAAATCATCCACACATCGCCAACAGTCCTTCCTCCTTGGCGTAAGTTGCGAAACTCACGCTTCTTCATGGCCATAGCTCCTGCTGAAACATGGGCAGTGCGAAAAGCTTGCTGAAACAGATCCCATGTGACAGTGTCTACGAGGTAAGTGGCTGTAAAATTCTCCCACCATGCTGCTGCGGGTCCTTCAAGCTGATGTGCTGCAAACTTCACTCTTTCACCATCTGTGCATCCTGCAGTGGTCAACTCCCTTCCTATCTTGTGGAGCCAATCATCTGCCACAATCGGCTCGGTGCTACTGGAATACACCGGCGGATTCAGTCTAAGAAAACGAGTCGGGTGATCCGCGGTGGTGGTGGCGGTGGGTTGTTGTTGTTGTTGTTGTTGTTGTTGCCTGGTTCGCACCAATGTTTGAATCAGGTATTCGCTGCTGAATCAGTTGGGTGATCTCTGGCGGAAAACGAACCCGGGTCGCATCTCGGAGGCATCGATGGGTTTAGAAAAGACGAGAATTTAAGAATAGAATGAGGTCTAAGGGAATCACTACCCAATGCACATGAGCAAATGCACACAAAATCACTTCATTCAATCAAACAAGGGCTTACAACGATCTAACTATCGCAAAAGTGCGTGTACTATAATGTTTACATGGAGGAATACTACTAATATGTGGGGACTTCTACTAATTTGAACGGTGGAAGACTCCATGATGTCTGCTCCACTTCGTCTTCAAAGTCGGGTTCACTTGGATCCGATTCGATGTCGTCGATGTTGATGTAGTCGCTTGGGCAACCGACACATCTGGTCTTCATTCACGAGCGCCAACTTCTTCTTGAGTTCTTCGATCTCGTACTTAAGATCGTTATTGTGTCTTGCTAGAGCTACGATCTCATCCATGTAGTCCTTGCGTGTAGTCTTTAGTTCTTCTTCAAGTTCGATGATCCTTCCTTTATGTTCGCAACTCCAACATATCGTTGCACATTTGGTTCTCCTGGCGTCGAATGTGCTGATTTAACTCCTGGATGAAAGCTGCAATGGATCTATCCTTCTTGGTGCTGACTATGTCCCATTTGTCATCTCGGCGTCCGCAAATCTGGTAGATAGTGTCCTTGAGGTTTACTTGATAAACTTCTCCAATGCGTCCCATGGTGATGTGAGCTGCCATGCTCTTTCCCAGACTCCAAGTTGGTGCACTGAAGACACTATCTATAGGCTTGGTGATTGGGGCGAATGTCCTTCCTGGAACGTGAGCTTGAATCTTCCAGCGCTCCTCTTTAGGCAGAGTGGCGTTGAAAGGTCCGGTGAAGCTGGGTAGTCCAATGTTCAGGTACTTGGTGACTTCCTTCAAGTGAAATCCAAAAGGTGTGCCTTCATCTGGTTGGGTGTACTTGATCTTTGCGTCCATCATCCTAAGAGTAGAAAAGATGAGGAGTTAGAAAATGAGAAGAGAGTAGTGATCTATGGCTTTAACTTAGTGGTCGTGTCCTACAGTCAGCGTGTGCTCTGATACCATCTCTCAGAGCGACCAGACCGAATGGATCAAGTCTCGTGCTCGGTGTCATCCCCGGATCGATAAGAATGACACCACACAAGATTGAAGGATTTATAGCAGAGTAGCAATCACACACTTATTACATCGTTGTCCACAGGGAACTTATTACAATAATATGGCTTAAGGCCATCTAATAATAACATGGAAGGCTTGGAAGATAAGTGAGTCCATCAACTCCATCGGCATCACTGAGTATAGAACCACGACCTAACACCTTACTGTAAATTCGAAAAGTCTGCAACGTGAAAAGTTGCAGCCCGAAAACGGGTCAGCACATGGAATATGCTGGCAATGTAACACATAGAGAGCAATGGAGGAATAAGCCTATACTACATGCATATATGGCTGGGGTAAAGCTCTACGGTTACATTTTTGCATAAAGCTAGTTTTTCCCTACAACAAAGGAATAATTTTATTTAACTATCATGGTGGTTGTTAAACATTGAGAATGGTTGACAGCATCCTCAATCCCAATTAAAAGTACTCATCAAAACCCAATAACATTTATTAGAAGTAACATGTTGAGATTCACATGATATTCAATTACCAGATACTCAAAACGTCCATAACCGGGGACACGGCTAATCATGATTAGTTTATACACTCTGCAGAGGTTTGCGCACTTTTCCCCACAAGACTCGATCGCCTCCGCTTGGTTCTCGCCTTTGCATGGTGTTTGAGAGACGGATGACCGAGACATAGTCTTTCGAAGCGCTAGCACCTTACATGTGGGTAGACCGTACCAACCTACATCCCCTACATCAGCTAGCCTACCCGTAAGAGTTCGCACAACTTAGTCAACTACGCCAGAGCCCATAATTGGCTTGTGGCTGCACATGGAAGTTTCAGTTTGAATAATCTTATGATCCCTTAGAGCACAGGTGGCGGTCCGAAGAAATACAGCAAGTCTGATAGAAACCAGGTGCCTCAATCCACCCAGATGTGTGTTTAGGTTGCCACCTTAGATAAACCATTAATTAACAATCTCACATCTGTCATGGATATTCACTCACCCAATCCACGTCTCTTGGCATAGCATGGTATAATAAGCAAACGAGAAGTAACTCCCAAGGTTTCATAAGTAACATGTAATAGGTACTACCTCAATCTACTTCCCAATCCCACAATTTAATTAGATCCTAAACATGCAAGTGTTTGAGGTTTGATCTAATGCATAAAAACTGGGTAGTAGAAAAGGTATGATCAAGTGTTACTTGCCTTGTCGATGATCCGCGAGACCTAGAGATTCGAAGTAACAAGCGGCGCACTCCGGGTGATCTAACGCAGACAAACAACAAGCATACAATAAGTACTCAACTAATGCACAGGGAAAACTCGAATAAACGATCAAACCAGAGAGTTCAACTTAAGAACCCTGGTTGCAAAAAGAATCGAATCAAATAAAGCATCGAAAGTCGAAACTCGAGAGAGAACGACTTGGTTTAGCAATCTGAAACTAGGTCAAAATTTTACAATAACAAAACTTCGTTTAAGTAGGTTAGTCGGAACGGCGGTTTCAGAACTGAAACTCCAGCGCTTGAATCACCTGATTCCGATAAACGAGCGAGAAAATAAACAGATTTGAAATTCGAATCGGAAATCGAAATCAGAAAATAACGGATTAAATCCGATTAAAAGGAAAACGACGAACAGATTAAACAGCGGACGTTCATTAACGGAACTAATCCGACGAACACGTTCATTGAAACGAACGGGTCGGTGAACGTTCACTAAATAATAAAACCGAAAAAAATAAAAACCATCTAGGGTTTTTTTTAAAAACCGAATAACGCGAGAAAAACCGGATCGGGTTTTTGAAACAAAAACCGGACCGGGGGGGGGGTGGTGGCGGCTACCTCCGGCTGGTCGCCGGCGGGGCTCCGGCCTCCGGCGGGGTTGGCGGCGGTCGGCGGTGGCGGCGGGTCGGCGGGTGGCGAGGTGCGGCGAGGTCGGGCGACGGCGACGGCGGCGGCGGCGGCTTCGGTGGCGGCGGCGGCGGTTTCAAGGGGTGGCGGCAAAGGCGGGGATGAGGAGAGGGGGTCGGCGGGGTTAAATAGGAGGGGGCTCGGTGCCTTGGGGGGGGGGGTGGCGGCAGCAAGGCCAGTAAGCCGGACTCGGCGTGGCGGCGGCGGGGCTCCTCCGTGCGAGGAGAGAGAGGGGCTGGGCGGGCGGCGTTGGGCAGTTGGGCCGGCTGGGCCCTTGGCCCAAGCGGGGCGCGCGTTTTTTTTAAACAAAACTAAACAAAAATAAAAATCAAACCAAACGAACTCCAAATTTAATAAAATTAATTTTCCCCGACTCCTAAAAATGAGTCGAACAAAATGAACTTTAAAACGGGGCAAAATGCATATTTTTAAAATACTCATTTTTTTGCCTAATGCAAATAAACTTTCAAAAACCAAAATTTGATTTATTTATAAAATCTTCATTTTTCCTAAATGTTGGGAAAGTCATATTATTCCCTCTCTTAAATTTTTTTATCGGAAAAACTTATGAAGATAATTAAATAAATCCAATGATCCTATATTTTCATAATTTGAGAAATCCCGAATATGAAAATAATGAAACTTCCAACTCTCTCCGAGGGTCCTTGAGTTGCGTGAAATTTTCTAGGATCGGAAAAATGCGAGAAAATATGATATGCATGATGACCTAATGTATAACATTCCAAATTGAAAATTTGGGATGTTACAAGTATGTTCTTAGATTGATGTTGCTATGACTTTTCTATGCTTAATGCTTGTCACTTTGGGCCTGGGTGCCATTAACTCAGATCTGAACCGTTTATGAATTCATCATTATATCCATGTTTTAGATCCGATCTTGCAAGTTATAGTCACCTACTACGTGTTATGATCCGACAACCCCGGAGTGACAACAACCGGGCGCACTCTCGGTGATGACCGTAGTTTGAGGAGTTCATGTATTCACTATGTGTTAATGCTTTGTTCTGGTTCTCTTTTAAAAGGAGGCCTTAATATCCCTTAGTTTCCAATATGGACCCCGCTGCCACGGGAGGGTAGGACAAAAGATGTCATGCAAGTTCTTTTAATAAAGCATGTATGACTATTTACGGAATACATGCCTACATTATATCGATGAACTGGAGCTAGTGTCGTATCGCCCTAGGTTATAACTGTCACATGATGAATATAATCCAACAAGTCACCAATCCAATGCCTACGAATTTATTTATATTGATCTTGTTAAGTTACTACTGCTATCATCACTGTTACACTTGCTACAAAATACTGCTATCACTATTATTGTTACCATTGCTGCTGTTACTACTATCAAAACTATCAAACTACTTTGATACTGATCACTTTGCTGTAGATAATTAATCTCCAGGTGTGGTTGAATTGACAACTCAGCTGCTAATACCTTCAAATATTCTTTGGCTCCCCTTGTGTCGGATCTATAAATTTGGGTTGAATACTGTACCCTCGAAAACTGTTGTGATCCCCTATACTTGTGGGTTATCAAGACCTTTTTCTGGCGCCGTTGCCGGGGAGCATAGCTATATTTGTTGATTCACTTGGGATTATTATCAATTTGTCGCTATGAAGAATCTGAAGGATCCAAAGACTAAGATATTTCCCTCAAAGATGAGGGGAGGTAAGGAATTGTCATCCAGTTCTGATTAGATTCACCTTCTGTTATGAGTAAACTTGCAACACCACCACATGCTATCAATTCTAATATGTCACAAGTTATTGATGACGCTACTTCTATTATGAATGATGCTTATGATGATGCTAGTGCCTTGCTTGATAATTATGATGTGCCACTTGGTGAATTTCTTGATGAACAAATTGCTAGAGTAATACAACATGATGTTGTTGAATCTGATGATGAGCTTGAAACTGAAACTCCTGAAACACCTGCTAGAACTAGCCTTCCTAGATATGAATTGCCTAAGGTACCAGAAGGTTATGTTATGAATGAGGAGACAACTAGAGATATTCTTGCTTGTAAGGATATAGATGATCTAGAGAAATTACTCTACAAGTATAAAGAAAAATCTCTGAATGCTAGAATGAAATGTGATCCTAAGTTTGCTACTTCACCTATCTGTAGCGACCAGACCTCAAACAGTCTGATTTTTGTGCATCAGTGCCATCCCTGGATCGATAATGCTGACACGCACAGTACTTGAGGATTTATAACAGAGTAGCAATCACACACTTATTACATCGAATGTCTCAAAAGAGAAACTTATTACAATAAATATGGCTTAAGGCCATCTAATACGATAACAGCGGAAGGCTTGGAAGATAAAGTGAGTCCATCAACTCCGACGGCATCACTGAGTGAAAGACCACGACCTAAGGCTCCTTACTCGTCGTCTATAAAGTCTGCAACATGATACGTTGCAGCCCAAAAACGGGTCAACACATGGAATATGCTGGCAATGTAACACAAGAGAGTAATGAACAGAATAATGCTATCACTACATGCATATATGGCTGGTGGAGGCTGTATGGTTAATATGTTTTGCGAAAAGCCATTTTTTCCTACAACAAAGGAATAAATTTTATTTAACTACAAAGTTGGTTGAAAACATTGAGAATGGTAAACCCCATCTCAATCCCAATTAAAAGGTAATTAATAACCCAACAAAATTAATTTAGAGTGATGAGATCCACATGATAATCCAAGAACTAGATACTCAATATGTCCATAATTGGGGACACGGCTAACCATGATTAGTTTGTACACTCTGCAAAGGTTTGTGCACTTTTACCCACAAGACTCGATCTCCTCCATTGGATTTCTCGCACTACATGATGTTTGAGAAACGGATGACCGAGACACAGTCTTTCCGAAGAGGCCCCCTTAACCGATAGATAGGCCTGTACACCTACAATCCCCTACATCTGCTAGCCCACCATGGAAAGGTTTCCCACAACTTACTCAACTATTCCAGAGCCCATAATGGCATGTGGCTGCACACGGAAGTTTCCAGCATGAATAATCTTATGATCCCTTTGAGCCTGGGTGGCAGTCCATAAGAGAATCACACGGTACCCCGGGATTTCCAAAATCTGAGACAACTTGGGTTCCCAGTGCCTCAATCCACCCAGATGTGTATTAAAGTTGCCACCTTAAGTTGAACCATTAAGTAACAATCTCACATCTGTCATGAATACACTCAAACCCAATCCACGTCTACGAGCATAGCATAGCAATATAAGCAATGTAGAAGTAACTCCCAAAGGTTTGATAATAAACAGGTGAATAGGTACTACCTCATCTACTTCCCAACCCACAATTTAATCAGATCCAAACCATGCAATTTGTTTGAGGATTGATCTAATGCAATAAAACTGGGTAGTAAAGAGGTATGACCAAAGTGTTACTGGCCTTGCTGATGATCCGTGAAACCTAGAGACTCGTAGTAGCACGCTTCGCACTCCGGGTACTCTATCGCAAACAAACAAGCATACAATAAGCAATCAAGCAAGGGGCACGGGTAAAACTTCAAATAAGAGATCTAACCAGAAAGTTCAACTTAAGAACTCCGGTTTGCAAAAACAATCAAATCAAATGAAGCAACAAAACTCAAACTGCAAAAGAAACAAGCTTCGTTTACTAATCTGGACTAAAATCAAATTTTACAGTAGCAAAAACATGTTTAAGTTGATTAAACATAAAGAGGGCTTCGAGATGAAACTCTAAGCGCTTGAATTTCCTTATTCCGATAAATGAGCGAAAAGATAAACTAAAACGAAAATCGGATCAGAAATCGCGATCGAAAATAATCGCGGAAAATCCGAGAAAAAGAAAAATTGACGAACATGCTAACGAACGAACGTTCGCTGTCTGCGGCTAAACGATGAAAACTGTTTGTTAAAACAAACTAACGAACGGGCGTTCACTAAATAACTAAACCGAAAATAACCGATCTAAAAAACGCATCTAGGTTTTCGAAAAAACCAATCGGTTTTCTCTCGAAAACAGAGGCGGCGGCGGCTACCTCCGGCGAAGTCCAGCGATGCGGTGGCGGCGGCGGGCTGCTCGGTGGCGGGTCGGGTGGCGGCAGGTGGCGGGGTTGGGGGGCTGGGTGGCAGGCGGCGGCGGCGGGCTGATGGGCTGCGGGGTTCGCCTCGGCGGCTTATAAAGCCCCGGCGGAGTCCCGGCGGATACGCCCAAAGTCGGTTTCCTTTAAAAAATATTCAGCAGAGAAACGAATAAAAGAAATACTAATCGATTCCAAAAAATCCTGAAATAAATTTTCCTCGTCCTCTAAAAATCTACCGGACAAGGTGAATATTTATTTGGGACTCTAATGCAATTTTGAACGCATATTTTTCCTAATTCAAATAAAATTGCGAGAAATCTCCAAATAAAACTCTTATTTGATTTTAATATTACATCTCCAATATTTCTTTATTTTGAGGAAGTCATTTTATCCTCTCTCTTTTATTTTCATAAAAATAAATATTCGAAGAGAAAATAATTAAAATCAAACGATCCTCTTTTCCAAATTTGAGAAAAACTCAAATGTGAAAATAACGAAATCCCCAACTCTCTCCGTGGGTCCTTGAGTTGTGTAGAATTTCTAGGATCAAACCAAAATGCAATAAAATATGATATGCAATGATGATCTAATGCATAACATTCCAAATTGAAAATTTGGTATGTTACAAACCTACCACCCTTAAGATGAATCTCGCCCTCGAGATTCGGGTTGGTCCTCGGAACTCTATGCAAACATACGATCCTGGTCATATATATCTTTGCCAAATTAGCACTGGTGTAAGTGGTCTTCACTAGGATGAAATGAGCTACTTTCGTCAAATGATCGACTACAACCCATATCGAGTCATAGCCTGAACGAGTCCTGGGCAATCCCGTGATAAAATCCATGCCTAGCTTATCCCACTTCCATTCGGGTATCGGCAATGTCTGTAGTAATCTGCTGGCTTCTGATGTTCTGCCTTCACTCTCTGACATACATAACAAACTGCTACATACTTCACAATATCCTTCTTCATTCCGGTCCACCAGAAACTATCCTTCAAATCCAAGTACATTTTGGTATTTCCTGGGTGAATCGAATATGGTGAATCATGGGCTTGTTGCAGAATCATCTTCCTGATCTCCTGATCATTTGGCACATATACGTGGTCTTCAAACCATAAGGTATCGTGCTCATCCTCACGAAAACCTTTAGCCTTTCCTTTGCTCATCCTTTCCTTTATCTCAGCAATCTCCTTGTCCGTCTTCTGAGCTTCTCTGATCTTATCCATCAAAGTAGATTGAATCTATAAGGCTGCTACATAGCCTCTCGGAACTATTTCCAAACATAGCTCGTGAAGATCCTCTGCTAACTCCTTGGGTAATTCTCCGGTCATGAGTGTATTGACATGACTCTTTCGGCTCAACGCATTGGCTACTACGTTAGCCTTTCCGGGATGATAATGCAATCTCATATCATAATCCTTAATGAGCTCCAACCATCTCCTCTGCCTGAGATTCAACTCCTTCTCTGTGAAGATATACTTTAAACTCTTGTGATCCGTGTATACCTCACAATGGTTTCCGATGAGAAAATGTCTCCAAGTCTTCAACGAATGCACTACGGCTGCTAGCTCCAAATCATGCGTAGCATAATTTAACTCATGGGGTTTAAGCTGTCGTGAGGCATATGAAACAACTCTTCCTTCCTCCATAAGCACGGCTCCAAGTCCTCGACGAGAAGCGTCGCAATACACTTCATAATCCTTGCGTTGATCTGGCAGAATCAACACTGGTGATGTAACCAAGCGTTTCTTCAACTCCTGAAAACTGGCCTCACATTCCCCAGTCCATTTGAACTTGGTGTCCTTCTTTAACAACTCCGTCATAGGCTTTGCAATCTTCGAGAAATTCTCAATGAACCTCCGGTAGTATCCTGGGAGTCCAAGAAAACTCTGGATCTCTCCAACCGACGTGGGTGCTTCCCAATTTGTCACAGTGACAACCTTGGTGGGGTCTACCGCTATTCCTTCTCCGGATATAACATGTCCAAGAAATCCAACTTCCTTCAACCAAAACTCACACTTGCTGAACTTGGCGTATAACTGATGTTCTCTGAGCTTCCCAAGTACCAAATGCAAATGCTCTTTATGTTCCTATTCATTCTTCGAGTAGACCAGAATATCATCAATGAACACCACGACGAACTTATCCAAAAACTCCATAAACACCTTTTTCATCATGTTCATAAAATAGGCAGGTGCGTTAGTCAGGCCAAATGACATAATGGTATACTCATATAGCCCATACCTCGTGGTAAAAGTTGTCTTAGGTATATCCTGCTCTCGAATCTTCAGCTGGTGGTACCCTGATCGCAAATCGATCTTGGAAAACACCTTAGCTCCTTGCAGCTGATCAAACAAATCATTGATCATCGGCAGTGGGTACTTGTTCTTGATCGTCACCTCATTCAATCCTCGATAATCAACAACCATCCTCAATGATCCATCCTTCTTCTCCACTAGAAGCACTGGGGAACCCCATGGTGACGAACTTTGGCGAATATAACCTTTATCCAGTAACTCCTTAATTTGCTTCTTAATTTCCTCCAAATCCTTTGCGAGCATTATGTACGGTCTCTCAGATATTGGCCCTGTGCTTGGCAAAAGCTCAATCAGAAACTCAATGTCTCTATTCGGTGGCATGCCTGGTAACTCTTCTGGAAATACGTCCGGGAAATCCTTCACCACTGGTACTTCCTCCTGTACAACTCCTGATAAGGAATTTACTTGAGTCCTATTCGTCACATGCCGGGATACATACTTGATCCTTCTTCCTTCTAGGGTGGTGAGAAAATCGTCTTACTGGCGCAATCGATGTTTCCTCCATACATCGATAGCCAATCCACACCCAGAATCACATCCAAACCTTGCGACTCCAAAATTATCAGATCTGAGGGGAAAACATGCCTCCCTATGGTCAATGGCATCTGCTGGGTTTAGAAAAGATGATAAAACAGAGTAGAATGAGGTCTAGGGGCAAAACACTACCCATATGCACATGAGACAAACACAAACATATCACTCAATCAATCAAGCAAGGGCATACAATCGGTCTAGAACTATCGTTACAGAAGTGCTCGGACTACTACTATATACATGGTGGAATACTACTACTGATATGGTGGTCGACTAGAAAAATTGATCGGTCGAAGACTCCATGATATCCGCTCCAGCTTCATCAACATAGTCTTCATCGCTATCGTCAGGGTCCGAGTCGGTGCCGTCGATGATGATGTAGTTCTCCGGGCAAGTGGAACCGTCTTCTTCTCCTCTTGGCGCGGGATCTCCCATGAATACTTCGATCTTCCTCGTCAGGTCGTAATTCTTCTCCACTAGTACGAAGATTTCCTCCTCATAATCTTCGCGTGTAGCCTTGAGTTCTTCCTCCAGCTCCGTGATCCTTGTCATCGCCTTCTTCAAATCTGTCATGCCTGCACACATCTGGTTCTCCTGGTGTCGAATGTGCTGGTTTAACTCCTGGATGAAAGCTGCAATTGATATATCCTTCCTGGTGCTGATCATCTCCCATTGCTCATCTCGGCGACCACAAATCTGGTAGATAGTATCCTTGAGATTCTTGTTGTAAACTTCTCCAATGTGTCCCATGGTGATGTGGGCTGCCATACTCTTTCCTAGACTCCAGGTTGGTGCATCAAAGGAAAACTCTATGGGCTCAGTGACTGGCGTGGATGTCCTTCCTGGAACTTGAACTTGAATCATCCAGCGCTCCTCTTCTGGTAAAGTGGCGTTGTAAGTCCCGGTGCAGCTTGGTATTCCGATGTTCAGGTACCTAGTGACTTCCTTCAAGTGGCGTCCAAAAGGTGTGTCTTCATCCGGTTGCGTGAACTTGAACCTTGCATCCGCCATCCTAAAGAGTAGAAAATGGAGGGGAGTTAGAAATGAGAAGAGAGTAGTGATCTAGGGCTTTAGCTTAGTGGTCGTGTCCTACAGTCAACGTGTGCTCTGATACCATCTTGTAGCGACTAGACCTCAAACAGTCTGATCTCTGTGCATTAGTGTCATCCCTGGATCAGTAATGCTGACACGCACAGTACTTGAGGATTTATAACAGAGTAGCAATCACACACTTACTACATCGAATGTCTCAAAAGAGAAACTTATTACAATAAATATGGCTTAAGGTCATCTAATACGATAACAGCGGCAGGCTTGGAAGATAAAGTGAGTCCATCAACTCCAACGGCATCACTGAGTGAAAGACCACGACCTAAGGCTCCTTACTCATCGTCTGTAAAGTCTGCAACATGATACGTTGCAGCCCAAAAACGGGTCAGCACATGGAATATGCTGGCAATGTAACACAAGAGAGTAATGAACAGAATAATGCTATCACTACATGCATATATGGCTGGTGGAGGCTGTATGGTTAATATGTTTTGCGAAAAGCCAATTTTTTCGTACAACAAAGGAATAAATTTTATTTAACTACAAAGTTGGTTGAAAACATTGAGAATGGTAAACCCCATCTCAATCCCAATTAAAAGGTAATTAATAACCCAACAAAATTAATTTAGAGTGATGAGATCCACATGATAATCCAAGAACTAGATACTCAAGATGTCCATAACCGGGGACACGGCTAACCATGATTAGTTTGTACACTCTGCAGAGGTTTGTGCACTTTTCCCCACAAGACTCGATCTCCTCAGTTGGATTTCTCGCACTACATGATGTTTGAGAAACGGATGACCGAGACACAGTCTTTCCGAAGAGGTCCCCTTAACCGATAGATAGGCATGTACACCTACAATCCCCTACATCTGCTAGCCCACCATGGAAAGGTTTCCCACAACTTCCTCAACTATTCCAGAGCCCATAATGGCATGTGGCTGCACACGGAAGTTTCCAGCATGAATAATCTTATGATCCCTTTGAGCCTGGGTGGCAGTCCATAGGAGAATCACACGGTACCCCGGGATTTCCAAAAATACAGACAACACTGGGTTCCCCAGGTGCCTCAATCCACCCAGATGTGTATTAAAGTTGCCACCTTAAGTTGAACCATTAAGTAACAATCTCACATCTGTCATGAATACACTCAAACCCAATCCACGTCTACGAGCATAGCATAGCAATATAAGCAACATAGAAGTAACTCCCAAAGGTTTGGTAATAAACGGATGAATAGGTACTACCTCATCTACTTACCAACCCACAATTTAATCAGATCCTAACCATGCAATTTGTTTGAGGATTGATCTAATGCAATAGAACTGGGTAGTAAAGAGGTATGATCAAAGTGTTACTGGCCTTGCTGATGATCCGTGAAACCTAGAGACTCGTAGTAGCACGCTTCGCACTCCGGGTACTCTATCGCAAACAAACAAGCATACAATAAGCAATCAAGCAAGGGGCACTGGTAAAACTTCAAATAAGAGATCTAACCAGAAAGTTCAACTTAAGAACTCCGGTTTGCAAAAAGAATCAAATCAAACGAAGCAACAAAACACAAACTGCGAAAGAAACAAGCTTCGTTTACTAATCTGGACTAAAATCAAATTTTACAGTAGCAAAAACTTGTTTAAGTTGATTAAACAGAAAGAGGGCTTCGAGACTAAACTCTAGGCGCTTGAGTCGCCTCATTCCGATAAACGAGCGAAAAGATAAAATAAAACAAAAATCAGATCAGAAATCGGGATCGAAAATAATCGCGGAAAATCCAAGAAAAAGTAAAACTGACGAACAGGCTAACGAACGAACATTTGCTGTCTGCGACTAAATGGTGAAAACCGTTTGTTAAAACAAACTAACGAACGGGCGTTCGCTAATTAACTAAACTGAAAAAAACCGATCTAAAAAACGCATCTAGGGTTTCGAAAAAAACCAATCGGTTTTCTCGCTAAAACCGAGGCGGCTACCTCCGGCGAAGTCCGGCGAGGCGGCGGCGGGCGGCTCGGTGGCAGTGGTCTCGCGGCGACGGTGGCGGTGGGCGGGCGGTGGCGGCGGCGGTGTGGTCAAGGGGGGCGGCGGCTAGGGTTTTGAGGCGGGCTGATGGGTCATGGGCTCGCCTCGGCGGCTTATAAAGCCTCCCAGGCGGAGTCCGGGTGGATACGGCCCAAAGTCAGTTTCTTTTTTTTAAAATTATTCCACGCAGAAAAACGAATAAAAGAAATACTAAATGGACTCCAAAAAATCGTAAAATAAATTTTCCCCGTCCTCTAAAAATCTACCGGACAAGGTGAACATTTATTTGGGACTCTAATGCAATTTTGAAAAACACATATTTTTCCTAATTCAAATAAAATAGCGATAAATCTCCGAATAAAACTCTTATTTGATTTTAATATTAAATCTCCAATATTTCTTTATTTTGAGGAAGTCATTTTATCCTCTCTCTTTTATTTTCATAAAAAGAAATATTCAAAGAGAAAATAATTAAAATCAAAGGATCCTCTTTTCCAAATTTGAGAAAAACTCAAATGTGAAAATAACGAAATCCCCAACTCTCTCTGTGGGTCCTTGAGTTGCGTAGAATTTCTAGGATCAAACCAATACAATAAAATATGATATGCAATGATGATCTAATGAAAATTCGGGATGTTACATATTGATGATAAGGATTATGAATTCTCTGTCGACCCAGAGTTAATTACTTTGGTTGAATCTGATCCTTTCCATGGTTATGAAACTGAAACTGTTGTGGCACATCTTACTAAGTTGAATGACATAGCCACCCTTTTTACTCATGATGAAAAAACTCGCTATTACTATATTCTCAAATTATTTCCTTTCTCATTAAAGGGTGATGCCAAAGCTTGGTACAATACTCTTGCTCCTGGTTGTGTGCGTAGTCCCCAGGATATGATTTATTACTTCTCTGAAAACTATTTTCCTGCTCATAAGAAACAAGCTGCCTTGAAGGAAATATTTAACTTTGTGCAAACTAAAGAAGAGAGTCTCCCACAAGCTTGGGGGAGGCTTTGTCAGTTACTTAATGCTTTTCCTGACCATCCTCTTAATAAAAATGAAATACTTGATATCTTCTATCATAGACTAACCGATACTTCTAGGGACTTCCTAGACAGTTGTGCTGGTTGTGTTTTCAGGGAACGAACTATTGCTTAAGCTGAAGAATTATTGAATAACATATTGGAAAATTATGATGATTGGACTCTTCCTGAACCACCGGCTAAACCCACTCCAAGAAGGGGGGTATATTATATCTCAGTCCTGAAGATATGCAAGAGGCAAAGAAATCTATGAAGAAAAAAGGTATTAAAGCTGAGGATGTTAAAAATTTACCTTCTATTGAAGAAATACATGGGCTTGATACACCACCACTACCTAAGGTGGTAGAGGTAAACTCTCTTATGAAGTTCAATGATAATGACAATCCTCACAATATGCATCCTAGTCAATGCCTTTATGAGTTTGAAAACTACATTAGAAAACAAGATCACTTCAATCCAAATGTTATGAAACAATTGAAATACAATTCTGATATGATTTCTCGCTTGAGTGACTTGTTATTTAGAATTTCAAATGATGTTAGAGGTGTTGGAAAGCATGCTTCTATGGTTCAAACCCAGTTAGAACAAGTTGCTAAATCTCAAAGAGAATTGCTTGATAAAATGAACCACAATATAAATGACTTTGTTGTTAGAGTTGCAACTAGAGGAGGTAAAATGACTCAGGAACCACTTTATCCTGAAGGACACCCAAAAAGAATTGAACAAGATTCACAAAGAGCTAATACTAGTGCACCTAGTCCTTCTAAAAAGAAAAAGAAGAAGAAAAAAGATAGGACTTTGCATGCTTCTAGTGAACCTGAAATAGAGAAACCTCCTGATAATGAAAATGAAATTTCTACCTCAGATGCTGAAACTCAATATGGTAATGAACATCCACCTAGTGATAATGGAAAAGATAATGCTGATGTTCATGAAGATGCTCAACCTAATGAAAAAGAACCAGATAATGATGTTGAGATAGAACCACCTGTTGATCTTGATAACCCACAACCTAAGAATAAAAGATATGATAAAAGAGACTTCATTGCTAGAAAACACGGTAAAGAAAGAGAACCATGGGTTCAAAAACCTATTCCTTTTCCACCCAATTCAACTAAAAAGAATGATGATGAAGAATTTGAAGGCTTTGCTGAAATGCCGAGGCCAGTATTTTGCGTACTCGCTTGACTGATATCTTGAAAATGCCTCCTTATGCAAAGTATATGAAAGACATCATCACTAATAAGAGAAAAATACCGGAAACTGAAATCTCCACTATGCTTGCTAATTATACTTTTAAAGATGGAGTACCTAAAAAACTTGGAGATCCGGGAATACCAACTATACCTTGCTCTATCAAAAAGAATTATGTGAAAACTGCTTTGTGTGATTTAGGAGCTGGTGTTAGTGTTATGCATTTCTCTTTATATAAAAGACTTGACTTGAATAAACTCACACCTACTGAAATATCTTTGCAAGTGGCTGACAAGTCAACTGCCATACCTATCGGTATCTGTGAGGATGTGCCCGTTGTTGTTGCTAATGTTACTATTTTGACTGACTTTGTTATACTTGAGATGCCCGAGGACGACAACATGTCGATTATCCTTGGTAGACCCTTCTTGAATACTGCAGGGGCTGTTATTGATTGCAATAAAAGCAAGGTCACGTTTCATATTAATGGTAATGAGCATACGGTGCACTTTCCGAAGAAACAATTCCAAGTGAATGGTATTAATGTTATTGAAAAATCTCCGACAATCACTATTGGAAGTTTTCAAATACCTCTACCTACTATAAAAAAGAAATATGAAGTGCTTATTGTTGGGGACATTCATATCCCCATTGAGGTAACTTAGTGATTTACGAAAGTTCTTCGGTTTCATGCTAATTGAAAGTGGTTGTTAATAAGACCTGATCAACCTTATTAATGAATCATTTTTTAGCGGTATGAAGTTGATGAATTTAGTAAGCACTACCTTCTGTCCTTGCATTTTGTTTTCTGTTTCTATTAGTTAAATAAAATAAAATGCCATGATTAGTCTGTTTTCTAAATTTCACGTGCAATGAAAAATGACCCAAAAATGAAAGTTCTCAGAATGCCCTGAAAATTTTATACGATTTTTTAAGAATATTTCTGAATTTTTGGTGCAAATAATACCACAGGGAGGTGCACCAGGTGGGCACAACCCACTGGCGCGCAGAGACCCAGTCAGCGCTACTGGTGGGTTGTGGGCCCCATGTGGGCCCCCTCACTTATCTCTTTAGCCCACATCATCACTTACCTCCAGAAAAAATATCCCCATTGCTCTCTCTCCCGTGTTCTTGAGCTCAAATCCACGGATTTTGGTCTCTTTGCTCGAAGCTTCGTTTCTGAAACTGTTAACACCCCAAAAAATTTTATTTTCAGAAAATTGTACGCGGACATGATGAACCTATTTGGAAGGAGTTCTTCGAGGAAACAATCCTCGGGGGCATCTTCTAGTGACAGTTCTGCTCACCGGTCTTATGTTGAACCAAGTGAAAGTTCCACACGAAGTGCCGCTACCAAAACATGCTTATGGCCTTGCGATGAATATATGGTGCGTGTGGGCATAAAGGAGGATTTTGAGCAATGTGTTCACAATGCCGGTTGAGGGAGTCCTGGACTAAGGGGTCCTTGATACGTCTCCAACGTATCTATAATTTTTGATTGCTCCATGCTATATTATCTACTATTTTGGACAATATTGGGCTTTATTTTCCACTTTTATATTATATTTGGGACTAACCTATTAACCGGAGGCCCAGCCCAGAATTGCTGTTTTTTGCCTATTTCAGAGTTACGAAGAAACGGAATATCACACGGAGTCCAAACGGAATGAAACCTTCGGGAACGTGATTTTCTCACCGAATATGATCAGGAGACTTGGACCCTACGTCAAGAAAGAAAAGAAGGAGGCACGAGGTAGGGGGCGCGCCCTCCACCCTTGTGGGCCCCATGTTGCTCCACCGACGTACTTCTTCCTCCTATATATACCTACGTACCCCCAAACGATCAGATACGGAGCCAAAAACCTAATTCCACCGCCGCAACCTTCTGTACCCATGAGATCCCATCTTGGGGCATGTTCCGGAGCTCCGCCGGAGGGGGCATCCACCACGGAGGGCTTCTACATCATCACCATAGCCCCTCTGATGAAGTGTGAGTAGTTTACTTCAGACCTTCGGGTCCATAGTTAGTAGCTAGATGGCTTCTTCTCTCTTTTTGGATCTCAATACAATGTTCCCTCTCTCGTGGAGATCTGTAACATCCCAAATTTTGGAATGTTAATATAATTAATTGAATTTTTTGTTTGTTTGCTTGAGTGAATTAAACTTGAGTGAAATTTGAACCTTTTCAAAAACTTTTGAAAGAGAGGGAATAAAATGACTTTCCCTTCTCCGGTAAATTCAAATTCATCCTATTAAAATCAATGAGAGAAGATGACATGACTTCTTCAACTATAAAGAATTTGAACGGAGTTTTGCAATTTAATTCTTTCAAATATTTGCACTTGCTTCTCTATTTTTCTTCCCCAGAAATACCCGAAAAATAAATTCTTGCAAGCTAGAAAGAGCGGAGGAAAATGACCTCCAAAATCAGGGGCATTTTGAAAATATTTGAGCCAAGAAAACCAAAGTTTTATTTAAAATTATTTGCAAAAAGAAATAAAGCCTTTAGGGATTTTCTGAAAACATTTTTTTAAGTTTTTATTTTGGCCGTGGAATAATGCTCATCATCTACATTTTATTTTTCTGATAATTTTAGTATATAAAAACTCTTTATTCGAATTGATTTGATTTCTTTTTATTGTTTTAGTTTCCTAATTTTAAAATAGGAATGGAATCGTTTTATTAGGAAAACCTGCTGGCCCATTAAGCACTTTCCTATTCTAGCCCAACAAGAGATCATCTCCTTCCTCTGTTTCCTCTCACGTTACACAAGCTTTCCATATCCATGGAGACAGGAATCTCCACCTTCCCGATCTCCCTCGTCTTTCCATCCCAGCGCCTCCCGAGACCGCCTATAAAACCCCCTCCCTCTCCTCGTTCCATTTTTCCCATCACCACGCCCCCTCCTTGCCCGTAGCCTTCTCGCCACCGTCCTCCTTTTCCTGCCTAGAACGCCACCAGGAGCTCTCCTGGAACCTCCCCATCGCCCAGCGCCACCTCCCAAGCGCCGACCCTCCTCCACCACCCCCTCCCTCGCTTGGCGACCTCGGCCCCTCGCCGAGCAGCCTCCACATCGCCGCCTCCTTCCTGCCATCTCTGCCTCACGACAGGTAACTCCGTTTTCTGTTTTCAGATTTATTCCCGTAACAGATTTAGTTCCGTTCTTGTTTAGCTTATAACTTTTGATCTAGAAGTCCAATGATGCTGATTCTTTTTGCGTTGGATCACAATTTTCTTGTAGTTTACAAAAATATATAATTTGTCTATGTTTGGATTTATAAAAATTGAGTTAGATCAGATTTGAATTAAAGCTTGTTTTGCTTATTCCGGGAGTTTCATAATAGATTTTTATTTAATTCTTTTTGCTCCTAGTTGCTTAATGAAATATTTTCTGTTTAGTTAACATAAAACCATGATTAGGTGATGTTAAGAAATTTTTGTTATATAAAACTATTTTTGTTGTTATTTGAAGTAGGAAAACTTTGAGTTGTTTTTTCTTTAAGTTTTCCCTTTGGGTTTTGCTTTGTTGGTTTTGGTGTGTTACTTTGTTATGTTATGTTATGCTATGTGCTTATTATAGTTATTGTTTGCCTCGGTAGAATTTCCGGAGTGCGAAGATTGCTACTACGAAACCCTAGTTTTTCGAAGATCGTCAACAAGGCAAGTTCACTTTGACCATGCTTTCATACCTATGTTTTATTGCATTTAGTGACATCTTTGCAACCACCCCTCAGTAGTGTTATTGAATCCTTGTAGTTGAGTAGTATGCATGAGGTAGGAACCCATCACCCTGTTACCAAGCCCGGGACGTTATTTATTTTAATGCCACGCTATAGTAGACGGGGTTTGGTATGAGTGCTCGGGAGTGGTGTGAGAATGGAGGTTCTACGTCAATGACGACAACTCCATGATGGAAAGCTGCAAGGACTGCATCTTCAAGGCCTCAAGACTTCAAGACTCAAGACAGGAATTCAATACACACTACTGGGTGAAGGACGGTTGACGGGCACCCTGGAGAAACCAGTGGTTGGCCGGGATGCATGGAGAAGCGCCATGACATCTTGCGGAAAGCTTCACCCAGACTCAAAGGGACGGAAGAATACTTCACGCCCGGAAGCTTACATGTGCAACCGCAAGTCATTATGGGCTCTGGCTTGGTTGACCTTAGTTGTGACTCTGGCTGGGACGGTGCTAGCAGATGTAGAACTACGGTAGGATTGGATGGGTACCGGACAGTGGTCAGAGGAACTCTTTGGAAGACCATGTTTCGGTCATCTTGTTCTCAAACACCACGAAGTGCGAGAACGTAAAGAGAGGATCGAATCTTGCGGGTAAAGTGTACAAACCTCTGCAGAGGGTTATAACCTAATCGATTAGCCGTGTCCCGATTACGGACAATCTGAGCATCTGGACTGGATCTATTTCGAACTCTCAACACCGGATTGATAACTTAATTGTGGGCAACTTATGATGATTTTGGGCTATGAGACATCGGTTGGCGGAACCATGTCATGACAGAAAAAACTCCATAGTACAGGCTTCATTTTATTCCTTTGATGTAGGTAAAATAAAACCAGCTTTTACGCAAACAAAATTCAGATACTGAGCCATAAAGCCATATTGCATATAGTATAGTTTTATCATCTGTTTTCTCATGTTGTGATCTTGCGGTACATTCAATGTCTTGACCTACACGGCTGCAACGTATCATGTTGCAGATATTTCCTCGACGAGTAAGAGTTACGATACAGTGGTTACGGTCTACACTCAACCTGCCGATGGCGTTGATGGGACTCCACACCCGCTTGATTGTTTCCGCTGATTATTATGAGGTATATATCATTTACGTTATTTATACATGTGATTGCACTTTGATATATACATTAATGTCTGTGTGTGCAAAGATACTTGATCCGAGGATGGCACAAGAATACGTAGGCTTGACCGTCTCGAGGTCGGGTCGCTCTGAAATGGTATCGAGCACATGTTGGCTGTAGAACGTGACCCTAGAAAATGACTTAGTAATATGAAGACCCCAATAGGAATGACCTTTGTTTTGTACTACTCTCGTAACACCTCATTCCTTTTACTAAACCTTCCTTATCTCAAACTATAGATGGAGAGCTACATTCTGAACAAAAGAGAACACTACGAGAAGGTTCTTGGAGGCCCCTTCCTTGTGGAGCTAGTCAGGCTGCTGAAGTTACCGATACCTGAGATCAAGGCAACTAAGAGGACGTCCAGATCGTGGGGAGTCAAGACCCAAGTTTTTGGTCGTAAAGAAGCCCCCAAGACTGCAGACATCAGCTTGAACTATAAATAGTGATCGTGATATGGGCATCAACACTGCCGTCCATGATGCTATTGCACGCTTATGCTATCGCCATCGTGCTGCACTAAACCCACACTTGTTTGGAAGGATGGGATGGCGAAGTCCGATGGAGCAACTATTGCCTTGACGGAAGCGCAAAAGATGAAGTTCTCCCCACTTTTAGTGTATAATCAGGATCTGGAACAATACGTCAAGAATCTTGAGATGGACCTCCCGGAAGCCCTGTTCGACAATGAAGCACTACGAGAAGAGGTCAAGACTCGAGATCAAGGTAAACAAGCTGGAGGAGGAGAACCTCGAGATCTCGAGAATGCGCCAGAGGCGAAGAACAGCAGGACCATGTCTCATGCAAAGGACGTTGAGATCCGTAAGCTCAAGGAACAACTTCGGGACATACTGAGGTCGTCACAAGAAACTCCGTGTCGACAGAGAAAATCTAGCGAAGAACCGGAGGAGATCAAGTCCACAGAAGAAGCCCCGGTGGGGACAATGACCAAGTTCCTAATAAATTAGCTTAGTAGTATCCCACCATGAGAGAAATAAAGATGAACGCTTCCTCGATTTAAGTATCGACCATACCAACTTATGTGGGTGGCGATATTGTAGTATTGATTGAATAAATGAATGCTTGGTTGCTATTATTTTGTGTGTTTATTGAATGGTTGGATAGATGCGATATCGTAGATTTGTATTTATTTCAACCATGAGAGACGAAGTTACGGAAGAATGGTAGAAGGCCTTCATATGGGAACATCATCGAATTGGAAAACTCCGAGCATTGAAGACTGAAGAAATGAGGACTTAGAAACGAAACCATAGTAGAACGCCCATTACAAACGATAATTTTGTTGATGAGTGGGTAATTGCTTTTCTTTCTATCTCAACCAAACCCCGAATCTTGAACCCATGGACAACCGAACACCAAACTTTTACGGAGACAATTGCAATTTCCCCATGGAGATACATTCCTTGTTTCGAGCACCCTCCTATCCTACACATGCAGATGACAACCCTTTATGAGTCTTTCCTTAAGGGCCTGAAACAATCATGACCCCGACGAGTGATCATGATTACCCAAGATCTGAAGGACATGATGAAGCATATTCACCTTGAAGGAGATGCAGTCTACAAAGGCTACCCTTTCATGCAAAAGGGAGTGGAACTTTGGTATGTGGAGGTACACCTCCACCATTTGAAAGGAGTTTGCCCAAAGATGATGGGGCAGTACTTTTTCATTTCACGTGTGCCACAAGCAACTTTCTTCGATGCTGTTCGTGAAGCAGCCATGGAAGCCATACGCCAGATCGGAGAAATACTTGAAGCAAGACTCCGTTATACTCAGGAATACCTAAGAGAAGTGCATGCAGAGATGATGAGGTGAAGCTCAAGACCACCATGATGAAAAAGAAGATTGAAGATTTCAAGGCTCATGTCGCACACTTCCAGTGGGACTGAAGAATCCTCGAGGAGGATAAATGAATAAAGTTGGAAGTAATGCCTGACCATACCAAATCATGTGGGTGGCAGCATTTGTAACAAAGTACTTTTGGAATTTGAATTTACGAAAATGGTTAAGGATGTAATGAAAGATTGATATGAAAATAATGAGATTTTATGGATAAACTTGTGCATTCTTTTGGTCATAGTACTCTGTAAAGCCACAAGATCAATGAAGAAAGAAATGTGTTATTCATGACGGTCCATAGAAGGAAGCTAGACAAAATAAGTTGGAGTTTTGTTTTGATATGATGGTATGAAGAAACAGAGTACTACTGGATTTAAAGGAGGTGTAATATGGAACAAGAGAGTTACTCCAAGGATGAGTGAAATTTGTACAAGTGTTGAAGTGGGCTCATAACCCACAGGCTCAGGAATTAATAAGGGTCAAGTACCCACTGGAAGAAGAAATTTTGGGAAGACTGCGATTTGATCAGCAGACGTTTCGTAGGAGATTACGCAAAAAACCTAAGAGTGGTGAAGTAACGATAGATGTTTTTGTTTGGCTTGCAGAAACCATGGATTTACTCGAACCCAATTCGAGGACAAGAGAAATTATGCAATGCTTGTGAGTATGCCCAAGTGTTAGAATACGTGATTCGATATTTACGTATGTGGTAATGATTCAAGTACGGGATGGATTGGCCCCCATACCGAAGACTTATATCATGAACTATCATATGTTGATGGAAAATCAGAGAGCCTTGAAAACCTTTGAAGAGTGTCGACGCGATAAGCCATAAAACCATAGAATGGTAGGACGATGGAACCCTTTACAGGCAACCGTTGCCAATCGTAGGATATACGGTGAAGTTCAACCCAGACCCATTTTCTGCAGGAGAAAACATTATTGGTAGACCACCATGAGTGTTTCGATAGTGGTTTAGAGTGAACACAGACCCATCAGCTAAGAAGATTCAGTCTCGGACGAATTTCAACTTTGACGAACCGACCCAAGATTCTGAGGAAAACTCTTCTGACAGAAGAGCCTTAATGAAGGAGCTATTGTAAGATACGTGAAGAGACATACATTGTCAGCCCTCCAGAGGAAATATCTGAGTTTATTGGAACCATGACCTTGTTTTTAAGTGTGGTAGCACCCTTGACCTTTCGACCAAGACATTTGCTAGAAGACCCCAACCCTAACCTTTTCTTGTTAGTTTCTTGAATCTCGAGGACTAGATTCATTTTAAGTGTGTAGGTTTGTAACATCCCAAATTTTGGAATGTTAATATAATTAATTGAATTGTTTGTTTGTTTGCTTGAGTGAATTAAACTTGAGTGAAATTTGAACCTTTTCAAAAACTTTTGAAAGAGAGGGAATAAAATGACTTTCCCTTCTCCGTAAATTCAAATTCATCCTATTAAAATCAATGAGAGAAGATGACATGACTTCTTCAACTATAAAGAATTTGAACGGAGTTTTGCAATTTAATTCTTTCAAATATTTGCACTTGCTTTCTATTTTTCTTCCCGAGAAATACCCGAAAAATAAATTCTTGCAAGCTAGAAAGAGCGGAGGAAAATGACCCTCTAAAATCAGGGCATTTTGAAAATATTTGAGCCAAGAAAACCAAAGTTTTTATTTAAAATTATTTGCAAAAAGAAATAAAGCCTTTAGGGATTTTCTGAAAAACATTTTTTTAAGTTTTATTTTGGCCGTGGAATAATGCTCATCATCTACATTTTATTTTTCTGATAATTTTAGTATATAAAACTCTTTATTCGAATTGATTTGATTTCCTTTTTATTGTTTTAGTTTCCTAATTTTAAAAATAGGAATGGAATCGTTTTATTAGGAAAACCTGCTGGCCCATTAAGCACTTTCCTATTCTAGCCCAACAAGAGATCATCTCCTTCCTCTGTTTCCTCTCACGTTACACAAGCTTTCCATATCCATGGAGACAGGAATCTCCACCTTCCCGATCTCCTCGTCTTTCCATCCCAGCGCCTCCCGAGACCGCCTATAAAACCCCTCCTCTCCTCGCTCCATTTTTCCCATCACCACGCCTCCTTGCCCGTAGCCTTCTCGCCACCGTCCTCCTTTTCCTGCCTAGAACGCCACCAGAGCTCTCCTGGAACCTCCCATCGCCCAGCGCCACCTCCCAAGCGCCGACCCCTCCTCCGCCACCCCACCTCGCCGGTGACCTCGCCCCCTCGCCGGAGCAGCCCTCCACATCGCTGCCTCCTTCCTGCCATCTCTGCCTCACGTCAGGTAACTCCGTTTTCGTTTTCAGATTTATTCCCGTAACAGATTTAGTTCCGTTCTTGTTTAGCTTATAACTTTTGATCTAGAAGTCCAATGATGCTGATTCTTTTGAGTTGGATCACAATTTTCTTGTAGTTTCCAAAAATATATAATTTGTCTATGTTTGGATTTATAAAATTGAGTTAGATCAGATTTGAATTAAAGCTTGTTTTGCTTATTCGGGAGTTTCATAATAGATTTTTATTTAATTCTTTTTGCTCCTAGTTGCTTAATGAAATATTTTCTGTTTAGTTAACATAAAACCATGATTAGGTGATGTTAAGAAATTTTTGTTATATAAAACTATTTTTGTTGTTATTTGAAGTAGGAAAACTTTGAGTTGTTTTTTCTTTAAGTTTTCCTTTGGGTTTTGCTTTGTTGGTTTTGGTGTGTTACTTTGTTATGTTATGTTATGCTATGTGCTTATTATAGTTATTGTTTGCCTCGGTAGAATTTCCGGAGCTAAGATTGCTACTCTGAAACCCTAGTTTTTCAAGATCGTCAACAAGGCAAGTTCACTTTGACCATGCTTTCATACCTATGTTTTATTGCATTTAGTGACATCTTTGCAACCACCCCTCAAGAGTGTTATTGAATCCTTGTAGTTGAGTAGTATGCATGAGGTAGGAACCCATCACCCTGTTACCAAGCCCGGACGTTATTTATTTTAATGCCACGCTATAGTAGACGGGTTTGGTATGAGTGCTCGGAGTGGTGTGAGAATGGAGGTTCTACGTCAATGACGATAACTCCATGATGGAAAGCTGCAAGGACTGCATCTTCAAGGCCTCAAGACTTCAAGACTCAAGACAGAATTCAATACACACCATTGGGTGAAGGGCGGTTGACGGGCACCTGGAGAAACCAGTGGTTGGCGGGATGCATGGAGAAGCGCCATGACATCTTGCGGAAAGCTTCACCCAGACTCAAAGGGACGGAAGAATACTTCACGCCCGGAAGCTTACATGTGCAACCGCAAGTCATTATGGGCTCTGGCTTGGTTGACCTTAGTTGTGACTCTGGCTGGGGACGGTACTAGCAGATGTAGAACTACGGTAGGATTGGATGGGTCTTGGACGGTGGTCGAGGAACTCTTTGGAAGACCATGTTTGGTCATCTTGTTCTCAAACACCCTGAAGTGCGAGAACGTAAAGAGAGGATCGAATCTTGCGGGTAAAGTGTACAAACCTCTGCAGAGGGTTATAACCTAATCGATTAGCCGTGTCCCGATTCACGGACAATCTGAGCATCTGGACTGGATCTATTTCGAACTCTCAACACCGGATTGATAACTTAATTGTGGGCAACTTATGATGATTTTGGGCTATGAGACATCGGTTGGCGGAACCATGTCATGACAGAAAAAACTCCATAGTACAGGCTTCATTTTATTCCTTTGATGTAGGTAAAATAAAACCAGCTTTTACGCAAACAAAATTCAGATCTGAGCCATAAAGCCATATTGCATATAGTATAGTTTTATCATCTGTTTTCTCATGTTGTGATCTTGCGGTACATTCAATGTCTGACCTACACGGCTGCAACGTATCATGTTGCAGATATTTCTCGACGAGTAAGAGTTACGATCAGGTTACGGTCTACACTCAACTTGCCGATGGCGTTGATGGGACTCCACACCCGCTTGATTGTTTCCGCTGATTATTATGAGGTATATATCATTTTATGTTATTTATACATGTGATTGCACTTTGATATATACATTAATGTCTGTGTGTGCCAAGATACTTGATCCGAGGATGGCACAAGAATATTGAGGCTTGACCGTCTGAGGTCGGGTCGCTACAAGATCTATTCGATGTAATCTTCTTTTTGCGGTGTGTTTGTTGAGACCGATGAATTGTGGGTTTATGATCAAGATTATCTATGAACAATATTTTAATCTTCTCTGAATTCTTTTATGTATGATTGGTTATCTTTGCAAGTCTCTTCGAATTATCAGTTTGGTTTGGCCTACTAGATTGGTTTTTCTTGCAATGGGAGAAGTGCTTTGCTTTGGGTTCAATCTTGCGGTGTCCTTTCCCAGTGATAGTAGGGGCAGCAAGGCACGTATTGTATTGTTGCCATTGAGGATAACAAGATGGGGTTTCTATCATATTGCATGAATTTATCCCTCTACATCATGTCATCTTGCTTAAGGCGTTACTCTGTTTTCTTGAACTTAATACTCTAGATGCATGCTGGATAGCGGTTGATGAGTGGAGTAATAGTAGTAGATGCAGGCAGGAGTCGTTCTACTTGTTTCGGACGTGATGCCTATATACATGATCATACCTAGATATTCTCATAAGTATGCTCAATTCTGTCAATTGCTCAACAGTAATTCGTTCACCCACCATAGAATACTTATGCTCTTGAGAGAAGCCACTAGTGAAATCTATGGCCCCCGGGTCTATCTCCATCATATTAATCTTCCATCACTTTATTTATTGCCTTTGCCTTTTTACTTTTCTTTTATTTTACTTTGCATCTTTATCATAAAAATACCAAAAATATTATCTATCATCTCTATCAGATCTCACTCTCGTAAGTGACCGTGAAGGGATTGACAACCCCTAATCGCGTTGGTTGCGAGGAGTTATTTGCTTTGTGTAGGTACGAGGGACTCGCGCGCAGCCTCCTACTGGATTGATACCTTGGTTCTCAAAAACTGAGGGAAATACTTATGCTAATTTGCTGCATCATCCTTTCCTCTTCAAGGAAATCCAACGCAGTGCTCAAGAGGTAGCAAGAAGAATTTCGGCGCCCTGCTGGGAGTCTACATAAAAGTCAACATACCAAGTACCCATCACAATCCCTTAACTCTCGCATTACATTATTTGCCATTTGCCTCTCGTTTTCCTCTCCCCCACTTCACCCTTGCCATTTTATTCGCCCTCTCTTTTCCGTTTGCCTTTTTTCTCGCCCGCTTTTTGTTTGCTCATGTGTTGGATTGCTAGTTTGTCATGATGGCTCAAGATAATACCAAATTGTGTGACTTTACCAATACCAACAATAATGATTTCCTTAGCACTCCGATTGCTTCTCTTACCAATACTGAATCTTGTGAAATTAATGCTGCTTTGTTGAATCTTGTCATGAAAGATCAATCCGCCGGCCTTCCTAGTGAAGATGCCGCTACTCATCTAAATAGCTTCGTTGATTTGTGTGATATGCAAAAGAAGAAAGATGTTGATAATGATATTGTTAAATTGAAGCTATTTCCTTTTTCGCTTAGAGATCGTGATAAAGCTTGGTTTTTGTCTTTGCCTAAAAATAGTATTTATTCATGGAATAAGTGCAAAGATGATTTTATCTCTAAGTATTTTCCTCCCGCTAAGATCATCTCTCTTAGAAACGATATTATGAATTTTAAGCAACTTGATCATGAACATGTTGCACAAGCTTGGGAGAGGATGAAATTAATGATACGTAATTGCCCTACTCATGGTTTGAATTTGTGGATGATTATACAATTTTTTTATGCCGGATTGAATTTTGCTTCTAGAAATCTTTTAGATTCGGCCGCGGGAGGCACTTTTATGGAAATCACTTTAGGATAAGCTACTAAACTCCTAGATAATATTATGGTTAATTATTCTATATGGCACACTGAAAGATCTACTAATAAAAAAGTGCATGCGATAGAAGAAATCAATGTTTTAAGTGGAAAGATGGATGAACTTATGAAATTATTTTCTACTAAGAGTGTTTCTTCTAATCCTAATGATATGCCTTTGTCTACTTTGATTGAGAATAATAATGAATCTATGGATGTGAATTTTGTTGGTAGGAATAATTTTGGTAACAACACGTATAGAGGAAACTTTAATCCTACGCCTTATCCTAGTAATTCCTCTAATAATTATGGAAATTCCTACGACAACTCTTATGGAAATTTTAATAAGATGCCCTCTGAATTTGAGACTACTTTATGAATTTGCAAAAGAATTTTAATGCTTTGCTTGAAGAGAAATTGCTTAAAGTTGATGAATTGGCTAGGAACGTTGATAGAATTTCTCTTGATCTTGATTCTTTAAAGATTAGATCTATTCCTCCTAAGCACGATACCAATGAGTCTCTCAAAGTCATGAGAATTTCCATTGATGAGTGCAAAGAAAGAACCGCTAGGATGCGTGATACGAAAGATGCCTTTATTAAAGCATGTTCTTCTAGTTCCTATGAAAATACAGATGAAGATCTAAAAGTTATTGATGTGTCCCCTATTAAATCTTTTTTTGTAATATGAATCTTGATAATGATGGGACTGAATATGATCCACCTTTACCTATAAGGCGTTCCAAAAATTCGGAGTTTTTAGATCTTGATGCTAAAATTGATAAAAGTGGGATTGAAGAAATCAAAACCCTAGATGTTGCTAAATCCACTATTTTGGATTTCAAGGAATTTAATTATGAAAGTTGCTCTTTGATTGATTGTATTTCCTTGTTACAATCCGTGCTAAATTCTCCTCACGCTTATAGTCAAAATAAAGCGTTTACTAAACATATCGTTGATGCCTTGATGCAATCTTATGAAGAAAAACTTGAGTTGGAAGTTTCTATCCATAGAAAACTTTATGATGAGTGGGAACCAACTATTAAAATTAAGATTAAGGATCATGAATTTTATGCTTTATGTGATTTGGGTGCTAGTGTTTCCACTATTCCCAAAACTTTGTGCGATTTGCTAGATTTTCGTGATTTTGATGATTGCTCTCTAAACTTGCACCCAAGTCCAAGTCCGCACTTCTTACCTCAACCTTCTCCAACTATGTCCGGAGCGGGAGGCAAGTGGATGGCCTCCTCCGTCACGGAGGGGCAGATCCAGAAGCTCCATGACGCCGAATATTTGTCCAAAGAACATCGCAGATCGGCTCCCCGACGAGGGAGAGCTCGTCCCCAACCCCAGGCCCCATGAGAGGGTAGTATTTCTTCCCCATTTCCTCCATGGACTGGGCTTCCCGCTTCATCCCTTTGTCCGGGGGCTCATGTTCTACTACGGCCTAGATTTCCATGATCTGGCCCCGAATTTCATCCTCAACATCTCGGCGTTTATCGTCGTGTGTGAGGCCTTCCTCTGCATCCAGCCCCACTTCGGCTTGTGGCTCAAGACCTTTAGTGTCAAGCGAAGGTTGTGAAGGTCAGCCAAGCGGAGTGCGGAGGCGCCATGGTGGGCAGGATGTCCCACGTTACGTGGCTGGAGGGCACTTTCATGGAAACCATCAAGGGGTGGCAATCGGGGTGGTTCTACATCACCGAGCAGCGTGACCCTGATTCGCATGCCCCCCAATTCAGATCTGGCATCCTACACGGCTCACCTCTTGGAAAGAGAGTGGCGGATTTGGGGATTCGGAGGAGCTGACGGACTCAAGCTCAGTATCCGTAAGCTGGTGGACAAGAAGCTCAAGCTTGTCAACGTAGTCCAGTCATGCTCATCCGCGGATTCTCCGTGCAGCGACGGGCTTCAACATGTGCGAGTTTGATCTGGCGCAGCACGGACCTGGCGGGCTCTTGACACTACGCACGAAGATGTCCGGAAGGTGTTGTTCAAGGCGCTGAAGCTCCGCATCCGCTACCGAAGATCGCGGATTCCGCTCGCAGCGTCCAGCTGACGAGGTAAGTGATTTCACCACTTGTTTTCCGTAGTATGGCTCAATGCGGGATCTAAACTCCCTTTACCTTTGACAGGAATGGCTGGCGAAGGCCGAACGGACTATCTGTCCGGCCCCATTGCCAGAGGACCCAGCGGACGCCCGCCTAACGGGGCTGCTGGCTCCGGCACCCCACGTGGTGCCGGAGAAGAAGGCCAAGAAGACGGCCACGGGGACTCGGAAGAGTTCCCGTTTTCCGGTGCTAACGGATGATGAATCGAGGTCGACTCCTCCCACCAAGGCGAGGAGGAGAAGAAAAGCCTCTCCCCAGCGAAGGAGGAAGAAAAGGAAGGCCTCCCCGACAAGGGAGGCCGAAGGGTCCAAGAAGGGAAAAACTCTTCCCCCGGACTGCTCCGCCAACGCCAGTGACGACGAGGACTGGCCTCCAAGGGCCAAGCCCCTGGCGAGATCATAAGTATCCGGACTCCCGAATAACTTCAAAGTTTTTTCTTTTCGCCACATAATGTCTTTCTAATGCCGCATACAACCCTGCAGTCCGCCCAAGGATGATCTTCCTGTTTCATCGAGCGGGTCCTTGGGTGCGTCGGATATGGATTCCCTTACGACTGCCTCCACCCCCCGTGCCGCGGAGGACGCCGAGGTGGGATCCCAGGAAGGGACCCACCAGGAGGAGGAGGCCCCGGAGGTGTCACGGGACACCCTCCCGGACTTTGCACCGGACTCAGCCCCGGAGGCCACAGTGGCTCCGGAGTTCGGCGGGCGACCCCTTCGTAAGAAGTGCAAGATCATGACGCCGGCTGCCTCCGCCCAACGGAGGTGCCGGATAATTTGCTGGAGGCGCCAACGGCGCCTCCATCAAGAGGAACACCGCACTATTATGAGTGTGGTGATTCGAAGGTTCAGCTTCGCCAAGAGCGGGCTGACCGAAGCCTCGCAGCAGAGCCTACGTAAGTGCATCTAGTGCCCTTAGTGATTTTGGTGTATTGAAGACTTATAGGTTAAGGAACTAATGCGTTTGTGAGTGTACACAGGTCTATAAGTCTATGAGGAGTTTGATATTTACAGAGAAAGTCGACCCTAAAAGTGAAGTTCTTCAATGAAGACTTTGATATTCTCAAGACTTTGAAAGTGAAGAAATTGGTGTGACCTTGAAGACTTGGTATTCGTTTGAGGAACATGAAGCGTGAAGACTTTTGTTTTCGTAGTTTCATTTTCTCTTTCTTGAGTCATAGGAAACACCGCATTGTTAAAGGGGTCGAGGAAATACTAAGGAAAAATTTCCATGTGATGCTCAACTCAAAATCCTACACCTACCAATCCCTTGAGTGAAGCTTTTGAAATCTCATACAGTTCAGTCAATTTCTTCAAAGGATGAGACGAAGCTCTTCTAGTCATTGAGGAATTTGTTCGGATCGAGGAGTTAGGAATTCGCCAGTCTTGAATTGCCTACACAAATGAGGAACATGATAATACGAGGAATTTGATGTTCCAATTTCCGACCGTTCTTTGTCTTCGCGCCACCTGTCCCAAAATATCTTATCCACCTAACGGTCATATCATTGAAGGGCATTTATGTCTTATCATGTCGGGCTGCTCCTAGGCTATAAATAGCCGCCCCCTACAACCACTAGCTGGTTGGCTGCTCGAGAGAACTTGACACTTGTCATTTGAGAGCAACCCATCCTCTGAGGACTTTGAGCGAAAATCATCAAGTGAGGAAAAACCCAAAAACCAAACCCCAACAAACCCAAAGTGATTGAGCATCACTGAAGAAATTGATCCTGCGTGGATCCGACGCTTGTTACCTTTGAAGACTGTGCTTCTTCCAGACGGTTAGGCGTCAAGGTCTAGAGCATCCAAGAGGAATTGTGGATTGCCGAGTGACCAAGTATGTGAAGGTTTGGAAGTCACCTGAAGACTTACCACGAGTAATTGGACGAGGTCTATGTGACCTTAGTTCAAGGAGAATACGGTGAGGACTTGGTGTCCTGAGCTGCGTGCTCAGCGACTGGGTGTCCGGGATTGTGTGTCCTCGAGTTTAAATACTCAGCCGCTCCAACCAGACGTACAACTGAGACTGTAGTTGGAACTGGTCTACCAAATCATTGTCTTCACCAACCTAACTGGTTCTATTTCCTCAACCCTTTCATTTCCTCATTACTGTGTTGAGTGTTTGTTCATATCTGTGTTTGAAGACTTTGACTGAAGACTTTCTCAATTTCCTCAGTTCAATTTCTTCAGTCTGTTTGTCTTCATCTTGTGTTATCCTGTGATTACGCTTTCTGTACTCTGTGATTGTCTTCATTTCATCATGATGACTATGCTTGTAATCTGTTATGCTTACCTCTGAGTACTTATTCCGCTGCAAGTAGTTCTTCGCTAAGAAATTTCCTCATCGGCAAATTCCTCAGTGAAGAATTCATAAAAATCGCCTATTCACCCCCCCTCTAGTCGATATAACGCACTTTCAATTGGTATCAGAGCAAGGTACTCCCTTGTTCTGTGTGATTTTGGTTTAACCACCTGGAGTTTTAGTTATGTCGACCGCAGGTATGATCAAGGTCTCAGCGGGGTGTCCTACCTTTGATGGGACGGACTACCCCTATTGGAAGAACAAAATGCGAATGCATCTTGAAGCAATTGACAACGATCTCTGGTATGTTGTGACAAAAGGTGTTTCCTCAGTCACACCCTCTCTGAATGATGCTGATGTGAAGAGATTCAAGCAACTCGATTCTCAAGCGAAGAATATCATATGTGGCCATCTGAGCAAAGGTCAATATGGAAGAGTGAGTGCTTTGGAATCTGCCAAACTCATCTGGGACAGACTGTCAAAAGTAAATGAAGGTGTCTCAACTCAGCGTGACTCTCGAGTTGATGTTCTTCGGAATCTCTTCAACCGCTTCAAAAGACTCGACAACGAAAATGTTGAACAAACCTTCGATCGCCTCACTGACATCTCAAATGAGCTTCAAGCACTTGGTGCCGCTGACATCACCGACCATGAGGTGGTGAAGAAATTGTTAAGATCGCTTGATTCCTCATTTGATACTCGCGCGATGATACAAGAACGAGCTGACTACAAGTCTCTTGATCCTGCCGATATCCTCGAAAGGCTAAATACTCACGAGTTCCAGCTTGCTCAAAAAGAGATCTCTATGGTTCGGCTATGGAAAACACGTGCCTCAAGGCCAAGGCTGTGTCCGAATCGAGAGTGAAGACTCGGTAGTAGCCTTGGAGATCCTCAAGAATTTGGCCAGAGCTAGCATCGCTCGTGAAGAAATTCCAGAAATTCTCAAGACGTGGTCGCTTTGGAAAATCCTCAAGAAGCAGTGATTCCTCATCTAGTGACTATAAGAGAAGACTTTGTCACAAATGCAAGAAGCCTGGTCACTATATCCAAGATTGTCCTCAGTGGGAAAAGGAATTAAGGAAGAAGAAGCACAAGGATTACAGTTCTGATGACGTGAAGAAGAAGAAGAAATCATCGAAATCTTCATCATCAAAATCCTCAAAACCTTCTTCTCACAAGAAGAGAAGCTCCAAAAAGGCTCGGGCATTCATTGGCAAGGAAATGGACTCTGAAGCTGAATCTGAGGAACGTGAGGAAGAGGAGGAGTCTGAAGAATCCGAATCTGGTGTGGCTAGTCTGGCTCTTGCTACTGCTTTAGTTAGCAAGTCCATCTTCAACACTGAAGAAACTGACTCCACCAAAAAGCCTGATGATGATGATGATGACTACGCTCCCACCTATTGCTTCATGGCAAAAGGTGCTAAGGTACTAAATATCACCTCCTCTGAATCTAGTGAAAATGAATCTGATGAGGATCTCAAGCCCAGCTACTCTAAACTTGCTAAGATTGCTATAAAACAACAAAGGGCTTTTGAGAAGGTTCAAAACATGCTAGATAAGAGTGATGATATGTTAGGTGAAGAAATGGATCGCACTCAAGCCCTGACTGAAAATCTTCAGAGACTTCAGTCTAGGCTTGACAACCTTCAAGGTCATCATAACACTCTCTTATCTGATCATGAGAAAGTTTCTTATGAATTTCTTCAAAGAAAGCAAGATCTTGAGAAGCTAAGAGTGAGTTATGAAGATCTTCAGAAGGTGCGCGATTCATTACTTGCTCAACAAATCAGCGCCTCTCAAGAAGAATTTGTTCCTCCATGCTTAAAGTGCATTGAACGTGAATTTGCTAATTCTTCACCTGAATGTTCAAATGCTTCAACTGTTACAAATTCTTCACCTGCCTCTGCTATCACTAATTCCTCATCTGAGGACATTGCTAGTATCACTGACAATGCAGGACTGAAGGAATTGTACATGACAGGCATGTACAAAAGCCTCAAAGGGCATCAGACTCTTTGTGATGTGCTTAAAAGCAGATCCTCAATAGGAACCCTAGGAAAGAGGGTATTGCCTTTGAGAGGAAACTCAATCCTGATGGAACGTATTGGAAGCCTGAGCAGTATCCCAAAACCTCATGGGTTGCTGCAAAGGGACCTCCAGTTGATCCATCTAACTTATCTGGCTTTACATGCGAATTTCCTCATTCTGCTGACGAGTCATTTGACTCCAACTATAAACTGTTCAAGAATCAGAATGGTGAAGTATTTGCTAGATATGTTGGCACTAACTACAGGAACGGTTCCCCTATGAAGAAAATCTGGGTTCCCAAGAAGTGCCTTGAAAGTCTTCAGGTGAATGTCCTCATGACACCACCAGTGAAGAACAGGAACCCCAGATCAAATTCTTCATATGGATCCAAGTCCTCATACGGACCAAATTCCTCACGTGGATCAAATTCCTCAAAAGGATCAAAGTCCTCATATGATTATCATCGTGCTAACAACTCTTTGCGAGGTAGAGCTAAGGGCTATGAATATGTGCATTATTCTTCAAACCAATATGTTCATAAGTCCTCAAGAATTTCTCCGCTTATTCATATGCTTACCCTAACCCTCTTATGTGAAACGAAATGGTTTGGCTTCTATGCCACCATTCTCGTATGGTGCTCGCAGAGTGATGAACTCTTTGCCACCCCTTGAGATGTGGGTGGTGAAGAAAAGAACTAATCTCTTCTGCAGGGTCAGGTCTCCAGACGTGCCTTAACGTCTCAAGAATTTCTTTGGGGCCGACAAATTGCACGAAAGGACGCAGCTAATCATGATGAAATGAACTTTCATTTCACACGCCCTCCTACCGCTTATCTGAATCTTGATCGATGAAATTCATCGATGAAATTGATATCATATTCTTCATCGATGAAGTATATGAAATCGTAAGTTGTACTAATTCATCTGCAGGATGATCAACCCAAAGCCACTGAGTGGGTTCTCGATAGTGGATGTACAAATCACATGACTGGTGACAAGAATCTATTGATGGATGCTCCCTTATCACCGTCACATCTGAAGCATATCATCTTTGCTGACAAAGGCAAAAGTCAGGTATTGGGTCTTGGTAAGGTTGCTATTTCTAAGGACATGCACATGGACAAAGTCATGCTTATTGAGTCCTTAGGATATAACCTCATGTCAGTCTCAATGCTTTGTGATCTTGATATGGTTGTTATCTTTGGCAAGTATCGTTGTGTTGTGATTATGGAAGCTGACAATTCCAAAGTCTTCGAAGGCTTTAGGAGAGGAGACTTGTACATTGTTGACTTTTCACAGGACCACAACCAGCCATGTGCCTACTTGCAAAAGCTTCAGAAGGCTGGCTATGGCATCGACGACTTGGTCACGCAGGCATGAGGAATTTGCACACGCTTGCGAAGAAGAAGCATGTCATTGGCATTGAGAATGTCAAATTCCTCAAGGATCACCTATCTTGAACTGTGAAGCTGGAAAAATGACCAAGGCCAAGCATCCAAATAAGACTATCATGACCACTACTCGTCCCTTGAATTGCTTCACATGGACCTCTTTGGTCCCAATCATTACTCATTTGTCACTAATGATGCATCTCTTTATGGCTTTGTTATTGTTGATGATTACTCTCGTTACACATGGGTACACATTGTTACTTACAAAAATCAAGTGCAGGAAATCTTCAAACGATTTTCCTCGAGGGCTTCAACTAACTTTGGTGTGAAGATCAAGCACATCAGGAGTGACAATGGAACTGAGTTCAAGAATTCCGTCTTGATGACTATCTTGATGAACTTGGTATTACTCATGAGTTATCTGCTCCTTATACTCCTCAGCAAAATGGCGTCGTGGAGCGCAAGAACAGAACTCTTGTTGAGATGGCTTGCACTATGCTTGATGAATACAAAACGCCTGGTCGTTTATGGATTGAAGCAATTGACACTGCGTGCCACATCATCAACAGAGTATATCTTCACAAATTCTTCAAGAAGACTGCCTATGAACTCCTCACTGACAAGAAACCTAATGTAAGTTATTTCAAAGTCTTCGGTGCTAAATGCTGGATTAGAGATCCCCACCACAACTCTAAATTTGCACGAAAGCACATGAAGGTTTTATGCTTGGTTACGGAAAGGACTCGCACACCTCTGAGTCTTCAACATCGCTCTTCACAAGATTGTTGACCTTGTAGATGTGCGGTTCGATGAAACTAATGGCTCGCAAAGAGAGCACCTACCTTCTGTGTTAGGCGAACCAGCACCTAAGGATTCTATCAGGTTCAAGGCAACCGAGGATGTCATCCCTCATCAAGAAACTGCTGAAGAATTCATTCTGTCGTGAAGAACGTCGAGTGATGCACCAAGATAATTTGAAGAAAATGGTCTTTGAGGAAAATGATCAAATTCCTCGGCGACAACCAGCTCATCCTCGCGTTGCAAAAGAAGTGCAAGTGGAGAAGATCATCGATGACATTGAAGCGCCAGGTCCTCTCACTCACTCAAAAGCTTCACATTTATCTAACTTTTGTGGTCACTATGCTTTTGTCTCTATCACAGAGCCCACTAAGGTAGATGAAGCATTTCTGGAGCCGGAGTGGATTCAGGCCATGCAAGAGGAATTACATCAGTTCGAACTCAACAACGTCTGGGAACTGGTCAAACGTCCAGATCCTCGCAAGCATAATATCATTGGCACAAAGTGGATCTACCGCAACAAGCAAGATGAAAATGGTCTTGTGGTGAGGAATAAGGCACGACTAGTAGCTCAAGGCTACACGCAGGTTGAAGGAATTGATTTCGATGAAACTTTTGCACCTGTCGCTAGACTTGAGTCTATTCGCATATTACTCGCCTATGCTAACCATCACAATATCACTTTATATCAAATGGATGTGAAAATCGCATTCCTCAATGGTAAGCTTGAGGAAGAAGTATATGTTGCTCAACCCCCAGGTTTTGAAGATCCAAAGAATCCTGACAAAGTCTTCAGACTAAATAAGGCCCTCTATGGTCTCAAGCAAGCCCCTCGGGCGTGGTATGATACACTGAAGGAGTTCTTCATGAAGAATGGCTTCACACCTGGTTCACTCGATCCTACTCTCTTTACTAAATCTTATGATGGTGAACTTTTTGTGTGCCAAATATATGTTGATGATATTATCTTTGGCTGTACTGACCAACGTTATAGTGATGAATTTGCCTATATGATGAGTGAAGAATATCAAATGTCTATGATGGGAGAGTTGAAATTCTTCTTAGGTCTTCAAATTAAATCAACAACACAATGGCATATTCATATCTCGGAGAAATACCTCAAAGATGTCCTGAAGAAATTGGCATGCAAGATTGCAAAGGTGTCAAAATTCCTATGCCCACAAATGGCCATCTATGCATCGATGAAAATGGTATTGACTTGATCACAAGGTATACCGCTCCATGATTGGTTCTTTATTGTACTTATGTGCATCTAGGCCAGATATAATGCTTAGTGTTTGCATGTGTGCCCGATTTCAAGCTACACCGAAGGAATCACACCATAAGGCTGTGAAGCATATTCTTGATATCTAGCTCACACACCAACACTAGGATTATGATACCCCAAGGGCTCTACTTTTGATCTCATTGGATATTCGACTCGACTATCTTTGGTGATCGTGTGGACCGCAAGTCAACATCTGGTACTTGTCATTTCCTCGGACGATCTTTGGTGCATTGGTCCTCGAAGAAAGCAGAACTGCGTATCACTGTCTACTGCGGAAGCTGAATACATTGCTGCTGGCTCGTGTTGTGCTCAATTGATGTGGATGAAGCAAACCCTCAAGGACTACGGCATCAACGTGAAGAATGTGCCTCTCTATTGTGACAATGAGAGTGCCATTAAGATGGCTCACAACCCAGTTCAGCACTCGAAGACAAAGCACATTCAAATTCGTCATCATTTTCTTCGTGATCATGTGTTGAAGGGTGACATCTCCATCGAGCACGTGAATACTGAAGAACAGCTAGCTGATATCTTCACTAAGCCCTTGGATGAGAAGAGATTTAGCAAGTTGCGGTGTGAGCTAAATATCTTAGAATCTTCGAACGTTCTTTGAAAAAGGCACACATCCTAACACTTATGCAAAATTGATGACTTAGATGTGCAACACATGAAGAAACGTTTTCTTCAATCAATGAAGAATAACACTCTAAGTGTGAAGAAATTAATGAAGAATTTGATTCTCGAACCCTACAACAATTGTACGCTGTGTCTGAAATCATCATTCTTATCTGGTGGGTCACGCCACCACCAAAGTTGAAAATCTTCAATTTGAGTTTTTCCTCAGTTTTGAAATTCTTCAGTTTTTCAAATTCTTCAACTTTGCAAATTCTTCACTGTTTCCGTCGTCTTTCTTCATTGGCTATATATATATATGTGGGTTTATGTCCTCTACAGCATTCACTTATGGCTATTTCTTCAAGTCGCTTTTTATGCTAAGTGAATGTGATCGGACCCTTCCCCCTCTATGCTATATTCAACCCAATCTATTCACAAATTCTTCATGTGCGTTCTACTTTGAAACTCGTTCAAAATCTTCACTGTGTCCTTGACAGCTGAAGAAATTGCAACGGAACGTTAAAACTGATCTTATTCAAATCTTTGTTTTTACCGCTCAAACCGTTCCACATCCCACGATGCATTACTTTATTCACCCACGATCGTACACGATCTCCACTACACAGTACGTGGGTGACACATGTCGTGAGAAGGGAAATGGTCAGGGGCATGTTCGTCCTAAATCTTCGGGCGATCCGTTTTTCACCGTGTCTATAAATACCCCTCTCTCCCTTCCTCACTCTTTTACTCTGCTCGATCTCTCTCTCTCTCCCGCTCGAGCTCCTCAAACCCTAGCGCCGCCGCTACTCCATCGTCGCCGGTGAGGAAAAGCTTCACTGCCTTGACCTCGTCGCCGACGTACTCGCGCCGACCGCGGAAATCCTCACTCTGCCGCCGCCGTAGCTGTCTTCCTTCGCCAAGTTAGGGCGTGGAAGATCTGAACGGACGAACTTCCCAACTGTTCTTCTCAGTTCGTCGTGTTCTTCACTTCGGGTAATTAAAAGCTACTTTTATTACTCGCTTTGATTCTCAAACCTTCTTCAAAATCTTCAAAGGTGTTTATTCTTCAAATCCTCACACATATGAACACCTCAAATCTCTTGATCCGTTTCTCTAAGCAATGTTTTTCTTCAAGATTCCTCAATTGTGTGGATCCTCGATCTATACAACTCTGGAACCTAAGACTAAGAACGCTTAGTGAAATTCTTCAAACTCATCTGGTCAAAATCCTCAAAACTTGTTCTTTTGAAAACCTTACGAGAACGCATATGACCTCTCCAAATTCCTCGCACCTATACTGTTCACAGGTACAAATGTCCATTGCTGAATCACTAGGTTCTCATCAACTTAACTCATTTGCAGCGTTCCTCGAAGAAAAACTACACACTTCTTCAGAGAACTCAATTGTTCAATTTCCTCAACTGAAGAAAATGGCAGATGGTAAGAAGCCACAGAAGGGAGGAAAGAAACCTGAGGTTATGACAGCGTTTGAAATCCCTGAGGAAATATATGCTGACTACTTCACACTTTGGATGAAGAAAGCAAAAATCAACGCAAGGTGCGATTCGGAAGATTGAGCGGAGATGGGCACGGGAATGGAGGAATATAGATATGTAACTCCTAAGTACATGAAGAAATTCGCTCTAAATCCTCCATGCCCAAGAGCCCTTTGGCACTGGCCAAATAGCTGATCCCACAAGCATCAAGCGAGGTGAGGACTTTCACGATGAATGGGCTAAGCGTCAAGCAAAATTGGCAAAGCAAGCAAAGGAGGCGGTGAAGAAATTCAATGAGGATTACGCCGCTGCCATCGCCACGAGGTCTCGGTCAAACCGAAGAAATCAATGCAAAGAAGCCTGCTCATAAGCCAAGTGCTTCATCATCTGCGCCCTCACGGCCAAGTTCCTCAACAGCACCTTCCAAGCAATTTCCTCACACTGCTGCCGTTCCACCAAAGTCCTCAACAGCTCCGTCAAAACCTTCAGTTCCTGTGCACCTAGCTACATGTCAAAGGACTGCTGGCTTTTCAATTGCCTCAGGCGTCTCTGCAAGTTCATCAGCAGCTCCCAATTCTTCAACTGGCCCGACTCAGCTGAAGACCAAAGCAACAGCTGGACGAGGTCCTCGGCCTAGCCCAAAGAAGAAACTGGTTGCATTCCATGTACCATCTGATGATGAAGCATCTGATGAAGAACTTGCGGAAATCATCAGAGACCGTCAAGTAAAGGCCGCTAGAGCCAAAGGTACATCTGTGCCCATCGCTGTTGGACCGAAGAAAGTCCTCGACTTTATTGATCTACGCACAATGATCCCAATACCCCTCTGCCTGACCTTCATTTGACACCTGGACAAAGTCATATGTTGACTCACTTCATAGCTGAAGAAAAATGGAAGTTTGAGAAGGCAAGAGAAATCAAAAAGGCTCAATACAGGAAGGAGAAGTTCCTGAAGAAAAACGTTGTCAAGATGACACCTGAGGAGCTTCTCCAAGTCCAAACTGAAATTCAAAACCTCAGCAAGAACTTCGATACATACTATGCTGATTGGCAAGGAGCCAAGGTCAGATTCGTCAACCTGACGAAGAAATTCACAAATGTTGCTGTCCCAATGCAACATGAAATTCCTCAGGCTGGAGCCTCTGCTCAGCCTACTGAAGAAAATACCAGCACCGCTGATGACGTTTAGCCTGCTGATGAAAATGTTGATTCCAGGGCTGATGATCCCATTCCAGCCGCTGAAGAAATTGCCAGGGCACCCACTAGTGGTGCGCCTGAAGAAATTGCTCAAGACAGGGGAACTGCATCAGTTGCTCCTGAAGAAACTGAACCAAATTCCTCAGCTCCTCCTGCGCCAACTCCAACTCCAATTCTTCCATCTGCTTCTGATGTGAAGAAAACCAAGGCTGCAGAACGAGCTGCTGTGAAGAAAAGGAAAGCATCAGCTGCGTCAGATTCTTCGGCTGCGAAGAAAATGAAGCCAATGACCAGCTCATTCAAAAATCCAATTGATGCTGTTCCAATTTCCTCCATACCTTCAAAGGAAGTTGTTCCTTTTGGAGAAGACTACGAGATCCCAATCAGATCCGATGAAGAACATCAGTCTGCTGCTTCGTCAGTGCAGGTTGATGAAGAAATTGAAGTGGAAGCTATCCCTTCAACCCCAGTTATTTCCTCATCAGACCATGAAATTCCTCGGTGGTCTTTGAGGAAATGAAGATGAAGATGTGGATATTGGATGCACCACACCAGTGATCAATGATGACTTTTGGGAAAGTCAGCATCCCAATACTCCTCTCTTCACCCCGCTCCAACAGATTCCTCAGTCCCCTACACAAACAGTCCAAGTGGACTCAAGAAAATCAACCCACTGGTTACGTGCATGAAGAAATTCCAGCCACTAGTGCTAATGAAACTGCTGCTGCTGCTAATCCTCAGACTGCACCTATTGAGGAACAAGAAATTCCTCAGCCTGAAGAACCTGAACTTACGATTCACGAGGTGGTGATGCAACTCATCGACACCCTCTGCCCAAGCAAAAGAATCCGTTCTCAAGCAAGCAAAAGTTCAAGGCTGAAGATTTCTTTGCCGAGCACGTATTCTTCACTGAATATAATCCTTATGATTCTGCTCGCATTAGGAAGAGGCGCTTCTGGACTGCCAGCCAAGCCAACTTCTATTCCTCAGTGCTCTTCAACAAGGATAAAATCTTCGATCATGCTCATATTCCTCATGTGGATATGGAGTCGCTGCCAGGTTTTGAGCCAGTCCTCAGTGTTCTTCACGACGCAGGACTTCTAAATTTCTGCACTGATATCTGTGACTGGAATGAAGAACTAATTCTTCAGTTTTATGCAACGCTGCACATCACCGGAGACGCTGAAGATGTGAACTCATGGGTCTTAGATTGGATGACTGAAAACACTCACTACAAGGCACCAGCAACTGAATTGCTTCGTGCCCTACCACTCAGTCCTCCACTTGATGGTGCACGTCGTATCTACGACGAAAAAGAACTTTCAGATCACTATATGCAAGTGCTGATGAAGCCTTTGAAGCCAAGGCAGGCCCCAAGAACCAAATTCCTCGTCAAGGAATTATTATATGTGCCTCGGACAGTCTATCGGATTCTGACGAAGACTATGAGTCCTATCAAAGGCCACGACTTCGAGCGATGAAGAAGTCATTGGCATCATGAAGAATATGCTTTTCAACATCATCCATGGCGTTCCGTCAACTTCCATGATTTCTTCATGAGGACTCGCAAACATTGCTATGTCACCATTTGAGCTGAAGCCTTATGCGCCTTGGATTATGAGATTCATCGGGACTAGGTCTTCACTCAATTACAAGGCTGATACTTTGAACCACCGCAGCTACTTGCCCCGATTGAAGTCCTCAAGCGGACCTTTACCTCGGTGATGACAAGGGCAAGGCTATCTGCTGTGTCGATGAAGGCATTCGTCCATTGGATGGGCAGTTTCAGCAAAGCAGCATCCTACTCCACCAATGATGACTCGCCACACATGACTCGGCCGCAAATACCTCGGTCAAGCAAAGTCCTCAAGCTATCGCACCTGTGGTGATGATGATCGTGAGTTACTCCTCGTCTTCATCGGAAGGTTGATCGTAATCATAAATGGGTCAAGCGTCGGTTTGGTACTCTTCTTTACAACATGACATCAACACACAATGCAGTGAAGAAAAACCACTACTACCTCCATGAAACCTTCAAACGCACCTGGGCTGTTCTTTCACATATCTACAGTGAAGAAGAACTGACTTCAATGGGTCTCAAGGAAAAATTTGGTGGTGCGCACCTCCTCGAAGAAATTCAAGAAGGTCAAAGTTCCTTCCTTGGTGGCCAGCTCCTATTCTTCATCTCGCGATAATCGATGAAAATGAAGATTTGGAAGACACTACGGCTGGTCCTACTTCAACAACCGACCCCAACAATGTGGCGCGCCCATCTTCAACTTGAAATTCTTCAGAGCGTTAGTCCTCGATTTCGATCCTTTTGGTCATTCGATGACAAAGGGGAGAAATTTGAGTTAGTCTTCAAGCGGGTCTAGTTTTTGTCTATATACGATATTTTATTTCTATTAAGTTACAACTCTCGTTCTTCTGAAACCTTTTATTGGATCTAGTTGTAATCTTAAACCCGATGGTGCTTTGATACTTTTGATGCATTATGCTCTTGCTCTATGTTCTGATTCTCGTGAGCTCCTTGAAAATCTTCATAGCAAATCGATTTGAGCTCTGATATTCTTGATGCGTTACTATGCATAACATCAAGCACCATATTTCATCATGCATTTCAAATTCTTCATATTATATGTTAAATGTGTGTATGAATTACAAGATATAGGGGGAGATCTCCATGATTCAATTCTTCAAATGTGCATTGCCTCAAAAGCAAATTCCTCACTATGCACATCTTCAGGGGGAGTTCTTCTATATCTTGCAATCAAATTCCTCATTATCAGTAGTTACACTTCATATGATTATCCCCGTTGAAAACTTAACCTATATTGTCATCAATCACCAAAAAGGGGGAGATTGTAAGTGCATCTAGTGCCCCTTAGTGATTTTGGTGTATTGAAGACTTATAGGTTAAGGAACTAATGCGTTTGTGAGTGTACACAGGTCTATAAGTCTATGAGGAGTTTGATATTTACAGAGAAAGTCGACCCCTAAAAGTGAAGTTCTTCAACTGAAGACTTTGATATTCTGAAGACTTTGAAAGTGAAGAAATTGGTGTGACCTTGAAGACTTGGTATTCGTTTGAGGAACATGAAGCGTGAAGACTTTTGTTTTCGTAGTTTCATTTTCTCTTTCTTGAGTCATAGGAAACACCGTGATTGTTAAAGGGGTCGAGGAAATACTAAGAAAAATTTCCATGTGATGCTCAACTCAAAATCCTACACCTACCAATCCTTCGAGTGAAGCTTTTGGAAATCTCATATAGTTCATCAATTTCTTGAGGATGAGACGAAGCTCTTCTAGTCGTTGAGGAATTTGTTCGATCGAGGAGTTAGGAATTCGCCGGTCTGAATTGCCTACGATGAGGAACATGATAGCCCCGAGGAATTTGATGTTCCAATTTCCGACCGTTCTTTGTCTTCGCCACCTGTCCCAAAATATCTTATCCACCTAACGGTCATATCATTGAAGGGCATTTATGTCTTATCATGTCGGGCTGCTCCCTAGGCTATAAATAGCCGCCCCCTACAACCACTAGCTGGTTGGCTGCTCCGAGAGAACTTGACACTTGTCATTTGAGAGCAACCCATCCTCCGAGGACTTTGAGCGAAAATCATCAAGTGAGGAAAACCCAAAACCAAACCCCAACAAACCCAAAGTGATTGAGCATCATCAAGAAATTGATCTGCGTGGATCCGACGCTTGTTACCTTTGAAGACTGTGCTTCTTCCAGACGGTTAGGCGTCAAGGTCTAGAGCATCCAAGAGGAATTGTGGATTGCCGAGTGACCAAGTATGTGAAGGTTTGGAAGTCGCCTGAAGACTTACCACGAGTGATTGGACGAGGTCTGTGTGACCTTAGTTCAAGGAGAATCGGTGAGGACTTGGTGTCTGAGCTGCGTGCTCAGCCGATCGGGTGTCCGGACTGTGTGTCCTCGAGTTTAAATACTCAGCCGCTCCAACTGGACATACAACCGAGACAGCAGTTGGAACTGGTCTACCAAATCATTGTCTTCACCAACCTAACTGGTTCTATTTCCTCAACCCTTTCATTTCCTCATTACTGTGTTGAGTGTTTGTTCATATCTGTGTTTGAAGACTTTGACTGAAGACTTTCTCAATTTCCTCAGTTCAATTTCTTCAGTCTGTTTGTCTTCATCTTGTGTTATCCTATGATTACGCTTTCTGTACTCTGTGATTGTCTTCATTTCATCATGATGACTATGCTTGTAATCTGTTATGCTTACCTCTGAGTACTTATTCCGCTGCAAGTAGTTCTTCGCTAAGGAATTTCCTCATCGGCAAATTCCTCAGTGAAGAATTCATAAAAATCGCCTATTCACCCCCCCTCTAGTCGATATAACGCACTTTCACCTTCTAACAGGCTTTGAGGTAAGAATTTCAATATATGTAAAATGGTACTGCATAGACAGTAGCCCCTGATGCTTGGTTCGGTGTTCGGAAAGAAAAGCCGGACTGAGGATCTTTAGAAAGATAAACGCAGGAGTCATAAGAAATATGTCAATATGGGATTGCAGGCTGTGCTGATGACCTCCGCCAGACCGATCATGGAGGTCAATACTTTGAAAGAAAACCTCGGCGGTCCGAGAACGAGCTCGGCCATGCCAAGAAGCAGCTCGAGGAAAAGAAGGTGAGTAATACCTTATGAAAATTGTACCTTATGTAAAAGGATTTGGTTGCAAGAAAAATGACAAGGATAACGTGGGTATTGTAGGGGCCACTAACAAGGTGGCGACCCTGAAGGAGGCGGTGAGCGCGGCCGAACATAATGCGGCCGCGGAGCGCACCGAGCGAGAGAAGCAGGAGGCGCGGGTGGCGGAGGTACAGCAAGAGCTCCAGGATCTCGTGAAAAAACATGAGAGCTTGGAGCGTGACTCGAAGACTCGAGAGTCTGAGCTTGCAACGACTCTTGAGAGTGCCAAAGCCACTAAGGCCGAAGCCTACAAGGCCCTCCAGGAGGTTGAGGCGGTGAAGAAAATAGCAGTGGGTAAGGCATTTTTCATGCAAAGTAAGCATGTGAGTGTTAATTACCTGTTGCTTACCCGAATTCGGAGCTCTCCAGGGGCGTTCGCAGATCTTCCTCGCAGCGTGTCCGATGCTGCCGCATTCTACCGGGCCGAGGAGGGGAGCTCGACGGAGAAGGTCTTCGGTCTCACTATCTTGAGGCCGGACATCCGGTGTTTTTAGCGACCAGTGAAGCAGCTGGTCGAGCTCCACAAGGCGGCCGAACAGGCCATGAAGGGCCTCATAGTTCGATGTGGCCTAAGGAGGCAATGCATGGGAGCTACTTGCCCTGTGCGGCGGTGATGGATGTGTGCCCGTGGGTAGAAGTCATCAAGCATTCCGCTTGTATTGAGGGTGCCGTCGGGCCTTGCCCGCGCAAAGGTGCACTGGGCAAGATGGATGCCTGTAAGCTCGTGACGGACCCGCCACCGGAGGGCAAGGAGCATCGCACGCCCGAGATGTATTATAAGAGTGTCTTTCAAGGGCGCCCGCACTATTGCGGGTGAGTGCTCCAAAGATGTAATATTTGAGTAGACTCGCATTTTGTTATCTGTGCGCTGAAAACTTAGTTCATATGTGCTAAGCAACGCTTGTTAATTTAAAATATTACCTTACAGGCGGCTGTTTGTCAAATCGAGAGATGGAAAGTCGTAAACTTCAGCCCCCATGCCACAGTCTTTGGGGTGTTGGGATAAACTTGAGCGCTCTTGTTCCCATTTTGGGTCCATCTAGGAGGCGCCAACACAGCGTAACAAGGCAACCGGACTTATAATGCTTGAACACCCTCACTTAGCCATAGAATTCTATAATTTTAAATTTGGTGAAGCCCCTAGTCTTCGGAAGGTCAATTTGGGGTGCTATCACGCCTTGGCGGACAAGATCCGCTCCTCGCTCTAAGCGGCATAAGTCTTTAAGGACTCATAAAAACCTCTCGAACAGCGATCGCTCTCGCCTCATCATGACGGTCAGTTTTAGCTTTCTCCAGTGAGGCGTTAACCCAGCTCAACTGGGGCGGAATCGCAGTGGTTCTCCCAATGCTACCTTATCCGATATAACAGAACGTAAGGTACCAAAACATGGGAGCCGGGCAAACCCAACTATTGACCCAAGACATGATTCGGAGCCGATGCATAAGTTTGGGGTGCCGCACTTGTGAAAGTGTTCGGACTCATCATACCATAATGCGGGAAACATAAGCCCCTGGTGTATATTAGCCGTACCAAAGTGTACGGATGCAACATGCCGTGAACGAACATATGTATGAAAAAGAAATGCAATTATAAGCAAAAAGGTGTTGCATTGTTTTATTCAATAAGTGCTGCTACGAATGCAGAACGATACAAATAGTGCGATAAGCAAGGTATGGGACTGTTAAACATGTCCTCTCCGTGGGTAGGCTGCAGATTGGTGTATAAAATGCTCGTAATGGAGACCACCTGTATATTCGTTGTAGCCTTTATCCTTCCCACGGCTGTTGCATCGTGAGTTCGGCAAGTCTGCTGCCGGACAGGCCTCGACAAACGGAGTCCTGTGGGTAAAAAGTAAAAGGTAAAAGAAAAGAAAAGGAACAACACACTTGAGAGCCCCCTGGTGTGGTTGAGCCATGATCTGGGTTTATCGTGGTCGCACCCTCTCCCCATGCCCATGGTATCTTCAGAGCGTAATGGTGTACGCGAAGGACCTGCTGGACGCTTCGCAGAGCTGGGTTAGCTGCATCGCTTTCTCTGCGTGCTCGGAATGTGCCAGGTGGTCTTGTTGTAAGTTACTCTGGGCGCGCTTAGCTGTGTCCGGCCGCTTAACGGCCGGACTCGAGAATTGCCTTAAGAGGTTGCATTGCACTTCTGCCGCGAGAGCCACTGTATGTTCCTCCGTGCAGAGAGAACGTTTAGTGTTTCCGCTGACCGTGATGACTCCTCGGGGGCCTGACATCTTGAGCTTGAGGTATGCGTAGTGCGGCACCGCGTTGAACTTTGCAAACGCGGCACGTCCGAGCAAGGCATGATAGCCGCCATGAACGGGACTATGTCAAGATTAACTCCTCGCTCGGAAGTTATTCGGGATCCAAGACCACTTCATGTAATTGAGCTGTATAATTGGCTTCTACACTGGTATGACGCCTTTAAAGGTCGTTTTGGTAGGTTCAATCCTTGAGGGTCTATGCCCATTTTGCTGCTTTGTATCTGGTAAAGCGGGTTCAGATGCTGCCGCCATCCATCGGGACTCTGGTTAGGTGAAATCCATTGACGATTGGGTCTAAGACCGGTCTGGGCGAATCCGCCGTGGCGGATGGTGGGGGTGGTCCTTCGGTCAAAAGTGATCGGGCAGAGGACCATGGATTGAACTTCGGGCAACTGGCTCCATCACGTGAGACATCCACGAGTGCACTTCCGCTCCCTTTTGGGTATGTGCGTTGCGTATATCATGTTCACCGTCCGCACATGTGGGGGGAAACCCTTCTGTCCTCTATTGTTCGGCGGTTGGGTCTCGTCCTCGTCATCGCTATGCAGCCTCTTGTCATTCTTTTCGGCAATTAACTTGCCTGCCTGCTTGAATACCCAACAGTCCATGTTGGTGTGGTTAGCTGGCTTTTCGGGGGTGCCGTGTATCTGGCACAAGCGGTCGAGTATTCGGTCCAAATTGGACGGACCCGGAGTAGTTCTTTTGAATGGCTTTTTCCGCTGACCGGGTTTAGAGCCTCTGAATCCGGCATTGATTGCCGTATCCTCAATATTGTCGCCGTTAATGCGGCGTTTGTTTTTGTTACGACGCGGCCTGCCATTTCGGTCCTTGAAGTCCGGACTGCCAGAATTTTTGCTGAGGTTGTTGCTGCGTGCTAGCCAGCTGTCCTCACCCGCGCAGAAGCGGGTCATGAGTGATGTGAGGGCTGCCATGGATTTCGGCTTTTCCTGTCCTAGGTGCCGGGCAAGCCACTCGTTGCAGATGTTATGCTTGAAGGCCGCGAGGGCCTCCGCATCCGGACAGTCGACGATTTGGTTTTTCTTAGTTAAGAACCGTGTCCAGAATTGTCTGGCCGATTCGTCTGGCTGCTGAATTATTTGGCTTAGGTCATCAGCGTCTGGTGGTCGCACATAAGTGCCCTGGAAGTTATCGAGGAATGCGGCTTCCAGGTCCTCCCAGCTCCCAATTGACTACTGGCAAGCTGTTGAGCCATTGCCAGGCTGGTCCTTTAAGCTTGAGGGGGAGGTATGTGATGGCGTGAAGATCTTCACCGCGTGCCATGTGGATGCGAAGGAGATAGTCTTCGATCCAAACCGAGGGGTCAGTTGTGCCATCATAGGATTCAATATTGACGGGTTTAAACCTTCGGTATTTGATGATCCATTACTCGTATGTGAAGCATAGTGGGTGTCTGGCGCCCAGATCGGGCGATATCACGACGGAGCTCAAAAGAGCTTTGTGCATTTTGTTCGCCCGGCGGACTTATCGTGTCCGGCGCGACAGCTTATCGTCATGTACCGTGGGCGCCCGCGATCCATAGATCGATCTTGATTGTCTTGCCTTGTCCTCCAATATGTCTCGCAGGTCGGGCGTTCCCTCGTGGTCGTGTGCTTTTTGAGCGATGCAGTGCGGTTCTAGTGAAGGGCCTAGAGGTCTCTGTCGCGACCACGGGTGGTCGGTCATCCGTATTGTCTCCTGGTGATGCGGGTTCGTAAGCCTCCTCCTCTAATCGGGGAGCAGCTTGCGCTTAGGGTTGCTTTGGAGGCGTCGAGCTCATGCTCTTGGCCGTGAGGACTTCATCCATCCGTCGGCTAGCAGATCTGATCAGCTCTAAGCTGTTGCTGCTTTTCTTGAGGCTGTTCGCCGTGGCTATAAGCCTGCGTCTAAAACGCCTCTGTTCGACGGGATCCTCGTGCACGAGCGAAATCATCGTCGTCGAGGCTTGCCGTCTCCGGAGGAGGCATATAATCCTCTACCTCTTCTTACGCCGCTCTCTCGTGAGGGCTGGCGTCTCCATCCTCTGCGCTGGATCTTCTTTGGAGTGGATTGTCTTCGCACCTTGTCCGGTGTATTGTTATCTCCGGTGCGGAATCTTCATTCTTCTTGTGGCGGGATTTAGAGCGGCGCCACGATGGCGGCGCTTGGGCTGTTTCTTGGAGGGTCATCCTCCTCTGTTCCTTCACCATTCCCATCCTTTGGGATATCCACCATGTATATGTCATATGATGAGGTGGCTTTCCGGTGCCCGATGGCGCTGGTTCTTGTTAAATCTCGGCATCGTCGTCCATACCGTCGATGTCTTGAGTCGTAGTCTAACATGTCGGTTAGATCGTCGGCAGCGGCTACCAAGTGGGTGGTGGGTGGGCTTTGAATTTCTTCGTCGTCCGCATCCCAACCATCCTGACCGCAGTCGGCCAGGCTCTCGATAACGAGAGGTACTTTAGCGAACTCAAGATGTCGCCAAAAGGTGAGAGTTGAAAGATGTCCGCTGCGGTGAACTCCATGACCGGCGCCCAATCGGATTCGACGGAGGGGCGCGGGAGGTTCAAGTCCGCAAGGAGTCCGCACTGGAGTCGCGAGCTTTATGAGGGACAAGATCGGTGTTCGCTCTATCGCCATAGAGGTTGCAGCCCCGAGGCGTGTCTAGCCATCCGCCCCCGATCTGCGCAGCCGGCTCCGAATTGAAGATCGGAGCGGGTTCGAGTGCGGCCTCCAGGGTACTGTCCGGCTGCAGAGCTAAATCATGCTCACCATGACAGTGCGGCACGCTCGGTTGTGGCTCGACTCCATCGAGGATCAAGTCCCCGCGGATGTCAGCCGTGAAGTTCAAACTTCCAAATCTGACCTGACGGCAGGGGCGAGCATTCGATCTGCTCCAGATGGCTGCGAATCGGCCCGCGATGGCGGCCGCCAAATACGAAGATCTGTCCGGGGAGAAAAGTCTCACCCTGGACCGCGTCGTTGATGATGGTCGAACAAGCCATCGAGCCTATCGGTGACGACACAGAGGAACTCTCAATGAAAGCACCAATGTCGGTGTCAAAACCGGCGGATCTCGGGTAGGGGGTCCCAAACTATGCGTCTAGGCGGATGGTAACAGGAGACAAGGGACACGATGTTTTACCCAGGTTCGGTCCCTCTTGATGGAGGTAAAACCCTACGTCCTGCTTGATTAATATTGATGATGTGTGTTACAAGAGTGGATCTACCATGAGATCAAAGAGGCTAAACCCTAGAAGCTAGCCTATGGTATGATTGTTGTTCGTCCTAGGGACTAAAGCCATCCGGTTTATATAGACACCGGAGAGGGCTAGGATTACACAGAGTCGGTTACAATGGTAGGAGATCTACATATCCGTATCGCCAAACTTGCCTTCCACGCCAAGGAAAGTCCCATCCGGACACGGGACGAAGTCTTCAATCTTGTATCTTCATAGTCTTGGAGTCCGGCCGATGATGATAGTTCGGCTATCCGGACACCCCCTAGTCCGGAACTCCCTCACCCTTCTATAACATCCGCAAAATATCGCTCGGGTGTGCGGTGCTCCTTGCCCTCCGGCGGCCCTCTGGCCACTTCAACGGCGTTCATCTTCCCCCACCACATCTTGTAATGGGCGAAGGCCATGTGGGCAGAGGGTAGCAAGCACATGAGCCGAGGACAGGCGTTCATCTTCAATACAGGCAGAGCGCTTGACGATGTCCATCCGAGGACAGGCGTTCGCCATCCGCCTCACGAGTCCGAAGTAGCTGCCAGGCATAGCTTCGGCTGGCCATAGCCGGATTATCAAATCCTTCATGGCTAGTTTGGCCACCCTATGCAGCTCCACTAGCTGTTTCAGCTGATCGGTGAGGGACACGGGAGGTTCTGGCACCGCATATTGCGACCAGAATAGCTTTTCCATCGAACCCCCTCCTTTGACTCAATAGAACTCCACGGCATCCGATACACTGCGTGGTAAATCCGCAAAAGCCCCTGGGGAACTCCGAACCCGGGTTAGTAAAAGGTACTGCTTCTCCGCATACTTTGTAACGCCCCGGATTTGATGCGCCAGGTGTCTGCCAGTTATTCGTCGTTGTTGCCATGTCATTTGCTTGCGTGTTGCATTTTGTCATGTCATCATGTACATTTCTTTTGCATACATGTTCGTCTCATGCATCCGAGCATTTTCCCCGTTGTCCGTTTTGCAATCCGGCACTCCTATGTTCCCCGGCGCTCCCTTTTACCTCTTTTCGTGTGCGGGTGTTAGACTTTCTCGGACTGGCCTGAGGTTTGCCAAGCGGCCTTGGTATAGCACCGGTAGACCGCCTGTCAAGTTTCGGGTCATTTGGAGGTCGTTTGATACTCCAACAGTTAACCGGGTAACCGCAAAAGCCTCTTTTGTGTGCAGCCCAACACCCCTTCCAAAGTGGCCCAAAACCCAGAAACTCCCCTCCATGCTCTCGGTAGTTCGATCACGATCGCGTGGCCGAAAACCGCTCTTCATTTGGACTCTCCTAGCTCCCTCTACCTATAAATTCGTCCCCTCCCTCTCCAATTTCGGGTCCAAACCCTAACTCCCCTCAACTCCCGCCACCGGACGCGTCCGCCCGACGGCCGGACATGTCCGCTCCGCCGCCCCCGACCAACCACAACGCGACACGTCACCGCCACCGACCCGCGCGCACACCGAGGCCCGCCGGGCCCAGATCCTGCCTCGCGGGCCCATCTCGCGCCGCCGCCGGATCAACGTCGGCGCGCCTCGCGCGCCCGCGCGCCGCCGCGCCTCCGCTTCGCCGAAGCGCCGCCGCCCAGCGTCGAAGTCGCCGCCGCCCAGCGCCTCCTCCGCCCGGCGCCCGTGCGCCCGTGCCGCCCATGACCGGCCGCCCGCCGAGCGAGCCCGCTGCCGTGGTTCGCCCTCGCCGGCGTTCCCTCGCCGCCTGAAGCTCCGTCGCCGCCTAGGACACTGGCGCCGCCGCCCTCCTCTGCCGGCGCCGCCCCGCCATCGCCCTCCTCCCTCGACTCCGGCGATCCCCTCCGCTCATCCTCGATCTACGTGCAGCTACAGTACCGGCCGGATCCAGATCCAGAATTGATTTGAGGTTGCCCCGAAATTCCAAAGTCCCAGATTTTTGTCATTTTCATGCCATGTTTGACCTGCTATATCTCTGCATCCGTAGCTCCGTTTCGTGCGTGTAATATGTCAAATTGTTCGCCTCGACGAGTACATCATTTCATCTCATTGCATCATTTACATTTGAGCTCATCTTGATGCCAGAAATGCTGTTAGAAGAGGGCTATGAGATGTTAGTTTTGATTCTTATCGTAACATGCACTTTTGTCATTTTGCCATGATTGATGTGTGCACCCTATGAACTTGAGTCCTACATGTGTTTTGTAATATGCCATGCCATCTTTACAGGGTGTATGCCTTGTATTTTTTGATCTCTGTGGTGACTAGCACAAGCATGCAAACTAGGCTTCATGATGTTGCTGATTTCAGCCCCTGCTCACTGATATTTTTATGCCATGTAAACTTGATGCTACCGAGAGATCCATGCTTATTTTGAGATACTTCAGTAAGGATGTTTTGAACATATGGTTATTCTCTATCCATCCATGCCCTTGTTTGCAATTATGGAGTGCCATAGCTTGAGTCAATCGAGCTCTACTTTTCCTATAAAATGTTTCCTGGCAGGTTGTTTACATGTTATTCAATTTTGCCAAGGTTGTTGTAGTTGATCCGTGTATGCTATGATGTTGTTCTTGCCATGTATAGATTCTATGACATGTCTTCTTACTGTGAGTTGCCTTTCCATGCCATATATTGCTCTGTGGTGAGTGGTTCAAGCTCACCAACATGCCTACTTATTGTTGTTCCTGCCATGTATGAATCTGTCATATAACTTGCCATGTTTACATGGGTGCCATCATATTTTCTGTGCCCTTTTGGCTCATGGACAGTAAGGGACTCTTGTTCTATGCATTTAGTAGTATCATGCCATGCCTTTGTTTGCCATGTTAAGTTCCTGTAACATGTTGTTTGATAGCGCTAAACATTGCAACCTGATGTTATTTCCTGATAAGTCTGAAACTCTTATTAGTTGCAATCTTGCCATGTCATTTCGAGCATGTTCTAGTGATTTCTGGAGATAGCTCAGTGTTCATGTTTTGTCATGCTTTACCTGTACATCATTCCCATGCCTTTTGTTTTCTTGTTGAGGTCATGTAGCATGTTGTTTTGATGCTTGCAAGATGCCTAGTTGCTGTTTTGGACAGCTTGTCCTTTAACTTGTATAGAGTGCATGTGTTGAACCGTTGCTCCGTTTTGAGTGTGCTCTATATGGAACTTGCTTAGATTTGCATGTAGTTTCATATTATCATGTTGCATCCTTGGTTTGAGAGGGTTTGCTTGATGTTTGTATGCATTTAGCATCAATGCCATGCTTATCTTGTTTTGCTCATATCTTATAGGCCGTAGCTCCGAATTAAATGAACTTTATATGTAACTTGACTAGAATCTCGTGTAGATCATCTTGGTGCATTTTAACTTGCTGTTTAACAACTTGAACATAAGGTTTATTCAGATCTGGACCAATTTCGAAATTTGCATATGAGGACTTACCGGAATTGTTCTATGTTGTTCCCGGCCTCATTTAAACTTGCTTTGATGTGTTGCTCTTGTTTGCATCATATTTTGCCATGAGTAGCTCCATGTAGCCTTGCCATGCATCATGCTTGTTGTGCATCATGTCTTGTTCATGTGTGGTGTGTTTACCATGTTGTGTGCTTCTTCTCGATAGTTCCCGTTTCGTTGCGATCGTGAGGATTCGTTCGTCTACGCTTGGTTCGTCTTCGTGGCTTCATCTTCTTCATGGACTCGTTCTTCTTCCTAGCGGGATTTCAGGCAAGATGACCGCTACCCTGGATCTCACTACTGTCATTGCTATGCTAGTTGCTTCGTTCTATCGCTATGCTGCGTTACCTACCACTTGCTTATCAAGCCTCCCAAATTGCCATGTCGGCCTCTAACCTTTGACACCTTTCCATGCAAACCGTTGTTTGGCTATGTTACCGCTTTGCTCAGCCCCTCTTATAGCGTTGTTAGTTGCAGGTGAAGATGAAGTTTGTTCCTTGTTGGAACATGGAGATGTTGTTCCTTGTTGGAACATGTTTACTTGTTGGGATATCACAATATATCTTATTTAATTAATGCATCTATATACTTGGTAAAGGGTGGAAGGCTCGGCCTTATGCCTGGTGTTTTGTTCCACTCTTGCCGCCCTAGTTTCCGTTATATCGGTATTATGTTCCCGGATTTTGCGTCCCTAACGTGGTTGGGTGATTTATGGGACCCCTTGACAGTTCGCTTTGAATAAGACTCCTCCAAAGAAGGCCCAACCTTGGTTTTACCATTTGCCTCACCTATGCCCTTTTATTTCCCTTGGGTTTCGGAGCCCGAGGGACATCTTTATTTTAGCCCCCGGGCGGTGCTCCTTCGAGTGTTGGTCCAAAACGGCAGATCTGGGGCCACCACGGGCAACTCGAGGGCTGGTTTTACTCGTAGGCTGACCTATCCGGTGTGCCCTGAGAACGAGGTACGTGCGACTCCTATCGGGATTTGTCGGCACATCGGGCGGCTTTGCTGGTCTTGTTTTATTGCTGTCGAAATGTCTTGTAGCCGGGATTCCGAGACTGATCGGGTCTTCCCGGGGAGAAGGAATATCCTTCGTTGATCGCGAGAGCTTATCATGGGCTAAGTTGGGACACCCCTGCAGGGTATAAACTTTCGGAAGCCGTGCCCGCGGTTATGTGGCAGATGGGAATTTGTTAATATCCGGTTGTAGTAAACTTGAAGCAAACTCTTCTAAAATACACCAACCGTGTGCGTAACCATGAGTGTCTCTTTTCGGGGTTGATCGAGAGGAGAACACGGTTTCTGGGTTATGTCTGACGTAAGTAGGAGTTTAGGATCACTTCTTGATCATTACTAGTTGACGACCGTTCCTTTGTTTCTCTTCTCGCTCTCATTTGCGTATGTTAGCCACCATATCATGCTTAGTCGCTGCTGCAGCCTCACCACTTTACCTCTTCCTTACCCATTAAGCTTTGCTAGTCTTGATACCCATGGTAATGGGATTGCTGTGTCCTCGTGGCTCACAGATTACTACACCAACAGTTGCAGGTGCAGGTTATGCGATGTTCATGACGCGAGAGCGATGCATGCTTGTTTTGGAGTTCTTCTTCTGCTTCTTCGATCAGGGGATAGGCTCCAGGTCGGCAGCCTGGGCTAGCAGGGTGGATGTCGTTTGAGTTTCTGTTTATGTTTCATCCGTAGTCAGATGTTGATCTCTTGTATGATGTTGATGTATTCTTGTGGCATTCGTGCCTTATGCATGTATCCCCATCTATTATGTAATGTTGATGTAATGATATCCACCTTGCAAAAGCGTTTCAATATGCGGGTCTATCCTTGGTGGGACCTTCGAGTTCCTTTTGGATAGGGTCGCATATTGGCGTGACAAGTTGGTATCAGAGCCTCGACCGACCCTAGGAGCCCCACTGATTGATCGTATAGTTTGGCCGATGTTGAGTCTAGAATAAACTATTTTCGGAGTCTAGTTATATCGGAGAGTAGGATTCTTTTTACTCCTCAGCCCCATCGTCGCTCTGGTGAGGAATCTTGACGTAGGTGTTTTGAATTACTTCTCTTCCCCTTCAAATTTTTTCTTAGGATCACGCAGTTGGTTTTCCGATCGTTGGTTCTCATCTCTTTTCATCCGGTGCATTTCTCGTCAAGTCGACTCGAGCCTCTTCATCTTTGAGTTCAATCCTCAGTTTTTTTCTTTTCCCACCCGCCCACCCTTTTCTTCTCGAAGCCGGAGTACGTAATCGAGTATCCATCCTAATCGTGCAAAGTCTTTGGTTTCTTTCCTCAATGATTTCAACCGGTGTTTTCTCTTCAAGATATTCGTCGGTTCCCCTTCCAAGTTGTTTTGTTTTCCCGCCCTCCCACCCTTCTTCTTCCCGGAGTCTGACTCTCTCTCGACCAGCTATGTCTTTCGTGTGGAGCCTCTTCAGTCTTTCGTAAATTATCTCAACCGGTGAATTCTCGTTTTGTTCGACATTCTTCATCTCTTTCTTTTCCGGTGGACCCAATTCAAGTTTTTCGGATAATCATATTCTTTTCCTTCGATCAAGTGTTTTCCCTGCTCGTTCACCTCTCGCCAATTTATCCTTCGGGAGTGTTCAACACATATCAGGAGATTCGTCTATGTTTGAATTAATTCGAGGTTATCACCTCATTCTAATATTTCAATTGTTCCGGTGCATCATCTATCTCTTTCCTTTCCGACGGTGTTATCTATTCAGTGGGCCCTAACCCACAGGTCTTTTCCCAGGATCTTACCTGACTCTTCTAATTATTCCGGAGTTATTCTCAAGTTCTTTTTGAAGTTTGACGTAAGAATGAATTTCATCAGTCAGACGCCTTCCCAAGATCTCTTTCAAATTCTTTTCATTATTGGCTCAACCTCTTCGCTTTTCATTCTACCGTAGTATCTCAACAATTTTGGTGGTGTTTATCGTCGTCCTTGAAGACCGAAGTAGATTTCTCTTAAATCTTGCCCGTTCTCTCGAAGATTCATGGTTCTAGCTTCATGTTATCAGTCTCGAATTATTCTATTTGTCAGATATTTCTTTCTTACCCATACGGAGTATTTCAGGAGTTGATTTCTGTTTCGTTTCACCGGAGGCCATCATTCCAGTTATCGTTCTCTATTTATCCCGGTGCCTCGTTTAAGTGTTCTTTAATCAGCTCATGATGTCTTTGTTCTTTTCCATCTAAATCCCCTCGAGCTTTTTGTTCTTCTAATTCTTCCCGGTGATTCATTCTCTTTCATCAGTCATTTCCAAATTCTTACGGTGGTTCGTTCAAGATTATTTTCCTTGTTTATCATATTAATCCATTCGTTCTTTTCAACCTACCGGTGATTCATGAAGACCTTCTCAAGCTTGCGATATGTCACTTCTCAATCCTTTTCAAGAAGAATAAGTAGTTTGCAAAAATCCATTTTGTCATCAATTTAATTTGATGAAGGATAAGCATACAATAAATCTTATTCTTATTTCATCCAAGTGATTAATCCCTTCCTTCGGAGTTTGTTCTTGAGGAATAAATTCTAGTTCCAAGTGTCTTCATCTTTTCTTTTCCGGAGTTCAAATTTCCTCGGCCATCTCGTCGGAACCTCCATCTAAGTCACCGCAAGGCTCATCTTATTCTTTCTTCCTTCATTCTATCTCATCATACTTTGTTACCGGAGTTCTACACGGTGGTTCTTCATGATTTAATTCATTCTTCAAGAGTTCATCAAGTTTCATTCCATCTTCTTAAGCTCGTGTTCTATTCCTCCATGTTTTAACCGGAGTGCTGCCTAAATCTTTTCAGCCTTATTCGTTTCTTATCTCGTTCTAACCGGAGTGGCTTCATAGTCTATCTGATTCCGTGAGCTTTCAATTCTCGTCATTCTCGTCGTTTCTCTCTTCTTCTCGTGTGCTCGCGATTCTTTGTTTTCCTCTCTTCAATTCTTGTTTCACCTCATCCTTTTTCCCTTCCGTCTCGGTCCTAAGATCTCGGGACGAGATCTCTTGTTAGTGGAGGAGTGTTGTAACGCCCCGGATTCGATGCGCTAGGTGTCTGCCAGTTATTCGTCGTTGTTGCCATGTCATTTGCTTGCGTGTTGCATTTTATCATGTAATCATGTACATTTCTTTTGCATACATGTTCGTCTCATGCATCCGAGCATTTTCCCCGTTATCCGTTTTGCAATCCGGCACTCCTATGTTCCCCGGCGCTCCCTTTTACCTCTTTTCGTGTGCGGGTGTTAGACTTTCTCGGAATGGCCTGAGGTTTGCCAAGCGGCCTTGGTATAGCATCGGTAGACCGCCTGTCAAGTTTCGGGTCATTTGGAGGTCGTTTGATACTCCAATGGTTAACCGGGTAACCCCAAAAGCCTCTTTTGTGTGCAGCCCAACACCCCTTCCAAAGTGGCCCAAAACCCAGCAAACTCCCCTCCATGCTGTCGGTCGTTCGATCACGATCGCGTGGCCGAAAACCACTCTTCATTTGGACTCTCCTAGCTCCCTCTACCAATAAATTCGTCCCCTCCCCCTCCAATTTCGGGTCCAAACCCTAATTCCCCTCACCTCCGCCATCGACGCGCGTTCACCGACGGCCGGACATGTCCGCTCGCCGCCCCGACCAACCACAATGCGACATCGCCACCGCCGACCATACACGCCGAGGTCCGCTGGCCCAGATCCGCCTCATGGCCCATCTCCCGCCGCCGCCGGATCAACGCGGCGCACCTCCGGCGGCGCATGCGCCCGTGCCGCCCAGCGCCGGCCAGCCGCCGCGCCGCGAGAGCCCACGGCCGTGCCTCGACTCCGCCGGGCGTGCCTCGCGCCGCGTAGAAGCTCCGGCCGCTTAGGACGCCGGCGCCGCCGCCCTCTCTCTGCCGGCGCCGCCCCGCCATCGCCCTCCTCCCTCGACTCCGGCGATCCCCTCCGTTCATCCTCGATCTACGTGCAGCTACAGTACCGGCCGGATCCAGATCCAGAATTGATTTGAGGTTGCCCCGAAATTCCTAAGTCCCAGATTTTTGTCATTTTCATGCCATGTTTGACCTGCTATATCTCTGCATCCATAGCTCTGTTTCATGCGTGTAATATGTCAAATTGTTCGCCTCGACGAGTACATCATTTCATCTCATTGAATCATTTACATTTAAGCTTATCTTGATGCCCGAAATGCTGTTAGAAGAGGGCTATGTGATGTTAGTTTCAGATTCTTATCAGAACATGCACTTTTGTCATTTTTGCCATGATTGATGTGTGCACCCTATGAACTTGAGTCCTACATGTGTTTTGTAATATGCCATGCCATATTTACAAGGGTGTATGTCTTGTATTTTTGTGATCTCTGTGGTGACTAGCACAAGCATGCAAACTAGGCTTCATGATGTTGCTGATTTCAGCAACTGTTTTGCTGATATTTTTATGCCATGTAAACTTGATGCTACCGAGAGATCCATGCTTATTTTGAGATACTTCAGTAAGGATATTTTGAACATATGGTTATTGTCTATCCATCCATGCCCTTGTTTGCAATTATGGAGTGCCATAGCTTGAGTCAATCGAGCTCTACTTTTGCTATAAAATGTTTCCTGGCAGGTTGTTTACATGTTATTCAAATTTGCCAAGGTTGTTGTAGTTGATCCGTGTATGCTATGATGTTGTTCTTGCCATGTATAGCTTCTATGACATGTCTTCTTACTGTGAGTTGCCTTTCCATGCCATATATTGCTCTGTGGTGAGTGGTTCAAGCTCACCAACATGCCTACTTATTGTTGTTCCTGCCATGTATGAATCTGTCATATAACTTGCCATGTTTACATGGGTGCCATCATATTTTCTGTGCCCCTTTGGCTCATGGTCAGTAAGGGACTCTTGTTCTATGCATTTAGTAGTATCATGCCATGCCTTTGTTTGCCATGTTAAGTTCCTGTAACATGTTGTTTGATAGCGCTAAACATTGCAACCTGATGTTATTTCCTGATAAGTCTGAAACTGTTATTAGTTGCAATCTTGCCATGTCATTTCCAGCATGTTCTAGTGATTTCTGGAGATATCTCAGTGTTCATATTTTGTCATGCTTTACCTGTACATCATTCACATGCCTTTTGTTTTCTTGTTGAGGTCCTGTAGCATGTTGTTTTGATGCTTGCAAGATGCCTAGTTGCTGTTTTGGACAGCTTGTCCTTTAACTTGTATAGAGTGCATGTGTTGAACCTTTGCTCTGTTTTGAGTGTGCTCTATATGGAACTTGCTTAGATTTGCATGTAGTTTCATATTATCATGTTGCATCCTTGGTTTGAGAGGGTTTTCTTGATGTTTGTATGCATTTAGCATCAATGCCATGCTTATCTTGTTTTGCTCATATCTTCTAGGCCGTAGCTCCGAATTAAATGAACTTTATATGTAACTTGACTAGAATCTCGTGTAGATCATCTTGGTGCATTTTAAATTGCTGTTTAACAACTTGAACATAAGGTTTATTCAGATCTGGACCAATTTCGAAATTTGCATATGAGGACTTACCGGAATTGTCCTATGTTGTTCCCGGCCTCATTTAAACTTGCTTTGATGTGTTGCTCTTGTTTGCATCATATTTTGCCATGAGTAGCTCCATGTAGCCTTGCCATGCATCATGCGTGTTGTGCATCATGTCTTGTTCATGTGTGGTGTGTTTACCATGTTGTGTGCTTCTTCTCGATAGTTCCCGTTTCGTTGCGATCGTGAGGATTCGTTCGTCTACGCTTGGTTCATCTTCGTGGCTTCATCTTCTTCATGGACTCGTTCTTCTTCCTAGCGGGATTTCAGGCAAGATGACCGCTACCCTGGATCTCACTACTATCATTGCTATGCTAGTTGCTTCGTTTTATCGCTAAGCTGCGTTACCTACCACTTGCTTATCAAGCCTCCCAAATTGCCATGTCGGCCTCTAACCTTTGACACCTTTCCATGCAAACCGTTGTTTGGCTATGTTACCGCTTTGCTCAGCCCCTCTTATAGCGTTGTTAGTTGCAGGTGAAGATGAAGTTTGTTCCTTGTTGGAACATGGAGATGTTGTTCCTTGTTGGAACATGTTTACTTGTTGGGATATCACAATATATCTAATTTAATTAATGCATCTATATACTTGGTAAAGGGTGGAAGGCTCGGCCTTATGCCTGGTGTTTTCTTCCACTCTTGCCGCCCTAGTTTCCGTTATATCGGTATTATGTTCCCGGATTTTGCATCCCTAACGCGGTTGGCTGATTTATGGGACCCCCTTGATAGTTTGCTTTGAATAAGACTCCTCCAGCAAGGCCAACCTTGGTTTTACCATTTGCCTCACCTATGCCCTTTTATTTCCCTTGGGTTTCCGGAGCCCGAGGGTCATCTTTATTTTAGCCCCCCGGGCGGTGCTCCTTCGAGTGTTGGTCCAAACGGCAGATCAAGGGGCCACCACGGGCAACTCGAGGGCTGGTTTTACTCGTAGGCTGACCTATCCGGTGTGCCCTGAGAACGAGGTACGTGCGACTCCTATCGGGATTTGTCGGCACATCGGGCGGCTTTGCTGGTCTTGTTTTATTGCTGTCGAAATTTCTTGTAGCTGGGATTCCGAGACTGATCGGGTCTTCCCGGGGAGAAGGAATATCCTTCATTGATCGCGAGAGCTTATCATGGGCTAAGTTGGGACACCCCTGCAGGGTATAAACTTTCAAAGCCGTGCTGCATGTTATGTGGCAGATGGGAATTTGTTAATATCCGGTTGTAGTAAACTTGAAGTAAACCTTCTAAAATACACCAACCGTAGTGCGAATCGTGAGTGTCTCTTTTCGGGGTTGATCGAGAGGAGAACACGGTTTCTGGGTTATGTCTGACGTAAGTAGGAGTTCAGGATCACTTCTTGATCATTACTAGTTGACGACCGTTCCTTTGTTTCTCTTCTCGCTCTCATTTGCGTATGTTAGCCACCATATCATGCTTAGTCGCTGCTGCAGCCTCACCACTTTACCTCTTCCTTACCCATTAAGCTTTGCTAGTCTTGATACCCATGGTAATGGGATTGCTGTGTCCTCGTGGCTCACAGATTACTACACCAACAGTTGCAGGTGCAGGTTATGCGATGTTCATGACGCGAGAGCGATGCATGCTTGTTTTGGAGTTCTTCTTCTGCTTCTTCGATCAGGGGATAGGCTCCAGGTCGGCAGCCTGGGCTAGCAGGGTGGATGTCGTTTGAGTTTCTGTTTATGTTTCATCCATAGTCGGATGTTGATCTCTTGTATGATGTTGATGTATTCTTGTGGCATTCGTGCCTTATGCATGTATCCCCATCTATTATGTAATGTTGATGTAATGATATCCACCTTGCAAAAGCGTTTCAATATGCGGGTCTATCCTTGGTGGGACCTTCGAGTTCCTTTTGGATAGGGTCGCATATTGGGCGTGACATACTTGCTTTGCATCTTAAATGCCTTACCCGCCGTGATCTTCTGGGCCTCCAGGATTTCCTGGAGGGCGGCCTGGGCCTCATTCCGTGCGGCCTCCGTGCTCTGGCGAGCCTTGGCAAGTTTGGTCCCTTGAACTGACGCATCATACTCCAAGGCCTCGCATTTCTTCACCGCATCCTGGAGCTCCTGCTGGATTTCTTTGACCCGGGCCTTGAGCTTCTTACGGGGGGCTTGCTGCTGGACAGCCTTCTCCTCGGCCTCGCCCAGGGCCTTCCTCAGGGCCTTGACCTTGGTCGCGGCTCCTGCACATATTACGACACTACAGTCAATATACAACGCTTATGCTTTCCGAACACACAGCAAGTCGTTACTCACCTGGAGCCGAACCTTAACCTCACCGAGCTCGTTCTCGGTCCGCTCTAGCCTCTGCCTCAATGCAGAGACTTCGCCAGCATGTGAGGTTGCGTCCAACGGCGACGCCTGCTTATGCATACATATTACATTAGTCTCCTACAATAGAAGATTGATCCTCTGTCCGGTTCTTTTCGCCGAACACCGGACAGTGTCTCAGGGCCTACTGACTACATGGGGTTTTTTCTCTTCCTATGTCGCTTACCTCGAAACCTTTCAACAGGTTGCTGCAGGCTTCGTTCAGTCCACTCTTGGCGGACTGAACCTTCTCGATCACCGCACCCATAAGGACACGGTGCTCGTCCATAACAGAGGCACCTCGTAGCGCCTCCATAAGGTTATCCGACGCCCCTGGATGGACGGGGGCCACCGGTGGAAGCGGCGCACCCCCCTTTAAAGGGGGCTGCTCGCCTGAATCCGGAGCTATATAAGTCTCCGGAATCATATTCGTCTGCGAACTGGATGCGGCTCTCCTCGTCAATCTCCATGGCGATCGGCTCCCCCGTATGTCCGGTAGTGGAGGTCTTGCCTTGTGGCGCCTCCCGGACAGCATCCTGGGCTCCTCCCCGGTTCACAGCGGTCCTCCGAGACAACACTTCGGTGTCGTCCCTGGCCCCAGGGGAATAAGCAGGCGGTGGCGACATGCTCTCCATCTCCGACGGAGCCAATGAACCTCCAGGTGAGGATCGCTGGATAAGGTCGCGGGCCGGACTGCGATAGTGCAGTTAACCATGTCAAGATAATAAAGAGAAAGGGCCGGGTGTCCCATGAGCGAGCCATGTCACTTACGATGCGGTCTAGGGCTTTGTGCGGGGGCATTGTTCCGGACTGTTGTCAACGTCCCACGCGATGTTGACCGCTGGGACGCCCTTCCCCTTCTTGGGCGTTTCCGCCTCCAGATGCGCCGAAGCCGCCCTCTTTTTCTTCTTCTCCTCGGGGGGAGGGTCGTTTTCCTCCTCCTCCTCCTCTTCCTCGTCATTGTCCTCAGGGACAGAGGAATGGGGTTCGTCGTCTTCGGACGTCGCGTCTGAAGTGCCCTTGCGACGGGGACCACTCTTGACCCCTTGGCCTTCTTCTTAGCCTTCTTCTCCGGCGCCAGCACCAGCATCTTCGCAAGATGCGGGATGACTGGTTCTTCAGGCAACAGAGCCAGACATTGGACCCGCTTCGCCCTCTCCATCCAGTCCTGAAAGAGCCATAATAAAAGCTCAGACATCATCCTTGAAACATTTAAGTTGGGGATACGTCAAAAGTAACATACCTCGCTGGCGGGGTGTTTACATGGCCGGCGGTCTGAATCTATGGCCGGCGGTTTCTCGTTGCCCTTAAAGAGCAACTTCCAGGCATCTTCGTGGGTGGTCTCGAAGAGCCTCACCAGGGTCTAATGCTTTTTTGGATTGAAATCCCACAGAGGGCGACCTCTGCACTGGCATGGAAGAATCCGGCGAACTAGCATCACCTGGATCACATCGACGAGCTTGACATCCTTGGCTATCATGCTCTGGACGCGCGTCTGCAACGCTATTAGCTCATCGGGCAAACACCAGCCAGACTCTTCTCGACCCAAGAGGTGAGCCTCTTGGGAGCACCGAAGCGAAATTCGGCAGCCACGGCCCAGGTGGTGCCGCGGGGTTCCGTGATGTAGAACCATTATCTCTGCCACTCCTTCACTATCTCCACAAAAGTACCTTTCGGCCAGGAGACGTTGGGTAGCTTGCTCACCATGGCTCCTCCGCACTTCGCGTGCTGGCCGTCCACCACCTTCGGCCTCACGTTGAAGACTTTGAGCCACAGCCCGAAGTGGGGTTGGATGCAGAGTAAGGCCTCGCACACGATGATAAACGCCGAGATGTTGAGGAAGGAGTTCGGGGAGAGATCGTGGAAATCTATCCCGTAATAATACATCAGCCCGTAGACGAAAGGGTGGACCGGAAACCCTAGCCCGCAGAAGAAATGGGGGATGAATACTACCCTCTCAGTGGGCTTCGGCGTGGGGACCACTTGTCCCTCGGCCGGCAGACGGTGGGTGATCTCCTTCTCGAAATACCCGACTGCCCGAAGCTCAGTAATGTCCTCCTCCTTGACGGAGGAGACCATCCACTTGCCCTGACCTCCGGATCTGGACATGGTTGCTTGAGAGGAAAGGAGATGAGTCCTTGGGCGCTGGAGCTCGAGATTGGAAAGACGGATACAGAGAGAGGGCGTGAGAGAGGAAGAGGGAGTCCTTATCCCCTTATAAAAGCAGTGAATATTAAACACCTCCTTACTCGACCTGAAAACTCGCCTATTCCCAAGGGCCGTATAAACGGCACGGTTAGATTACCCATGCCCGCATTGATGAGAATCCCGCGATAAGGGGACATGATCTCTGCTTTGACAAGACGTGCCAATGACAACTGCGTCTCAAAACATGGAGCGGCAGACGAAAAACGGTTCGAAATTATGACCGGACAGACGTGGTGTCGTGTTATAAAAAGTTGTCGGCAGATAGAACTCATGTAAAAATATATATTCTCTCTGCGGTTATGTATGGTGTGTATGTGGCAGGTCCGGATACTATCATCGCGTCCAAAGACTATCTTGGAGTTCGGAAAGGGGAACCCGCCTTGCAATGCCTGAGACAATTTGCGCGTCGGACTCCTTGTCATTGAAACCAAGTTCAGGGGCTACTGAGGGAGTCCTGGACTAAGGGGTCCTCGGGTGTCCGGCCTGTTATCCATGGGTCGGACTGATGGGCTGTGAAGACATGAAGGCCAAAGACTGTACCTGTGTCCGGATTGGACTCTACTTGGCGTGGAAGGCAAGCTTGGCGACCGAAGATTCCTTCTTATGTAACCGACTCTATGTAAACCCAAGATCCCCCCCGGTGTCTATATAAGCCGGAGGGGTTAGTCCGGAAAGGATACACACATTACCATAGTCATATAGGCTAGACTTCTAGGGTTTAGCCATTACGATCTCGAGGTAGATCAACTCTTGTAATACTCATATTCATCAAGATCAATAAAGCAGGAAGTAGGGTATTACCTCCATAGAGAGGGCCCGAACCTGGGTAAAAATCGTGTCCCCGTCTCCTGTTACCATCGATCCTAGACGCACAGTTCGGGACCCCCTACCCGAGATCCGCCGGTTTTGACACCGACACCGATCTCGGTCCCTACCTTTAGATAAGTGTGAACAACGCCAACTTCTCACTGAATCATTTGTCAAATGATTTAAATATTTTCCACGTGAGTCTAGGGTGTCGTTTATGCTTTATGATAATCCATCTACTATTCCACTAGAGAACTTTGCTTACCATTGCAATTTTCCATTTTGAGGTTCGCTTGATGAGCCACCAACGGCTGAGTATGAGTCTTTCTTGACTAGCCTTTGTTACGGTGAAAATAGGGGAGTGAGACAAGGAAGAATAAAGAGCATTCACTTTCCCGCAATTCAGTATTTTGCATTATTTAACGGGAAATGCATAGTAGGCAAGCAAGACTGTAGCATACTTTGTTCGCCATACTTGAGCCTCTTTCACACCGCTCTCACTGGTGAAAGGAATTATAACCTTGGAGCGATTGTTGCACGTAGACTTCAGCATAACGCTAACAGTGGCTGGTTCTATGGTGGAATTTATGCCACGCGTTTAGCACGAGGGCTGGGTGTTTCACCTTTACCCATTGATCCCATCCTACCCACGCAGTATTTAGATTTTGACACCTTAAAAGAGCATAAGATTCTCAAGGGAAGGGTTGATAACTTCACTTATAATCTGTTGTTTAACCAATCACATGTTGTGGACACATATTTGCCTGCGCCTGCTCTCTTTGATTATCACAGCAGAGGAAGACATTTTGTTCTTGAGAGTGAGGCTCGAGCTCACAACGCAGCAGTGAAGGCAGCACAGCAGGCTGAGGCCTCCACACCGAGAGCCTCCATGAGCTACCACACCAACTACAATCCATACTATTGATTGGCTACCAAGCTAGGCCAAAAGCCTAAGCTTGGGGGAGTACATGTTTCTCACCGACACTACATCCATGTCCACATATCATTCTATTTGTCGGTGTTCACACTTTTTCATTGTAACATCCATGCTTAGATTTATTTTCTTGCTTTCTTCTTGTGTGTTTGAAAAACTTTAGAAAAACCAAAAAATTTAGTTGTAGTAATTTACTTTCCATGCATGCTTAGTAGTAGCACTAAAAAGAAAATCCAAAAATATTTCCTTGTTCTTCTTTTGCTTGTTGGGAGCTTTCCCGTGTAAATAGTTTTATCGTTTTTGCTTTTTCCTTGTATTTGCTTGTTCAAGAAAATAAAAAACTCAAAAAATATTTCAGTGTGTTTCTCTGAATTTCTTTTCTTTTATTCGAGTCTTACCGAGGAGAAGACCACGATGAAAATGTTGAGTGGCTCTCATATGAATAACTGTTGAACTAATAAGAGCACATTTTACCTTGTCTTCTCCTGTTGAAACTGGTATGAACTCGACTTGTTTTGTTTGTGTAAATATGTTTAACCTAGTATCCAGGCTTCAGCCCATTATGATTAAACATGTTTGCAATCACAATTAGAGATTATAGTTTCTCATGCCATGCATAAGTAGCTAGGAGTGGATAATGATTTATCTTGGATATCAACATAGCGTTAAAATGATTGTGATGTAGTATGATGATATGGTATCCTCCTCTGAATGTTCGAGTGGCTTGACTTGGCACATGTTCATACATGTAGTTGAATCAAAACCAACATAGCCTCTATGATATTTATGTTCATTGTGTTCATATCCTACTCATGCTAGTGTCCAATGTTAAGTATGCATAATGCATGGTTATGATCGTTGTTGCTCTCTAGCTGGCCGCTTCTCAATCTAATTGCTAGCCTTCGCCTGTACTAAGTGGGAACTCTGCTTGTACATCAAAAACCTTGAACCCAAAGTTATTCCAGATGAGTCCACCATACCTACCTATATGTGGTATTACACTGCCGTCCTAAGTAAATTTGCATGTGCCACCTCTAGAAACTTCTAAAAATTATCCTTTTGTGTGCCTGGATCGTTCATGGAACGACAGGAGGTGGTTGGTATCTTCCCTGCTAAGCGGGTTATTGTCAGGTCGAGTGTTTATTCACTCGCCATTGCACGAGAAAATGGGCGGTAATAGGGATGCCTAGTCCAAACTACAAACATGAAAAAGAGTTCATCTCTTAAATAATCAAACAAAAACTCCCAATGGAGTCAAAACCTTTACTTTTATCGCTTGGGAACCGCCACTAGCGTGCTTAGCATGGAAGATGTTGATAACTGATGGTCGTGAAGTGAATAAGAAGGGTGCATATCTCAAAATTTTATTTATGTCTGTTCTAAAATTTGAGCTCTGGCACCTCTACAAATCACTGCTTCCCTCTATGAAGGGACTTTCTATTTACTTTTATGTTGTGTCATCACCTTCTTAAACAAGCGCCAAAAACTGAGTAGAGCATAGCTGTCATGATTTATGCATTGTGTATAGCTAATGTTGGGTGCATCATGAATGGATCTTTTCTACCATGAATTACAATGTTTAGTCACTCCTTGAACTTTGGAGGTGCTCTGCATTTATGTTTTGCGGTCTCAGAAAGGGCTAGCGAGATACCACTATTGTCATATTATATCATGGTTGTTTTGACAATGTGTTGTTGTTTGAGATCTCTTATTATCGCTCGCTAGCTGATTATGTCATTTGATATGAGTTAATATAATCTTTAAATGTTATTGTTGACATGGTTAGTTATAATGTTGGTTGAAAACATGGGTGCTGTTTAAGCCTATATATGCAAACAAGAGCAAAAGAGTTCATAAAAGTTTTTCTTTCTCACTTTCAGTTTATCAACTGAATTGCTTGAGGACAAGCAAAGGTTTAAGCTTGGGGGAGTTGATACGTCTCCAATGTATCTACTTTTTCTCATGCTTTTCCTCTTGTTTGGACTCTAATTTGCATGATTTGAATGAAACTAACCCCGGACTGACGCTGTTTTCAGCAGAACTACCATGGTGTTGTTTTTGTGCAGAAATAAAAGTTCTCGGAATAAAATGAAACTTTGGGAGGATTTTTTATGGAATAAAAGAGAATTACTGGAGCCAGGACCCACCGGAGAGGGGCCCCTAGGTGGGCACAACCCACCATGGCACCCCCCCCCCCTCTCCTGGGGCGCCCAGGTGGGTTGTACCCACCTGGTGGCCCCACAGACCTCAACCATGACACTATAAATTCCTATTTTTGAAGACAAAAATCAGGGAGAAAGAATTATCGTGTTCCACGAGATGGAGCAGCCGCCAAGCCCTGTTCTTCCCCGGGAGGGCAGATCTGGAGTCCGTTTGGGGCTCCGGGGAGGGGGATCTTCGTTCTTCGCCATCACCAACCAATATCCATCGCCAATTCCATGATGCTCCCCACCGGGAGTGAGTAATTCCTTCGTAGGCTCGCTGGTCGGTGAGGAGTTGGATGAGATTCATCATGTAATCGAGTTAGTTTTGTTAGGGCCTGACCCCTAGTATCCACTATTTCTTAGATTGATGTTGCTATGACTTTGCTATGCTTAATGCTTGTCACTTTGGGCCTGGGTGCCATGAACTCAGATCTGAACCGTTTATGAATTCATCATTATATCCATGTTTTAGATCCGATCTTGCAAGTTATAGTCACCTACTACATGTTATGATTCGACAACCCCGGAGTGACAACAACCGGGCCCACTCTCGATGATGACCGTAGTTTGAGGAGTTCATGTATTCACTATGTGTTAATGCTTTGTTCCGGTTCTATATTAAAAGGAGGCCTTAATATCCCTTAGTTTCCAATATGGACCCCGCTGCCACGGGAGGGTAGGACAAAAGATGCCATGCAAGTTCTTCTGATAAAGCATGTATGACTATTTACGAAATACATGCCTACATTATATCGATGAACTGGAGCTAGTGTCGTATTGCCCTAGGCTATAACTGTCACATGATGAATATCATCCAACAAGTCACTGATACAATGCCTACGAATTCATTTATATTGATCTTGCTAAGTTACTACTGCTATCATCACTGTTACACTTGCTACAAAATACTGCTATCACTGTTACTGTTACCGTTGCTACTGTTACTACTATCAAAACAATCGAACTACTTTGCTACTGATCACTTTGCTGCAGATAATTAATCTCCAGGTGTGGTTGAATTGACAACTCAGCTGCTAATACCTTCATATATTCTTTGGCTCCCCTTGTGTTGAATCTGTTGCGACCCTCGAAAACTCAGGTGTGGTTGACTTGACAACTCTACCCTCGAAAACGGTTGCAACCCCTATACTTGTGGGTTATCAGCCTGCATCGTCCTCCTGCGGCAGCCGTTGACCCAGTATCGGTTGGCTCCCGTGTCATCTGCACTCCTCTCTGTACGCCGCCGCAAGCAATCCGGGCGGTCACGACTTCAGTGGTGGGTGAAGCATGCGGTGGCTCACAAGCCGGACAAATCTCTCTACGGACCATTCGATCTGTCGACTGGTTCCGCAGACACTCTTTCCGAGTGCGGGAGCTACGACCCTGCGATGGAAGTCCTCATGGTCGACTCACCTTGCAGCCCGCCTGGGTTCCGTCACAGTGGCAGTGGTGATGGCGGTGGCGGCCCTTCGCATGGTCATGACGAGTACCATCCCCAAGCCCTCACTTCAGAGCATAGGGAAGAGCTGCATCGTCGCAACATGGAGGCGCTCCATACCCCCATCATTGAGGAGACCTCTGACGCTCGGGCCTTAGAGGCTGCGCGCCTGGCTACTTTAGGTGAGCGCGTGCATATAGAGAATCTCCAACATTCACTCGATGAACGCGCCCATCGGCAGATCCTCGAATCCAGTCGACGGCCACGACAATTGTTCCCGCCTGAAACTCAGGTATATCGCACTCCGGTCCAAAATCTTGCAGCTGCAGCACGTATAGCAGAGTCAATTCAGCCATCTCGTTCAGAAGCTGGTAGAGGTTTGCTGCAGATCCGAGCGCTGCTCCGAGCGGCGGGTGAACAAAACTCAGTTGTTTCTCAGTCACGCAACAGAATCCACAGCAGATCTGTGGTTGCAGACACAGTTTAGTCAGCACACGGTCCAAGATCGCCTCCGCGGCACGACGATCGTGGTAACCGCCAGGATCAGTACCTGGATCGAGGCCAGGGGCAGTATGATCATCGATATGCCCGTGATGACCACTGTCGAGTGCCTACACCCCCTCCGAGGGGCGGGTCATACGCGCCCCGGCGGTATGACGACAGGCGTCCGTATGGTGAAGAGCGGAGAGCTCCAGTCGACCCAAGAGAGCCTAGGTTTGATGCGAGATCACTTCTCGTACAAGGCTTGGTCGACAGGAGCAGGGCACACAGAGAAGGACAAGACAGAAACCATCTGAGTGGAAGCCGAGTACATGTTTCTGGGCCTGAATGTTTCAGTAGAGCCATTCGAGCTGTTGAGATCCCTCCCAACTTCAGGTTGGCGACGGGCGTGAGTAAGTTCACCAGTGAGTCGAAGCCCGACACATGGCTAGAAGACTACCGAGTGGCAGTACAAATAGGTGGAGGCAATGATGATGTAGCCAAGAAGCACCTCCCCCTGATGCTTGAAGGTTCAGCCAGAGCTTGGTTGAGTCAGTTGGCCCCTGGAAGTATTTTCTGTTGGGAAGAGTTGGCCCGAGTATTTGTCAAAACATTTGAGGGCACCTGCAAGCGACCTGCTGGGCTGTCTGAGTTGCAGCAATGCGTTCAGAAGCAGAATGAGACTTTGAGAGACTTTATTCGGAGATGGACTACCCTTCATCATACTGTGGAAAATGTGTCAGAGCACCAGGCAGTGTGCGCCTTAATGAGGGTGTTCGATACAGAGAGCTCAACCTGAAATTCGGTCAGACTGGAGACAGGTCTCTGGGCCGAATGATGGAAATAGCTACTCGGTATGCTAATGGTGAAGAAGAAGACCGACTCCACAGTGGCAAGAGCAAACCAGTCGCCCAGGACACCGGAGGTGGAAACTCCAGTCGGAAGCAGAAGCGCAAGGCTGAACCTGCAGGTCCTGCTGAGGCTGCAGTTTTGAATCAAGGGAAGTTCAAGGGAAAGCCTAAAGGGCCGTGGACCCCTAAAAAAGTGAAAGATCAGTCAGGAAACGACGTTCTTGATTTACCGTGTCACATACACACTAAAAAAGATGAAGAGGGTAACTTGATTCTGCCCAAGCATACCACTCGACAGTGCTAACTCCTGATTCAGAGTTTCAGGGAGAGTCAGCCCAGTGAGAAGGAGAAAGAATCTGATAAGGAAAAGGACAAAGGGGAAGATGACAGTTACCCCAACGTAAATGCTACTTTGGTGATTTTTGCTGACATCGAGAGCAAAAGTCGACTGAAAGTTATTAATAGAGAAGTGAACATGGTTGCTCCGGCAACTACGACGTATTTGAAGTGGTAAAAAACTCCCATTACATTGGACCAGTCCGATCACCCAGCACACGTTGCTACCCCCGGGCGCAAGCGTTGGTGGTCAACCCAGTCGTTGGGGGCACCCGACTGACCAAGGTTCTGATGGATGGTGGCAATGGTTTGAACATTCTATATGCTGAGACCCTCCAAGGGATGGGCGTCCCGATGTCCAAACTCAGTGAGAGCAACATGCGATTCCACGGAGTCATCCTAGGAAATAAAGCGGATTCACTCGGTCAAATCACTCTTGATGTGGTTTTCAGTGATTCAAAGAATTACTGCAAGGAGAAGTTGACGTTTGAGGTGGTGGATTTTCACAGTGCCTACCATGCTATTCTGGGCAGGCTTGCATATGCTCGTTTCATGGCTTGACCATGTTACGTATACCTCAAGTTGAAGATGCCCGGTCCCAGAGGCGTGATCACAGTCACAGGGAATCGGCAAAGAGCAGAAGAGTGCCTCCAGAAGGGCTCAAAGATTGCCGATGAGAAGATGGCAACAGTAGAGATGGAAGAATATCAGAAGAATGCAGATCCGAGTGATTTGTTGCGAGCTAAGAAGCCTGCTTCGGAGTCTGCATTTCAGTCGGCCGGAGAGACAAAGTGATAGAGGCAAAGGTGTCCCGATGTTTCGATGAGATGGTGGCTATCGTTTCTGTGGGAGTCGACCTTGTAACAATGGTATTGATGTCCTCATCACAAAGCCTGTTCATATTCACCCGACCGATCCCGGTGCTGCTCCGACTCACGTCTCAACAACACTCGACAGCAAATAGGAAGAAGCGCTCATCCAGTTCCTCCGTGAGAACTGGGACATCTTCGCATGGAAACCATCTGACATGCCGGGTGTACCCAGGGGACTGGCTGAGCACCATTTGCGACTCGACCCAAAAGCAAACCCTGTGAAGGAACATCTCCGTCAGTCCGCCGTGGAGAAGAGGAAGGCAATTGGTGAAGAGGTAGCTCGGCTTCTGGCAGCTGAGTTTATTCGAGAGATATACCACTCCGAGTGGCTCGCCAATGTTGTCATGGTCCCCAGGAAAGATGATTCACTTCGTATGTGTATCGATTTCAAGCACATCAATCGGGTCTGCCCGAAAGATCACTTTCCTCTCCCCCGCATCGACCAGATTGTCGACTCAACTGTGGGGTGCGAGCATTTGTCCTTTTTGGATGCGTATTCCGGGTACCATCAGATCCGACTGTATGGACCCAATGAGATAAAAACAGAGTTCATCACCCCATTCGGGTGCTTTTGTTATGTTACCATGCCTTTTAGCCTCAAGAATGCTGGCACCATGTTCATGTGCATGATTCAGAAGTTCCTGGTCACTCAAATCAGTCGGAACATTGAAGCATACATGGATGATATCGTCGTCAAGTCATGTAAAGGCTCCGACCTGCTGACTGACCTCGCCGAAACATTTGCCAACTTAAGAAGATATGATATCAAGATCAATCTTTCAAAGTGCACATTCGGAGTCCCAGGCGGAAAATTACTTGGTTTTCTCGTTTTCGAACAAGGGATCGACGCGAACCTAGAAAAGATTAGAGATTCTCCGAATGAAACGCCCTATGCGTGTGCATGATGTTCAGAAGCTTACTGGTTGTTTGGTTGCATTGAGTCGATTCATTTCTTGTCTCGGTGAAAAGGCATTGCCTCTTTGCTTACTAATGAAGAAGTATGACAAGTTCGAGTGGACTCCTGAAGCCGAAGCAGCATTTGTAGAGCTCAAAGCCCTACTTTCCACCCAGCCGGTGCTTGCTGCCCCAATTAGCAAAGAGCCTCTACTGCTATATATCGCAGCCACTGGACAAGTTGTCAGCACAGTGCTCAAAGTCGAGTGGGAGGAAGAAGGCAAAGCCTATAAAGTTCAGCGCCCAGTGTACTATATTTCTGAAGTATTGACTCTGTCCAAGCAAAGTTATCCGCATTACCAGAAGCTTGTCTACGGGATTTATCTGACCGCGAATAAAGTTGCACATTACTTCACAGACCATTCAGTTTCAGTCGTCAGCGATGCTCCATTATCAGAAATCTTGAATAATCGAGATGCGACTGGTCGAGTGGCCAAGTGGGCGATCAAACTCCTCCCTTTGGATATCAAGTTCGAAGAGAAAAAGGCAATCAAGTCTCAGGCAATAGCAGATTTCTTGGCTGAGTGGGTTGAGCAGCAGCGGCCGACTCAAGTTCACTCGGAACATTGGACTATGTTCTTTGATGGGTCCAAGATGTTGAATGGTTCTGGTGCTGGAGTGGTCCTGGTATCCCAAGAGGCGACAAGCTCAGTTACGTCCTCCAGATTCACTTTGACACTTCAAACAATGAAGCTGAGTATGAGGCACTTCTATATGGGTTGTGTATCGCCATCTCACTCGGTGTTCACCACCTGATGGTCTACGGCGAATCAGATTTGGTGCTCAATCTAGTAATGAAGGATTGGGACATCAAGAGCCCTGCCATGACTGGTTATTGCAATGCAGTAAGAAAACTACAGAAGAAGTTTGAGGGGTTAGAGCTCCACCACATACCCGGAATCAAGAATCAAGCAGCCGATGATTTGGCAAAGATAGGTTCCACTCGGAAACCTATTCCCAGTAATGTGTTCTTGGAGCATCTCCACACCCCGTCAGTTCAAGAAGAACCCTTTACGGAGGAGCCCCCGCAACCGATAAGTTCAACCAGTCCAACCAAAGTTGAAGTGCCAGCAGTGGTCGACCTGATTATGGAAGTTTTGGTAATCACCCCCGACTGGACAGTGCCATACATCACATACCTGCTTAGACAGGAGCTCCAAGAGGATGAAGATGAGACCCGCCAGATCGTTCGCAGGTCAAAAGCCTTCACAATGATAAGTGGTCAGCTTTTCAGAGAAAGCATTACTAGCGTGGCTCAGAGGTGCATTTCTCCAGAAGAAGGTTGACTGATCTTAAACGAGATTCACTTGGGCACCTGTGGTCACCATGCGTCCTCTCGGACCATTGTGACTAAAGCTTGCCGAGCGGGATTTTACTGGCCGCGTGGGAATGAGATGGCTAAAGATATAGTCGACAAGTGCGAATGGTGCCAGTTCTACTCAAACATGTCCCACAAACCTGCATCGGCCTTGAAGACTATTCCACTCGTCTAGCCATTTTCTGTTTGGGGATTGGACATGATTGGACCTCTAAAGACCGCTAGAAGTGGCTTCACTCATTTGCTCGTAGCAGTCGACAAGTTTACCAAGTGGATCGAAGCCTAACCTATCAAGAATCTTGATTCAAGCACTGCCATCAGTTTCATCAGAGAGTTGATATTCTGATATGGAGTCCCTCACAGCATTATCACAGATAACGGCTCCAACTTTGATTCTGATGAGTTCAGAGCATTATGCGCTTCCCAAGGCACTCGGGTCGATTACGCATCTGTTGTGCACCGGCAGTCGAATGGGCAGGCTGAAAGGGTGAATGGCTTGATCCTACAAGGGCTGAAGCCCCAACTGATGCGCGACCTCAAGCACGCAGCTGGAGCTTGGGTGACTGAATTGCCATCTGTCCTATGGGGATTGAGAACGACTCCCAATCGGTCGACTGATCGAACCCCTTTCTTCATGGTATATGGTGTTGAAGCTGTGCTTCCGAGTGATTTTCTATACAACGCCCCCCGAGTGGAACTCTTCTCAGAAACTGAAGCAGAACAGGCACGCCAGGACGCAGTTGATATTCTAGAGGAGGAACGAGAGATGGCTCTGATCCGGTCGACCATTTATCAACAAGACCTGCGTCGATTCCATGCTTAAAATGTCAGAGACCGAGCATTTCAGGAAGGAGACCTTGTGCTCTGAGTGCACCAGAAACGGCCTCACAAGCTCACTCTAGCCTGGGAAGGGCCCTTCATCATCACCAAGGTGCTCCACAATGGGGCGTATCACCTTTACAACGTAACCAAGAAAGAGGCACTACAAAAAAAATACACTTCCGTGATGATACGTGTTTGTCACAGTAGGTCGCGTTTTTTGTCATGCATGTACATCCATGACAAATTTATGACAGAATCAAGATAGTCAAACCTGTGCTGTCATAGAAGTGTTCCATGACATTACCAAAATTATCATCATGGAAGTGTCCACTTCCATGACGATAAATCGCGCGTCACCGGTGCTTTCTTCAAGGGTGACCGACACGTGGCATCCACCGTAACGGAATGTCGTTAAGCTATCGGGTCGGATTTTGGATCCGATAACCCATTAACAGCCCCGACCAATGGGAAATTTCCACGTGTAAAATCATCATTGGCTGCACGAAACACGTGTCGGCTCGTCGTTGGGACAGATGTCATCCACTCATTGGACAAAAGGTGCCTATGATACGTCGACACGTGGCACGTCCCATCAAGTTTAAATGGGCCGGCCCAACTAAAGGCCCACAAGATTTTATGGACCATAATGGGCCGCCCGATTAAAGGCCCACGAGATTTTGCGGACTATAATGGCTGGCCCAGCTAAAGGCCCACAAGATTTCGCATGGCCATATTTGGTCGGCCCAAGAAGGCCCACAAGATTTTGTGTGCCATAATGGGTCGGCCCAGGTAAAGGCCCACAAAATTCTTGCGGATCATAATGGGCTGGCCCAGCTAAAGGCCCACAAGATTTTGCCGACATTAATGGGTCGGCCCAGCTGTAGGCCCACAAGATTTTGAGGACCCTAGTAGGCCGGCCCATTAACTGGCTGCCATGTTTTGGGCCAGATGCCGGCCCATATTTGATCCAGTCCATTAATGGCCTGCCACGTTCCGGGCCTAATAATGGCCCATATAAGATCCGGTCCGTTAAAAGCCTCCCACTTTATGGGCCAAATCACGGCCCAGATCAGGTCCGGCGCTTTATGTAACGCTTCGGATACAACTTTCCATATTCGCAACTCCAACTCTTGCCATTTCCGGCTATGTGTTTTATTATTTTCTCCGTGGTTGGGTTTTTGTCTTTTGTTTTTGCAGTTTGTTCTTGGCGTGCATTTCATCTCACAAAGATCATGTGCATCGATCCATATGTTTTCATGAAACTCGTAGAGTCAGAAGTTGCTTTTTCTCTCTTTGCCTCCACTGGCACTTTGTCGACCGCTTGTCCTTGTTGACCTTCTCTCGCACCAATTGGACCCCTCTTTTCTCTCTTTCTCCGAGACCAACAAAACCCCTTCTCCCCATGGCCTTTCGTGAGACTCCTTTGTCTGTGTTTTGTTTCCCTCTTGTCAAACCACCTAACCTCATTGACAGCTCGCAGACCCTCGCGTGCGTCGAAACTTGTCCCGACCCGACCCGGCAATCGTCTCCGTTGGATCCAGATCATCCCCAAACGTCTGCAAAACGTCACCGTTTTCTTATTTGGGCTTCGTAGCTATTTTATTCACGATCGTTCGATTGCGATCGGAGGGATGGTATACCCCTAAGTCAACCCACCTACTATATATATAGTCTATCCCTAGTCCATTTTGGACAACCCTAATTTCTAGGGATCCTACCCTAGCGCCGCCACACTCACCTATCTTCCTCGGGATCTCATCCCGATTTAATCCCACCAACGAGCGTCCGATTCCCTGATCAGCTTCTGCCCAAACTTTCCCCTTCCTCACCTCGCAGCCAGCTTCTTCCCAAGATCCCCACTCCCGTGCGTGTCCAGCACCAAGGAGAGGAGCTCCTCGAGCCCTCGATCCAGCGCGCAGGCGCCCGAGCGCCTCCTCACCTCGTCCGCCTGAAAGCACTGTCTCTGCCAAGGCTGCCGGGCGAGCCGACGCCGACGAGCTCTAGCTTGCCCTCGTCCGCCCGAGCTCCAGCAGGGCCGCCTCTCCTTCCCTCGCTCTCCTTTCTTCTTCCCTTCTTCCCTGTCTCATCTCTCACTCGCCTCCCTGCAGGAACCGAACAGCGCCGCCGCCCAAGGAACTCCCCGCCGTGGCCATGGAGCCCCAAGTCCCGTGCCCTTCGCCGCCTCCCGAGCTCGTCCCCTGTGGATCCTCGATCCCTCGCTCTGCGGTCTCCGCCATCCCCCTCTTCGTCAATCGCCAGAGCTCCCCGCGCCGGATCGGGTCGCCGCCCGGTTCCTCTCAAGGTTGTCGCCTGTTTCCCTGCATCGAGCGAGGAGAGCGCTGCTGCGTTGAACACTCCTCGCCTCCTGTTGAGTCCAGCTCAACAACGCCCACACCGGAGGCCGCCGTCCCTCGCCGGGCGCTCGTCCCCCAAGTTCGCGCCTCCCTCTCCCCGCCCGCCACCTCTGCGTTGGATCGCGCCGATCCCCATCTTCCTCCCGTCGCGCCGTTCTTCGTCCTCCGCCTCGAGCCACGACCGCCGCCGCGTTGACCCGCGCTGGCTGCCTCCTCGCTCGATCTGGTCGAGTCGTCGACCACGACGCAAGAGAGCCCAAAGGCGCCTCCAGCCCAAGCAGATTCGCCCGCCCCCCCCTGCCTGGCCTCCTCCCCACCGACCGGGCCAAGAGCCCATGGTGAGACCCCAGCCCAGCACCCAGCAGATCTGGCCCATGTCTTGTTTTTTTTCCGCTCGTGAATTTGCTAATTAATCAGGGATTTACAGATTTGCAGAAAAACCCTCATATTCATGCATTTAATATCTCACAAACCGTGCATCGGATTAAAATGATTTATATATGAAAAATGCTTAGTTTTTCATCTAGTTTCATAATATGCCACTTTCATCCCATGTTAAAATGTTTAACTTGCTGTTTATTTAAATTTGCTAATATGCCATGTTAAAATGCTTTAATTCATAACTTAATAACCGTAGCTCCATTTTAAATGAATTATATATGTAAATGGGGTAGAAAAATGCCTAGTTTAACATGGTGTACTTATTTTGCATGTTTAACAACATTAAAATTGTGTTTAGGGCAGAACAGTACCAAATTCGAAATATGCACATGAGGATTTTCCGGAATTGTTGTTTCTTATTTCCGGCCTCATTTAAACTTGCCTAAATAGATAGTTTATTTATGCTTCACCTATTGCCATGTTTATCAACATTTAATATTGATGAGTACCTAACCGAGAGAGAACTAAATAAGTGATGTGGTGTTTTGTCAATATGCAACCTGCTGTATATTGAGCTCCACTTAACTTGTAGTGTTGTTTGTGCATATTGTCATGCCAAGCCTCATTAAACCGGACATGCATCATACTCGCTTGTGCATCATGCCATGTTTATGATTGTGTGTTTACTATGTTGTTGCTTGTTTCGGTTGCTTCTCTTGTTAGCTTCGGTTTCGTTCGGAGTTGTGAGGATTCGCTCGACCACGTCCGCTTGTCTTCTTCATGGACTCGTTCTTCTTCCTTATGGATTTCGTGCAAGATGACCATACCCTCGAAATCACTTCTATCTATGCTTGCTAGATGCTCGCTCTTTTGCTATGCCTATGCTACGATGCCTACCACTTGTTATATCATGCCACCCATATTGCCATGTCAAACCTCTAACCATCCTTTCCTAGCAAACCGTTGTTTGGCTATGTTACCGCTTTGCTCAGCCCTCTTATAGCGTTGTTAGTTGGTGAAGATGAAGTTTGTTCCTTGTTGAACATGGAGATGTTGTTCCTTGTTGGAACATGTTTACTTGTTGGGATATCACAATATATCTTATTTAATTAATGCATCTATATACTTGGTAAAGGGTGGAAGGCTCGGCCTTATGCCCGGTGTTTTGTTCCACTCTTGCCGCCTAGTTTCCGTCATACCGTGTTATGTTCCCGGATTTTATGTTCCTACACGGTTGGGTGATTTATGGGACCCCTTGACAGTTCGCTTTGAATAAGACTCTCCAAAGAAGGCCCAACATTGGTTTTACCATTTGCCACCTAAGCCTTTTTCCCTTGGGTTCTGCAGACTCAAGGGTCATCTTTATTTTAACCCCGGCCAGTGCTCTTTCGAGTGTTGGTCCAAACTGTCACCACCGGTGTACCAGGGCAACTCGGGTTCGCCTATCGGAAGTTTGGACAATCCGGTGTGCCCCGAGACCGAGATATGTGCAGCTCCTATCAGATTTGTCGGCACATCCGGCGGCTTTGCTGGTCTTGTTTTATTCTTGTCGAAATGTCTTGTAGTCCGGATTCCGAGATCGATCGGGTCTTCCCGGTAGAAGGAATGTCCTTCGTTGACCGTGAGAGCTTATAATGGGCTGTTGGGACACCCCTGTAGGGTATTATCTTTCAAAGCCGTGCCTGCGGTTATGAGGCGATGGGAATTTGTTAATGTCCGTTGTAGAAAACCCGGTTGATCTTATTTAAAATACACCAACGCGTGTGTAACCATGATGGTCTCTTCTCGGCGGAGTCCGGGAAGTGAACACGGTGTTGGAGTTATGCTTGACGAGGTTGTTCTAGGATCACTTCTTGATCATAGTTGTTCGACCGTGCTTTTGCCTTCTCTTCTCGCTCTCATTTGCGTGTGTAGCCACCATATATGCTAGTCGCTTGCTGCAGCTCCACCTCACTACTCTGTCCTACCTTTAAGCTTAAATAGTCTTGATCTCATGGTGTGAGATTGCTGAGTCCCCGTGACTCACAGATACTTCCAAAACCAGTTTGCGTGTGCCGATGAAACCGTGCGGATGGCACCCGAGCTCGAGGAGGAGCTCGATGAAGATCTTGTTCTTTGTGTTGTTTCGCTTCAGTTGATCAAGAGTGGAGCCCAATTGGGACGATCGGGATCTGTGTAGCATTTGGGGTAGTCTTCTTTTATTTTGGTTCCGTGAGCGGACCTTGATTGTATCTGTATGATGTAATGTTTTACTCATGTATTGTGTGAAGTGGCGAGTGTAAGCCAGCTATGTATCTCTTTCCTTATGTATTACATGGGTTGTGTGAAGATTACCTCACTTGCGACATTGCTTTCAATGCGGTTATGCCTCTAAGTCGTGCTTCGACACGTGGGAGATATAGCCGCATCGAGGGCGCTAAGTTGGTATCGAGCCTTCCCGACTTAGGAGCCCCCTACTTGATTGTTTGTTTGGCGTTGTTGAGTCTAGAATGGAAAAATGTTTTGAGTCTTAGGATTATATATCGAGAGTAGGATTTTTTTACTCCTCGGTCCCTTCGCCGCTCTGGTGAGGTATCCCGACGAGAGTTTTGACTTTCCTCTCCTCAAATTTCACTAAAAAATTTTAGGATCACGTGGGTATCTTGGAATCGTTCGATGGTTTTGTGACGAGAACATTGTTCTTGGTGCCTCCCGACATTTAGGGGTTGTGGCAGTGTCCCGGGAGTTGAGCTCCGAGGTGTTGTCGTCACAATTTTATCGTTGCGATTCTCGAATACCGAGCTTTTCCGACATCGAAATCTCTTTTGTGCGTTGTTGGTGAGATAACCCCGATAGCCCAAAGATCGAGGCGAAAAGGGAGTATTGCCATGACTTGTATAACGGATGTTTTTCAAGGTCGAGGTACACGATTTCGAGGATTTCTTGGTTATGTGTTGACGGATGGATACAATTTGGATCTAGGTATTGTTAGTTTGGGTGATATATTTTGTGTCCCCTGTATCCCCAACACCAGATTGCATAACCAGAAAGTTTCGGGAGTTTATAGGTGGGAATTCAAGTAGCTCCTAGAATATCTTTCCGACAGATGCATGATATGAGACTGGGTAAATCTCAATCATATGTATTTGTTCCGGCTTATTCTGCAAGCCAAATCCTTTGTTTTTGTTCCGTTTTGTGGTATTCAAGTTGCTTCAATGCCAAGTGTTGATTCAATACCATTCCTAAATGGTGTTCTCATATTGCTATATGAATACTAATCCTTCTTGATCACTGAGCTTGTCATGTCAATTCTTTTCTCAACCGGCGTGCTTCTCTTCAAGTGGATCCGATCATTGCAACATTCGCATGATCAATTCTAAGTTTTCTCAACGGTGTTTGTTTCATCCGTCCCAAGTTGTTTTGTTTTCCCGCCCTCCCACCCCTTTTTCTGCAAGGACTCAGATTTCTTAATCAAGTATCCATTTTATTGAGTGAAGTTTCTTCATTCTTTTCCTTTAAATGTTTTATCCGGTGATTTCTCATGAAGACACTAAAGGAAGCTTCAAGTTTATCATTCTTCTTTCTTTTCTCCTCCGGTGGATTCAATTCAAGCTTTGTTGATCATATCTTTCCCTCATTTCAAGTGCTTTCTCATGCCAGTGCCCCCCTAATCATTCACCTCTCGTTATTCATTTGTTTCCGGAGTGTTGAAGATATCTCAGAAGATTCTAGTTTCCATTCTCAATTCACTCAAGTTCTTTTGAGGATGCTATCTCATTCAAGCCATTTAATTCTACCGGTGCAATATCTCTTTTAATCCTTTCTACGAGAATAAGTAGTATGCCAAATTTGCTTGTCATCAATTTAAATTGGTGAAGGATAGGCATAACATAATTCTTGTTCTTGTTTCATCCAAGTGATTAATTCCTTCTTTCAGAGTTTGTTCATGATGAATAAATTCTCGGTTTCAATTGTTCATCTTTCTTTCAGGAGTTCAAAGTTTTCTCGGTTATATCATTTCAAAGCTTCATCTTGTCACCGCAAGGTTTCACCTTGTGTTGTCAACTTCTCTTTCTTTCTATCATCCTTTTATTACCGGAGTTCTTCATGGAGGCTCTACATGGTGGTTCGTCAAGGATTCATTTCTTTCTCGAATTGTCCTTCAAGTTTTTCTCGAAGTTATGATCTGCCAAGCTATACTTCAAAATAAACATGGTGTTCCAACACATGTTTTGTTTTGAGGAGTTCAAGTATTCTTCTTCCTGCATTCCAAAGTGCAATTCTTTCGACCTTATCTTTTGAGGTGGTGTTATGTCATTCTTGACAATTTTCCTTCATGCTTCATGATTCTTATGTTGTCAAGAATGAGGTATTTTAAATCCATCAATCTCTTCGTTGGAGTTATCTTGGGTTATATTTCACCTAAAGCCTTTCCGAAGGAATGTTGCTATTCGTGGTGCTTATCAATGATCAAAGTTTTCCTCCTATCCTCTCAATGAAAGAAGTTTTCATCTCCGTGTTGCTCTCAATCCAATCATGTGTTTCCGTTGGTGGCAGAAGCTCACCTCGTAATGTTGAGATGTTTCCATAAGTCCACTACAAGTTTATTCTTTTCTTTGTTGATTTTTCAACAACTCCATTCTAGCCTTCCTCGTAAGGATGTTTCTTTCAAATTCATTTGTGGTAGAAGTTGTCATTTTCTACTCCATTATGTTATTTCAATGATCTATCTTCTATTCTTTCTTCCGGAGGCATGGTGATGTTGTTCTCTTCACTCATCATCTCGGATTGTGAGGATCGTGTTCTTTTCATGCTTATCCATTTAACCGGAGTGTCATGTTTTCATTTGAGTTCTCTCATCTTATCAAGTTTTGCCTGCTTCCTCAACCGGAGTGTTGTCTGAAATCTTTCTTACCCCCTGTGCCATTTTTCAATAGTTCCAGAGGCAGTGTGTTGTTGATTTTCATCAAGGATCATCCCATCTTCTCAAGTTCATGTTCAACTCCTTCCATTTACAGTCGGAGTGCTGCCCAAATTATATCAATCTTATTCCTACTCTAAATTGTTTCAACCAGAGTGGTTCAAATTCCCTCTTGTCCATTGTACTCGTCATTCTTAGCTTTGCAACCCCCAAGGTTCACATAGTGTTCCTTGTTTCTTTTTTCTACTGGAATGCTATCAATTTCGTTCAACTCTATTGTGTCATTCTTTCAAGTTTTCAACCTCTCGAGGTTCATTGGTTTCACTCGTTTGTCAAAGAAGCAACTTAGTTTTACCTCTGCTCTTCCTCTTCCGCTTCTCTCCGGTGCCATCCTAGATCTCGGGACGAGATCCTCTCGTAGTGGTGGAGTGTTGTAACGCCCCGGACACAACTTTCCATATTCGCAACTCCAACTCTTGCCATTTCCGGCTATGTGTTTTATTATTTTCTCCGTGGTTGGGTTTTTGTCTTTTGTTTTTGCAGTTTGTTCTTGGCGTGCATTTCATCTCACAGCATCATGTGCATCGCATCCATATGTTTTCATGAAACTCGTAGCCGCTCGTAGTTGCTTTTTCTCTCTTTGCCTCCGCTGGCACTTTGTCAGACCGCTTGTCCTTGTTGACCTTCTCTCAGACCAATTGGACCCCTCTTTTCTCTCTTTCTCCGAGACCAACAAAACCCCTTCTCCCCATGGCCTTTCGTCAGACTCCTTTGTCTGTGTTTTTGTTTCCCTCTTGTCAAACCACCTAACCTCTGTTGATAGCTCGCAGACCCTCGCGTGCGTCCGAAACTTGTCCCGGACCCGACCCGGGCAGTCGTCTCCGTTGGATCCAGATCATCCCCAAACGTCTGCAAAACGTCACCGTTTTCTTATTTGGGCTTCGTAGCTATTTTATTCGCGACCGTTCGATTGCGATCGGAGGGATGGTATACCCCTAAGTCAACCCACCTACTATATATATAGTCTATCCCTAGTCCATTTTGGACAACCCTAATTTCTAGGGATCCTACCCTAGCGCCGCCACACTCACCTATCTTCCTCGGGATCTCATCCCGATTTAATCCCACCAACGAGCGTCCGATTCCCCGATCAGCTTCGCCCAAACTTTCCCTTCCTCACCTCGCAGCCAGCTTCTTCCCGAGATCCCCACTCCCTGCGTGTCCAAAGACTAAGGAGAGGAGCTCCTCGAGCCCTCGATCCAGCAGCAGCGCCCGAGCGCCTCCTCACCTCGTCCGCCTGAGCACTGTCTGCCCGCGCCCGGCCGGGCGAGCCGACGCCGACGAGCTCCAGCTTGCCCTCGTCCGCCCGAGCCCAGCAGGGCGCCTCTCCTTCCCTGTCTCTCCTTTCTTCTTCCCTTCTTCCCCCGTCTCATCTCTCACCTCGCCTCCCTGCAGGAACCGAACAGCGCCGCCGCCCAAGGAACTCCCCGCCGTGGCCATGGAGCCCCAAGTCCCGTGCCCTTCGTCGCCTCCCGAGCTCGTCCCCCTGTGGATCCCCTCGATCCCCTGCTCTGCCGGTCTCCGCCATCCCCCCTCTTCGTCAACTGCCAGGAGCTCCCCGCCGCCGGATCGGGTCGCCTCGCCCGGTTCCTCTCGCGCCGTCGCCCTGTTTCCCCTGCATCGAACGAGAGGAGCGCTGCTGCGTTGAACACTCCTTCGCCTCATGGAGTCCAGCTCCAACAACGCCCGTCACCGGAGGCCGCCGTCCCTCGCCGGGGCGCTCGTCCCCCAAGTTCCGCGCCTCCCTCTCCCGCCTCCGGCCACCTCTGCGTTGGATCCGCGCCGATCCCCATCTTCCTCCCCGTCGCGCCGTTCTTCGTCCTCCGCCTCGAGCCACGACCGCCGCCCGCGTTGACCCGCGCCTGGGCTGCCTCCTCGCTCGATCTGGTCGAGTCGTCGACCACGACGCAGCAGGCCCAGCGCGCCCCCTCCAGGCCCAAGCCAGATTCGGCCCAGCGCGCCCCCCCCCTGCCTGGCCTCCTCCCCACCGACCGGGCCAAGAGCCCATGGTGAGACCCCAGCCCAGCACCCAGCAGATCTGGCCCATGTCTTGTTTTTTTTTCCGTTCTGCGAATTTGCTAATTAATCAGGGATTTACAGATTTGCAGAAAAACCCTCATATTCATGCATTTAATATCTCACAAACCGTGCATCGGATTAAAATGATTTATATATGAAAAATGCTTAGTTTTTCATCTAGTTTCATAATATGCCACTTTCATCCCATGTTAAAATGTTTAACTTGCTGTTTATTTAAATTTGCTAATATGCCATGTTAAAATGCTTTAATTCATAACTTAATAACCGTAGCTCCATTTTAAATGAATTATATATGTAAATGGGGTAGAAAAATGCCTAGTTTAACATGGTGTACTTATTTTGCATGTTTAACAACATTAAAATTGTGTTTAGGGAAGAACAGTACCAAATTCGAAATATGCACATGAGGATTTTCCAGAATTGTTGTTTCTTATTTCCGGCCTCATTTAAACTTGCCTAAATAGATAGTTTATTTATGCTTCACCTATTGCCATGTTTATCAACATTTAATATTGATGAGTACCTAACCGAGAGAGAACTAAATAAGTGATGTGGTGTTTTGTCAATATGCAACCCGTTGCATATTGAGCTCCACTTAACTTGTAGTGTTGTTTGTGCATATTGTCATGCCAAGCCTCATTAAACCGGACATGCATCATACTCGCTTGTGCATCATGCCATGTTTATGATTGTGTGTTTACTATGTTGTTGCTTGTTTCCGGGTTGCTTCTCTTGTTAGCTTCGGTTTCGTTCCGGAGTTGTGAGGATTCGTTCGACTACGTCCGTTTGTCTTCTTCATGGACTCGTTCTTCTTCCTTGCGGGATTTCAGGCAAGATGACCATACCCTCGAAATCACTTCTATCTTTGCTTGCTAGATGCTCGCTCTTTTGCTATGCCTATGCTACGATGCCTACCACTTGCTATATCATGCCACCCATATTGCCATGTCAAACCTCTAACCATCCTTTCCTAGCAAACCGTTGTTTGGCTATGTTACCGCTTTGCTCAGCCCTCTTATAGCGTTGTTAGTTGCGGTGAAGATGAAGTTTGTTCCTTGTTGGAACATGGAGATGTTGTTCCTTGTTGGAACATGTTTACTTGTTGGGATATCACAATATATCTTATTTAATTAATGCATCTATATACTTGGTAAAGGGTGGAAGGCTCGGCCTTATGCCCGGTGTTTTGTTCCACTCTTGCCGCCCTAGTTTCCGTCATACCGGTGTTATGTTCCCAGATTTTATGTTCCTTACACGGTTGGGTGATTTATGGGACTCCTTGACAGTTCGCTTTGAATAAGACTCCTCCAAAGAAGGCCCAACATTGGTTTTACCATTTGCCACCTAAGCCTTTTTTCCTTGGGTTCTGCAGACTCAAGGGTCATCTTTATTTTAACCCCGGGCGGTGCTCTTCGAGTGTTGGTCCAAATCGTCACCGCCGGTGGTACCAGGGCAACTCGGGTTCGCCTATCGGAAGTTTGGACAATCCGGTGTGCCCCGAGACCGAGATATGTGCAGCTCCTATCAGATTTGTCGGCACATCCGGCGGCTTTGCTGGTCTTGTTTTATTCTTTGTCGAAATGTCTTGTAGTCCGGGATTCCGAGATCGATCGGGTCTTCCCGGTAGAAGGAATATCCTTCGTTGACCGTGAGAGCTTATAATGGGCTGTTGGGACACCCTGCAGGGTATTATCTTCAAAGCCGTGCCGCATGTTATGAGGCAGATGGGAATTTGTTAATGTCGGTTGTAGAAAACCCGAAGTTGATCTTATTTAAAATACACCAACGGCGTGTGTAACCGTGATGGTCTCTTCTCGGCGGAGTCCGGGAAGTGAACACGTGTTGGAGTTATGCTTGACGAGGTTGTTCTAGGATCACTTCTTGATCATAGTTGTTCGACCGTGCTTTTGCCTTCTCTTCTCGCTCTCATTTGCGTATGTAGCCACCATATATGCTAGTCGCTTGCTGCAGCTCCACCTCACTACTCTGTCCTACCTTTAAGCTTAAATAGTCTTGATCTCATGGTGTGAGATTGCTGAGTCCCCGTGACTCACAGATACTTCCAAAACCAGTTTGGTGTGCCGATGAAACCGTGCGGATTGGACCCGAGCTCGAGGAGGAGCTCGATGAAGATCTTGTTCTTTGTGTTGTTTCGTTTCAGCTTGATCAAGAGTGGAGCCAGTTGGGACGATCGGGATCTGTAGCATTTGGGGTAGTCTTCTTTTATTTTGGTTCCGTAGTCGGACCTTGATTGTATCTGTATGATGTAATGTTTTACTCATGTATTGTGTGAAGTGGCGAGTGTAAGCCAGCTATGTATCTCTTTCCCTTATGTATTACATGGGTTGTGTGAAGATTACCTCACTTGCGACATTGCTTTCAATGCGGTTATGCCTCTAAGTCGTGCTTCGACACGTGGGAGATATAGCCGCATCGAGGGCGTTACACTTTAAGAGGCTTTGGGCTCAATTATGGCCCATATCAGATTCGACCCGTTGACTGGACGCTATGCTTTTGGGCCCACTTGCTAAAGGCCCATTTAGTAATTCGGCCTGATATTAGTTTCGGCCTGTTAAGGGCCCATTTAACATTTCGGCCCTATATTAATTTCGGCCTATTAAAATCCCGTCATATAGTTGGGCCTAACTCACGGCCGGTTTGCATCCGACCTCGCTCGCAATGATATCCGATTGGGCCAAAAAGGACCGAGACAACTTTGGCTGTTAAAGCCCATGAATTGATTCGCACAATCATGGGTCGGGTCCATTTCGGCTGCTGCCGCCCGTGAGCTATTCGACGCGTTTCAGTCCAGCCTACTTCTCAGCCTCCTAAAGCCCATTGAGTTTTCTTGCTAAAAGAGGGCGGGGTTACTCGCCTATTAAAGGCCCAAATCTACTAGTGGGCGGTTTGACTGGCCCATGATGCGGATCATACATCGTGATTGCATGACGGCCCGATTATGTACCGTAATTTTACGGTTTGGCCGGTTTACTGCGAAGACAGGATATATATACAGTAAAATAACTGCAGCATCGTGAATAAGAAATTACGGCAAATTTCATCCACTAGGCATCGAAGTTCGGCACTATGATAATAAAGCACAAGCAGACAGCAAATTACATACACTGGGCATCAAAGATCGCCACCAGTGCAAATAAACACGCCGACAAACTAATATACAAAACCGACAGCACTTCAATAGAGTTCAAGAAAGGTTAGCCCTACTGGGGAGCTGCAGCGCAAGCAGTTGAGCAAGATGATGAGACTGCGCTTGTTCAACACTTATATCTTCCTCACTCTGAAAGATAAACAAGCATACAGATGATAGGTTTTGCACATAAAAGTATCAATGCTGACAATTCATCACATTTCTTACTGACGAATAAAGTGACACAGTTTAAAATTGCATTAACACAATATGGTATTGTTCAGGTCAAGACATGGCAGGAAATGACATTGTGGAGGAGTTGGCAGCTTCACGACACCACTGGATTACAGATCAAGAACTCATAAGTATCAATGGTTAGTGAATTTATCCCATTTCAGATTGGCAAATAAAGAGACGGTTTAAATAATACTCCCTCCGTCGATTACTTGTCATCAAAATGGATGTGTATAGAACTAAAATACATCTAGATACATCCATTTCAATGACAAGTATTTTCGAACGAGGGAGTAGTGGAATTTTTTTATGGGTGATATGACATTGTTCATAGTTAAGACATTGCAGAATATGACATTGTGCTTTAGTGGGTAGGTTCACCACACCACTGGATTACAGATGAAGAATAGAAGCATACATGCAGTGCAAAAGAAGATCACTTGCTCTGTATAGTTTAATTTACATGGTATGAAGAAGGAACCTGGTTGTACAACTGAAAACTTAAATTGAGAAGGACAAACTTTTGTTTATGAACTACATAATAAACTTTAAACATTCAATTTGATGCAAACACCAAAAATAAACAGCTGTTGCAGTCATGCCTAACCAAATATACACAACAAAGTTTGAAGGCTTGAGAAGGACAAACTTACATTACTGGTGAAGATAGGCTCTATAAAGCCCTTGTCCATGCTGATGGGGGGGCAATTCAAGAAGTTTAGCACAGAATGTTCTTCATAAGCATTCCCTTTATTCTACATTTTGTTAAGAGTAAATATAGATGTGATAATATACGAAAAAATGGAGAATATTTAAGATAAGATGAAGAGTGATGCTACATAACCAAGTAGCTATAAATGTATGTGCAGCGATACAGGCAAAAGGCACATCCAAGAGCAATGCACAGCTAAACTTCTTCAAGACCAACCTTATGATACGAGTAAATATAGATCGATGTGTAGAAAATGGAGGCAAAGGAAAATAAGCTGCAGAGTGATGGTACATGAACAACTACTGTCAATATAAGTACATCGATAAAGGACAGCATGTACTTACAAGAACAATGCGAGCTAAAAAATTCATTGGCATTGATATATTCTACACTAATGTTACCATTCATACAGATCGATAATTTGGAGCGAACAATTGATAAGCAAGCTATCATGCATATCGCTGTCACATAATGAACCAGGTATGTATGCAAGTACAGTGATACAGACAACAGTACTAACAAGAGCAAAGCAGCGGGCAGCATATTTGCGATATCCTCGTCGTTCTTTTCAAACCGAATTCTTCTTCGAGCAGATTTCCGCAAAAAGATCCGTAAGGCACATGCGGAAAAGTAGAAGTTCAAATTGTCATGTGATTTCATAGACAAGTACCACATCCCGAACGAGACCAGTGCATAACAAGGTTTTCCCATTCAATGTCTTCTAAATTTAGCACAGAAGACTTCACCGGAAATTCGTTTATAGACTTGCCATCAAAGTGTGATTTCCTCAGGTAACACCGATACTGCTGCAATGCTTCCTTGAAAAGCACAAGCAAGCTTTGCTCGCCATGACTATCCAGATTGACCCTCACCTATTTACAACAATGTAATGTAAATCATTGATGTGTTCGATCAGCAGAAAACGGGAAAATAATAACCATGAATAATAGCACTTACATGTAAGTTGGACAGGAAGATGTGAAAATGGTGTTTGTCTTCACTATAATCTTCCCGTGATGGGAATATATGCACGTAGTCCCTAACAACATTGAAAGCATTGTCTTTTAAACTGGGAATAAATGGAATGGGGTTCCAATCTGCAGGAATTGGTCGTCTCTGTAGTTGGGATAGGTCTTCGGCCGGTGGACTTGTTGTACTTTTTGCTGGAGTGGGATTGTTCTATGGTACGGCTGGTGCTATGGCAAATGAAATCGGTATACCTTTTACTGGAGTGCAGGTCCCGTGTGGTGGGGATAGTGGTGTGGCCAGTGAAGTATGTGTACAGTCTGCTGGAGTCGGTCCTATGTTTTGTGTCACTGGTTGTACAGCCAATATAAGTGGGGCGCTATCTGATTTCTCCAGCACCACCACGTTTTTCAAGGACTTTGCTGGTGCTCCTTCAGGTTCGGCAATCACCCTCTTCCTTTTTGATATCTGATGCACAAGAAAAGCATTTGAGCGGAGCAACATGGTATGACGACAGATGGAATATGTATTGATAATGGATGGGCATGGCATCTCGAGTTATATGATGAGTAAACTAAGCAGATGGTGGTGCAACAAAGTAGAAGAAATGCAAGACAACATATGCAAGATACGCACAATCAATAAAACCTTGCCAAATTAGAACAGGCACCTTGATGGGTGAACAGGACAGGCCATCTGCCTTTGACTCCTCGAGGTTAGAATAGTCATTAGGATGATATTCTGAACAAGAATCAACAGGTGGGGAGCATACGAGTTTCATTGCTTCCACAATGGCACTCAATGCCTTGGTGCCAATTTTGTAAGTCATTGCAGTGTTCCACAATATTCTTCTGATGCGTGGATTCTGATATTCATTGTAATTGCGTATAATATCTGAGAACCATGAAAACATAAATAGTTGTGAGATTATCTTTGTAATGCAGATGATATTCTAATATAGGGCGCCCAGTAAACACTTATGTGCTATCACCGGATTCGATGAGAGAGCTCATGTGTGTTGTAATATCGTGTGTGCATTTATATAATCTGGCACAAGTACACAAAAAAATAGGCTCCAGAAGTAAGGATAGCTGGCAGATGATAGGTTCATAATATACTCTATACAGAGTTTATTGCCAAACCATGATAACAAGAGCACACAGCAACTAGGCAGATCATAGTGTACATAACAAGGGTACACCATAACCACGATATATAAATCGGGAAAGTGGAACTGGCTTGAAAATACGGTGTTGTATTGCTGCTAGTAATTGAAACCCTATCGATCACGTACAGGCCAGCACTATCGAACATGGTAAAGAAGAGCAAGCAGATTTTGGATAATAAAATGTTGGTTGCGCAGTGCCCACACAAGATGAACCAGAGCGCATTAAGAATGCAACTCCCAGCTGTCTCTCGGCCATTTCAGGAGGTTGGATGAAGATCCTACGTCTCCTAACCCTTCTTCTTCCTCGTCTCTTAATTCTTCCCATACAGAACACCGCACGGGTTGCCGGCCGGACCACCGGCCCCCACCGCTATGTTCCTCCGCCACCCCACCCCCACCAGCGCCGAGTTTTCTTCGCTCGACGAGGCCCCACAACCACCCGAGCCCCTTGATCGCACCGCGAACTCCGCGAGCTCAAAAATTGACTGACCCAATTTTGAAATTTAGTCTACTGTGATTTAACTAGTGTGGAATATAAAAGGGGAAAACCATAAGCATTGGGAGTATAGTGTTGAGCGTGCCATGGCGGATCTGAAGGTGCAAACCAGACAAAGGCAACTTCGCAACCAAGACAAAAAATCAGAGTAAAGTAGTGGCGATCTATTTTCTTGTTGCGATAAATAAGTTGAGCAGATACGAAAGAGTACCGCCTCTGATGCGGTGCCGTGTACGCATCTGCTGAGAATTTGACGGTGCTGCGGTAGTGATGGCTGTCGGCGGCGTGGAAGCAGATCTAGGAGGGTAGACGGTGGCGGCGGGGCACGGTGGACGAGACGGTCGTAGGAGCGGCGCCGGCAAGGTGGACGACGGCGGGGATGAAGCGAGAGGACGGGATGCAAGGATCCCGGTCCGAAGGCGTGGATGAGAGAGGTCGATCTCTTGTAATGGACGACGGCGTCGGGGTATCAGCTCTGGATGGTGGAGGAGGACGGCAGTGGATGGGGTGGCGGACGGCGGCGGACGGAGGAGGGTGGGGTGAAGAGGGTGAATGGGGAAAAGGGAGGTAGAGAGGAAGGGGGGAACCATGTATTCAGGGCGCGCTTGTCTCAAATGCGAGGAAATTTACAAACTTAGCCCCCGTTTCAAATTTCTACTACATCACAGCAACATTAGTCGGTTGGGGATAGGACGGTAATCTCGCATACACGAATATTTGCCGATTTAGAGTTTGTTTTGGCGCCCACCGTGTATGAATATGAATCGGGAGGAGGGAGTCGATTTTGGCCGAGGGCACATTGTGTTTTGGCGCCCATTGTGTATGAATCCGGGTGAGAGGCGGTTACGTCACGTTTGGGTGAAATTACAAACCTACCCCTATCGAAACCTATAGAAATCTAGCAGATAGGCTTTGCGTGGCAGGGATAGGCAGTAGTGATTTCCATCTTGCAGATTTTTGTTTCGGGCGGGGTTACTGCGACTTTCCCCGCTTCGTTCAAATTTTGCACAATGCACGTTTACCGTGCTAACTCAATTCGAATCCCGTTTGTATTCTACTATTTTTTTCGAGCGGGATCCATTTTCAATTGGAATTACATTCTATATACATCATTTTTTATATATACTTTCAAAAGCACAACACCATTTATACATAAATATGGTTTACAAATGGCATGATCTCAGATTCATAAGGTTGTATCCATCAATTTGGATTTTCAAATATTTGAAACCACTTTATGTTGAAATCCAATGTATGCATTCCTCGCTAACTGTCTCCAATCAATGTGTGTTTCATGCGGGTTTTTTTAACTTCTCAAACATGTATAATGTGTTTCACACACGCAACATATAGTTTAATCCCGTTTAGACATTAATTGCATATAAACCATGCATTGTTTGTAATTGAAGAGTCTATGGATCACCAATATTGATAAACTATATAACATTACACGTGTGCCCAAATTCAAATGAATATGCATGTTTGATACACCAATTTGCGTTATGATATTATTGATGTCGTGATCTCCAGTTTAAATATTTGAATCCCCTTTAATCCAGATATTCGTATCATATAGCTATCACTCATGCTTATATAGGACTATCTCTCTGGACCTATACGTGTTCATCGTCTCTCAGGCATCTCTCATGCTACCTGTATGTCGGCAATGATCTTTTATCTTCGTAACACACTGACGGTACTCTCTCCCTCAACCTTCATCACTCTATCTCTCTCTAAGTATATCTCGCTCCCTGCTATGTGTCTCTAGCTATGATTGTCCATGTGGAATCTCTTTCTGTCACACAAACACAAACCTTTGTCTCCTGGGGTCTCATTTCTCTCAACTATTCCCATGTGTGCCACTCAGACACCCCTCATCTGAGAGATGTCTTTCGCTCCTTAGATATGAGAACCACGACTCTTCCTCTTCAATATCTCTTTCTCACACACAAACACAAACTCTGTCTCCTGTGGTCTCATATTTATCCATTGTTCTCTTGTATGTCGCTCAAACACACCCTCTCTCCCTAGAGATATCTTGTGTTCCCTCATATGTCTCTCTAGCTATCACTCTCATTGTGAAATATCTTTCTCTCAGAGACACAAAACTCCGTCTCTCCGGATCTCATTTCTCTCGATATCTGTTTGTGTGTGACTCTTGAATGTAAACCATACTCAAGGGGCCGGGTTACCCTAAATCCATAATCAGGCCCACGAAGGCACGAGGCCCAGAGCCCAGAGGCGGATTAGGGTCCATAAGTGTAAACCGCCTTAGTCATGTAAACTTGTCTTTGTAAGATAAGAGAGAAGAGACCAAGCGGACACTTGTATGAGCCGGATCGGGACTCAGAGGCCGGCCAGGCGCCAACCCGTATATATAAGGGGACGACCGTGGCGGTTTAGGGACAGCATAATTCGAGGCTTAGGCGAAGCTATTGCTCCCTAGTCACGAAATCACATCAATCCCATCACAACTAGACGTAGGCTTTACCTTCATCGAAGGGGCGAACTAGTATAACTCCCGTGTCTTTGTGTCCGCTTAACCCTCTAAGTTAACCCGCACGATGGCCCCGCCGACTAAGTCCTTTCACGAGGACATCTGCGTGACAATTCCACGACGGTTTGGCGCCCACCGTGGGGCTATTGCACGATGGTTTGATGATCTTAGAGGGCAAGTTGAAGGACTCGAAGGCTATCTTGTGGGCGGATGACTAAGAGTCGTCGCGGCAAGCTCTACATCAACGATGCAGATCGGGCCCCGAGGCCGGCTCGATCGAGTACTGGTACCGGTCCCCTTTGGTGGCATACTGCGTGTTCATCGGCAAGATCGGCGAGCCAGGGCTGGGCCGGACATCTGCACCGACCTCGTCGAGACGGCTCGTGGCGAAGAAGAGTCCTACCTGGCTAAACCGGCTGCTAAGCGTGCTTTCGTGGGAGTCGCCCAAGGAGACTATGAGGGCGGATCAAGATCTGGCGGCGAAACCGTTTTTACTCTGGCGACGAGTCGTCACCGAGAAACCGTGTCTTTGTACCGGTGCAAGATGGCCGATTGGGGCTGTTCCGACGGTGAGAGTATTCGGACCCTTTGATCTACCCAACCGGTTGGAATCTTCATGGCGGTACAGCGACGCTTCACTCTTGATCATGGCGCCCATGGCGCCCGGTTCAGCAGCGGTGATGGCAGCGGGAAGGAGGCCATGTCGCCCACCGCTCAAGTTTTATCGAGCTATTCGACGCATTGGCTGCGCCATGGCGAGAGGCTAATCCGGCGGATCACGACTGCACAACGCAGAGATTGCAAAGGTGAAGGAACAAATCACTAAGGCTAAAGCGGATCTGGCGCCGGGACGTGAGGATGGCGGCGAACGGGCCGCTTTGGATGCGCAGCTTATAAGCTCATCTTTGGATCGAGCGCCACATGAAGTCATGAAAAGAAAGTACAGATCCCGTTTGCCTTCGCCGAGGGAAGAGCTCTTCAATACCCGAGGCGAGGGACGAGAATCCGCCACCGATGGTAAACCGGTGGAAGCACTGGGACGGCCGGCGCCGGTTCAGCCCGTGGGATAGATCTGCTCGCCATCATACCGGCGCGCCCTGCATTGTCTGAACACCTCCGGTCACTACTCCAACCCGATGGATAACCTTGTTGCGGCCGCGCTTGCGGTTGGAGGCGATTCGATCGGCGATTCACCGCAGCGGTAGAAACACGCCGGGCCAAAGAGCTCTCAGACGGCCCCGCTCGGCAGAAGCATATTCAGACGGTCGAGATCGGATCCACTCCACCCCGCCTAAGCCGGAGTTATAGCGGCGGCGATGAACCGCCGTATCAAGCAATGCGCAGCGCGATCCGCCTCGTGGCAACAACCCGGCGGGTGGCTTCAAGACGCTCAAGTGGTGGTGGACCGGGCAGGCACGCAGGAGGCCGAGTTAGAAGCCAAAGATGAGGATCATCAACTCGCGCCGTTTGGCCGACCATCTTTGAACCAGGGGTCACGTCTAGCTCTTTGGGGGTGCCTTGCCTCGTCCCCGCTTTACGCAATGTACGTTTGCCCAAGGACTTCAAAGGGCCATGCAAGGTGCCCAATTATACTGCCGATTTGGCTCGAGCGTGGATAGAAAGCTATGAGATGGCCATGGAGATTTGGATGTGGATGAAGCTGCGCAGCGAAGTATTTCACCATGATGTTGGAAGGTACGGCCCGTACTTGGCTGAAGAACTTGCCACCCAACTCAATCAGTTCATGGACCCAGTTGCGGACCCGATTCATTCAAAATTTCAAAGACACCTGTAAACAGCCCATGTCGTGGTGGATTTGGCGGCTTGTGTCCAGCGGAGGAGAATCCACAACCCATTGGGTGCGCGCGTTTGGAAGTTTTACATTCTTGAGACGGATCAACCCTGATTCCGCGATCTTAACCCTAGAAGCCAACCGCGGTTCAAACCGTTAAAGTTGAAGCTGGGTCGCATGAAGCGTTTTGCAATGACATGGGCACTCTCATGGGCGTTTTGGTAAAGTATGCTGATTACGATAGTACCAAGGATCCCGAGTCGAGGAGGATGACGAGATAGGGAAGGGAAAGCAGAACAGCAACTCCAGAGGCCAGCAAGATCCGTCGACGGTAATGGAGGAAACAAACGTAAGGCAAACGGTAACATGGGCCAGGCGAACACCAATGCGCAGGACAAGGGTCGGTGGCGCAAGGGTAAGTAATCAAACCGGGCGGTGCGCCAGTCACAATCCGGACCGTTTGAATTACCTATTGAATCAACCTTGTCCGAAGCATGGGACGAAGGAGGCACCAACAAACCACCTCTGGAAGGATTGTTATATTATGCAGAGTTCAAAATTCTAATGCTTTCGGTATGATCAAGGGTCCGCGGCGGTTCGAGGTCCGCTCGGGTTACGGTGGAGGAAATTCGCCCGGGTTGGTGGTAATCCGGGTGGGCGGGATAATCGAACAATCGTAACAATCGTAACCAAGGGGTTACAATCAACAGCAGCAGCGATCGGGTTATCAAAGTAATCCAGCGGTTGAACGATGGGCGATACCATGTCTTTACCACCAGCTTGGACAAGCGAGACCGAAAACTTCGAGCGGGCGGTCGGTGTTGTTGAACCGCCACGCCGCATTACTGCGCTGGTCGAGCAGCCTATCGTATGGAGCAGAGAGGATCATCCTCCCGGGTTTACAATCCGGGTCGGTGGCCTTAGTGGTGGCACCTCGGTCGGAGGATACAAGTTTACCAAGGTGCTTATGGATGGAGGGAGCAGCATCAACATCACGTACTACGAGACCTTCCGACGTATGGGGTTAGCGGATAGGCATCTCGGGCCGCCCGGACTGATGTTTCACGGTGTGGTGCCTGGCAAGTCAGCATACCCGGTCGGTAAGATAGCTCTGGAGGTGGCCTTTGGGGATGAACATGACTCCAGATCGGAAACGTTGATGTTTGAGGTGGTGAAAATTCAAAGCCCTTACCACGCCCTATTTGGGCGGCCGGCTTATGCTAAGTTTATGGCACGGCCTTGTTACGTTTATTTGCAGCTGAAAATGCCGGGTCACAAAGGGACGATAACGGTTCATGGGAGCCGCCGGATCGCTTTGGAGTGCGAGGAAGGTGATGCGGCTTACGCAGAGTCGGTTTGTGCCACTGAAGAGCTAAAGTATTATAAAGACAATGTTGATCCGGCGGATATGACCCGCTGAAGAAGCCAACTACAGAGCACGATCCGGATTTGAAGTTTAAATCGGCAGCTGAGACTAAACTTGTTGATTTTGTGCCCGGCGATTCGTCCAAGCAGTTCACCATCAGTGCTAACTTGGATCCTAAATAGGAAAGCGCGCTCATCGAGTTCATCCGTGAGAATCGGGACATTTTTGCATGGAAACCTTCTGACATGCCAGGTGTACCGAGGGAACTCGCTGAGCACACTCTTAATGTTGATCCCAAGTACAGACCGGTAAAGCAGTTTCTTCGCCGGTTTAACGAGGAGAGGCGCAAGGCCATTGGAGAGGAGGTTGCCAGGCTCTTAGCGGCAGGGTTTATCGTTGAAGTTTTCCATCCAGAGTGGCTTGCTAATCCGGTGTTGGTCCTTAAGAAGAATGGCACTTGGCGATGTGTGGATTACAGATCTTAACAAGGCTTGTCCAAGAGATCCTTCGCCCTCCCGCATTGATCAAATTATTGATGCTACGGCGGGTTGTGAGCGTTGAGCTTTTGGATGCATATTCGGATATCATCGATTAAGATGGCGGTTAAGGACCAGGAGAAGACGGCGTTTATCACTCCTTTTGGAGCCTTCTGCTATGTATCTATGCCTTTTGGACTCAAAGCGCCCAAGCAACTTATCAACGTTGCGTGCAGAATTGCTTGCATGAACAGATCGGTCGTAATGTGCATGCTTATGTGGATGATATTGTGGTTAAGTCAAGGAAGAAGGAAACACCGATTGAGGATTTGAGAGAAACCTTTGACAACTTGCGGGTGTACAAGATGATGCTTAACCCGCCAAATGTGTTTTTGGTGTTCGGCGAGCAAGTTATTGGGTTTCCTTGTGTCCAACAGGGGATTGAAGCTAATCCGGAGAAGATTACAGCTATCACCTCCTGGCTAAGCCAAAGTGTATCAATGATGTTCAGCGTTTGGCGGGTCGGATTGCGCGCTAAGCGGTTTATCGGCCGCCTCGGAGAAGGCCATTCCTTTGTACCAGATGTTGAAGAAGACGGATCGGTTTATCTCGACTTCACCGCCGATGAAGCATTGAGGATTTAAAGCGGCGATTGGCCAACCGCTGTGTTTCGCCGCTCCCATTGACAAGGAGCCGCTTCGCTATATGTTGTTGCTAATGCCGGGGCATTAAGCGTGGCCATTGTGGTAGAGCGGAAGGAGGCAGGAAGGAATATCGGTTCAACGTCGGTTTACTACATCAGCGAGGTGCTCATTGAGTCGAAACAGAGATATCCGCATTGGCGTAAACGGTGTATGGAGTTTTTATGGCGCGAAAATCGAAGCAATATTTTCAAGGGCATCCCATCACGGTGGTCACTCGGCTCCCTTGGGCGATATCATCTGTAACCGAGAGGCGAGGCGGATTGCTAAGTGGGCCATAGAACTTGGGCAGACGGTTTACGGTATGTACCTCGGACGGCAGTCAAATCCTGCACTTGTGGATTTTATTAATGATTGGACGGAGTTACAAGCGCTGAAGAAAAGTCGGATCATACCTATTGGACCATCCATTTTGATGGATCCAGCAATTGAGGGCTCGGGGTGGAGTCGATTAACTTCCCCACGAGGTGACAAGTTTCATACGTTCTTCGCTTAATGTTCCCTGTACTAACAATGCAGCTGAGTATGAAGCTTTGCTCCATGGTCTCCGGATGGCTAAGGAGATGAATCTAAGCGGGTTAAGTGCTTTGGTGATTTCGGACTTGGTGGCCCGGCAAGTATCGTACTTGGGATTCCAAAGATCCACTCATGGCTGCATATCGTCGGGAGGTGGATCTTGTTGCGTCACTTTAAAGGATATCGTGGACCATGTGGATCATCGGAAGAACGAAGCAGCGGATGCCTTAAGCCGGCTGGGTTCTCAACGCAAACCGTCCCGCCTAATGTCTTCCTTGATGTATCGCACAATCCGTCGGTCAAGCTTCCGATGAAGTAGATTTGGCTATTCCGATCCGGAGGCTCGGTTGGTGGCAGCCTTGCATGTCATTCCGGATTGACGCTCCCTTATTTGGCATACATGACCCGGGCGAAGTTACGGAAGATGAGGCGTTGGTCCGGCGGATAGTTCGGCGGTCTAAGTCTATGACCATTGTTAATGGCGAGTTGCATCATTGCAAAGGTGTCGTATGCGTTTCAGCGTTGTGTGTCCCCGAGGAAGGCTGTGAGATATTGCGTGAGATCCATGAAGGGGACCGTGGTCACCATGCGGTTCAAAATCCTTGGTTGCCAAAGCATTCCGCCATGGTTTTTATTGGTTGACCGCCCATGCCGATCACGGAGGATCTGGTCCGCGATGTGATGGTTGCCGAAGTTTTCTAGGCGTGCTCACATACCGCCCAGAATTGAGGATGATACCAATTACTTGGCCGCTTGCAACTTGGGGTTGGACATGGTGGGGCCTTTTAAAGGTCCAAGGACAAGAAAACGCACTTGCTGGTCGCAGTTGACAAATTTACAAAGTGGGTTGAGGCAGAGCCTGTTAGCAAGTGTGATGCGGCCACATCGGTTCAGTTCATAAAAAGGGTGATCTTCCGGTTTGGATTTCCACACAGTATCATCACGGACAATGGCACCAATTTGTCCAAGGGAGCCATGAAGGAGTTTTGTGAACGTGAACACATCCGGCTTGACGTTTCTTCAGTGGCCCACCCGCAGTCCAATGGTCAAGCAGAACGAGCTAATCAGGAGATCTTGAGAGGTATCAAGCCCCGGCTTATGGTCCCTTTACAGAGGACGCCGGGTTGTTGGGTAGAAGAGTTACCATCTGTGATATGGAGTATAAATACTACCCCTAACAGATCCACTGGCTACACACCGTTCTTTATGGTCTACGGAGCGGAGGCAGTCCTTCCCAGCGATATCCGTCATGACTCACCTCGCGTGGCAGCCTATGTTGAGGCAGATAGCGAGGCTGCACGGCAGGACGATTTGGATCGACTGGATGAAGAGCGAGATATGGCGGCTGCTCGTTCGGCGATTTACCAACAGGATCTTCGTCGGTATCACAGTCGGCGGGTTAAAACCAGGACCTTTCAGGAAGGAGACTTGGTACTTCGGCTCATTCAAGACCAGACAGATATGCACAAGCTATCTCCGCCTTGGGAAGGGCCTTTTGTGATCGGCAAGAATCTGCATAACGGGTCATACTATCTGATCGATGTTCGAGAGCATAAAGACTCGCGCACGTCAGAAGAGGAGACCAACAGGCCGTGGAACATAGCTCATCTTCGGCCTTATTATACCTGAGCCATCGGTTCTCCTTATGTACATATTATGGCAATGTATATATTATGAATAAAAGCAATAAACCGGAGCCTCTGCTGAAGCGGGGTATCCGTTCTGTAAACATCCGGTTTGGTTACATGGAGTTGTGGTCCTGTCCGACCATGGTAACACCATCTGATCGGCTCAGTAAAGCCTCTTCTTGCAAACGGATTTATCATTGCCTTTGCTTCCATATGGTTTTCATAACTGTTATTTGATTTTTATTGGCCTTTTTAAACCGATAACCTTTTTAAACCGGTTCAAGCTGTCAATTAACGGAATTCGGTCCATTTTAATCCGGAGATATTTGTTTGGTTTGATTTTTTCATTAACATCCCATCATGGAGTAACAGGGGCTTGTAATGACCGACACGGTTTACACGGTAAACTGGCGTTATACACACAGGAGTTGTTTTCTCCTTTGACGGTAATGGTTTATACAACCTCCGCCTCAAGATTGGCCAAGCCAATTGCATGCCTGAAGCTGGCAGGTATTTTTGTATCACAAGGTTTTGATCATATGCATCAATATTTTCTTATATAAATATATCGGCATCGCAAGCCGGCTGGCGACACAAGCCGCCGTGGCGGTTTAAGAATTTGTGATTGCAGGCAAAATGCATTGAAGGTTTCAATTCTTCAAACCAAGTATCGGCACCTCGCGCAGAAAGGTTACTGATCGAGGGCATAAAGGCATGTTCAAAAACAAAGTGCTAGCTATTCTATTACAAAGCCTTCCAAGGCCGGTGTTTCGCATGGCGTGATGACTAGCAGCTTCGATGCATCACCGGCTTGACGGATTAAGCTTCCTCGCCGAGTTGACGGAGGAAGAGGGGCGTCTGGCGCCGGTTCAACTTCTTCTTCTTCATCACCCAAAGGCGGAAGTCATTGGTAGACCGGTCAATCCGGTTAAGGCACGAAGACAGCCTCTTCACTTATAAGCTCAGCGGATCAACGTCGGGGCATAAGTGTGCTTACGGATTGGGGAACAAGGCTCGCACTTCCGAATGACAAACTCCACCCGCCGTTGTTGTTAGATTATAGAAAGAGCGGTGAACCGCCAGTTGGCTTCATTGCCGATTGACTTCGCCGGTGGACGATCTCCTTTGTTATCCGTTTGAGCGCCATTATCAAAGGCTTCACCATTCTCTTGAGCGCTGGGAAACCCTTGGCTATGTCACCGGATCAAGGTCCGCTATCCACGCCTTTAGCGGGTTAGAGCCGAGAAAGTGCCAGCCCGGCCGCGGATCATTTCAACTCTTCAAGCTGTGCGGAATCATGGATAGCCCGTCCAGCGTATCTTTGATCAAGGACGGTGCCGTGTTGTCGTGCGATGTGGCACATATGACTCATTGGCGCCGTATACTGCTGCTCAATCAGCGATAAGCTGCCTTGAGCTTCTTCCGCACATCGAGCCGGATGAGCAATACGCTTGCTCGCACCGTTTGCACAGCAAAGTTAAACCGCGAAAATATCAAAGCAGGGAAATCGGTGCAAATTTTCTTACCAAAGATGGCGGAGGTCATGGCATGAACTTGGCGCTTTAGTCCAGTAAGCTCTTCACCATCGGTTTAAGAGCTGATTCAGCATCTTCCGCCCGCTTTTTTCAAACCGCCTTCTCGGTGTCGATTGGCTTGGTCTGGGATTTATACCACTCCTTCAATTGTTCCATAGTGGCCAAGGCAGTTTTCAATTCATCCTTGGCCTTGGTAGTTTCTGCTTGTTGAGTTTCCAGATTGGCACGAAGGTCCTTGAGCTGCACGGTTTGCTGGTACATTTCATTCTGATAACAAAGGGAGCATGTTAGTTGTTTCATTATAAAGTCCCAAGCTCAATACAAATATTCAACTTGGCACTTGGGGGCTAATGGCTAGTTGATCTGAGTTTGCTATGGGGATACAGAAATCAAATTCCGGTTTAACTATGCTAAGTTGAACCGACCCTTGGGGGCTACAGCACTGAAGTTTAAAGCATATGGTTGCTATACAAAGTTAAGTCCCGGTTTAACTATGCTAAGTTGAACCGGCCCTTGGGGGCTACTACACAGCAAAAGTACAAGAGGCATAACTCCTTACCTCATAGCGGTCCTTCATGCGATTTACCAGACCGGCTTCAGAGTCACGGCTTGTGTAGAGCCGGTTCAGAAAGCCGGAGTGAAGTTCTTGGGCAGAGAGGTTGTCATACGCTGACAGATCAGTTTTCCCTTATCTTTGCTCATAGTAGTAGACTCTTCCTTGGCGCTGTGTTTTGCTAAAGCGACCGGTTGGCTAGGAGTGGTGTAGCGATGCCCGCCACAATAACATCATCATTTTTGACGGGCTGGCCATATTGGCGGTTTTCTTTGGGCTTGGTGTCTTCGTACTCGGCTCGGCGGTTCAGCAATTACGACCCACTCTGTGGCGGACTCGGTGGAGCAGGATGCGAGGTTTCCACTTGGGCCTCCGGTTCGGTTCTGGCGGATCAGCATTGTCGTCTTGGTTCAACCCGCAGAGCTATTTTAGCAACTTCGGATTTTCGCCATGCTGCTCTGGGGTCTTCTCCGGATCAACATCCGCAGAGGGTCAAGGGTTTTCGCTTTTTACTCAAGCGAGCCTTGGTGCTGCAATGTTCGTAATTAGAATAAGATAAACCGACCAACGCAAATATAAACCGAATTGGCGGGACAGAGTATGGTGCTTACCCCGCAGCAACTTTAAGCGGAGGCGATTGCGTGGTTGATGAACCGCCAGAGGAGTTGGAAGAGGCCCGATAATTGGTCGACGGATTGAGAGGACATCGGAAGAAACCTTTAAGGGATAACGCCAGAGAACAAATCACCTCTCGGACGACGCTTCGGGTTGGTGTATCCGTAAACCGGATGAGGTAATCTGTTGACCATCGTGCGGGTCGACGGGCGCTCTTCAGCCTTCTTTGTGTCTTCAAGGAAAGGTTTGGATTCAAATGAGCATAGGAATGAGATTTTTTTCACTTTCCGGACGGTGCGGCGAATTCTTTTAACCGACACGAGGTCGGATTCAGAAGAAAGAAATATTACCTCAACATGGTCGGCATGACTGGCTTCAGCATCATCCTGGGAGTTAAACTTGTCAGTAAAAGGAAGAATAAAAAGGAACAAGCTACAAGCAAGAAGAAACACAAAGTGGAGAGCCGGTTTACGGCGACACCCTAGTGAGGATATCAAGCTTTACCTCAGCCTCTGAATCTTCGTCTTCGGGCGGATCAGAAGACTCGGCGGTTTTCCTCTTGCCAGCCTTCTTGGTGGTCTTGGACTTTACACGTGGAGCTCGGGCCGGTTTGGTCCGCTTCCAGAAGGAGCTGTTAGCCTGCGAGGTAACAAGGATTAATATATATATCAACAGAGCATTACATGTCAGAAAAGCGGTGAGCAGAGCCTTACCGCAGGCGGTTTGTTGGCAACATAGAATGGAGCCAACCCGGTTTGGCTGCAGACAGAGATCGGTTCGTCAAGCAGCCTCTTTACTGCCTCTGTGACTTCAAGTTCAGTTATTGGTAGCTCGTGACGTCTTTGAGGATCTTGGAGGCTGCCAGTGTATTCGTGCATCAATCCGGGCCGGCGGCTTAATGGCAAGATGCCCCAAGAAACCCAGCATCGCACAAGGTCCACACCAGTTAGTCCATTGGCCAGTAGAGCCCGGAGTTTAATGATTTGAGGCGCAAAATTCTTCCGTTCCGCGGCGGTCAAGCGTAAAGGCAACGGATGATGGTTGCTAAGCCGGTGGGGACGGTAACCCGGCAAAGGATTCTCGTTGTCAGGAGCAGTATTCCGGCAGTAGAACCAGGTTTGGTTCCAATCTTTCGGATGGCTATGGTGCTTGGCGTGAGGAAAATCTACTTCCTTCCTTTTCTGGATTGAAACGCCGCCCAGCTCCGTGTTAGGACCATCCGAAAATTCTGTACGGCGGTTTAAGTGAAAGAAATCCTGGAACAGCTCCACAGATGGTTCTTCTTGAAGATAGACTTCACAGAAAACTTGGAATTTGCATATATTTGATACGGAGTTCGGACCAATATCCTGTGGATGGAGTTGAAAACTTGCAAGGACATCCGGAAGAATTTTGATCCAAGGCAGAATCCCGGTCTAAGTGCTGCACAAACACAATTACTTCTCCTTCTTGCGGATCGGGAGGGCATTCGCATCCGGAACCCTTGATGGAGGACATTTTAGAAGCTAAAGCGCCCGGTGGTGGCCGATCCGTTGAGTTGTGTCTCGGTGACCTTAGACCGGACCCAATTGCAAGCTGAGAATTGTTTGGCCATTCCGGAAGACTAAGCTGCGAAAGGAAAGGAGAAACGATTTACCATTAACAGTTCGAACCACAGTATACAAGGTTAAACCGCGATTGACAACCAGCTCCCAATTCGGTTTAGCTGAGGACTAATGGAGTGATGGATTAGCTATCAAAAGTCAAACCGCCCGGAGAAACAGAATCGAAAATCTACTAAGTGTGGATGAAACAGTTTTCACATACGAATGGAGGAAATTTGGATCTACGAAGATTCATAAAAAAATTCTGCGACCTATGCAAGCCTCATAAAGGGCGGGAAGGTTAAATGCGCTCTAAACTAGAAGGTCCGAACAAAAGAAAGATGCATAAAGAGTTAAGCAGACGGCGGAGCGATCGCCGCCTGAGATGTATGGTACGGTTGAATTATGCGGCCATGGCGAGGCAGGTATGAGGAAACTAAGATGAACACCTATGAACTACGAGATGAACAGGACCTTCGATGCGGATCTAGGGCTTGAAGAGGACCTTGCCTAATCGCGCAGAATCGCGGAGGAGCGCCGAGAGCCTCCGGTACGATCGAGGTTGATCAGTGCCTGGCGCCGACGCTGTGGTCGAAGGTCGGAGGCGACGGCGAGCTTCAGAGATGGAGCGTCGCGAGGAAGAAGATGCGGAAGAAGAAGAGAAAGGGCCCGACCGGTCTATTTATAAGAGCGGGGTAATTAACAAGCGCGAGAATCGAGGAGTTAAGCGGCGGACGGCGCAGCGGTCGCCTCGATTTCGGGATAGCATTAAGTGAAGGAATCTTCTTGTTGGGTTTCTTTATTATGGATGGCGTCGAGGCGCCCGTTCTTTGTGATCGGAGGATGACGTCCACGGCGGTTCAAGCAGATGGCGGTTTACGAAATATGAAGGGAGATTGAGTTTCACGAAGATGTTGAAGATTAACATGAACGGTTCAAGTCAACTGGGGCCTAATGTTGGGGATATGACTATTGAATGTAAGCGCCTGAAGGGGCGGGTTACCTAAATCCATAATCGGGGCCCACGAAGGCACGAGGCCCGAGCCCAGAGGCGGATTAGGGTCCATAAGTGTAAACCGCCTTAGTCATGTAAACTTGTCTTTGTAAGATAAGAGAGAAGAGACCAAGCGGACACTTGTATGAGCGGATCGGGACTCTGTAGGCGCCAAGGCCAACCCGTATATATAAGGGGCGACCGGTGGCGGTTTAGGGACGAACAATTCGAGGCTTAAGCGAAGCTATTGCTCCCTAGTCACGAAATCACATCAATCCCATCACAAGTAGGCGTAGGCTTTACCTTCATCGAAGGGGCCGAACTAGTATAACTCCCGTGTCTTTGTGTCCGCTTTAACCCCTCTAAGTTAACCCGTACGATGGCCCTGCGACTAAGTCCTTTCACGAGGACATCTGCCGTGACAATTCCACGACATGCACCCTCTCTCTATCTCTCTCACACCCACACACATAACCCAGCCTTCTGATCCACTCGACTCCTATATCTAACGCACACTAGCTAGCATCTTTATCTTTCTATTTATCTGTTTCTCCATCAACCTTCTTTCTCGCCCTCACTCTTGATTCCTATCACGCACACTACATATGTTTCTCTCTACATGCAGTCAAGTGCCCTCTCACACATATATAACTTCACCCTTTGAACCACCCGACGGTCATCTCCAACACCCAAACTAATGGATGTCCCTCTAGCTAGCATCTCCATCTCTCGTATCTATCTGTAGTTTCTCCGTCAACATTTCTTTCGCACGGAGTCTTGCTTCCTATCACCCGCACTATATATGTCTCTCCATACATATGCATTTATAGGTTGATCTCTTTTGCACAATCGTTCGCCCACCCCTCTGCTGCGCCATAGATGCATGCTCTAGCCCACGCCACTATCTCTTAAAGACAAAACACATGCTCAATTGTCGGGCCTTCTTCCCTGCATTCTCAAATGCGTGCATAATGTCATACCGACCCGTCTCTCCCATGTCGTTGATCTTATGACTTATGTCTTCTTTCTTTTATCTCGATCATGCGCGCGCACACACACACATCCCACGTATACATGTATACCTCTCACACATGCACGTTCAAGGTCTCTATGTCTCCATACGTAGTTAATTACCCTCAATCCTAACGCCACATCGAATCGTTCTCCTCTTTTGTGCACATAACTTCCACTGGATGGGCAAAACACACACTCACACTTAACAATCTCCTTCTAGCTACCCCCAGCGCCTCTCACTCTTCCCTATATCCCGAAACCAATAAGACCATCCCTTTGTTTAATTCCGCCTACATGCACCATCGATATATAGTAGTCTTCCTCGGTGTCTCTCGAACAAACACGTTCTCTCGATGTCGACTCCTCTCACGCACACACCTTCTCTTCCCTCTCTACGGGCATTTTCTCTCTCGCACCCCATCGTTGGTGGCCTCTGGCCATACACATCACCTCTCTATGATGAAGCCATGCACACTTAAATTACATCCGCCACAGAGGACCCGTGACACACACACACACACACACACACACACACACATGCACGCACGCACCCCCCCACACACACAGTAAGACTCCATCTCTCTCTCTCTCTCACACACACACACGCACGCACACCTCCCCCCCCCCCCACACACTTAGACTCCATCTCTCTCTCTCTCACACACACAAACTAAGACTCCATCTCTCTCTCTCTCTCTCTCTCTCTCTCACACACACACACACACACACACCCATACACACTAAGACTCCATCTCAAACACACATGCTCTAGGCAGAGCATTTATTCCTACCACCCTTCATCCAACCTTACCCGTATGATAAACAATCACCTTTATTTACTTGCATAACATGGACAGATTCCACTTTATTTTAGTACTAGTCAGCAAACTTATCATCTGTACCCTTATAAAAAAACGAGTTGGATACCCGCACCTCTCTCCACATCATTATCTCCCGCAACCTCATTGCTCGGCAATTAAAAAGGAATAAGTCTGGAACAATCTAGCATGCATGGTGGCTGGCTGCCAGCCACCGTGGCAAATCCATCCCCATGCCTCCGCCCATTCAGACCACCGGTCACCACCACGCTTCACTCCTCCTCGCCTTATCTCTCATCTTTCATTTTTCGATGACATTCTCGAGATACCGACTTCCGATAAAATTCTCGAGATATCATTAGTTTTTACACATGGGATTACTCTCGCATGGGTCAATCACAACAGTGTTTTGTAAAAGAATGCATATTGATGTTACATGCAATGCGAGAATCTTGCTTGTAATTGTATAACGCAAATCACGAGCGATAAGTGACATTTTTGACACAACCACGATAACATGGCCACGTAAATCACGGCGGGAAGGAGTAGGGAAGCGGTACGTGGAGTAACGTTTTTACCACAATTTCTTAGGAAACCGAGTGCAATAATTGAGTAGTTTTGCAAACTACCATTACTACTACACCAAACGATTCAAAACCTATACTCCCTTACCAAAGACGCTTCCGCGTGAAATGGTCGGCGTCATACTGGGCGTCGGTCTGCGCGATTAATGCCCGGCCAGGCGAGGCGACCTCTCACCGGGCGCCCGGCTTTGAAGTGGCGCGACGGCGAGAGCGCCGCTTCGGTGCACGCGACTGCTCCGTGTCGAGACTGGCCATAGGCCCTATTTGGATCCATGGGTTAGAGTTAGTTTGAGCTAGTTGGGGCTCAAATCTTTCCCTACTAATAAAGCACGGAGTGTTTCTGGTCGTCTGTCAACACTTTTGCAAAATAGTCCCTATGATTTTCGGTATTCAACCCGCGATCCTTTTTAAAGTGAGAAAATGCTTCGAGCCCAGATCCGGCCCACCCAGGCCCGAGTGCCGCCGCCGCCACCACCAGCGCATGCAGAGCGCTCTGCCCCGAGCTCCTCCTCCCGTGTGCTTCCTCCCTGGCCTCCCTCGCGCGTCGCCCGCTCCCCGGCCTCCCTCGCGCGTCGCCCGCTCCCCGGCCTCCCTCGCGCGTCATCCGGCGACCGGCGCCGCCGCCGGCGACCACCCAGGTCATGCCGCCGCTCCCCTGCCTTCTCTCTTTCCTCTCTCTCTGCTCCCCTGCCTTTTCTATTTCCTCTCTCTCTAATCTCCTTGTCTCTCCTTCTCTCCAGAAGCTCAGGGCCACCGCCATGGATGCCCAGTCCTCGAGCTCACCTTGGAGGTTCGAACGCCGCCACGGGACCTTCACTGGCCAGATCCGGCGCCTCCCTCCCGGATCCGCGCGCCCTCCACCTCCTCTACCCGATCCGGCGCCGCCCAACCCGCCATGACCTCCACCATGGCGCCCGCCGAGATCCTGTGCATCCTCTCCGTCGACGTGCCATCGTCGCATGAGGACTTGGACGCCTGGCTCGCTGACAACCTCCCCCAAATCCTACAGGAGGTTCAGATACCTGATTAATTTCTGAATTCCACTTCTTTTTTGTGCCTGTATATGCAATTGAGGGAGACTCTTCTTGATGATCTTGTGTGCCAAATCTTACATGGACAGTTTGAATGTGTGATACGTTGTGTGATCCAGTGACAAAATTCAGTTAGTGCTGCTATGTATCAGTCAAGGGAATGGTACAGAGAAGAGAGAATGAGGACAATACAAAGTGAGTGAGAGAGTGTGAGTGATTAATGAAGGGGTATAGGCTTTATACTACTACATACAGTATATTGTACAAATAAGGAAGTGGGTAGTGTGCTATCTTTGTTGTGAAAGGGAAGATTTCTTTCCTGACTCATGTACTGGTGGATTGATGATCTAACGATCATATGAATGATTAATGAAGGAGAACATACATATTCAGTTCTCCTCTCAATTTTTATGGTGCCAAGCTTGATCTTTATCCATCTAACTGACTGAAAGTACCTTCTAATCACTATTGAACGCAGATGTTAGTTAGTTTGACTGTATACACCACACAAAAAGCAAAAAATGAATTATAGGGGGATCCGCGTCCGGTGGCTGCGGACGAGCGGCGCTGGGTAAAATTGTAGTGGAGGTCTGTAACTAACCTCACCTTAATTAGGGGCTCCGGATGCATCATCGGCATACTTAATTTCTTCAGACATCTCACCTTTTCCCGATCTCTTAGTCAGTTCCCATCCATAGGAAGAGCTGGTACATGCTCCTTTATCTGCTCACAGTTTCCCTTTTCTTGAGTTGCAATATTAAAGTTTGGTTTCAACGCTTGAGCCCAAAGTCCTGTGCAGCGTGTCTCCAAACTTGGTCCGTGATGCTTGTGCAATTTTGGTTGTTCTTTTGTACAGATTTAATCTGAGGTTCTGCACATTGACGTTTGTATATCTGTGTTCTTGTGCAGCCAGGATCTTCATGGGAGCCTTCGGCGGGCTGATTGGCCTCCCCAGCCCATGTCCATGAGTTGACTCCATCCGCCTCTGCCCCGATCACCGGCCTGGACCAGGAGCGTCTTCTACATTGCAAGCAAAGATGATGAAACACCTTGACCATCTTGCACGCGGTAAGAAAATGATTTATTCATCAATCAATGGTGGGTAGCAAGTAGCTCGAAGTAGACTACAACTTTGGACACTTTTGCCTGTTTCCACTACCTGTTAATGTATCAGGATGTGTGGCTTAACTTACATAGACTAACTGTGCTCATGAAATAGTTGGGTTTATGTTGCATCGTTGCTGTTCAACCTTCTTAAGAACCTTAAACAATAGGCTATTTTAATCTTTGTTGTTCAAGTAACATGTTAAACTTACACGGAAGCCAATTCAACTGGTTTCAGTACAGCTGTACAACCAGCTGCTAGAAAAGAAAATTACCTTCCATGTAGCCATCGGGTTCAGGAAAGGAGGCGAAATTTGCCAACTATTCTCTTCCTATCGCTAGCTTCTCTGTTTTGCTGAAGGATTAAGTCTCAACACCCCTTCATGAGCCCCAAGGCACCACATGATTCCTATGATACATCGACATTGGGCCGGTCCTACATTGTTGAACTAATCTTCGTATGACATGTGACATTGGGCAATTTTCTTTATAGCCCGCGGTAGCAGGCAGTGTACTTAATCTAGCTTCAGTTATAGAAAAATGACAATTTAATTTGGATCCAGATCTTGACTCCAATCTCAGGATAGGACAATGTAAGCTTGCAGTCTTTGCGACCCGGTGGCATAGAAATCAGGGTCCTATGCATACTAAATGTGCAACTTGGCACACACACAATCCATCAGATGAACAGAGCACTCTTGGAGTACTCCTGTATTTCCTACAGGAATATTACTTACATTTAGTTTGGTGCCGTCGTGGAAATTCAGATGGGCGTTCTGCAGCGTGTTCAGAATAATACTTTGCAAGGGACAGCAGCTCGACGTCGAGCAGCAGCAGCAGGTTCTGCAGCTTCGACGACCCCGATGAGTCCGCGATCGTGCTCAACTCCTGCCAGGAGGGTGTGGAGGAGTTTCCCATTGAACTCCATGACCTGATTCTAAGGTTCGTAATTTAGCCTATTTTTGGCTGTTGATTACTCATTTGTTTCTTTGTACATGTTCTGATTAATGGTGCTTTGGAACTCTTGTGCTCTATAGGTCATTGTTATACTGGCACTCACTTCACCTGAACGGCTGGACCTGATGATAGTGGATATACGCAGTGCAATATATTGCTATAAGGTTGTGTATTAGCTTCAAGTGATTTTACTCTTATTGGTATCTTGACAAAGCTTGAATTATATGCTGGTGCCTTGATAGATACAAGCCTCCCTCTTCTGCCCTTCTTTTCTCCATCCTCTGCAGGTCACTAGCACAAGTGAATCGTTCTCGTCAAGAGCATGCTTGTGACATCATTACTGTATGTGATGCAGGGCAAAAGGATGTTGTCAGAAGGTAAAAATCCATTTAATCATTTCCTATTTTTTTCCTTGCCCATTTTCGCCGTCATATACACTGCATCTCCCACTGTAACGGATAGCCAAATTTGTATTCTTGAAAGTTTTAATCATCTCTATTGCAGCTAAGTGTTCAAGTGCAATCTCTAGCCAAGTTCCCTTTGTTGTTGTGTTGTATTTTGGGGAAAGGTGGCCGAACAGCTCGTGGCATCTGTGTCGCGCCTGCTCTGCCGCTGCCTTGACCCGCCGACGATGTCGCCGGTTGAGCCGCAAGGGTGCAAGATCATCGTGGGGCCCATTGCATGGGTGCCGAGTATGCTTGATTGCCATGTCGTAGGCGAAGGTGCTAGAGCTTGGTGGCGTGTTTGTGATGTTTTTTTTTTCTCCCGTTGCAACGCATCGATTGATTTATTCATGCATCTGTCAGTTTACTCTGAATTTTTTTCAGTCGTCAAACATTAACTGGATTGGTTCGTGGATATGCAGTGTGACAAGTCGTGTGAGATGAAGATGGTGAACTACCAGAGATGATTCAAAAATTGCTTGCAGATAGGCAGCTGGATGTCAAGGAGGTCGAAGCCTGTTGTGCCAAAACTAACACATTAGAATCTTTCAATTTGCTGCTACCATAATTCAAAGTAAGAACACGATGATGCAAAGGAATCTTATTATGTAGCCATATGTAATCTCAATTTGTTGCTATGTATAAACTATGATAGGAGTAGGCCCATATAGATGTGTTTCCATTTTGCCTTCTACTGATCTATGACAAAGGGGATGTGCTGGACTAAGTGTCCGTTGCTATTGAAGCAAAGGAGTGGAACTCGCAATTTTTCAATCAATGGAGGTTATCTTTCATATGGATTTTATTAGTAGATACTTGCAGATGCGTGTCACTTCCTTAGATCATGTTTGATTCTTAAAATTTTAGATGTTTCATGTAACCATCAATTATGCTAATGGCAGTCCCTGTACATTCTTTTTTACCTGCTCTAAAAAATTATCTCGGTTTATAAGCATCATACATTTTAATGTATAAGTAAGATTATGAGTTGATCCAGTGCCGAAAACAATTCAGTTGAACATGTTTTTTCTAGCAGTTTTAGGCAACAATTCATCTGCATATGAAGTTTGATTCCATGTGAAGTCTATGATTGATTTTTTTCTGGGATTCTTCAGGTTTGATTGGTGAAGCTACATTCAGCAAAGAAGATATGTTTATTTGTAGGGAATTTTTGCAGGTACAATCCATCCAGCCATACATAAGACTGATATTCTCATTCTTTAACAATGTGTACATGGCCTCAACTCTGTCGTGCGTTGAGAAAAGGCTGGGACATATATTGTTGTTTGTATAATCTTACTTTGTAAAATAATTTGTGGTAACAAACATGTTAATAAGGGCGCAAGTTTTTCTATACATAATTTCAGAAGTACTCCCTCCATTCCTAAATATATGATGTTTTGGTAGTTTAATTTGAACCACCAAAATGTCAAGGAAACAGAGGGAGTACCATTAACTTTTTTGGCTGATTTCCCGAACTAAATCGCTAAAGCTTTTTGAACCATTTATGCTACGGAGGAGAGCCAATATTATTCATGGTATATTGTAATTAAGAAAGAAGAGTGATTTAATGGTAAAAACATACATGATAAGTATTGCACCAATAAAATATCAATGCCATTAGCCTGATTCTTGCACCTTGTATTCTCCCGTTGCAACGCACGGGCATTTTTGCTAGTAGCCCTAAAGTATCCAAGCATGAGGGTTTAAATTGGAGCAAGTTGCACTGAACCCACCAAAAAAAACTATCCCACCCAAGAGGTGCTAACTGGAGATAGTTCTCATTGGGAGCACTGAAAAATCACTTTTCTCTCTCCATGAAGTGCATTTATTGTCAATCTAACCCTGTCGCCCAAACACCTCTTTGGCTACAGTTAGTTCAGGGTTAGTCATGAGTTAGTCTAACCTCTAGCTAAGTTAGAGTATCAAACAGGAGCAGTATAGGACATGCAAGTTGCTCAAAGCATACAGGCAAATTCGTACGTGAAAGGATTTTTTTCTTTTTGAAAACGGAACATGAAAGGATTTTTTTTAGAATGCTCTTGGCATGTCGCTAACATGTGATAGTTAACCAACCTCAATAGACGGCAGAAACGCCAGCCCGCCGCACTTTGATAGAGACGAGGAGGGAGAAGCGATACAGGCTGCTGGATTACTAGAGATAGGTGTCGCACGGAAGCCAAGAAATATGGTGATAGCGTGGGTTAGCCATGTACTAGTATGATGTAACTACACTGGGCTGTCGTGTTTCGTACTCTTCCAGTCCACTGTGGAGATGATTGGTTAATTTTATATCGCTGAATAATATTAAATATTATGAGTGCAGACGCTCCACCACGAGGTTCCTTGCTCCTTCTCGGTCGTACGGAATCTATTGTTCTTCCACTCTATTTTTTTTACGTGAGCTTTGTTCATCCTTTTACCAACACGCGAGACATCTAGCATCAAGGTGCACGTGTTATGCAACGATCGTTCTATCTATATGAAGAACACGTGGGACTGGAACTACGAGACGGACATGTACCCAGGAGTGGACGTACGAACCTGAGTAATGTAGAAAGGCACAAATGGTATGAACATGCGTGGCATACAGGGTGTGTTTGGTTGCGTTCTCGTCTCAGCATAGTTGTTCCCTCTTCATGCATGCTCAACTCAACACCCCTCTTCATGCATGCTCTCTTCATGCATGCTTCTAGTGTATTTGTGCTAAACTAGTGTGGACTCATGCACCCTCCATACACTCTACCAAACACCCAAAAGTAGGTCGAGAAGGGAACTCTTGGGCGGCATTTGTCTCTTACTACGTACTACCACTAAATGTTGTACATGCAATGCACGGTGATGTTATGGAGTACGTGCCTAAGTACTCTACTACTACTATATTAGTTGGAGGCACATATTAACTTTTATATTTGTTTACGTGTATGCCCTGAGACCTTCCAACTAGACGTCGCACTTTGTATCGTTCATACCACTAAGTACTACTACTACGTGTGGTCTCCGACCCAGAAGTGGAAGAAGTAGAGACGCTCTACCACGCTGTTTTTTTACGCTGGGCTCTACCACGTTGTTCATGTCCCTCCTTTCGCTGGCGTGTGGGACATCCAGACGTCGTCGTGTTTGGCACCCTTCGTCGTAAGAGTTGAAGCGCTAGCATTCATCGAAATAAAAATAATTATAAATTGGCGGTGATACTATTTTTTGTGAACCAATCAGTAGTGATACTATACCACGCGGTTTCCTTGCTCCTTGATATCGGAAAGAATACTTCCGTTCGCCAACATGTGGGACATTGACCATCTGGTCCACTTGCCATGCACGCAGAGAACTCAAGGAGAGTCACCCAGGTCGTCGCCGCATGATAACAATGACTAATGAGCCGTCAAATCACAGGCCCACTTTCCACTTTGAAGTTGCTCGGACGAAGGAACCATCATGACTTCATTGAATTCCGCTTCTTGAAGAAAACTACGGTACCAGCAGTACTGCTAGCTACAGTATTTACTCCAACATAGGCCTCCTTTCGTTCATAGGATAGGAATATGAAAATCATAGGAAGTGAGATGACATGCATCTCAATTCCTATAGAGAAAGTGATGCCATTTGATGCATAGGATAGGAATGTTTCCATTTAGTCTACGCTAATGTACTGGTAATTTGCTCTAAAAACTACATTAGTAACTAGTAGTATTGGTACATGCTCGTACTCAGACACAGACACACACACTAACTACTACTACTACTACTACTTCTCACATGCTGGCGACGTCGTCGTTCTCCTTCCGGCTTTGTCGGCGACACCCCCGTGCTTGGATCTCCACGACCTCTCCCAGCAGCGTGCGCGTCCTTTTCTTTCTTGTGGCGGGCCTCTCTTTTCTTGAGTGCTTTCGACTTTTCCGCTCCCTCTCATGCGGCTTTGGCGCCTCTTGCTCTACCGCCCATTCGGCCTTGGCATCTTCAAATTCCTCCCACATAGTTGTGAGGTCGCGGCGGCAATGAACTTCGACGCGGCGGGATGCCATCGCTTCCCTACCATTTTGTGTGCGTTCGTGGGCGGCGAGGAACTCGGCACGGCGGGATGCCATCGCTGCCTTACCGGTTAGTGTGCGGCGCGGTGGCATGAACGACGCTTGGTGAGAGCTCTGGGGTGGAGTGGCCGGACAACCGTATAGTGCATTGGTTTGTCAAGAGACAGAAGACGAAGAAAATTAGGATTCCCCTTCAATCCTGGTCATTTATTACCGAGTAAAATGCATTGGCGGTCATCGAACTTGTCTTGATAGCTCACTTTGATCATTGTATACGAGATATGGTGATTATACGGTCACTGGCTCAGCATATAGCTCCGTATTTGTATGGTTGACCAGTCAAACAGTCCGCATGCGCCTCATCAGCTCGTGTTCTTTATCTATCTACGCGGGCCTACCTGTGAATGGAGAAAGAAATACTGTAAAAACCAAAATTATGCGTATGTGGGGAATCAAACCACGGACTCGTCGCTGCAACGCACCCTCGTCAGCCAAATGAAAATGAAATACTTCGCGTCAGACACTCACGCTCACGCTGTCAAAGCATGCTAATGCATGCACGTCGCCCTCTAAATCAAAGTCCTGCTCATGGCGCAAGCATAAGCGGCGAGCCCATCACTGCGCGCCCGGCGTTGCACGACATTCTTGTTTAGGCGTTTGATGGAGGCTTTACGCAAACGCCGAGCATGTATTCACGGCTCAACACCAGCGGTCATACTCGGACCGCCTTGCTCATGTATATCGTCCATCACAGCGACAATCTATAAAACAGCCTAAGCTACGAGAGGTACTATGGTAGTATGGTATGGAGTATGTACTATCGTGGCGACCGATCTTAGTGCCACCGCACACGAACCCCTTCCATTGCTAGCGCGCTTCCGCTGAAAGCGGTCACCGTCTCTCCGAATGTCAATGCCGCATTCACGGACTTAGCTGCAGGTGCAATTGGTGTGTCAGCGACATGCGGGCGAGCGCCGTTCGCCCACATGTCGATAACCCAAACGCATCTGCGGTTAAGTCATCAAGCAGCGTCCCCATTCACGCCCGAGCGAACCTACTCGGCGCCCGATTGTCCATCCGTCTGCTGCGGCTCATTGCCATTCGCCCGCTATATTAACTTGAGCCCCAGCTCCCAGCCATAGCCAAAGACCCACACTTATTCTCTCCGGTCCCTTCATACATCGGCACCACTTCAACCATGGCATCTGGCGCTCGAAGCTCTCTTGGGCGTCTTGTCGCGAGGAGCGAGCGAGGACATCGGCGGCTCCGCCGGCACGCTCAAAGCTCTCTTGACGTCTTGTCGCAGGAGCAAACGGCGAGATCGCCGGCTCCCCCCGGGCCGCCCTCCGCCGCCACGACCACGAAGCCGGCGCGCGTGCGCGGACGCAGCCGGCAGCGAGGAAGAGTAGTACATGGTAGGTCGCCACCGCTCTGGTCCTAGGAAGGCCACCGCTCCTCCACTCAGTCGACGCCAAGCTTGGTGGAATAAAAATCGGCGGCCGATTAGCCGCTTGATGGCGGCGTGGGCGGAAATCTTCATAACCTTGTGCTCGGAGGAGGAGGTTATCGAGGCGGATAAGGAGGAGGCAAAGGCAATGGCCTGCTTTCTCGGGTTCATGGCCGGACATGGTGGTCGGGGCCCGGCGATCGTTTAGATTAGGTTTCTGATGGGTTTTAGTATGGTTTGTGCGAAATATGTAATGAATTTCATCCAGTTTATAGGAAAAGTTCTCGAAATGTAATGAATTTCATCCGGTCAATTTGAAATTTGCTTTGTTTGCACGAATTTCGTCCGGTTAGTTCATATAGTTGTCGAAAGGTATGCGGGCAGCATCGGATGGCATCCATCAGTGTCCTCGGACAGATGCCGGTGTAAACTTGTGGGCAAGCGCTGGAGTTGCCCTAACTATCATGCTATAATCGCTAACAATCCTCCATTATTTGGCAGGGAACAGTTATCCCTCGATCAAGATCAGATCCGCGGTGTTTCACACTCCTCCCACGTAAGAGTGTAAACTCTTGCTTACATAAAAATGGAGCAAGTGGGCGCATCTTTGTAGCCGTCATATCACTCGAACTAGCCCGCCTAACGGCGGGAAAGCACCGCCCTCGTCATTTTGTTCGGATTTCTATCGATCGATCGCGAAAATGTTACAACCGCAAGTTCTAAAGGAAAAGCGGCACACTTACGACTCATACGCGTCGCAACCCGACAGTCCGGCTCGCACGCCGCTCACCGAGGGGACACGCGTTGTCTTGCAATTTCAGCGACATGTGGGACCGTAATTGAATAAACCGTCGATAGGCGAAATCTAATCGCTCGTGGCGTCGGTGAGAAGAGAGAAGCGGGGAGGAGAAGAGATCGCCCGCCCGCGCAAGCACGGACTCAAGAAATATCGGTGATAATGTGAGGTGGGCCATCTTTGGAGTCCGGACCGCTTGGAGCCGCTCTCACCGCCAGCCCCTCAAGGCGCCATTGCCGCTGCATGCATAGCAAGTACTCCCTCTGTTCCTAAATAATTGTCTTTCTAGAGGTTTCAACAAATGACTACATACGGAGCAAAATGAGTGAATCTACAATTTAAAACATGTCTACATACATCCGTATGTTGTAGTCCATTGAGATGGCTAGAAAGACAAATATTTGGGAACGGAGGAATAATCCCGCTTATGTGGAGGAGAGAGGCATTGACAAAGTCAAGGAGTAACAGTGGAGACAATAGCTTTCATAAAAATAAACAATGAATACTCGTTGCTCGTCCTCTATATCGGAAAGAATACTTTCATTCGCCGACATGTGGGACGTCGACCATCTGGTCCACCCGCCATGCAAAAATTATCCTGGTCTACCCGGTCGTATCGCAGGCCCAACCTTTTCCCATTGTAAGTTGTTGGGCGAAGGAACCATCATGACTTCGTTGCATTCCGCTTCTTCAAGAAAACTTCTGTACCCATAATATCTGCTACCACACGCCAAGACCGGACGGCACTGTACCACGTCATATCATTGAAACCCACTAGGTCAAACTAGCCCGCCTAGGTCATCTATTTTGGAGCGGAGGATGCGTCTACTGCCTTTGCTATGATTTTGTGTTGCACGTTCTCTGTACTTTTGCTACAATTTTCCTACCCTACGAACCAAATGAGGCCTGAATGTATGTCGACTATTGTCTGATCGATCGCTAAGCCTACAATTTTAGGAGCTAGGGCTATTAGTCGATCGACGAGGGATAAGTATAAGCGTACCACGAGCTCATCAGCCCCAACGCTTCTCTTCGGTGAGTGTTTTGCAAGTACTATAGCTCGCACAGTAGCTAGCCTACTAACACTAAGAATCATCAAACAAGCCTTGCTGATATAATAAACAGTTCAAAATTACATCTAAGCATGCCATATATTACATCAAAAGCTGGTGAGGATACATCTGTTTCCATAACTCGGAGAGGGTTCGCATGATTCATCGCATGATTCACTATCAAACAAAAGTAGCAAGATCCGCCCACACAAGGCGGTGCACTAGCCCTAAGATGGTTTGATAACACACATCGTTACGGTAATTAAACACGAGGCAATGCAAACTACCACGAAGGATTAGCGTGACCAACTATTTCTTGGCATCGATCTCTCGGGCAATGACCACAGCACGGACAGCGGCATGGGAATCGATTTCTGGGGCGATGTCCCCAGGACTGATCGCGACATCGGAATCGATCTCTAGGGCGATGTCCACAGGATGGACAGCGGTATCGGAATCGATCTCCAGGGCGATGCCAACAGGACGGGCCACGACATCGGAATCATCAAGGACAACCACCGGCTCCTGCACAACCCTAACATATTAACAAGCACATTGCAAATAATCAAAAAGCAAGCACATTGCAAATAATCAAAAAGCAAGCACATTGCAAATAATCAAAAACCACATTGCAAATAATCAAAAACCACAACTATGGTAATAAGCCATTATTTTTTACCTTGTGCAGCTCACCAGGGGATCTCATCCCTCCGGGGGCCATCTCCTCGTCCTCGATGGGGGCCATCACCTTGCCAGGGAAATACTGCTTCTCAACGGCGACTATCTCCTCAAACTCGGTTTTGAGCCTCACATATGTGGCAATCAGAGTTCCTGGGGTAGGCACGGTGGGGCCCTTGCTGTTCTTCCAACTTTCTTTGAGGAGTTCGTCGCCAGCGTCCTCAACTCTTTGGCGGTGCTTGTTTCTTGGGTTCTTCGTCTCCATGGGTTGGCCCGCCAACATGGTCAACTCGTTGGTCGGTGCTCGCTTCACGGAGATCTCTATCTCCGATGGGTTGTCCGCCGCAACTCTTTGCCTAGTGCTCCGAGGATCCATCAATGAACCGACAAACAAAAAGCAATCGAAAGGAAACCGCAATCGCAATGAAAAGGGAAAAGAATAGGATGTGAGAATCGGTCGATGCTTCGCAAAAAGAAGATTATTGGAATGAAAATATAGCAGCATAACTGATTCGCCCACCTTTCCTTCGTCGGTAGAGAAGAAAAATGGCGAAGTGAGTAGTGCTGGGTGAGTTTTCTTCAAGAAAGGGAAGAAAGGGCTTGAGCAGCGTTCAATGAAATGATGGTTGCTTCGTCCGGTCCAACTTGGAGGCCACCTTACCACCTTGAAGGTGTGGGTTTTGTGATATAATGGTCATGACGGCCACACCGGGGTGACAGTGAGTCTTGATTGTAGCACCTCATTTGTGATTTGGTGGATGGCACGCGGGCCGGATGCTTTGAAATGTCCTGCATGTAGATAGAGCGGCTAGTCATATAGGAGTGCTCAATATTGTGCACCGCGACCAAGGCGGAGAGGAAAATAAGAGAACTACGTAATTAATGCATGAGTTTAATTAGGGTAGTTTTGTAAAGTATGAGATACAGTACATTCCTCCAATCGCAAAATGCCTTGGTTCATGAGATTTGAGATTTGAGCCCTATAAGGCTGGTCATAGTGGGGAGTAACTTACACTAGTGTCATGCATATGACACTAGTCTAAGTTACTACCTTTATAATGCAAAGTAACATAATAGTAGTATCATAGATTGCTTCATTTATTAGCTCGTAGACTCATCTTGTCTTGGAAAGCGGTATGTTACAGTAACATATTATGTTACCACCTCTCATTAATTACTTGCCACATAAGCAGAATTTTCTCAAAATGCGCTATGTTACTAGCTAAGTTACTCCCACTATGGCTAGCCTAAACCGGAAGGGAGGGGGTACTGCACATGGTGTAGTCTAGTCACTTGTTGAAATCTCTAGAAAGGCAAATACTCCTTTCCGGTTTACAGGTCTATACTACTCCCTCTCTAGAAAGTCATCTTACGAAAACCAAATAGTCCCAAAACACTTAGGCGCGGTGCATTAATTTCTACCTTGTTTCTTGTTTCTTGACATACGTATCAACCAATAAGAGATGAGAGGTGTGCATGCTTTTAATGACTTGCAATGGCTAGTTCATTGCATGGAATGATATTAATTAGCAAATAAACATTGGTGACCCCAGGAGGAAACGGTGCTAAGCGCGTGGACCTATGCAGAATGAGTATCAACCAATGGATAATGGAGTTTAATTGTTAAACAATACTCCCTCCGTTCCTAAATAATTGTCTTTCTAGAGATTTCAACAAGTGACTACATACGGAGCAAAATGAATGAATCTACACTTTAAAACATGTATACATACATCCGTATGTTGTAGTCCATTTGAGATGGCTAGAAAGACAATTATTTGGGAACGGAGGGGTAGCAATTTTGTCTCATGCAAGAGCCTGGCTAGTACTCCAAGGAACCGCACCACGCGGCGTTAAGAATCGCCACGTTCAGTTTGCGCTTGGCTCTTCGCCTCTTTGAGAAGACGAACAATGATGTTACTCCTACTTCTACAGTATCGAATCCACTGCTGCATGTCCGTCCACCTCGTGCGGGAGAGATAGCGTGTAGCAAAATCTTCTACTTACTACTCCTACCTTTGCGTCCATGACAGGTGGGCCCAACAGGTGGTTGGCCCACCTGTCATGCAGCCAAAGGCAGGTGCAGTTAAGGCACCGGAGCTCGTCCGCGAGGGAGAGGGTGTCGTAGTAATCAAATTTCTTGGTCTTGTACGAGTTGACGCGACACATCAAACCACTGCACTCGATAAAAGTCTTTTTACACATTTCAAATGGGCTACTTCGTACTATGTAGGAGTAGACATATTCTGCTTCGTATGTATTAGTCACTTGTTGCAATCTCTAAAAAATACTTATATTTGGAAACGGAGGGAGTACAACGCATGCATGCATGCCGTGACTTTCCTTTTGATACTTGCATGTGTTGATTTGATGCACCTTGCCAAATTTTGACTATAAATTTAACTAACCAAATTTTCATGCATGTCACAAAAATTACGGGCTGTTTGGATTGTGACTATGTTTGTCTTATGTTGCCACATTATTTTTCCCACACTTGCCACACTTGCCTAACCTGAGTTGCTCAAATTGTTAGACACACTTTGGCTTGCCTAACGTAATCTTGCCACAATTTTTGTGTCTATGACATGTGGGGTTCACTGCTAATAAAAAAATTCTTGTCTTAGGTGTGGCTAATAAAAAAGACTTATATTTAGGAACGAAGGGAGTAGAAAATAAAAATAATAATGCATGTTGGGGCAACCCACGTTTCCGTTAATTTTAGCCGTGGGCTTGTTCACAATTTTTACGAGGGGGTGGTTGTTCATTTAATGGAGGGACTTGCAGTACCAGACTTGAACGATACAAAGTGTGACCTGGCACACCGTAACACCACTTGGAACAAGCGGGTAGCTATCTCAAAAAACAATCAACAACTAAAAAAAATCATGACCTGGCATGTAGGAGTAGTACACAATTTTAAACGATTGTTTTGATGGAGTGAAAAAGGAAAACTACCCCACTACATATATATAGGCCGGAGCCTCCGCGCTTGCTTGCTAGGGCTTCTCTATTCACACACTCTCATCCTCTCCAGATCTAAACAAGATAGGGGTAGTAACACTGTCTTTCTCCCTTCAAAAGACACTGGCTTTCTATCCTCACCGCTGCTTACAGATCCGCACGTATCCCCCTCCGCCTATGAAGGGGAGGAGGGGCAGCATTTAGGCCGTCGTCGACAGCGAGGGAGGAGACCCACTGCCGGCCGCACCGTTATCTCTGGCCGAGCGCCGGCGCGGGAGCTCCTCCGATCCCTTCGTCGTTGCCTGTGGGCGGATCCAGCCTCCCGCCGCCCACCTATCCACATCCCGACGACCTTCAGGTATATCTTTGTTCGAAACCGCCTTAGCTCTACTTCCCAGCTCGCTACGTCGCTGCATGTGCATCATTTTCTACCTCTCAGCCCCTCTCGATCGGATGGTCCAACGTCACCTATTTTTTGTCTTCTATTGTTAGAGGTAAAGCTACTTCATGGAGTCGAATCTTGTACTCCCCCCGTCCAAAAATACTTGTCGTTGAAATAAAGTGGGGGTGGGGGAATTTAGTATGTACATCGGACTTGGTACAAACAGGAAGGAAAGGGGATGAAAGTAGTACAGACTGGTCATCCAACCGGTCTCTTGGTCGAAAAGGGAAATATAGGGGTAACGATGTACACAGTGGTATGACCAGGACTAGATTTGCTATCCACACATAGGAGTAGGTGGCTAGAGTGAACAAAAATGGGACCAACCCAGATATGTTTCTTGGATGTTTGTTTCTCGGGGCAACAAACTATGAATCACCACTTTATGCCCCTGTTTACGTACATGGTGCTGTACTGCTGGTGCACCCACTGTCCCATGCCCTTATACCAAATATTTAGGCTCCATTTCGAATAAAGGGGCAGAAAAGAGGACCGGAATAGGAAAGGAATGTAGGTATAAAACTATGGAACAGCGAACCGGAGGAAACTCTCAAGAGAATGTGTCCAGATGGACTATGAAATGTACATATTTGTTTTTTTAGAGTAGCATGCTTGGCAGTATGAGATGCTATTTGTTTATTCAGCTGCATAGTGACTACTCTTGTCCTCACCTCACGTACCACACATAGGTTGATTTTTTTATTCGGGCAAGCACAGCACAGCAACTTGTCTAACACATGGTAGCGAGCGCCTGCCAACAGCAACCTGTCTAACGCATGGCAGCGAGCGCCTCCAGCAGGTGGAGCAGCGCGTGGATGTTTCTAATCCGATGGAATCAGTACTACCAGACCAGCTTTCCTATGAAACACTAATCACCTTTCCTGTGTTCCGAATGGTTGGAAGGGAAAGAATACCGTAGGAATTGTGTTCCTACGAAAATCTTGCACCAAACCTGTGAACCGAACGCAACCTTAGCTGTTCTTAATATAATGTCCCTGGTAAAAATGAAGCCATGCCACTATTTTTGCCTGTAATTGTTTGAGACTCTGACAAGTTTAGCCAAAAAAATTTGCATGTAACTGTTCGAGACTCTGACTGTTTCCTCTGTGCCTTTTTGTGCAAATAGGGATATCCAATTCACACAGTTCTTTGTTGTGACCTTTTGGTGCCTGCACAAAACTCTTCTTAAAAGAAGTGACTTTTGTGTTGTTTAAGCTGGAATGTCGAGAATGGAGCAGTTGGTTCATTTTGGTGGAACTGCACAAAGGGAGATCTCTGTTCCAATCCTCATCATCCATATTGGCGCCATAACCTTCCTTTAGGTAAGAATGATATTTAATGCATCTGTTCATCTCTATTTTTCGACTGCCATGAGAAAATAATGTTGTTTTTACTAGTACACTTGTACTCCCTCACTAACAAAACCAATTCTGAATTAGAAGGCCAATCATGTACTTGGTTTCACCAAGCGGTGAGGAGAAAGAGAAAGCGAGCATGAAGAGGAAGAAGAAGAAGAATAAACAGTGCCAAGGCGATCTTGTTGAATCCAGAGGCCTCGATCGAGGCTATTCAAGGGCTCCGCAGCGACTACCTTACATGTGAGGCGATCCTCCGAGGAGCCCTTCCACTTCTGCTGTCTCACTTAATTAATTAGGAGTACTTAAGTACCACTAATTTATTCTTGCCTAATTTTCTGTTGGAGTTAAACAAATCTTTAGTAGGACCCTATGCTGAATTATATGCGTGTGAATGTTTGTCTATGGAGGTGAATCATGTGGTGGAGCAGGAGGAATATTATTAGTGCCATGACATAATAGTGCTATTGTTTTGCATGTCAATTTATTGCCATTGGTTCAATGAGGCAATGTTTTGCGTATTTTCCATCATGAATTTGATGCTACTGTTTGAGTAATATGCTAATGTCTTCCTATCCTTTCTCACTAAGCTAATGAAGGTTTCACCTTGTTCCTACTTGTGCAAATAGGGATCATGTTGTGCCAATCATACATTTTAGTGGAACTACGCAAGACAATACAATGAAGCTGTATCCCAGCCGATTGCTTTAACTCTGCTGGAAGTTCTTGATAATCTTCGATATAATCTCAGCCTTTGGTAAACAAGAGTGATTTCAACCATACATTTGAAGTGCACAAAAATATATACTATTATGTGATTCCAGTGAGTGCTTTATCATCTCTTATGGGACTACATGAATAAGCTTTTTTTCTCAGGTTGGTACGGGCCTAAGGCCTTCATCCATATTAGTTTGTTGTCATCACTATTTGTATCGTGCTACTGTCATGAGAAACTCCTTTATCTTTGCACTTTTAATTTTTGCAACCTATGATAAATGGCAATGCTTTGAGTGTTGAGTTGAGCTAATTGGCACTGATTAAATAAACTAATACCTCTCTTTAAGCAAGACTACTATGTTGCTAACTTTACCCATTAAGATAATGAGGGTGCTTCTATTTGTTAGTGTATGTTTCATCAACTAGTCCCACTATTACAGTAATCTCACAAAATATATGTGCCAACAGGGATGCTCGATTTTAGTGGAACTGCACAAAAACTTTGGGTGCTTCATTGCCTCGACAGCTTCTGTCGGGGATATACCCCGCGGTGTAAACCGGCCGGACTTGGCGGTTTATTTGAGGTCCCGCGGGCACTTGGCGATATTCATCTAGTGACCCGCCCAGACCTGGCAATTTACCAAAGCAACCCGCCGGGACGTTGTAACTCACTGGTGACCAGCGCGGACGGGTCGAGGAGCGACAAGACCGGTGGCCCGTCTGGCGGTTCATGAAGGCGGTTCAACTATTGTGGGCGGTTTAAGAGGAAAGGCATGAGGAATATTTACCTTACAAGGAGATAAGACCAGGACTTGTATCCGGTTTGCATTAGAGATAGACTAGTCCTAATCCTAATAGGACTCCACATGTAACCCGTCCCTTCAACATATATAAGGAGGGGCAGGGCTCCCCAAAGAGGGAGAAGCTACAAGCAAGAAGAAACAATCTTAGGGCTAGACACAAAGAGGAGAGCCGGTTTACGGCGACTCCCTCGTGATGATAATGAGACCTAGCCTCAAGCAGCATGTAGGGTTGTTACCGGATGATGTTTCCCGGGGCCCAAAGCTGTCTAAATCCCTATCTTGTGTTGCGTCTCTCGATTCCGCTCAACCCCTCTCAAGCTATCACATAGATGCGTTGGCCTCACGACTAAGTCCTGACACTAGGACATCTGACGTGACAATTCCACGACAATTGGCGCCCACCGTGGGGCCCGCGCACGGTGGTGTTAAGTTCTTGAAGGGATCCTTTATAGGGTTCGAGAAGTTTGCAATTTTTCCGGCTCGAAATTTGATGAAGTGTTCTGCAACTACAGGGATAAGATTACAACTGTTTAGGATTATCTGGGTGCGCCGCCGTCGCGTTATATGATCCACCGAGATCGACAAAAGTTTGAGAGAATTTTCGACGGCTTGCTATGCGCTGTATCCGATGATCAGTCCAATCACAGATTCCACCGAGACGTCAAGTGCCAGGAAGGAAAGCCACTTCGAGTCACGGCGGTTTAAGTCTTCACCAAAGACAAACACGACCCGGACGAGGAGTCAAACCGGCCGGGGTTGAACCGTCCCGCCGAATCCGAGTTACCACCACAGTCTCGTCAAAATCGCTCCGCCTTTGCTGACCCGGTGGTTTTGCGACCTGGTCCTCGACTCCTCGTATGTCATCTCCGCATACACGGGTTCGAATCCGTCCGGCTGATCTGGCAGCAGTAGCATTATCACATATCTAAAGCTACAGCCCCGTTACCCACTTGAGGGACCAAACACCAGCGTCTAAGCAAGAATCAAAAGCTAATGCTGCTACTTACTCCTACATGGGAAGGACAAGGACATATGCAATGCACCGAAGATTCCTCACGTGAGTTTGCCAAACACGCTCACGTACAAAAATAAGAGTCAACGATGGAAGTGGATAAGGCCACAGACTTAATCTCTGTCTCCCTCCGTCTTCGTCTCAGAGCGGCCACCGCCGAACGCGCTTCCGACCGCCGCTCTGCCGTGGCCCCGCCGTGACGGTGCCTCTCCAACTCGCCGCCGTGGTTGCAGCCCGCCTTGCCGCTTCGCTGCTCGCCTCGAAGCCGGCGTCGCTTCTCCCTGTTGCTGTCGTTCCACCAGGTTCCTCTGTGCTGTATGAACGCCCTTTGCTCCGAGCTGTTCTGCGCTAAGTCGCCTCGACAGTCTGATTCCTCTACTGCAAGCCACTGCATCCGAGCCGGCCTCAGTTTCGCCACACCGCAAGTTGCCTGTGCTATAAACCGCCCTTGCCGACCTCACACCCGGGCCGTCGAGCCTGCGAAGCCACCGGTCTCGTTTTCTCCTCTTGGCCTCGCGCCGTCACTAAGCCGCCTCCACCTGAGGGCCGGGCCGCCGGAATGAGTCGCCGAATCGCTTCCGCTGACCTCCTTCTAAGCTATCAAATCGCCTGAGCTAAACCGGCCGGCCTCCGACACCCCCGTCCGCAACCCGTCTCGCTTCCACTGTGGCAGAGCGGCTATGGCCGGCGCAATGTCACGGCTCTGCTGCGTGCCCGCGACCCCAGCTCCTCCACGCGCGCATGCAGTCCTCGTCACCACCGCCATTCATCACGCCCTGCTCGTCATCACCGCACCGGCCGGCTCCGGATCCCAACCAGGGTTGCCTCCGCCGGCGGCCGGGTTGCCTCCGCATCGCCCGCTCGTAATCACCGTGCCCAGCCACCTCCCAGCGTGTGCCGGCTCCAGTCCGTTCCGCCCTCGACCACGAGCGGTCCGCTCTGCCCTCAACCACCAACGCGCCGGACTGCACACTCGTTCACCAACTCGGAGCCGCGCTGGCCTCCCACGCCGGATTCAGTCGTGCCATCACCAACCCGGAGTCGCGCTTCCACAACGACACGGATTGATCGCGCCTCACCTCTCATGCGAATCGCCACCGGCCGCCATGGATTTGCCCAACCCGCGCGGTTCTCCGCCACTCGCCGGTTTGCCTCGGCGCCCGAACGCCGGCGCCCTACTCCACGGCCGTGGCAAGCGGCGAGGGACAGAGGCGAGGCGGGTTGATGCCCTCTTGCGGTTCCCTTCGCGCGGCCATGCTGGCTTCGTGTCACAGTCACCGTCGCCTTCACCGCCTCTCCATCATTACAGCAGTAGCACTGTCACCTCCACAACCTCGCTATGAGTCTCCGTCTGTCGACGTATGGCGGATTGAGAGGCCGGTCTACGCTTTTAGCAAATCCCCACCGTGCTCACCTTCGCCGTCAGGGCCATCCCTGCAGTCGCGCCAACACTGCACGCCGGTCCCGGCTGGGTTATGCCTCTGATTGTGTTTGTGGACAAGGGTTGTTTCTGTTGTGGCCTTGCCTTCGTGGACGGTTTTGCTGCATGTTATTGCCGCTCTGAATCGCCGTCGACAAAGTTGCCTCGCCTCCGTTGCTGTTGAACCACCCGTGGCCTCTGCTTCTGTGGACCGGCCCTTGACGAGGTTCGTTGACCCACTTGACTCATCGCTCGCCCGCAGGCTCCAACCCGCCGCCAGTCCCTTAAACCGCTGGGTGGTTTACCCGGCTTCAGCACTAACTCACCGGGCTGGTTGCCATGGAGATAGCGGTGAAATAAGTGCCTTCGCAGGAGATAAGGACATACTGCCGGCAAGCGGGCCCGACCAGGATGAGCGTGGTCTGACTGAAGGATGAATCTTGTGGCCGTCTGTCGTATGAGGAATAATTGCAATCTCCTGATTGATAAAACCGGAGGTTATTACGTGTGTGATGGTATTGTCAGGACCCCGATCCTAAGTCACACCGATCTAGCATGTAACACATCATATCACCTTGCGGCCTCACGCACGGTATTCCCACGGGTGTCGCCTTACCATGGCCCGGGACCGTTTGCGCCTTTTGGCTCACGTATATGATAGTGTCGCTAGCATCCATATGACAAAGAACCCGGGCCGACATGGCTAGTCGTGAACCCAAAGCGGCGCTAACCTATGGGGACAGGCATACATGAATCACATCGAGCATGTCGGTCATCAACGTATAAATTCGGGCTGTAGCACTGGCTATGAGGACTCCGGTATCCCGGCTGTAGCAGCTAGGCGGGACTCGAATAACACCGCGTGACATTTCCCGAAGGACGGACATAGGAGCGAAGTGAAACACATGCCGCCAGTCAAGTGTCCAGCGGTAGTCTTTGGCTAGCAGGACTCGGTGAACCGGGCTGTAGCGGACTACTATCGCTCAGAATCACGAGACTACATTTCCCCATATGAGAGGCTGCCAAGGATAAACAACTAGTTTGTCGGATCCCACACATACCAAGCATTTGAAACATACACACATTATGCTCAATATGCGTAGATACAACATGGCATCACAACATAACTCTCGACTCAATTATTTATTCATTAGGCCCGAGGAGCGAGATATTACAAACATGGGTCTCATGACCCAACACTCGAGAACATACAAGTCAAAGCACAAGCGGAATCTAAACATGTCTCGAGTAGACAACTATAAATGAAAAAGGCTGAGAAGCGACTATCTACGAGATCTGCCGAGGGCACAAGATCGTGCTGAGGTAACAAGCTAAACATCGAAGTCCACATGGAACTACTAAGCGAGACCGACGCGTCTCTCGCAAAACATAAAATAAGCAAACGTGAGTACAATTGTACTCAGCAAGACTTACATCAGATCTAACTACATATGCATCATTATCAAAAGGGGGTGGTGGAGTTTGACTGCAGCAAGCCAGCTTTGACTCGGTGGCTAGCCTGAACTACGACTGCAAGTAACTCTTTTGAGGTGGCGCACACGAGTCCACATATTCACCATAGCAATACACCACTATGGACCCGCCCCCGTCTCCCTACGAGAACGCCATCCATAGCACTCACGCTTATCTTGCGCATTTTAGAATATCCACTTCCACTTGTCTATGAACTGATATAGGCAACCCAGAAGTCCTTTTCGGCGGACACGGCTATTCGAATAGATCATATTAAACCCTGCAGGGGTGTACTTCTTCACACACGCTCTCACCACTTACGCGTTTACCGACATGTACTCGGCAACCTTCAAGCGGAAGCCCAGCGTGGGTGTCGGCCATGACCTACCTAAACACTCAAGTCCCTAGTCCGGGTTTATCGCCTATTCGGGTTCCATCCATGAGGAGTCCAGCCGAGGTTTCCCATACAGCCCGAGCGATGTGTGCGGGGTTCCCGAGATACCAAGCGGGCACTTTCGGTACACCGGGCCACGGTGCCTACCGCAACACAACCCACCCCTAAGGTCAGCGTTGCGTGCAGCCCCGACATGCTACAAACACGAAACTACTTGCAACTCCCGGATGAGGACAAGGGTGGTTAAGAAGCCGAGAGGGTCAATTAAGGATCCCAATGCGTGGTAGTAAATGTTTCATGGATCACAAACACAGAACTCAGTTCACGAGGGCGGCTGCAATGAGACAACCCACCGTGTACTCCTACATGGCCTCTCACGCTACCTTTACCAAATCGTGTTCACACACTTAGCTCACACACAGAGGACATGTTCACACAACCATTCCAATTCATTCCCGATGAATCGGACTGACTCAACTCTAAGCGATGAGCAGGCATGACAACAAGCATGAATGAGTAGGCACAACAGGCTCAAACAACTCCTACTCATGCTAGTGGGTTTCATCTAATTCTTGTGGAATGACAGGTCATGCAGAGGATAAAGGGTTCAGCTACCGCAGCAAGTAACACATGAGTCGTTGTTGTCCTAATGCAGTAAAATAGAGCAGGAGGCGAGAGAGTGGGATTATATCGGAATGAACAAGGGGTTTTGCTTGCACAGCACTTCGAAGATAATATAGTTCTTCATCGGTGTCATTGAACTCATCGTCGGAATCGCCTACGAGAGAGGGACAATTACCGGCAATAAGAGAGAATACAATCAATGCAATGCACACTCACATGAATGACATGTCATGTTAAGGTCTGAATTCACCTAGTGCAACGATAATCCAAGTTAATTGAAGTGGAATTCAAACAAGGTTGAACTCCAACTCCAAATGCTATTTCATAAATTAACCTAATCATGATTCATCTTATTCAGTAGGGTTAACTTGTTCAAACATGCATGATCATGGCATAAACAGATTCTTCATATTTTTTCGATCATTTTCATATATAATTTATTTAATTTGGAGTTACAGATTAAAAGTTATGAATATTTGAAGTTTGGGGTATTTTCTGAAATTTCCTGAATTAAATTAAATCCAGAAAAGGGGTTTACTGCGTCAGCATGACGTTGGCATGACGTCATCAGGTCAACAGGGCTGGTCCGGGTCAAACGACGACTGTGGGACCCATATGTTAGTGTCTCGAGCTGGTTTGTGTGGTCGACGGTGGGGCTGGTCAGCGTTGACTTGACTAAGTCAAAGTCGACACGTGGGGTCCACAGGTTAGTACTAATCTAAGCAGGGGAAAATAAAACTAACCTAATTGGGCTGGGGCCCACATGTTAGTGGGTCGGGGGGTTAATTAGCGGGTGATTAGGCCTAACGAGGTGGCCACGTCGCTGGCTAATCGCCGGCGACTACAGCCACCGGCGGGCGTCGGGTTTGCATCTCCGCGACCAAAATGGCGGACGAGCATCTCGTGGAGCTGGGACTCGCCGCATCCATCTGCGCAAAAGCAGGGGCTGAGGTGGCGAGCTCGCCGGAGGCAAGCTCATGGCGGTGGCCGGAGTTGGTGCAGGTGGGGATGGGGCTGCGATGCTCGAGCGAAGCGCGGCGAGTGCCATGGAGGCTCTCACGCGACGCTGGGCGCGTTAGGCGCATGCCGGGACAAATAGTCACCGGAGCATCACCGGCGACAAGTCGGGCGGCGGCGCGTCCGGTGAGTGCGGTGAGGTCGCTACGGTCTGTGGCGGCAGAGCGAACGGAAAGGGGAGGATAAGCGAAGCTCACGGGATCGTCGTGGGGTGGACGGCGAGCTCGGGGGAGCACCGGAGCGTGCGGGGCGGCGAGGCGGATCTCCGGCGGCCGAGGAGGAGAGGGGCACCGGGGCGGCGCTTCGGGGCCCTTCCGGTCACGTGGCTCGGTGAGGAGGTAGGGAGCAGTGGCGGAGCTTGAGGCTGGCTCGGGCGGCTCGGGGATGGCTGTGGCTGGTGCAGCGATCGGCGGGTGGTGCGTTCGGTGGTGCGAGAGGAGCGAGACGGAGGAGGAGAGGAGCGGGGAGAGAGTGAGGGGCTGGGGGGGCGTGGCGTCTCCAGGCGTCGAGGAGGAGGGCGGGAAGCGGGAGGTGGCGTCGGGCGTCAGGCAGCGCCACGCCTCGCCTCTGCCTATTGGCGAGGAGGAAGACGAGCAGCGAGGCGGTAGTGGGCTGGGCCACCGGTGGGCCGTCGAGAGGAGGGGAGGAGAGAAGGCTGGGCCAGGTGGGCTGTGCAGGTAAGCCAGGTAAGGTATTCTCTCCTCTCTTTTATTTCCATTTTCTATTTTACGTAATTATGTTTGGCTTTAATAAAATGCCAAGGCATTTCCAAAAATCATGAAACTGGTCAATGTCTTTGTTTGGAATATTTCCAACAACAAACATTTCAGTTTATGATTATTTGAGCATTTAAAATATTTTATAGTATTTAAATGCCCAAATGCAAATACCATATGAATTAATTCAAAAGTCCAAATGTCATGGAAAATGTGCAACATCTCTGTTCTTGATTCAAGCATTTTTCCAAAATGGTGAACATTTTTAAGGCCATTTGGGTCACTGAAAATATTTTGAAGTTGAACCTATTTGCATTATTTTGGTGCTAGGGGTTTAGGCAATCCCCATTTCAAATTTCATGAAAATTAAACATGATGCATGGATGCAATGCTACTAGTTACAAGCAAGCTCTAGGGCTGTGACAACTCACCCCCGCTAAACAAGAATCTTGCCCCGAGATTCAAGACGTGAGGTAAGAGGAAAAGGGGAGTCACAAACTATCACAATCTTCATGATCCATTTGCCCTTCTCGAAGATGTTGATTTACTCCATCATCTTGGTCTTGACGTCTTTGCTTTTGAGATCTTCACTCGACATGACCACAGAAAGAAGGGGAAAACCCTACAGGATTCGATCTTCACGAAGATCAAGCAACATGATCGACTCACGGACTGAGACGGTGACACATCTCGAGTTGAGACACAAAACACATCGAGAGGGATGGAAGAACAACGACGGGGTTTGATTGGTGGCAACAATTCCACACTTAGGGAGATGGTGGATGGTGTCAAGGTGGCGAGGGAATATTTACCATGATCCCGTAACGGGGCACCTCGAAAAAGGTGACGCAAAGAACTATTCCCTTAAGTGGCAAAAAGAATTACTTTTGATACAGAGATCATTGAAACTCTTTATACCAGCCTAAGGCAATTCACAACGATCGTTTGGGTGGAGTGCAAAAGAATGGTATACCCGGACTAGAATGGATGATGTGGACTACCTTGTTGAAGACAACGCAATGGATGGTTTTTGCTTATCACCGGAAATGGATGGAACCCATGGTGAGTCCACGTTGAGGATGATCCTAGACAATAATTACTAAGAAGACAGCCTATAGTGAGATGGCACAAGGGCGGTGCAAGCTGGGAGCGAAATGCAAGCTGTTGGAATGTTCCAACCATCATATCTGCACGAGATTCAGATCCGATTAGTGATAGGATACTTCAGACTCAGCATGTCGAAAAGGAAAGTTTGCAACACAATTGACGAGGTGGCATTGCGAGATTCTCGAGGAATGAACCAAGGTAGTAAGCTCAAGACATGGCGTGTTACGCTACAAACCCATGAACACGCTGTCCAAGACAAGCATGACCACGTAGTAGTCTTATGATAAAAATACTACCGAGTTCAGGTTTGGAACCATCATTGCGGATAACGAAGTCCTTTCATAAGTCCGGATTAGCTCTTAGGAAGGAACTTCTTCTCCTTGAACAAATCAATCAGTGGCTTGAGGTGCTAGGGATTTCATATGAAATGAAGATGATCAGTCTATCATACCATCGAATACTTATGCGTGCATGACTGACTTGGGATGATTCCAAAGGAACAAAACAAACCTTTCTCAAATTCATGGCGGCAATTTACACCTAAGGCACATGAATTCGAGGAAGTCACTTCAACCATCCAAGCATAAGCTTCATGAACGGCACACGAAGAAATGCTTACACAAGTTTCCAACACTAGGTTGATGTTCAACATGACTCATGGGGAGACAAAATGCTCTTGATGGGCTCAATGACAACTCATCGGAATTTCCATATCACTGGACTTCCACCATCATGTGAACACGGTGATAGCATTGGTCAGACCAAAAGATGTAATGGGGTATGCTCGAGGGATCAACCACGAGTAAGACAACATCACGAATATCGTTGGTTCTGATTTGACTTGACAATGGCCCACACTCAAATCAAAGGATTGATAAGACAATAGGTCCAGCAACTGATCACAGGGACCAATTGATGAAGATATCATCTTGCTTCAACACACAGTACACAAGAATAACCCTTTGGATCGAACTAAGTTAGGCAAGCTTTTATCTTCCAACTCTCCAAGGTGTTGTTTGGCTTAACCAACTAGCTCAGGGGTACCCAACACAGATTCTTGGAGAAGGGGTGGTTTAGAGGAAAACCAACTTGATCACGAGCCCAACATAACAGTCAGGAAACAACCCGGTAACACTTCCAAGAGGATATTTGGAAAGTCACGAACCACGGTATGTTACTAAGCTCGAGAGCAATCTTGCTTTTCGTGGCAAGACGATATTATCAAATGAGTGAGGACTTGACAAGATCCTAACTCATCAATCGAAGTGTGCACCAGAAATAAGGACTAGGTAGCACGATCAATCTTAGGATAATGATTTAATAACCAACACGCTAAGAATGAGAGTATTGTCCATTTACTACCAAGCAACGAGTTGCTCGGAGTATTGATGTCACACATCACAATTCACTTGTCGGCATTCCGGTTACAACAACTCGGGACCGAGGAATGAATAACGATAGCGAGAAGTATCACTGCGTCAAGAGTTCATAAAAGAAGGTGCAATTCTCATGAAGTTCCCGACATAAAGTGGGTAATGCTTCGGGATAGAACAGAATCAAAAGCTGGATTGACATTTTGATCTGCGGAATACAACTGCTTTGACCCAACCCTAGATATGGATGAGGTACTGGAGTTTGTTTCTCCTAGTCATTCCAGAATAGAATGGCTTGTCGGACCACAAGGATAATAGGCATCGATAAACTCAAATGCACCCATACCCTTGGTTATCAACTGATAGAGGATGGTCGGGGTACAACTAAAGAGAGCAACTCAAAGGAACTTATAATTTTCTGAGTTGTGGATGCACAGATTAGTATGTCGAGCAAGCTCAACATTTCTTCCGGATAACCCATGCAGAAAGGTAGAATTGGCAGATTCACAATTATGAATGGAGAACTCCTCAAGAGCACTCTTATCGTGATGTTTTGGTTCAACAAGGAACTTCTGCCATAAGCGGTTCGTAGTATTTGGAAGAAGGAAATACCACGGACCTCGAGGACTATCGCAAGGTTACTAATATCCTAAAGGAACTAGCAAATACTATCAACATGAAGTAGGGTGAATCTCGGGTTTAAGAACCCAGGAATAGAACGCCTACTAACTAATAACCTCACGGGATGCTTTCAAGAATAATGGCCAGAATCATCACGCGGGGATACAAAAAGCATTGCTAAATTGCTAGGTGACTCCCTAAACACCTAGGGTCATAATAATAACTCCAACATATATGTCGAGGCAATGGGGTACCTCGACTGACTGGTTGGTGTGCTTAATCTGGCCCAAAAAGGACATCGGAAACGGAAGGAAAGGACTTGCAAATGCATCGGACTATTTAGAGACACAGGATGACTCGGACAGACATAACGGCTGTAAATGCTCAAAATGATTTGAGACATGCTGCAAAAATGGTGGCATAACCACTCAACAACATCATAACAAGATTACGAGATCAACGGTTATCATACGAAATAGTAGGAACTGAGCTGGGATTAAACCCACAATCTTATAGGTCTATGGATTAGTAACACGTCATCCGATAGATAGATGAGAAGCCTAGTTCTTAACCCGTAGAAGAGAAGAGGATGACTCAGATCGAGAAGGCCATGAGGTATAAGGAGTAAAAGAGCCTTACGTTCCTTCCACAATCAATTCCCTTACATAACTAAAGCATTTCTAGACACAACCCGACCAGTTTGGCTTGGTAAACCTCTGAGCGATCAGGCTCGATACCAACGCTGTCGGGACCCGATCCTAAGTCACACCGATCTAGCATGTAACACATCATATCACCTTGCGGCCTCACGCACGGTATTCCCACGGTGTCGCCTTACCATGGCCCGGGACCGTTTATGCCTTTTGGCTCACGCATATGATAGTGTCGCTAGCATCCATATGACAAAGAACCGGGCCGACATGGCTAGTCGTGAACCCAAAGCGGCGCTAACCTATGGGGACAGGCATACATGAATCACATCGAGCATGTCGGTCATCAACGTATAAATTCGGGCTGTAGCACTGGGCTACAGGACTCCGGTATCCCGGCTGTAGCGAGCTAGGCAGGACTCGAATAACACCGCGTGACATTTCCCGAAGGACGGACATAGGAGCGAAGTGAAACACATGCCGGCCGATCAAGTGTCCAAGCAGTAGTCTTTGGGCTAGCAGGACTCCGTGAACCGGGCAGAAGCGGACTACTATCGCTCGAGAATCACGAGACTACATTTCCCCATATGAGAGGCTACCAAGGATAAACAACTAGTTTGTCGGATCCCACACATACCAAGCATTTCAAACATACACACATTATGCTCAATATGCGTAGATACAACATGGCATCACAACATAACTCTCGACTCAATTATTTATTCATTAGGCTCGAGGGGCGAGATATTACAAACATGGGTCTCATGACCCAACACTCGAAACATACAAGTCAAAGCACAAGCGGAATCTAAACATACTGAGTACAGACAACTATAAATGAAAAAGGTTGAGAAGCGACTATCTACAGATCTGCCGAGGGCACAAGATCGTAGCTAAGGTAACAAGCTAAGCGTCGAAGTCCACATGGAACTACTAAGCGAGACCAGCGTCTCTCGCAAAACATAAAATAAGCAAGCGTGAGTACAATTGTACTCAGCAAGACTTACATCAGATCTAACTACATATGCATCATTATCAAAAGGGGTGGTGGAGTTTGGTGCAGCAAGCCAGCTTTGACTCGGTGGCTAGCCTGAACTACATTGCAAGTAACTCTTTTGAGGTGGCGCTTTACGAGTCCACATATTCACCATAGCAATACACCACTATGGACCCGCCCGTCTCCCTACGAGAACGCCATCCATAGCACTCACGCTTATCTTGCGCATTTTAGAATATCCACTTCCACTTGTCTATGAACTGATATAGGCAACCGAAGTCCTTTTTCGCGGACACGGCTATTGAATAGATCATATTAAACCCTGCGGGTGTACTTCTTCACACGCTCTCACCACTTACCGCCGTTTACGACATGTACTCGGCAACCTTCAAGCGGAAGCCCAGCGTGGGTGTCGGCCACGGCCTACCTAAACACTCAAGTCCCTAGTCCAGGTTTATCGCCTATTCGGGTTCCATCCGCAGGAGTCCGCCGAGGTTTCCCATACAGCCCGAACGATGTGTGCAGGGTTCCCGAGATACCAAGCGGGCACTCGGTACACCGGACCCACAGTGCTTACCGCAACACAACCCACCCCTAAGGTCAGCGTTAAATGCATTGACATGCTACAAACACGAAACTACTTGCAACTCCCGGATGAGGACAAGGGTGGTTAAGAAGCCGAGAGGGTCAATTAAGGATCCCAATGCGTGGTAGTAACTGTTTCATGGATCACAAACACAGAACTCAGTTCACGAGGGCGGCTGCAATGAGACAACCCACCATGTACTCCTACATGGCCTCTCACCGCTACCTTTACCAAATCGTGTTCACACACTTAGCTCACACACAGTGGGACATGTTCACACAACCATTCCAATTCATTCCCGATGAATCGACCTGACTCAACTCTAAGCGTAGCAGGCATGACAACAAGCATGAATGAGTAGGCACAACAGGCTCAAACAACTCCTACTCATGCTAGTGGGTTTCATCTAATTCTTGTGGAATGACAGGTCATGCAGAGGATAAAGGGTTCAGCTACCGCAGCAAGTAACACATGAGTCGTTGTTGTCCTAATGCAGTAAAATAGAGCGGGAGGCGAGAGAGTGGGATTATATCGGAATGAACAAGGGGTTTTGCTTGCGACACTTCGAAGATAATATAGTTCTTCATCGGTGTCATTGAACTCATCGTCGGAATCGCCTACCGAGAGGGACAATTACCGCAATAGAGAGAACACAATCAATGCAATGCACACTCACATGAATGACATGTCATGTTAAGGTATTGAATTCACCTAGTGCAATGATAATCCAAGTTAATTGAAGTGGAATTCAAACAAGGTTGAACTCCAACTCCAAATGCTATTTCATAAATTAACCTAATCATGATTCATCTTATTCAGTAGGGTTAACTTGTTCAAACATGCATGATCATGGCATAAACAGATTCTTCATATTTTTCTGATCATTTTTCATATATAATTTATTTAATTTGGAGTTATGAATATTTGAAGTTTGGGGTATTTTCTGAAATTTCCTGAATTAAATTAAATCCAGAAAAGGGTTTCTTTGCGTCGAGATGACGTTGGCATGGCGTCATCAGGTCAGCAGGGCTGGTCGGGTCAAACCTGACTGTGGGACCCATATGTTAGTGTCTCGAGCTGGTTTGTGTGGGTGGCGGTGGGGACTGGTCAGCGTTGACTTGACTAAGTCAAAGTCGACACGTGGGGTCCACAGGTTAGTACTAATCTAAGCAGAGAAAATAAAACTAACCTAATTAGGCTCGGGGCCCACATGTTAGTGGGTCGGGGGTTAATTAGCGGGTGATTAGGCCTAACGAGGTGGCCACGTCGTGCTAATCGCCCGGCGACTACTGAGCCACCAGCGGGCGTCGGGTTTGCATCTCCGTGACCAAAATGGCGGGACGAGAGCATCTACGTGGGCTGGGACTCGCCCGCATCCATCTGCATAAGCAGCAGGGGCTGAGGTGGCCCGAGCTCGCGGAGGCAAGCTCATGGCGGTGGCCCGAGCTTCATGGGAGGCAAGCTTCATGGCGGTGGCGGAGTTGGTGCAGGTGGGGATGGGGCTGCGATGCTCGAGCAAGCGCGGCGAGTGCCATGGAGGCTCTATGCGGCGCGGGGCGCGTTAGCAGCGCATGCCGGGACAAATGGTCACGGAGCATCACCGCGCGAAAGTCTTGGGCGGCGCGTCCGGGTGAGTGCGGTGAGGTCGCTTCGGTGCTTGTGGCGAGAGCGAAGCGGAAAAGGGAGGATAGGCGAAGCTCACGGGGATCGTCGTGGGGTGGGACGGCGAGCTCGGGGAGCACGGGCGTCTTGGCGAGGCGGATCTCCGCGGCCGAGGAGGAGAGGGCACCAGGCGGCGCTTGGGCCCTTCGATCCGTGGCTCGGTGAGGAGGTAGGGAGCAGGTGGCGGAGCTTGAGGCTGGCTCAGGCGGCTCGGGGATGGCTGTGGGCGCGGTGCACGGCGATCGGCGGCAAGGGTGCGTTCGGTGGTGCGAGAGGAGCGAGACGGAGGAGGAGAGGAGCTCGGGGAGAGTGAGGGGGCTGGGGGCGCGTGGCGTCTCCAGGCGTCGAGGAGGAGGGCAGGGAAGCGGGAGGTGGCGTCGGGCGTCGGGCAAGCGCCACGCCTCGCCTCTGCCTCTTGGCAGAGGAAGGCGACAATGGCGAGGCGGTAGTGGGCTGGGCCACCAGTGGGCCGTCGAGGAGGAGGGGGAGAGAAGGCTGGGCAGGTGGGCTGTGCGGGTAAGCCTGTAAGGTATTCTCTCCTCTCTTTTATTTCCATTTTCTATTTTACGTAATTATGTTTGGCTTTAATAAAATGCGGGGCATTTCCAAAAATCATGAAACTGGTCAATGTCCTGTTTGGAATATTTCCAACAACAAACATTTCAGTTTATGATTATTTGAGCATTTAAAATATTTTATAGTATTTAAATGCCCAAATGCAAATACCATATGAATTAATTCAAAGTCCAAATGTCATGGAAAATGTGCAACATCTCAGTTCTTGATTCAGCATTTTCCCAAAAATGGTGAACATTTTTTAAGGCCATTTGGTTACTGAAAATATTTTGAAGTTGAACCTATTTGCATTATTTTGGTGCTAGGGGTTTAGGCAATCCCCATTTCAAATTTCATGAAAATTAAACATGATGCATGGATGCAATGCTACTAGTTACAAGCAAGCTCTAGGGCTGTGACAGGTATAGTCTGTCCGAAGAAAGATCATAGAGACAAAACGGAAAAGCAGGTTATGTGGCGGACCCGGTTATCTAAATTTGGTTTGCGCCATCAGTATCATCCGACAAAAAATGCCAGGTGATATTCATCTAAGTATATTTTATCAGAAAATATTGTTTTCATAAAGAGAACAATTACTTTTGGTCTATATATTTTTTTATGTGCAGGACAATAGTTTATTATAAAGATGGTGCCATGCTGTGCCAATGAAGTATGCATTAAGCGTCATCATGTGCTGCTGTGCGCACCTGCTTGTTGTTGAACGGCTTCACCATGGTGATCATCAACTCTGCGGTGGATAACCACTAGCCTGGCATATTAGGTGAAATCCATCCAGTATATTTTTATATTATATATTGCTTTCTTTAAAAGAGCAATTACTCCGGCTTGCAAAGTTATCTAATGCAGGACTCTAAACCGCCATATTGGTGCAAATTTAAAGGCCGTCAGAAAATTTCCGGCTTAAAAAGAAGGTTTCCGGTTTAACATCCGGTTCAAGGGAAATATATTCTCCCACAAAGCTCTCAAGCGCTCAAATCTGGTTTAAAAATGTCTGGTTCAAAAAGGAATTAACTTCTCGCAAGTTCGAGTTGAAAGGCCATCAGAAAATTTCCGGCTGAAAATGAAGATTATGGTTTACAATCCGGTTCAAGGGAAAGATGTCTCCCACAAAGCTTTGAAGCTCTCAATATCCGGTTCAAAATCCCGGTTCAAGAAGGATTTATCTCTTGCAAAAAGTTAAAGGGTGCCAAAGAGGACATGCTGCCATGATGCGCGGTCCAAACATGGGTATCATGCCTTATTGGCTTATCATATTATTGGTCACTTGGGGGCTTGGTCGTATCCGAACCATAGCCACGCCTCTTGATCGACCTAGTGCCACAATATCACTTGGGGGCTTGGTGGTGTCGAACCAATGCAACACCTTTTGATAGGCAAAAGCCACCAGATCACTTGGGGACATGGTCAAGTCTGAACCGATCACGCCTCTTGATCGGCCTAAGTCCATAGAGTCACTTGGGGCTTGGTGAACCCGAACCATTGCCACGCCACTTGATCGGCATAATGCCACGGTTTGATTGGGGACTGGCTGACTTGAACCATAGCTACACCTTATTGGGAGCTTGGTCATGTCCGACCATGGTAACACCATCGATCGGCTCGATAAAGCTTCTTTTGCAAAGCGGTCTTATTATTGCCTTTGCTTCCATATTTTTTCATAACTGTTATTTGATTTTTGTTGTGTTTTTAACCGACATTGTTAATCTGTTTCAAGCATCAATTACAAATTGGCGGAACACGGTCAAATCTAATCTGGAGACTATCGCGGTTTGTTACCATCTTATTATGGAGTAAACCGTGTTCATTAACCCGCTTGACTTTCAATTACAAATTGTCGATTACATGATCAAATCATAATCCGGAGACTATCCGCCCGATCTGGTTTGACTACGAGTCGCCATGATATTATACATGGTTAAACGGTGTTTATCACAACCGATGCGGTTTTATCATAAACCGACCACGGTATGAAAGGAGTTATCATTACTCAAGATTGGGGTTATCACCCTTACTACAAAAGTTGGTAAACCAATGATGTGATTCAATGTCACGGTATGATATATTTCATTGATTATTCTTAAGTGCAGCCTTGGTTATAAACCTGGGTTATATGTTGGGCATTATGACCCGTCCGGCGGTAAACCGCCAGGACACTTTAAACTTGTTGTATGCAGAGAGAGGTTGAATAAAGCATGATGATAAATTATCCGGTGTTTATTAAACCGGCCTGGCTTTAAGATGATAAGTCGCCAGTATATGATGAGAAATTATCCGGTGTTTGTTAACCCGGCCTGGCTTTGGACTATAAGTCACAAGTACATATTTGGATTGCGCCATTGGAATCATGCGCTTATAAATCATTGGGTTATATTATTCAAATAGCCAAACTCGGCTGAATTTTCATTATGATATTGAATGAATAAGGTTTTTCATACTAGATTATATTATCTTGAATAAGCCAACATGGCTAGATTTTTATTATGGTTATCAATAACCAATATTATGATTGAGGTTTTCAAAGTCGCTTCAGCGCAATGGCTATTATTTCATCAATGGGTATGATTTATTCTACAATGGAGGGAATAGTCCCGAGTCGCTGCAGGCTTACGACCCGGCACTTGGGGGCTACCAATTGCTCCTGTCAACAGTTGAAGGTACAAAGCTTTTTATTCATTATATTGAAGGGTCCACTGCTCAGTTGGTAAAGCACAAGGCTCTTAACCTCGTGGACGTGGATTCAAGTCCCATGATGGGGGTTACATCATATGATGTTATTTTCATTGAAGTATATATTAAGTCCCAGCTCAATATTATCTTCTTGAGCGGCCCTTGGGGGCTACATATCATTGCTCAAATCTACGATTATCGTACAAAGTCCTGCTCATTATTGCATAATGACCCGGCCCTTGGGGGCTACTTGGTTGAAGTTTTTATGAGTATAAGACAATTACAAGTCCCGAGTTCTTGCAAGCATGACAACCCGACACTTGGGGCTACATAGTATGGAGTATTCAGTTTTACTAGTCCTTTGGGATGAACAACATGGATTTCTTTGAAAGTGGCAGTATTTATATTGAAGCAAAGTCTTAAGCCACCACTTTGTTACGCTCAAAGACTTGGGGCTACAGGTATTATATTATTATCGAAGAAATATTGTCAAATTCTCGATTGAGCAAACTAGGTTGACCGGCGTCACCAATCATTATGACCCTGTGGCTGCAACTGGCGTCATTAATAATCATGAACGGCGTTGGCAACAATCATGAACCGTGTACGCAACAATCATGACTCGAAATTATCAAGTTTTATAAACCGACAGTCTTTGGCAATGATAAACGGCAAGTTACGCATCTTCAAACCGGTTGAATATCGGATGAGTATTTCAAGACCAATATTTCTTAAACCGGCGCTTTGGAAGCCGACTCAAGTGGATTATTCTTCACAATATTTTTTCTATAAGAAGCCAACATCAGCAATTTGAGTATGAAGCTGGTTATTCACCGGATTTTCTAGAAGGAGGAAATGACAAAGGACTTAAGGACGATCGGTGCGGTCTACAAGAATTCTTAACCCGGAGCACAACCTGCCAAATTTGTTACGGTGTTTATTTTGCAGCATAAGTTTACCATGGATAAATCCAAGCTAAACTTGGGGGCTAATGTCGAGGATATACCCAGGTGTAAACCGGCGGAAGTTAACCCGGCGGACTTGGCGATTTATTTGAGGTCCAGCGGCACTTGGCGATATTCATCGGTGACCCGCCCGGACACGGCAATTTACCGACAACCCGCCGGACGTTGTAACTCACTTGGTGACCGGCGGACGGGTCGGAGGGCGACAAGACCCGATGGCCCGTCTGGCGGTTCATGAAGGCAGTTCAACTATTGTGGGCGGTTTAAGAGGAAAGGCATGAGGAATATTTACCTTACAAGGAGTTAAGACCAGGACTTGTATCTGGTTTGCATAAGAGATAGACTAGTCCTAATCCTAATAGGACTCCACATGTAACCCGCCCTTCAACATATATAAGGAGGGGCGGGGCTCTCAAAGAGGGAGAAGCTACAAGCAGAAGAAACAATCTTAGGGCTAGACACAAAGAGGAGAGCGGTTCTGGCGACTCCCTCGTGATGATAATGAGACCTAGCCTCAAACAGCATGTAGGGTTGTTACCGGATGATGTTTCCCAGGGCCCGAAGCTGTCTAAATCCCTGTCTTGTGTTGCGTCTTTCGATTCCGGTCAACCCCTCTCAAGCTATCACATAGATGTGTTGGCCTCACGACTAAGTCCTGACACTAGGACATCTGACGTGACAATTCCACGACAGCTTCCGTCCTCTCATGTCAGTCGCTAATCTCCGCTTGCTTTCTTCCTTTGTTGTCAGTCGCTTGGCTTATCTCGGCTTCCAGTCAAAGGAAATAGTAACTGATATGCTACCTCACACAGGTTGGTCTTGGTATTTATCCTTATTATTGTGCTGTCATATGTATTGGTAATTTGGTATTGTGCTACTGTTTGCCGATTTCATAAAGGAGTAATTTGGAGCTGAACTCATGAGCAAATCATTACATCGGGTGATTTGGTAGAACTGCACAAAATAATCGGATGGACAGGTACTTATGTTGCTGCTATGTACTCCAAAGTTCACTCGGACAAGCATCGATGTTGACAAGAAGTGCCTATATTCATTCGAGTATCAACCGGCGTCAACCAATTGTCAAACTCAAGTATTAGGAGAGTGACGCATAAAAATATTGCTTGGTGCATAGCCCGAAAACGCTGTCCGATCTTTGGTCCCAACTTGTGCGGTTTGTTATCGGCACATATGGTAGCGAACTATATGGCATGGAGTCTAAAGATTCGAGACAAGTTGGTTGACGCGTATATTCATCTAGCATAATCAGTCTCGCACGCCAAGGATGCTCCATTTCAGTTGAACTGCACAAAAATTTGGGTGGTTCATTTTCTCAACCGCCTCCTTTCTAAATGCGCAATGTAGAATTTTGGCGAGATCTGAGGACCAAGATGAGCCAGTAAACTAGTTGGATGAAAGTAGTGGCCAAGTTGCTCAAACCTCCCTCGGCACGAGGCCACTATTTGAGGATAAACCTACAAGCAAAGTTTAGACTGTCTGTGCTGCCTCTTATGTACTCGAAAGTTACTCGTACAAGAACTAATTTTAGCAAGAAGTACCGCCGATAGAACACCATTTACCAGTCTGTACCCTAGGTAATTAAAGTTCGTCCATGGATTATATTGGCTGTGATCTCAATCATTTGGATGCATAAACATACTGAACATGTGTATATCTGAATCTTTTTGTGAATTATGTATGAATATTGTCGTGTGATCTATCAATCATTTGGATGCATAGATATCTTTGAGCTTGTGTATATATGAATCTTTTGAGTTGTTGATAGTGAATGTTGGCTATGAATATGAGCGTGTCTTGTGAACCTGAGTTTGATATGAATGTTTACCTTTTACATTGTATTTATGCATTAACTTGTTAGTATGCCTCTTGTCGGGTATAAAGCGCAGGTCTCTTATAAAAGTAATGTTGTGTCCAATTTATGTTTTCCTTCTAACCACATTATATATATTTATATTATTACTATTATCGTATATTTTATAGAGACTTATGTATACATTATAAAAACATCCCACGTGTCATTAACTTATAAAAGTAAATGTTTAATGGAAAATCCTGGTTGTTTTTTACTCACAGGCAAGGAAAATCCTGGTGATTGCATACAAAAGCTTGCGAAGATTTTAAGGACCAATTTAATAATAACGTGCTCATTTTTATTTTGAGCAATAACTCGCTAATTTATTAATTATATATATAATGTGCCTCTCCGGTTTATTCTTTGATATTAATTGCTCCTTCTAACATAACATTATATATATAACGAGCCCACTTAATACGTGTATTTCAAGGAAGTGCAAATGGGCTGGGATTTCTTAGAAAATATAAATGGGCCTGATTGACGCGAAATTATTTGTTCACCCAGCCCAGCAAATGGACTGTACATTCTAGAAAACATGGGTTAAATATATGCCACATTTTTGCGGTGACATGTGGGCCAATAGGTTGAAGCCTCACGAGGTGTTGTCAACTTGGTCAAAAATGATTGTGTCATCCACAGCCATTGGATTTATATCCAGCGGCGGGCATGCACCTTCAATCTCTCGTCTTCTTCCTCCAGCGTCATTTGAGACCGCTGGTCCGGCCTCCGGTGACTAAGCGGCTCTGCTTAGCACGCATCGCTGCTGAGCGCTACCCCACCGCCCCATGAGCTATCCCTCCACACCTAGACACCTCTGTTATTCTCCACAGACTACAGCCCCACGCCGCATGAACCAGTTATAACCCTTCTCCTCCTCTCAATCTGCGACTCCTTTGCCGCGTTTTCCCATCTCCAGTCGTTCCGTCCGGGGCCTCGCCGTCGTCCAGCGCCTCGCTGTGTTCGGTCTTGGCGTGGTCAACAAACGAGAGTCATCGAGAGAGGACAGATGCGTGAGAGCTCGACGGCTGGGACCCACGAGGTCCATGGTCGCACGCAAGGAAAGTTCCTCCTTATTAAGCTGAAAAAATGTTTCCTCCACGACAGCTGGGACCCACCGGCTGTATCTTCGCACGGAAGGAAGTGCCTCCTTGTTTTGTGAAAAAATTATTCATCCGTTGACGGTGGGACCCGTCGGTTGGTGGTGACTTGTGGGCCTGCTAAGCGGGCGATGTACGCACGACTTTGTCAACTTAATCAACAAATGTTTCTAGCAGCTGGACCGTTGGATGTTAATCCAACAGCCGTGCTCCTCCTTCAACCTTTGTTATTGCTCCTATCTCCCGTGCACCGCGGCTGTGCTTTGCCAGCGACCAACCGATGAAGTTTCCCTCCTCTCCATCTGCGACTCCTTTGCCCGTCTTCCCCATCTCCGGTCGTTCCAATGCAGGTGCGCTCGGCATGGTGTGGTCAACATGGTCAACAACGAGAGTCATCGGAAGATGACTGACGTGAGAGGCGGCGGTGGGGCGCACCACGCCCATGGGCGCATGCATGCAGCGGGCGTGGCAAGGTCAACATGGTCGGAGGCGACTTCCATCGGAAGTATCTTTGTCTGTGAGTCGCGGTGGGTCCACAGCGACAAGTAAGTGCCTCCTTATTACGCGGAAAATAATAATTCCTCAAGCGACAAAGAGGACCTTTGGACAGGCCACCTTATTTTGCGAAAAAACATTTGACCCCTGACTGTTGGGACCCACCTGACGGGCCACCGTATTTCCCGAAAAAAAATGTCCCCCACGCTGTCAGCTCGGACCCACCGGAAGTGCCTCCTTATTACGCACAAAAAAATGAATACTCCCCCTGCTAGCTGCGACCCACCTTGGTGGGAGGCTGACTTGCGGGCCTACTAAGTTGACAGGGATGATGGGCTTTGTCAACTTAGTCAATATGAACGATTCTAGCTCCAGTGACCGTACGATGTCCATCCAACGGCCGTAGTGCTTCTTCACCCTCTGGTCTTCTTGCTCTAGCCGCCCAAACCAGCACCGGTCGTGCCTCATGCTCCTGCCTCCCGTGGTTGGCTGTGCTGCCGCGAAGGCCTCACCGCCCCCTACTATTCCCACCGCTGGCCAGGCCCTGCGGCGTGGGCAACCTCACACCACAGCCGAACCAGTGAATCCTCGTACTCCTATCTGCGCGGGCTTCCACTGCCGTCTCTTCCCCGGCTCCGCGTCGTCCCCTTCCTAGGCCTCGCTGTCGTCCACCGCCGTGGTGCTCACTGCGCGGCGTGGTCAACGTGGTAAAGGAACGACTTCCATCGGAAGAGTACTGTATGTGGAGAGGCTGACAGCTGGGTCCACGGCCACAGCCCAGTTCTTTTGTTATTTGCCAAGTTTTTTTGTTATTTGCCAAGTAAGTCGCTTTGTCAGGCCTGTTGGGCTGTAAATCTTTCAAGACGAGGAGAGCTTTCATTCGGATGGCCAAGAAAATGGCCCATCAGTAATGAGAAATGGGATGTACATTTTTAAAACACATCAAACCGGCAATTAGTTTCAAATATCTTTTTTTTCATTTTTAGATTTTAAATTACATTAATTTTTATGCGTGGAGAATTGTTTGGATTTTATATTGATATACATTTATTTTTAAAATCAAATTGAATGTGAGTCGAAATTTCAGGATTAAAAACAGTTCGGACCCTTTTGAAATATGGAAAATTTCAGTATAATTTTTTAACCGTGGCCTGATATTGGTTGTAATGCTAACAAAAGAATATGGGCTCCAAAAAACCTTAAGAATTAGCAAATGGGTTGTATATTATTAGAAATAATGGCAGATGGGTTGTATGCTTGTTTTCCACAGTTTGAGGCTTTCCTAAAAAAGGTTGGCGACAAGCGTTGATTGTTGGATGGCCATCCAACGGCCGTCGTCTTCATCAATCTCTGCTCTTCTGCTCGGCCGCTCAAACAAGCGCCAAGGGACTGCTGCTCCCTCCTTCCCATGACGGCTGTCTTGCCTGGAGGCCTCACCGCCCCACAGTACTCCCATCGCTGGCCTAGCCATCCTCTACTCACCCACACTGTTGTTATTCTCCGGCTGACGGCAGACAGACCAAGATAAACCCTCGTTGATCGTACTCCCCTCGCGTGGGAAACAAGCTGCTGAGTCTTCCCTGCCTCCATGTCGTTTCCTTCATAGGCCTCGCCGTCGTCCACCGCCTGGTGCTCTCGGCGCGGCCTGGTCAGCGTGGTCAGCGATCGACATGCATCTGAAGTGGATTTGTCGTGGAGAGGCCGACAAGCGGGTCCATGGCCGCACGCAAGGAAATGCCTCCTTATTGCCGCAAAATAATGATTCCTCCACGACATCGAGGGACCCACGAAAGGGCCTCTGTATTTCGCGAAAAAACGTTGCCGCTGGCGACAGCTCGGACCCACCAGCTATATCTTCGCACGCAAGGAAGTGCCTCCTTATTACGCACAAAAAAATGAATACTCCGCCTGTTAGCTGGGACCCAGTATAGTGGGAGGCTGACTTGTGGGCCTACTAAGTTGACGAGGACGGAGGGCTTTGTCAACTTAGTCAATATGCACGATTCTAGCTCCAGTGACCGTACGATGTCCATCCAACGGCCGTAGTGCTTCTTCAACCTCTGGTCTTCTTGCTCCAGCCGCCCAAACCAGCGCCGGTTGTGCCTCGTGCTCCTGCCTCCCGTGGCCGTCTGCGATACGGCGGAGGCCTCAGCACCCCCTACTACTCCCATCGCTGGCCAGGGCATCCCTCTACTCAACCACACCCCCTGTTATTCTGCGGCGATGGCAGCCTCACACCGCAGCCGAATCGGTGAACCCTCGTACTCCTCTCCATGCGGGCTTCCACTGCCGCGTCTTCCCCGGCTCTGCATCGTCCCCTTACTAGGCCTCGCCGTCGTCCACCGCCGTGGTGCTCTCAGCGTGGCGTGGTCAATGTGGTCAACGACCGACTTCCATCGGAAAATCTTGTACATGGAGAGGTGACGGTGGGTCCACGGCAGCCGCAAGGAAGTGCCTCCTTATTCTGCTGAAAATAATTATTCCTCCACGACAGCTGGGACCCTTGGGCCGGGCCACCAGTATTCCATGAAAAAATGTTTCCCCTAACTGCTGGGACCCACAGGTCGGGCCACCGTATTCGCGAAAAAACGTTCCCCATTGTCATTTCGGACCCACGGAAGTGCCTCCTTATTATGCACAAAAATGAATACCCCACTGCTAGTGGGACCAACCTTGGTGGGAGGCTGACTTGTGGGCCTACTAAGTTGGCTGGGGCGGAGGCCTTTGTCAACTTTAGTCAATATATGAACGATTCTAGCTCCGGTGACCGTATGATGTCCATCCAACGGCCGTGGTGCTTCTTCAACCTCTGGTCTTCTTGCTCCGGCCGCCCAAAGCAGTATTTGGTCGTGCCGCATGCTCCTGCCTCCCATGGCGGATGTCTGCCACGGAGGCCTCACCGCCCCTATTATTCCCACGGCTGGCGGGCCTGCGGCGGCGGCAACCTCACACCGTAGCCAAACCGGTGAACCCTCGTACTCCTCTCGGCGGGCTTCCTTCGCGCGTCTTCCCGGCTCCCGTCGTCCCTTCCTAAGCCTCGCCGTCGTCCATCGCATACGGTGCTCTCGCGGCGTGGTCAACGTGGTCAAGGCGACTTCCATCGGACATGGGCTGTATGTGGAGAGGGTGACAGCTGGGTCCACGGCCGCAGACAAGGAAGTGCCTCCTTATTACGCGGAAAATAATTATTCCTCCACACGACGGCGGGGACCCACGGACGGGCCACCGTATTCGTGAAAAAACGTTTCCCCACATTGCTGGGACCCACCAGCTACACCTTCGCGACGCAAGGAAGTGCGTCCGGGCAAAAAGCGATTTGCCCCGATTGCTGGGACCCACCAACTACATCTTCGCACGCAAGGAAGTGCGTCCGGGCAAAAAAAACAAAACGATTCGCCCCCTGACTGCTAGGAACCACCAGCTACATCTTCACAAGCAAGGAAGTGCGTCCGGGCAAAAAAAACAAACGATTCGCCCCCCTGACTGCTTTGACCCACCAGCTACATCTTCGCACGCAAGGAAGTGCCTGACAGTCGGGACCCACCTGGTCGAAGCGTACGTAGCGTTGTCATTCTGGTCGCGAACGTGTACGTATATATATATATACTGGTGGATGTAGAGCGCGCGCGTGTCGTAGTAGAGGTGCGACGTAGCATGTACACGTCATTACAACGGCGAGGTCAAGAAAGAAAATCTGCCGCGCACGTACATACGGGCAGGGTCTCGAACGCCTACTCGTGCATACGTACATGGCTGGGTCGAACGGAGAAACAACATCGTCGTCGTGTTCATGGGGAGGCAGCGGAATGTGTCGTGTTCATGGGGAGGCAGCGGAATGCGTCGTGTTCATTGGGAGGCAGCGGAGGCGCATGGGAGCCAACCGGCTGGGTCGGAGCGGAATGCGTGGTCGTGTTCATCGGGAGGGCTTGGGCGGAGCAGCGATGGAAGCGAGGCTGGCGTACCACAGCAGAGAAGCGGCCTTGTGTTTGACCGCCACGTTGAGCGGGTCCTGTTGATCGGGAGGGTGTAGCGCACCGCGCAAGCGGAGAAGCGGACCTCCTACGGTCGAAGCGGGGTCTGTTGATCGGGAGGGTGTGGCGTAACGCAAAAGCGGATGAAAGCGGACTGTGTTGGCGCCACGGTCGAAAGCGGGGTCTGTTCATCGGGAGGGTGTGGCGTGCCGCAAAGCAGAGACTCCACGGGATCTGTTCATCTCCACCGTCGACCTCCTCCGGCCTCCACGGGCTACCGTCGACCTCCTCCAGCCTCCACGGGCTCCTGTTCATCCAGCCTCCACCGCGCTACTCCACCGGCTACTGTTCAACCACCCCTCCACGGGCACCCCTCCACCATCTACTATTCATCCAGCCCTCCACACCACGGGGTCCTGTTCAACCACCCCTCCACGGCCACCCCTCCACCGTCTACTGTTCATCCATCCCTCCACACCTCGGGTTCCTGTTCATCCAGAGGCAACGCCACCGCTCACTGTTCATCCAAACCCCCCCGTAACAATCACTGTTCATCCAATCGGTCGGCTTCAGTTAGCAGCAGCAGCAGCGAAGGAATCGCTCCATCGAGTTGATTAACGACCATCGATCGATCGCTCGGGTTGATAACACGTAACTGCAGTGCAATCGCTTTCGGGTTGATTAGCCCAACGCCTCGCTTCGGGTTGATTAGAGCCAACGCCGCACACACGCAGCAGCGTCGTATGAGAGAAGCAGCGCGCTTCGGCCCCGACCTCCCACCCGTAACCGGTAACTCCCCGAAATTTTCCTCGCCCTCACTTCTACCACGGTTTTTTCCGTCATGGACGGCCCAAAGAATGGCATGCAGCTGCGTCTCCGGCCCACCCGGACGAAAAGCCCATTTTACATCATGATTTTTGTCATAAGTAGGAGCCCACCACATCTATGATGATACCGGGTTTTGTCACAATTATCGTCATAGAAGTGTCATATGTATGACAGAAAAAAAAATGTTCGGCCCAAAATGTCACGGATGTGTCTTTTTTTTGTAGTGAGGACAAGCCACACTCGTGGAATGCGGATCTGCTCCGTTGTTTTTATACCTAAACACTCGGATCGATGAGTTGTAATAAGAATCCTTCATTTTGCTTATCAAAGACATGATTTTTGCAGTATCTTAATGATTGTTTTCACATAAGCATGTGTGTTCAAATCCCCCAGTGGGTGGCTTAGCCGCGAACCCGATTCGCCTAAGTTTCAAAAACACTCCGCGTGAAGAGCAACCCTCTCACTCGGGGGCTTAGCTGCGACCCCGTACTCACCTAAGTTTCAAAAACACTCCGAGTGAAGAGAAACCCTCTCACTCGGGGCTTAGCCGCGAACCCGATTCGCCTAAGTTTAAAAAACACTCCGAGTGAAGAGCAACCCTCTCACTCGGGGGCTTAGCCGCGAACCCGATTCGCCTAAGTTTCAAAAACACTCCGAGTGAAGAGCAACCCTCTCACTTGGGGGCTTAGCTGCAACCCCGTACTCACCTAAGTTTCAAAAACACTCTGAGTGTAGAGCAACCCTCTCACTCGAGGGCTTAGCCGCGAACCCGATTCGCCTAAGTTTCAAAAACACTTTGAGTGAAGAGCAACCCTCTCACTCGGGGGCACAAGTACAACGAATGGTTGCACTTCGAGCTACACCACAAGTACAACGTATGGTTGCACTCTGAGCTGCGCCACAAGTACAACGTCTACTCCGAGTGGAGAGCAATCCTCTCACTCGGAGACTCAGCTGCGACCCTAGATTCGCCTAAGTCAGAAAATTCGAAAGCAATACAGACAAAGAAACTGCATCCAAATAAAGCAACCAAGTTCAGATAAATCCATGAAGGTTCAGAACCACCAGCAGAAGTACTCAGGCGTCAAACCCGAAAGAGTTTAACGATTACAGAATCACTCAGCATTCCGAGGCAAATGAAGTTAAAGTTATCAAGTTTTTCACTCGGCAAGAGTAGGACTTGCTGGCTCGAGGAAACTGTCCAGGTCGATGCCATCTGCAATGCGAGTAGATGCGTCGATGAAGGTCTCCATAAAGGATTGGAAGTTAAGCTTCTTGGTGTTGGCAACCTTAAGAGCCCCCAACTTCTCTTCTTTGACTTCCTTGCAATGGACGTGGACGAGTGACAAAGCCACGTCAGCACCGCAGCGGGCAGCTGATTTCTTCCATGCCTGCACTCGGTCCGGGATGCTATTGAGTCGAGTCGTCAGTGACTCAAGGTCGTTCAGAAGCACATCCTCTGGCCATAACTCCTTGTCGATCCGGGACAGCGCGACCTTCAGTCGGGCAATGTAATTCAGGACACTAGCAAGGCGAAATTCCAGTCGCACCACATTCATTGCAGCTTCGTCCTTGATAGGAGAGTTGATAGGGTCCAGACCTGTCTCGATCCGCCCAGTTTCTTCCTCGAAGTTCTAACAAAATTCTGCACACACAAAAAGTGTTGAAGTAACAGTAACAGTAACATAATGGAAAAGTTCTCTGCAGCCAGTCGGATAAATAAAAGTACCTTCAAGCATGAGGAACATCTTCTTGGCAAGACCTCCCAGATAAGTTTCCAGTTTGTCTCTCTTCTGAGTGAGAACATCAACTCTGTCTGCCAAGGCCACCTTCTCCTCCTTCAGCTGCACGACTTCCTTCTTTGCTTCATCAACAGCGGTTTTCAACTTGGCGTTCTCTTCTTCCAACTTGCCGACTGAAGCCAGCTTCTTGTCGGCAAGCTCAGTCTTCTCCCGCGCTGTCTTCGGTGCCGCTGCAAGGTTAAGGTCCTTCTTCTCTAGAGCCTGCTTCATTTTGTCTAAAGAAATAACATTCTTCAGACGAGCTTGGAGTTAACGGTTTTCACTACGCACATCTGCTCGAGTGGAGTCACTCGGTTCAAAGGATGAAAAGGAAAACAGGGCAAGACGAGCAGTCGACAAGTTGTTACCTCCCATGGCAGTTGCCTCATCCTGGGCTTTCTTCAGGTTCTTCTTGGCTAACTCTAGGTCGAGACTGAATTGGATCTGCGTCTTCTCCAAGTCAGCGAACTTAGTCCCAATCTCACAAGATTTCTGCAGTCAACGACAAGACAAGTCAGTCGACAGTTACTTCCGAATGGAAAAGTACAAAGGCAAATTACGCAGCAAAAAGAGTTCTAAGACTGTTGCCGAATCAAACATCCAATAACAATCTCGGGGACTACACCCAGTGGGTGCACTTAGCGTGCCCCCACTGCTTACTTTTCCCACTTAGCATGGTCAGCCCAGCTCGAGTGGAAGGAGTAGGGGAAAAAAGACAGTTCTAAGACCACCGTCGACTGCCAGCAGTCAACAGCGGTCTCGGGGACTACACCCAATGGGTGCACTTAGCGTGTGCTCGTCCTCGAGTAGGTAAATGATAAAAAAATTGATGTGGAATGCTACCTAGCATAATCTTGATCATGTAATCTAATCATGGCATGAATATTAAGACACGAGTGATTCAAAGCAATAGTCTATCATTTGACATTAAGACAACAATACTTCAAGCATACTAATAAAGCTATCATGTCTTTTCAAAATAACATGGCCAAAGAAAGTTATCCCTACAAAATCATATGGTCTGGCTATGCTCCATCTTCGTCACACAAAATATTCAAATCATGCACAACCCCAGTTTCAGCCAAGCAATTGTTTCATACTTTAGTATTCTCGAACTTTTTCAACTTTCATGCAATACATGAGCGTGAGCCATGGATATAGCACTATAGGTGGAATAGAATATGATGGTGGAGGTTGTGTGGAGAAGACAAAAAGGAGAAAGTCTCACATCGATGCAGCTAATCAACGGGCTATGGAGATGCCCATCAATTGATGTCAATGTGAGGAGTAGGGATTGCCATGCAACGGATGCACTAAGATCTATACGTGTATGAAAGCTCAAACTGGAAACTTAGTGGGTGTGCATCCAACTTGCTTGCTCATGAAGACCTCGGGCATATGAGGAAGCATCATCGGAATATACAAGCCAAGTTCTATAATGAAAAATTCCCACTAGTATATGAAAGTGAAAATATAGGAGACTCTCTCTATGAAGAACATGGTGCTACTTTGAAGCACAAGTGTGGTAAAAGGATAGTAGCATTTCCCCTTCTCTCTTTTTCTCTTTTTTTTCTTTGGCTTCTTTGGCCTATTTTTTTCTCATTGGCTTCTTTGGCCTCTCTTTTTTCCTCACACGGGACAATGCTCTAATAATGATGATCATCACACTTCTATTTACTTACAACTCAAGAATTACAACTTGATATCTAGAACAAAGATATGACTCTATATGAATGCCTCTGGCAGTGTACCAGGATGTGCAATGATCTAGCATAGCAAAGATATCAAAAAACGGACAAGCCATGAAAACATCATGATAGCTATCTTACGGTCATGCAAAGCAATATGACAATGAATTCTCAAGTCATGTATATGATAATGATGGAAGTTGCATGGCAATATATCTCGGAATGGCTATGGAAATGCCATGACAGGTAGGTATGGTGGCTGTTTTGAAGAAGATATAAGGAGGCTTATGTGTGATAGAGTGTATCATATCATGGGGTTTGGATGCACCGGCGAAGATTGCACCAACTCTCGAGGTGAGAAAGGGCAATGCACGGTACCAAAGAGGCTAGCAATGATGGAAGGGTGAGAGTGCGTATAATCCATGGACTCAACATTAGTCATAAAGAACTCATATACTTATTGCAAAAATTTATTAGCTATCGAAACAAAGTACTACACGCATGCTCCTAGGGGAAGGGTTGGTAGGAGTTAACCTCACGCGATCCCGACCTCCACAGAAAGGATGACAATCAAAAAATAAATCATGCTCCGACTTCATCACATAACGGTTCACCTTACGTGCATGCTACGGGAATCACAAACTTTAACACAAGTATTTCTACAAGTCCACAATTACTCACTAGCATGCTCTAATATCACCACCTTTATATCGCAATACTATTGCAAGGAATCAAACATATCATATTCAGTGATCTACAAGTTTTATGTAGGATTTTATGACTAACCATGTGAATGACCAATTCCTGTCATCTCTCTAAATAGATATAAGTGAAGCAAGAGAGTTTAATTCTTTCTACAAAAGATATGCCCACGCTCTAAAAAATATAAGTGAATCAAAAGAGCATTCTACAATTAACGGTTTTCTATGTGAAGAGAAACAGGCAATCCAAACTTCAAATGACATAAGTGAAGCACATGAAGCATTCTATAAAGCCATACTCAAAAGATATAAGTGAAGTGCAATGAGCATTCTATAAATCAACCATGGATTATGTCATACCAGCATGGTGCATCAAAGAAAAGTAAAAACTAAATTCAAAAGACGCTCCAAGATTTGCACATATCACATGAACGAAACAAAACCGAAAACATACCGACACTTGTTGAAGAAAGATGGGATGCCTTCCGGGGCATCCCCAAGCTTAGACGCTTGAGTCTCCTTGAATATTTACTTGGGGTGCCTTGGGCATCGCCAAGCTTGAGCTCTTGCCTCTCCTCCTTCTCCTCACATCGAGACCTCCTCGATCTTCGAACACATCATCCTCACAAAACTTAACCGAACTTTTAGTGGTGGGGTTAGTGAATATGGAAATGAAATCCCATCATGTACTGCTGTAACATTATTGTATAATTAGAAACAAACATTACCCACTATATTCTATCACAATTCTATGGCCCCAAGTCAAGGAGGCTTCAACAAGAATTCAAACATACGCAAATAATGAAGCTATAACAGCAATCTGTGAAAACAGGACAGTCTGTAAAGATTCGAACATCCACCATATTTCTGGTACTCCAAAAATTCTGAAAAATTAGGACAACGTAAACAATTTGTATGGAAAGACTGTGCAAAAAGTTTCAAAAACGTTTGACATTCCAATAAAAAATGAAAAATTCACGCGCTACAGCCAAAGTTTCTGTTTCTGCACCGCACAAGCCAACAAGCAATCTAATCATCCTAAAGGCAAATCTTGGCACATTATTTTTATAATACAATGGAATTGTACAAGGGGATAATTTTTTTGTTGAAAAGTTTCAGTAATCAAGATTCGCAAAGTTTCCGTGAGCATGAACAAAGTTCAAGGAGCTCCCCCACTTCAACAATGCTTGTCTCTCTCACTTTCACTTTCCTTTTTGAAATGTTTTGGGTTCCCCTCTTTATTTTTTTGTTTTTAAACTCTATAAAAGCACTCAACAGAAATAAATGACTCTCTAAAACTTGCGGGTTGTCTCCCTAGCAGCGCTTTCTTTAAAGCCATTAAGCTACGCATAAGGTGCTCAAGTAATGAATCCACCCGGATCCCAAGGTATATCAAAGCCAATTTGAATTAGCAATGATTTGGCATTTTGTAGTGAGCACAAAGCAACATATATCAAGCAATGACAAAGTCTAACTCTCTTCCTATGCATCGGCATGTCATACAAGAACAATTCATGCACATCAAGTAAAGGCCAATGCATAGCATAAGAAGTTTCTTGCAATTTTATCGTGTTGGAAACATAGAGAGGCGGAGATGTAGTTCCTCTCTCATAATAATTGCAAGTAGGAGCAACAAGCACATGCATATTATATTCATCAAAATTATCATGTGCAACAGTAAAAGGCCACCCATCAATATAATCCTTAATAAGTGCAAACTCCTCCGATATAGTGTAGTTTGGAGAATTCAAAAAGATAATAGGACTATCATGTGTGGGTGCAATAGCAACAATTTCATGTTTAACATAAGGAACAATAGCAAGTTCATCTCTATAAGCATAATTCATATTGGCATCTTGGCCACAATAATAGCAAGCATAAAGTTCATCAAAAAGGGATATTTCAAACGAATCAATGGGATCATAGCAATTATCATGGAATTCATCCTTCAGTAAGAACGAAGGGACATTAAATAATGTATGAGTTGGAGAGTTACTCTCATTAGAAGTTGGGCACGGGTAGCTAATCCGATCTTCCTCCTTTTGTTCTTCGCTCTCCTCATCATCTTTTTGATCCAATGAGCTCACGATGTCATCAATTTCTTCTTCCAAAGACTCCCGCAAAATATTAGTCTCTTCTCGGATAGCGGAGACTTTCTCAATAAATTCATCAATATCATAATTGTATTTATAATTCTCATAGCAATATTTAAGGATAGCTAAATTTTCAGGTCTATAAACTGAATCATCAAAATCTTCAAACTCTTTAAACAAATATTCAATTTCACATGCACCCTTAAAGGCACAAATTCTTCTATTCGTTCCACATCATAGTAATCATATATACCATTAGCATAAGAAGCTAAGGTTTCATTATCATTAAATTTGCATGAAAAGGGAAGATGTGGAGCATTCATCCTAGAGCAACAAGTATAATCATATCTAGAGCATAGATCCCAAGTATACCACTTCAATATATGAATTTGATCCCATAACAATTTCCCTTTATGAGTCAAGCGATAATCCCTAAAGTATTCACGTTGATCCAACGTTACTCCCATTATATAGTTGAATGGGTTTTCTCAGGATTATCGAAGTAGTGCATAATATCTTTCACATAACAAGCATCGAGGGTTTTAGGAGGTTCCCCATCTCCATGAGTAGCAAGTACCACTAATTTTTTTGGTGTTTCGTGTTCCATATCCATAACTAAAGATAGAGAACAACTTATAACATAAAATAAAAACTACTTAGTGATAAAGCAAACAAGCACACACGAGAATATTCACCACACGCTATTGCTCCCCGGCAACGGCGCCAGAAAAAGGTCTTGATAACCCACAAGCATAGGGGGTCAATTGTAGCCTCTTTCGATAAGTAAGAGTGTCGAACCCAACGAGGAGCTAAAGGTAGAACAAATATTCCCTCAAGTTCTATCGACCACCGATACAACTCTACGCACGCTTAATGTTCGCTTTACTTAGAACAAGTATGAAACTAGAAGTACTTTTTAGGTGTTCTTGGATAGGTCTGCAAGATAATAAAGAGCACGTAAATAAATTCTAGGGGTTGTTTAGATAAAGACACAACTAAGTTAGTTTTAGTAAAGAGCCTTTTGTCACGAGAAAGTTATTTGTCCTTAGGCAATCGATAACTAGACCGGTAATCATTATTGCAATTTTATTTGAGGGAGAGGCATAAGCTAACATACTTTATCTTCTTGGATCATATGCACTTATGATTGGAACTCTAGCAAGCATCCGCAACTACTAAAGATCATTAAGGTAAAACCAAACCATAGCATTATAAGGCATCAAGTCCTCTTTACTCCCATACGCAAACAACCTACTTACTAAGGTGCATTACATCACTCATGCCACCCACCATGAGCAAATCCTGAACATATTGCAAACCATACAGCGGGGATCCCTCACGCTTGCGCGACACGGAGAGCACCATAGGACAGCACCAATAATAAAACATGCAACTCAAACCAATCACGATCATCAATTAAACCATAGGACAAAACGGATCTACTCAAACATCATAGGATAGCCATACATCATTAGGAAATAATATATAGCGGTGAGCACCATGTTTAAGTAGAGATTACAGTGGGTAAAAGAGGGGTTACACCGCTGCATAGAGGGGGGAAGAGTTGGTGATGACGGCGGTGAAGTGGTTGGTATAGATTGTTGTCGCGATGATTGCCCCGACGGTGTTCCAGCGCCACCGGGAGAGAGGGGGAGAGAGCCCCCCTCTTTCTTCTTCTTCCTTGACCTTCCCCCTAGATGGGAGAAGGGTTTCCCCTCTGGTCCATGGCTTCCATGGTGGCGGGGGGCGGGAGCCCCTCCGAGATTGGATCTCTCTCTCTGTTTCCTTCTGTTTCTACGCTCCCTGATTCTGCCCTTTCACCGTTCTTAAATTCCCGAAGATCTGTAACTCCGATTGGGCTGAAATTTTAACACGATTTCTATCTAGATATTAGCTTTCTTGCGGAGAAAGAAGGGCACCAACCACCTTATGGAGTGGCCACGAGGGCCCAGGGCGCGCCCTACCCCCTGGGGTGCGCCCCTCACCCTCGTGGGCCCCTCGGGCATCGTCTCGCGTTGGTTCCATTTCCCAAAATTCACATATATTCCAAAAAAAACTCCGTAAGTTTTTATCCCGTTTGGACTCTGTTTGATATGGATTTTCTGCAAAACAGAAAACATGCAACAAACAGGAACTAGCACTGGGCACTAGATCAATATGTTAGTCCCAAAAATAGTATAAAAAGTTGCCAAAAGTATGTAAAAGTTGTAGAATATTGGCATGGAACAATCAAAAATTATAGATACGACGGAGACGTATCAGCGTGCCCCCACTGGACCAAGAATTCACTCGACACGACCTGTCTAATTCGAGTGGAAAGAGCTGAATGCAGCTACATGACACACCCAGTGGGTGTACAGATGCAGAAACAGATTGACATCTTACGAATAATAAAGCAGCAATTTTCAGATAGCATATCCTAATAGAACAAAGGTCAAGCTGAATACCAATCGGAAATCAACTTACAATCCCACTTACTCGGACATTGGCTTGAAGGGCAGAGCTGGCATCGTAGGCGGCCTTGCTGGTGGCATACACCACTTTTAGTCGATCCATCATCAGACCCGCCTGAATCATAGCCTCCTTAGCAGCTCCCACTTGATTCTCCGGAACATTGTACAAAATAAATGGAGTGGATGATAGAGCAGTTGATGTGGTTGGTGGAGTCGGAGCTTGAGTTGGTACAACGGGGCTAGAAGTCTGGGCACTCGACGCCGGAGGCTGGGCAGTCGACAGAGGATCAGCAAAAGAAACAGAAGTCCGAACTAGATCTCCAAGTTGATGAACGACTGACTCTGATGCCGAGTGAGACGCTTTGCCGGCAGGCACCTTCTTGCTTAGAGTCCTGCCTTTTATCCCTGTATTCCTTTGAGGCACTTCATCATCATCATCGTCTGGAAGTTGGATAACATTTGTTGGCGCTGCAAAACACTCGGCCATAAGAATTCAGTCGACCATCAAAACAGTTGGCAAAGTCAGAGCATGGGTGAGGAGTCATACCTGCCCGAGAATTGGCCGCGTCTGCGGTTTCCGCATCATCCCACTCCTTGTCAATGTCCATAGACGTCCCAGAAGTAGCAGCACTGAAAGTTCCCAACTTCACTCGGTCAAACAAGAAAAGAAGTTCACGATCAAAATGAACGCAAAGAGAAGTAACACTCACGCTGAGGTGACATGCACATCCACCTTGATCATGGGTAGGGCCTTCCGAGGTTTGGGCGCGGCAACTTTGGCCTGCTTTGGAGCCTTCATTGATGGCTCGGGAGTGGACGCCCGAGTGCTCTTCGGGACTTGCTTACTTGGCGGAGCTGCTTTGCCACGCCCACCCGCAGGATCTTGCGACTTCTTGGAACGATGCTCGGAGCGGGGCAGCGAGTCGACCTCCTCACTGCTACCAGAATCCTCACTGTCTTTGTCACTTTCGTCTTCAGATTTCCAGTCGGCACTCCCGCCTTCTCTCTCCACTCCCTCCTGGAACTGCTCCCCGTTTGGCATCGAGTACATCTTGGTATAGATCTACAAGACGTGACTTAACAAGTATCAGTCAGGTTCAAGAGCAATTGCAGATCAGAAGAAGAAAACACTCGGTATTTTGAGCCTGACCTCTTCTGGCCCATGGTCAACATCGAATGGCAGAACCCTCCTAGACCCCCTGGGGTTATCCTTGTTCCCAGTGATGTTCCGCAGCCACTGAGCACCGTCTCCTCGGCAACCTCCTCTGGGTGGACCCGAGCGGTGTCTTCGGGGCCCGAGTACATCCACATCGGACGATTGAGGGCTTGGAGAGGTTGGATGTGTCGACTAAGGAACACCTCCAACAAATCCATGCCAGTCACACCCTCCTGAACTAAGTTAACAACCTGGTCGACTAAAAGGGACACCTCGCCTTTCTCCTCCGGGGTCATAGTCAGTGACAAGGGCTGACGAAGTCGCTCCATAGTGAAAGGGGGGAGACCGGTCGACTGACCAGGAGTCGGGACGTCTTGGCAGTAGAACCAGGTCGACTGCCATCCTCTGACTGACTCGAGAAGGGTCATGGGAAGAAAAGTGCTTCTAACCCTAGTTTGAAACCCTAAACCCCTGCACATTTGGATTACATGCGTCTTTTCGTCAGTCGGATTTGCTTTCTTCGCTGATTGGGAACCGCAGGTAAAGATGTGTTTGAATAGACCCCAGTGTGGTTGGCAGCCCAGGAAGTTTTCGCACAATGAGATGTACGCAACAAGATACATGATTGTGTTGGGAGGGAAATGGTGAATCTGAGCACCAAAAAAGTTCAAGAAACCACGAAAGAACGGATGCAGGGGGAGAGAAAAACCTCGATCGACATGGGTGGTGAGGAGGACATGCTCACCCTCGCGGCTGGGGCTCAGATTCCCCCTCCGATAACCTCCAGGATCCATCAACAATCATGCCGTCTGCGGCGAGCCTCTCCAGATCCTCCTGCTCGACGGTAGAGAGGATCCAGTCCCCCTGGATAGAACCAGGAGGCAGACCGGATCGCGGCGACGTCCCCCGAGCCATCTTCTTGCCCTTCGCTGCTGCCTTCTTTGCACACTCCATCGTCGCGGTCTTCTCCTTCACCATGGTGGCAGAGTGCGAGCGGGGCAGGCGGAAGTGTCGAGAGCAGAGGGAAAAGCAGAGAGGAAGAGGATCGAATGAGGTGCACAATACATTACATCGGCCTCAACGCCTTTTATGGGCCTGCTTCCGAGTGGCTGACCTATGGGCCCGAGCAATCTTATCACATCCATAGCAGGCCTTTTACCCGTCGTGGGGAAAAAGGCGGTCTGAAATCGAGCGCCTCAATCTAATCGCTTCATTTACTACGGAACACCACATCCCGCGCGCTTCTCCAAATTTTCAAATCTTGTGAGATCCGGGAACTGCAGAGCAATCAATCGCACTGAAGATTTCGCACTCCTATCCACTCAAAGATTATCAACATAATTCACTCGACAACCTCAGAATCGATCAAGGCGACTGACGCAAATTTAAAGTTCCAGCATGATTTCCAGACTCTGATGAAATGCCTCTGAGGCATAGAATCGAGTCGGAAACAGCTTCAACCTTACTTTACTCGGACCTCAATCCATTCAGGGGCTAATGATGATGACATGTACCTAGGGTAGGATCATAGGCCTGAACTAGACGCCCTACCCAAGGACACTGCCCTACAGTCAAAGATATCTAAAGTACGACAGAAGGTACCGACTAAAATCACATTGGAGTGCAATCCACTCGACCATATATTCCACTCAGATACCCCAATTCCACTCGACCAAGAAAGAGACACTCGACCATACGAAGAATCACTCGGAGTACAGAAGATCTAAAGCCACTCCACGATGGCAACAGACATGCGTTCACTCCGTAGTCTTAAATACCATTAATAGTCATTTATAGAGTGTGTTACCAGTAACACTCTTGTCTTAAATTACATTGAACCATGTGTAACCGAGAGCTGGAGGGGACTGGCGCACTCTATACAAGCCACCCCTCTCCTCTGCCACAAGGGTTCGCACCCCCTGTAACTCTCACGCATAATCCAGTCGACAAAGCCTCCGGGCACCAAGACGTAGGGCTATTACTTCCTCTGAGAAGGACCTGAACTCGTAAACCTTGCATGCACGACCTCGCCGTAGCTAGGGCCTTGCCTCCTCCTATGTACCCCCTATTCTTATTGTCAGACTTAGTACCATGACACTAAGTGAGAGCGGCGTTGCAAAGACCGAGCTCATGGAGCTCGTTTTTTGAAAGAAAAAAATCAAAATATATTTAGAAGTTTCAAAAAATGCCAATTTTTTATACACATACATATGTATATTCTTCAAGTATGTATAAAATTTCATCAACTAATTTGATTATTTGCATGCTACATAAAAAGGACAAATATTTGACCCAAATACAAGAAAGAATAGTTATACTTTAATATGTGCATTTGTCTTTTTTGTGTATACCACATATGAATATGTATGTTATACCTGTATACTACAACTATATGTGTACATGTATAATTTTTTCAGAATTTGTTTAGGTGTAAAAAAGTATTTTTATTTGAAAAATAAATAAAGGGTTCTATGGAGTCCGACCTTTGTTTGCACTTTTTCGTGTTTTAAGCGGGCTATAGGAGCATCTCTAGGAGACCCATTAAAAACACCAAACCTATAAAATTCCGGCGGGTTTACGATTCCGGACCAATTTTGTGTCTAGAACAGACCCCGTAAAAGTTTGTGGAACCGTAAACATTTTACAAGCCACCGAAAACGCGAGCCTTCGAGCCCTACTTCTACAGGTCCGAGAGCATTATACAGGCCACAAACCGGGTCCTTCCGCCGCCCTCTCCCCGCGCGCCGCCGTCCGTACCACCCATCTCCAGCCGTCGATTTCTCACTGCTCCAACAAAGTTCTGCATGACAAAAGGATTGAGCGTGTGCCTATGGCCATGGCTGACCCCGTTCGTGCTCTGACACGAGGAAGAGGAATGGGATGCGGCGGCTCCGTATTTCGCAGCTACGACGATGGTAGCTAGCTAGCTAGCTTCTGGATCGATTGACCACAGCGACGGGAGCTAGCTAGCTAGCTCCTGGGTCGATCGATTAGCTAGCTAGCTCCTGGATTGATTCGACACCGGTGCTAGCTAGCTTCTGGATCGATTCGAGTAGGGTGCTTTGTGTGAGTTGTCCTGGACGCCGGCGGCTCCGTATTTGGCCGCTTCGTGCGCTGTCCCTCGCCTTCGTAGGAGCGAGATAGGTGATTGTGGACACGGGCGAGAGGAAGAAGAAGACATGGGGAAGAATATACGCGAATATTCGGTTTTACAGTCTAAATTTAAGGGGTCTGCTCGGCCGCTTAAACCGACCCTTAAAATGTGTTTTTGCAAACTGAAAACCACGTTTTCAGTTTCATGGTTTAAGGGGTGTGCTAGAGATGCTATCTAACCAAACAGGGTTAGATCGGCCGGAGTAGGATCACAGCGCCATCTTCCAAGCCATTAGCTCAGACCAAGCACATCCTTCTCGCCATGTCAGAATCGTCGGAAGAACTCAAGTCCATGCTCTCCTCCCTGCTCACACGCTTCGACGAGAGCAAGCTCACCGGCGACAAGCACTTGGAGGCACAGATCGCCTTCAACGAGCAGGTATCTGCGGAACTCGCACACTTACGCTGCCAAGTGGATTTGACGTAGGCCGACGTCGACGAGGTGCGCCAGCAACGCAAGACGGCACCGCCGCCACCCGTGACCACGCCGAACGGCCGGCACCCAAGTACGCCTCGGGCGGCCCACATACAGGCTCCTCATCTACACCGGTGGACCAGCACCTGGGAACGGGGCCGCACACACCACCGCCTTGCCTCGTCAACAAGTAACCACCTCTTCTTCCGATCTGACCCATCGGCGGCCGCGTCGACAACCTCCAGGTCGGCGCGCCCACCGCGGCAGGTCACGCCCCAGACGCGCCACAACATGAGGAGTACCTCACCAAGCTTCCCAAGCACGACTTCCCACACTTCGACAGCTCAGTCCCGTACCTATGGTGATAGCTATGTCGCCTACTTCGAGTTGTACCGCGTGCCGCCACACAGCTGGGTAACCACGGCGACGCTATACATTAAGGGACAAGCAGCGCACTGGCTCCAAGCGTATCATCAAGCACACCGAGCACTTGGGTGGGAAGCCTTTTGTGTTGAGATCTGCGAAGAATTTGGGGCGGACGAGTTCAAGTTGGAGATGCATCAGCTGTTGCAGCTGTGGCAAACCAGGATAGTGGCAGAGTACCGGGTAGCGTTCGAAGCGCACATGTACCATCTGCTCGCTCTCGATTCAACCTTGAGCCCGCGGTTCTTCGTCATGCAATTTCTCCTGGGGCTGCATGGTGATCTGCGCGCAGCCGTCCGACTCCAGGCACCAACGAGCATCACCCGCGCCTCGGTCGTTGCCGGGATTCAGGAGGAGGAGAACGACGTCCGCCGAGCGCGTCCCCGGCTGAAACCCGCGTGGCGGCCCCCGCCTCTACCGGCCGCAATTTCCCCTCGACCCCCGGCAGCTGGTTGGCCACCCAACAATGACGGACTTTGAGACTTCCTCCGCGCCAACGAACTATGCTTCAAGTGCAGCGACCGCTGCTTTCGCGAACATCGCTGCAAGCAGCAAACACAGCTTCTCACCATCCACATCGGCGAGTATGGCGAGGTCCTCACGAATGATGCAGTGCACGCATTGGATCCCTTGGGCGAGCCCACACCAGTGCAGCCTACTCCGGAATGCTGCCTCCTCTCCATGCACGCGGTCTCTGAAGGGGAGTCGCCACGCGCCATCCGTCTCCGAGCCATGGTGGGGAACCAAGTTATTTTTGTTGCTCGTGGACTCGGGCAGCACGCACAGTTTCATCTCTCGGGCGTTCATGGACAGAATCAAGGCCAAGAGCACGCCGCTACTAGACTAGCTCGACGATTAAAGATGGTTAAGGTTTCCTAACCATAGACATGTGTTTTCACTTGATAACGGGATCACATCATTAGGAAATGATGTGATGGACAAGACCCATCTGTTATCTTAGCATATGATCGTTCAGGTATTGCTATTGCTTTCTTAAATGTCAAATACATATTCCTTCGACTATGAGATCATGCAACTCTCGGATACTGGAGGAATACCTTGTGTGCTATCAAACGTCACAACGTAACTGGGTGATCATAAAGATGCTCTATAGGTATCTTCGAAGGTGTCTGTTGAGTTGGCATGGATCGAGATTAGGATTTGTCACTCCGTATATCGGAGAGGTATCTTTGGGCCCTCTCGGTAATACACGTCACAAGAAGCTTGCAAGCAAATTGACTAAGGAGTTAGTTACGAGATGTTATATTACGGAACGAGTAAAGAGACTTGCCAGTAACGAGATTGAACTAGGTATGTGATACGTCTCCAACGTATCTATAATTTTTATTGTTCCATGCTATTATATTATCATTCTTGGATGTTTTACAATCATATTATAGTCATTTTATATCATTTTTTGGTACTAACCTATTGACATAGTGCCCAGTGCCAGTTGCTGTTTTTTGCATGTTTTTTACATCGCAGGAAAACAATACCAAACGGAGTCCAAACGCAGCGAAACTTTTGTGGATTTTTTGGACCAGAAGACATCCAGTGGACCAAAGAAGTACCAAGGAGGAGGCCCGAGGTGAGCACAAGACACCTGTGCGCGCCTGGACGCCCAGGCGCGCCCTGGTGGGTTGTGCCCACGTCGGCGGCCTCCCGCACCGCCTCTTTGCTCTATAAATACCCCAATATTCCAGAAACTCTAGGGGAGTCAATGAAAATCAATTCCAGCCGCCGCAGAGTCCAAAACCACCAGATCCAATCTAGACACCATCTCAGAGGGGTGCATCATGTTCATTGGTGCCTCTCTGATGATGCGTGAGTAGTTCTTTGTAGACCTATGGGTCTGTAGTTAGTAGCTAGATGGCTTCCTCTCTCTCTTTTGATTCTCAATACAATGGTCTCTTGGAGATCCATATGATGTAACTCTTTTTGCGGTGTGTTTGTTGGGATCCGATGAACTTTGAGTTTATGATCAGATCTATGTTTTTATCCATGAAAGTTATTTGAGTCTTCTTTGATCCCTTATATGCATGATTTCTTATAGCCTCGTATTTCTTCTCCAATATTTGGGTTTTGTTTGGCCAACTTGATCTATTTATCTTGCAATGGGAATAGGTGCTTTGTGATGGGTTCGATCTTACGGTGCTTGATCCCAGTGACAGAAGGGGAACCGACACGGATGTATCCTTGCCATTAGGAATAAAACGATGGGGTCTATTTCTACATAAATAGATCTTGTCTACAGCATGTCATCGTTCTTATTGCATTACTCCATTTCTCCATGAACTTAATACACTAGATGCATGCTGGATAGCAGTCGATGTGTGGAGTAATAGTAGTAGATGCAGGCAGGAGTCGATCTACTAATCTTGGACGTGATGCCTATATAATGATCATTGCCTGGATATCGTCATGATTATTTGAAGTTCTATCAATTGCCCAACAGTAATTTGTTCACCCATCATTTGCTATTTTTCTTGAGAGAAGCCACTAGTGAAACCTACGGCCCCCGGGTCTCTTCTTTATTAATTGCCTTTGCAATCTATTTTCCTTTGCTTTTATTTTCAGATCTATTAAACTAAAAATACAAAAATACCTTGCTGCACTTTATTTTATTTGGCGTTCGATCTATTAATATTTACAACTCTCTCACATCCGTTTGCCAATTTCTGGCGCCGTTACCCGAAAGGGATTGACAACCCGTTTAACACGTCGAGTTGCGAATATTTGTTATTTGTGTGCAGGTGTTGTTTACGTAGTGTTGCTTGGTTCTCCTACTGGTTCGATAACCTTGGTCTCATCACTGAGGGAAATACCTACCGTCACTGTGCTGCATCATCCCTTCCTCTTTGGGGAAATACCGATGTAGTCCTAGCAGACATCAAAAGGAATTTCTGGCGCCGTTGCTGGGGAGGATCATCAACATCTACCAGGTTCCTAATCACAAATCTCCTCTCCTCACAATTTACATAATTTGCCATTTGCCTCTTGTTTTCCTCTCCCCCGCTTCACAAAAAATTGCCGTTTTATTCGCCCCCTTTTTCATTCGTCGTTTTCTCGTCAGATCCCTTGTTTGCTTGTGTTCTTGTTTGCTATGTCGCTTTTGTTGGAAATATGCCCTGGAGGCAATAATAAAAGGATTATTATTATATTTCCTTGTTCGTCATAATTGTCTTTTATTCATGCTATAATTGTATTATCCGGAAATCGTAATACACGTGTGAATACATAGACCACAATATGTCCCTAGTGAGCCTCTAGTTGACTAGCTCGTTGATCAATAGATAGTCATGGTTTCCAGACTATGGACATTGGATGTCATTGATAACGGGATCACATCATTAGGAGAATGATGTGATGGACAAGACAATCCTAAGCATAGCACAAGATCGTGTAGTTCGTTTTGCTAGAGCTTTTCCAATGTCAAGTATCTCTTCCTTAGACCATGAGATCGTGTAACTCCGGATACCGTAAGAGTGCTTTGGGTGTACCAAAGCGTCCTGGCGTAAGCGGGTGACTATAAAGGTGCACTACAGGTATCTCCGAAAGTGTCATTGGGTTGACACGGATCGAGGCTGGGATTTGTCACTCCGTGTGACGGAGAGGTATCTCTGGGCCCACTTTCGGTAATGCATCATCATAATGAGCTCAAAGTGACCAAGTGATTGGTTACAGGATCATGCATTCTGATGCGAGTAAAGTGACTTGCCGATACTTGAGACTGAGCGAGGTATTGGGGTACCAAACGATCGAGTCTCGGGCAATTAACGTACCGATTGACAAAGGGAATTGAATACGGGATTAATTGAATCCTCGACATCGTGGTTCATCCGATGAGATCATCGAGGAGTATGTAGGAGTCAACATGGGTATCCAGATCCCGCTGTTGGTTATTGACCGGAGAGCCGTCTCGGTCATGTCCGCATGTCTCCCGAACCCGTAGGGTCTACACACTTAAGGTTCGGTGACGCTAGGGTTGTATGAATATGAGTATGCAGCAAACCGAATGTTGTTTGGAGTCCCGGATGAGATCCCGGATGTCACGAGGAGTTCGGAATGGTCGGAGGTAAAGAATTATATATAGGAAGTGCTATTTGGCCATCGGGAGAATTTGGGGTTACGGTATTGTCTGGGACCACCGGAAGGTCCCGAGGTCCATCGGGTGGGGCCACCTATCCCGGAGGCCCGTGGGCTGAAGTGGGAGGAACCAGCCTGGTGGGCTGGTGCGCTTCCTGCCCCCCTGCGCCTAGGGTTGGAAACCCTAGGGTGAAGCGCCCACTGCCTTGGGGGCAAGCCTCCCCCTTGGCCGCCGCCCCTTGGGAGATCAGATCTCCAGGGCGGCGCCCCCTCGAGGGCTTATATAAAGGGGGGAGGAGGGGCAGCCGCACCCTTGCATCTTGGCGCCTCCTCTCCCTGCTACACCTCTCCTCCTCCGTCACGTGCTTGGCGAAGCCTGCCGAGAGATCTTGCTTCTCCACCAACACCACGCCGTCGTCTGCTGCTGGAGCCATCTTCCTCAACCTCTCCTTCCCCTTGCTGGATCAAGAAGGAGGAGACTTCATCCGCTCCGTGCGTGTGTTGAACACGGAGGTGCCGTCCGTTCGGCACTCGGTCATCGGTGATTTGGATCACGGTGATGCGACTCCATCATCCACGTTCTAGTGAGCGCTTCATACGCGATCTACAAGTGGTATGTAGATGCAATCTCTCTCCCATGACTCGTTGCTTAGATGAACTCATATATGGATCTTGGTGAAACCGTAGGAAAATTTTAATTTTTCGCAAGCGTTCCCCAACAGTGGCATCATGATCTAGGTCTATCGTAGTTCTCTATTGCACGAGTAGAACACAATTTTGTTGTGGGCGTAGATCTTGTCAACTTGCTTGCCGCTACTAGTCTTTTCTTGCTTCAGCGGTATTGTGGGATGAAGCGGCCCGGACCAACCTTACGTGCGCTTCGTGAGGCAGGTTCCACCGGTGACATGCACTAGTTGCATAAGGTGGCTAGCGGTGTCTGTCTCTCCTACTTTAGTTGGGCGGATTAGATGAAAAGGGTCCTTATGAAGGGTAAATAGAAGTTGACAAAATCACGTTGTGGTTATTCGTAGGTAAGAAAATGTTCTTGCTAGAACCCAATTGCAGCCACGTAAAAGATGCAACAATAATTAGAGGACGTCTAACTTGTTTTTGCAGCAATCGTCATGTCATGTGATATGGCCAGAAGTTGTGATGAATGATGAATGATATATTGTGATGTATGAGATCATGTTCTTGTAATAGAAATCATGACTTGCATGTCGATGAGTATGACAACCGGCAGGAGCCATAGGAGTTGTCCTAATTATTGTATGACATGCGTCATTGATTCAACGCCATGTAAATTACTTTACTTTATTGCTAAGCGTGTTAGCCATAGTAGTAGAAGTAATAGTTGGCGAGCAACTTCATGGAACACGATGATGGAGATCATGATGATGGAGATCATGGTGTCATGCGGTGACAAGATGATCATGGAGCCCGAAGATGAAGATCAAAGGAGCTATATGATATTGGCCATATCATGTCACTACTTTATATAATTGCATGTGATGTTTATTATGTTTTATGCATCTTGTTTACTTAGAACGACGGTAGTAAATAAGATGATCCTTATAATAATTTCAAGAAAGTGTTCCCCTAAGCGTGCACCGTTGCTAAAGTTCGTCGTTTCAAAGCACCACGTGATGATCGGTGTGATAGATCCTTACGTTCACATACAGCGGATGTAAGACAGTTTACACATGCATAAACACTTAGGGTTAACAGCGAGCCTAGCATGTACAGACATGGCCTCGGAACACAAGAGACCGAAAGGTCGAACATGAGTCGTATGGAAGATACGATCAACATGGAGATGTTCACCGACAATGACTAGTCTGTCTCACGTGATGATCGGACACGGCCTAGTCGACTCGGATCGTGTAACACTTAGATGACTAGAGGGATGTCTAATCTGAGTGGGAGTTCATTAAATAATTTGATTAGATGAACTTATGTCGGGGAGGAACTGGTCGTGTCCCACGAGCACCTACGGGACCTGGGTCCCTTGTGGTTCGGAGGGGGGCGGAGATTGCACAAAGAGCGGATCGAGGTGATGCACACGAGCGGATTTACCCAGCCGAGCTCTCGGGAGATAATACTCCTACTGCTGCTTTGTGGATTATCTTGTGTTCTTGCTAGGGAGCAATGGGAGCTACAAAACCTAGCCTGAGTGTGGTCTCGTATGAGTAGGATGAACTAAGCCAGAGCTGGACCGAACCCCTTCTATGTTGCACTTGGGCCTCCTTTTATAGGCACAAGGGGTCACCTGAGTTGCAAGTAGAAAAGGGTAAGATAGTAAAAACATAGGTAGGTACACGCTTTATACGGTGTCTGATAATCTACACCTAACTCGACGTGACAAGGGACAAGAGTCATCAATGCTGTCTCGGTCGCCCGAAACGATTAACGAGGACCGTCAAGTCGCCTCCGTTTGCCACGATGGTAGCTTGTCGGCGCCGCTTATCGCTGCTCCCGCTGGCTGCACAGCCCGTCGACACGTGTGCTTGGGAGAGCCCGTGGTGACACGTTGGCGGGTGAGCTGGAGCGGAGATGAAGAGAGGTTGCCCGCCCGCAAGCGCCTTGCCAGGCGAGGAACCTTGTCGCTTGGGGCTCGGCGCCCACCAAGCCTTCGGCAAGCTCCTCTTGCCGGGCCTTGTTTCTCCAGCATACTGAGTGGCCTTCGGCAAGCTCCTCTTGTCGGGGCCTTGATTACTTTGTTCTTGAATGGCTCCAAAGGAGCTGAGATCTTAGCGGTCATCGGGCCAGCCCTGCCATGGGCGCTGCAACGTGTCCGTGCGAGTTCGGGATACTAGGGTACCCCTACTCTAGTACACCAGCAGCCCCCGGGCTGGGCCACACTGCGCGTAAGCTCTGTTGGGCCAGGCCCAAAAGCGATGCTGCAGACACGCGTGGTCTTGATTACGCCGTTATTTGCCTTGGACCCCCGTCTCCCATGAGCAGCCGCACCGGACGTGGCGTCGTGGGGAGATCGTGGGGCTTTCTTTAATGGGAAAAATCGGGCGCCGTCCCTCTCCCTTTATAAGCGGGGAACAGGCAGGGCGCCCACTGCCCTTCTTGTCACATCGAAACCCCGTCGCTTTCCCCTTCCTTCTTGAGCCCAAAGAGGCGGCGCTCGCCCCTTCCATTGCCACGGTGCCACCTGCGCCGTCGGCTTCCTCCACCACCACTCCCTATGGCTCCAAAGGCCGATAAGGGAAAAAGCGTGAAATCGGCCGTAGCGGCTCATGGCGCTGCGGAAGAACAGGCCCTCTTGATCCCTGCTCAACAGGAAGGAGTTGCGGGAGCTGTACTATCTCTTCTAGTCGACGGAGACCCATGCGCACCCGCGCACGAGGGTCATCTCCGCCGCCACATCTGCTAAGGTCTCCATCGGGTACCCCTTATTCGCGATTTTCTTCTGGTGCGGGCTCTGCCCGCCCTTTTCTGAATTCTTCTGCGATGTCATGAACACATATGGCCTCCGCCTCCTTGACTTCACCCCCAACGCCATCCTCACAATGGCCGTTTTCGCACATCTCTGCGAGAACTTTGTCGGGTCCACCAAGCGTCGCACTCTTTCGCCACCACTTCTCACCCAGCGTAGAGAGAGAGAGCCGCTTGTCGGAGGAATTGCATGGACCTCTAGGATCGGCAAGAAGAAGCGTATCTTGACGGAGAGTTCGCAGACAAGTGGGAGGTGGAGGGCTGGTGGTGCTGGATCTTAGAGGAGGAGCCACGACCTTTTACTACCTGCGCCAAGACCCCCATAGTTCGCGGCAGCGATTGGAGCAACTTGGCGCGGAGGGCGACAAGTTGAAGATTGCCACGACTAGGATTTTGCGTCTCCGACAAGCAGGGCTTACCGTAGGAGCAGTTGGCGCGGACTTCCCGCCGCCGCATTGCGCCTTGCAGGAGAGAGGAGGCCTGCTTGGGAATTCGAGCAGCGGCGGATATCATGAGGCTGCGCCCAGGTCTGAATTGGAATTTCACTACCTTGGAGCTTGGCGGCATGCTGCGGGGCTGTTCAAGCTGAAGCGGATAACCCTGGATGGTGCATGTTGCGGGGAGTTGTGCCTTGTGCAACAACTCGTCGCGCAACAACATCATCGCGATAATGCCGTTGTGCGATTCCCATGGAATCGCCCCAACTTGCGAGAGAGCCCGCCGATGACATAGTGCAGCAGTTCTTCGACAACTTGGTTGAAGTGCCGATCGCGCCGACGGCAGAGGCGGCTCACCGCGACCCCACCGCTCGGGAGATGGCGGCGCGCCGCCACGAGTTGGAGGAGGCTGCGAGCTGCTTTGCCCGGCGTGTTTGGAGTTCTTGTCGAGGCAGAGGCGGCTGAGGCGGCAAGCCTTGCCGACCGAGAAGAGTTTGTCGGCGAGGAGGAGCAGCCCGAGCCCGACAACGAGCAGCGAGCCTGCGGGGCGCCTCTCCTCCGCCGTCAAGTAGCTTGCCGCAGAGGGAGCTGCTGCCCGCCAAGGAGCGCCTCCACGGGGTGGAGAAGTGGCGGGGGACATACGGTCCAACAGCCGCCTCGCCGCCCAGCAGCGCTCCACCACGGCAAGCACTTGTTGCGCTGGGGCGCCTCATCCCCTTGTGGCGGCGGGCGCGAGGTCTTCTGGTCGCGGTCCCTGCACCCGCCGAGCGTCGAGAGAGTCTTCTCCCCAATCCGTCACGCCCGAGCGAGTTTGATCTCTCGCCCTCGGCTCGAGGAGGAAGAGGAAGAGTAAGATCTTGTCGCTGCTACTTGTAATCTTCAATTTATTGCTTTATCTTATATCTGTTGGTTCCACTCTGAACCTTCTTTTTGGGGCGTTAGCTCGGAGGCGCGAAGAGGGCCAAGGCGCCGGTGGTTGTCGTCTCGGATGACTCCCCAGCAGCAGCAGGGGCACGTCAGGACTCCTTGCGGATCCGGCAACCCTTGTGAGCAGCCCCAGCACAGCCCCAGCGTAAGTGTGCGGTATGCTTCTCATGGTTAGGCGTGCTTGGGTGCCTTTCCGTCACCGATATCTGGTTTGTTGAATTTTGTAGGAGCAGAGCAGCCACATCATGGAGCACGGAGGCTACTCACGAGGTCCAGCCTCATCGGGAGGCCGGAGGTCCTCCGAAATTCTGCTTGCTTCAACTTCGCCACCAAGGGAGAATTCTCCGCCAAGGGGCGCTCTCCGGCAAGGGAGGCCTCTCCAGAGCAAGGGAGCTTCCCGACAAGGGCTGGCGCCGGCGACCCTCCGGTGGTGGAGACCGCGGCAACGGACCCCACTGCAGGTAATCTTCTTGTTTGATAGTTTCCCTTGGGTTCTTTTCTTCCGTTTTTCTCTTTCGAATATCTGCTTGATTTGTGCTTTCTTCTTCTGACCATCAGATCCATCTGCCGGAGACCCGATGGAAACCGAGGCTACGGCGAGGAAGGCGCTCATGGCGACAATGTCGGCGCCGCCAACATGGAGGAGGAGGCTGGTCTTGCCGACGGGCCCGGGCGAGGAGGCTGCCGAGGCAGTGGCGCAGAGGTCGGGAGAATCTGGCGATCGCCGGCGGCCCGGAGGCCGCAGGAGGCGCCAGCGCTACCGACCGCCGATCCTCCGCCACCGATGCCGCACCAGACTCGAGGAGCCCAGCCCGGCGCCTACGAAGGCGGCGAGGTGTCTTCATCAAGCTCCATGGGCATCAAGCTCCGAGGCACCGGCGAAGGAGACCTTCGATCTTGAACTACTTGCCTCCACCGGGCTGTCGCTGGTTGATGCCCGAGCAGCAGCGATGGTGAGCCCGAGGAGGAGCAGCTGCTAAGGAGGTTCTTTGTCGCTCTACCGCGCCCGACAAGCCAAAGCTGGAGTCGAGGAGGCGCTTGTCGCGAGGCGAGCTGATTTGGAGAAAGCGTCGCGGAAGAGCTCCGACGCGCCAACAAAGAGACTCTCCGGGATATAGCATAGGCGCGGGAGCAGCTTGCTGAGGCGCCACGGCCTTCATCTTGGAGAAAGGCGAGGTTGAGGAGCAGCAGAGGCTTGCCGTGAAGCTCTCCGCTCGAGAAGGTGGTGGCGCGGGAAGATCAACCTCGGCGGCTTTGAGGAAGATCTCGCCGTCGCGAGCAAGCGATTAGCGGGCCGCCAGGAGGCAAAAGATCTTTGCTGCGGCCGCCGAGGCCGCCAAGAGGAATTGGAGGCGAGGTGGCTCGGTGGAGTCCACCCTCGGAAGAGTGCCGAGGAGGTCGCCGGGTTGAAGCGGCGTGAGAAGGGCGCTTACACCCTCGGCGAGCTACAAGGTCGCTTTCTTTGAAAAGATCAAAGAGCTCGATGCCGCCAAGGACTCCAAGGCGGATCTGGGCTGAAATTGACCACCTTGACGGAGGCGTTGAATGGCGCCAAGGAGGCGGAAGCGGGCCTGCTGGAAAAGATCAAAGCCACCGAGGAGTTCTTTGTCGAATCTGTGACCGCCAGAATAATCTTGAGACAGCATAATGCATTGGACGGAAGGTCTTGTGGACCTTTGCCGCGGCATCCATAATGAGTGATGGAGCTGGGGATGACAGATCTTGGGTACTCCACCGACGAAACTCCAACCCAGCGTCAAGCTCAGCCTATTCTTCAAAGGCGTGTTGGCGGGTATCCGGCTCCGGAAGAGGTTCCAAAGCAAGCTGGCGGAGGAATCACGTCAAGTCTGCGCCAAGGCTCTCGAAGGTGTTGATGAAGGTGGCCTTCCGCAACCGAGCATCGATTTCACCAAAGCCCTCAAGTCCCTGCCTCCATCCGCCCGATGTTGAAGCGCTCAAAGCCCTTATCGCACCATTGTGGACGGGGTGAGTGGAGTTAAGAGGCTCGAGGCGACCCGCGTGGACTAGGCCGCCAAGTCTATTTTTCTCTTGTCGCTGTAGATCATGTTTAGATAAAAGTCTATTAGATCGCGACAAGTCATTATGTAATATACACTATCTTAGGCAATCGAATGCAATGTTATTTCCTTTATTCGACTCTTGGCTTTGTATGTTACTGCCCTCGCCTTCGAAACTTGCGGTGCGAGCACCCTTGCATGGCGCCGAGTCGGAACTTCAGCACTGCTAAGCGGGGTCGCTACCGACAAGCAACCTTATCGCGGACCAGCCGCAGCTCACTTAAGTTGTTAGGCGGACTCGAAACAAAGTAAGGCGCGGCCGATCACGATTGGTTCCTCCACGCTGGTTTTCCATACAAAGCGCGATCGTTCGAGGAAGATAACTCAAAAATTTAAAACTGGTCGTTTAAACTTAGCAACTTAGCTTTTACATTGTCCATTTCCGGCAAGCGACAGTTCCTCGGCGGCGCCATGGCGGCAACGGCCCACACCATTATCTTCTCCTCTCCCCGGTTAACTTGTGGGCGGATGAACCTTCTTCTTGTTTGAGAAGAAAGAAGAAAATAAAGTTATGGAGCCTAGTGGCTCGTCGCCGCTTACGGGTGCGGATGCTGCACAAAATGTTAGTAAACACATGCATATATGATTATGAAAGCATGTATTGAAAAAATGCGCATAGCGCATAAACTTTCTTGATGCTGCGAAGTCTGCGCCCGGCTTTGTACAAAGGATTACATGCAACAGCGGCAAGACTTGTACAAAAGGGTGGTTGCGGAGCAGGTTCCGGCAACCGCATATATAGGTAAAACTTGCGAAGATGCTCTATATTCGAGAATTGCTCACGGAAGGCCATCTTGGTCTCAAAGCGGACAGCGCCGGGCCTAGTGACTCGTTTTACCCGATAAGGGCCTTCCCGCCGGTGTCAACTTGTTGGAATTCTTGGCAGATTGAATGCGCCGAAGAACAAGGTCGCCTTCCTCGAAGCTTCGGCATTAACTGCGGCTATGGTAGCGGCGCAAAGCTTCTTTGGTAACGAGCAGCTCGTCTGCAGCACGAAGGCGATCTTCCTCGAGGCAGCGCGTCATCTTGTCGCAGCTGCTCTTGCTCAAACTCATCATAGCGAGCACTTTCGAGGTGACCCGTACCACGAGTTCCGTGGGGAGAACTGCCTCTGCTCCGTGAGACTAGAGCAAAATTATGCGGCGGTGGCTCGATTTGGCGTCGTTACGATCGACCAAGAACCACCGGCAGCTCCTCGATCCAGTTCCTTCCGCGCCGCGGCCTTCGTCGAAAGTTCGGTCTTGAGTCCCGCAGCACTTCAGCGTTTGCTCTCTCTGCTTGACCGTTGCTTCTCGGATGAGCAACAGAAGCAAAGCAGATCTTGGCACCAAGATCTTGGGCGTACTGCATGAAGGTGCGACTCGTGAACTGTGTGCCGTTGTCAGTGATGATCCGGTTAGGAATCCCAAAGCGGCAAACAATTGACTGAAGAACTTGACGGTGTTGTCTTGTCGCCTTCCTCACTGGTTCCACTTCCGGCCACTTTGTGAACTTGTCGATTGCGACGTACAAGTATTCAAAGCCCCCGACAGCTCGGGGGAAAGGGCCGAGGATGTCGAGCCCCCAGACCGAAAAGGGCCAGTATAAAGGGATCGCATGGAGAGCTTGAGCTGGTTGGTGTATCTGTTTGGAATGGGCCTGCACGCTTCACACTTGGTTACTTGTGCGGTTGCATCTGGAGGGCTTCGGCGGAAGAAACCTTGCGGAAAGCCTTGCCGACAAGTGCTCTTCGCTGATGTGGTGACCACATATGCCTCCATGTATCTCTGCCAGCAACTTACATCCATCTTCCGGCAAATACACTTCAATTTCACACCGTTGAGCCTTCTTACATGCAGGATGTTGTCAACAAACTGGTACATACTTGATTCTTAGGGCTACTTTTCCGCTTCTTCTTGCTCTTTGGGAAGTTCTCTGTCTGAAGGAAATGGGCGATTTGTTGTGCCCATCTTTGGAGCTTGAGGCTCGACAACAAGGACTAAAGGCTCTTCTATCCTGCGGGAACATCGGCTTCTCTGGCGAGAACATCTCGTTTGGCTTGAGCACCGGGGAAAGTAGTTGGCGAGGATCTTGTCGTCTCGTCCTCCGCAGCTTGCACGCGATGGTGTAGATCTTTGAGAACTCCGATGGGTGTGTCCTGCCATCATACTTTTACGCACATCTGGTTTGAAGTTTTTCTTGTCGGGCCACGGACTTGCCGCAGCTCTCGAGTGAGCGCAGGACAACCTACGCGTCGGCAAAGTCGCTGGTTCCCGGCGCATGCATATCGACAGTGGGCCGGCGCGTTGGTGCGATTTGGCGCGCTTCTCTTGGCGCTTCGTCACGGGTTGGCGTCTTCTTCGCCGTTCTCGGAGAACTTGGCGCTGGTCGCGGCGAGCTCGCGGATCCGGCGGCGCTATGGAGTCGCTGTCGAGGTGGATCCGCGAGTCGGCGATCTTAGTCTTCGGGAGGGGAGTGTGCGGTGGCTGCACCCCGCAGGTCTCGTCGCCATCAGCTCGCGCCTTGTCGCCTTGCCGCTGCTGCGAGGCACAGTTGCAGCGGGGCGTCGCCGTTAAGCGAAGCCGATGAGACTCTGAATTGTGGCCTCCATTCGTCGACCTTATCGGCTGTTGGAGGGTAATCTAGAAATGGCGAGCTCTAGCCAAGGCTTCCTTTGGTGTGGTTGGCGGCAGCGGCGTCTGGGCGAAGAACGGGATGTGCTCGGACTCTAACCAAGTTAGGAGGAGCAGCATCCCCCCAGCGACCGTACTCGCTTGTACCATCATCTTTGGGGTGCATGCGGGTCTCGAGGGCCTCGGGATCCTCCGGCAGCCTTGATCCAACGAGCGTATGGTGCCGCGAGCATCATGGCCTTCTCGGTCCAGCGCCTCCTGCGAAGGGCGGTGCAGAACTCGGACGCCGACGCTGTGCTGCCTTGTCCTTGGATCTGGCGGCATTGTGGGCTCTCTCGGCGACGCTGGTTCCTCCGCTGGCGTTCCCCCACCACTGACAGCTCCGGTGGTGGTGGGTTCGACAGCAGACGGCTCTGCTGCTGCGAAGACTTCTTGGCGCCATGTTGACGAATGTTGATGAAGTTGCTCGTGTGACCGCGGATCGGGTTCACACAGCCTCGGCGCCCTACGGGCGCGCCAAAGATGTCGGGAGGAACTGGTCGTGTCCCACGAGCACCTCTGAGACCTGGGTCCCTTGTGGTTCGGAGGCGGAGATTGCACAAGGAGCGGATCGGCGATGCACACGAGCGGATTTACCCAGCCGGAGCTCTCCGGAGAGATAATACTCCTACTGCTGCTTTGTGGATTATCTTGTGTTCTTGCTAGGGAGCAATGAGAGCTACAAAACCTAGCCTGAGTGTGGTCTCGTATGAGTAGGATGAACTAAGCCGGAGCTGGACCGAACCCCTTCTACGTTGCACTTGGGCCTCCTTTTATAGGCACAAGGGGTCACCACAGGTTGCAAGTAGAAAAGGGTAAGATAGTAAAAACATAGGTAGGTACACGCTTTACAAAGATGTACAGTAATCTACACCTAACTCGACAGCAAGGGACAAGAGTCATCAATGCCTGTCTCGATCGCCGAAACGATGTAACGAGGACCGTCAAGTGCGCCTCCGTTTGCCATGATGGTAGCTTGTCAGCGCCGCTTATCGCTGCTCCCCGCTGGCTGCACAGCCCGTCGACACGTGTGCTTGGGAGAGCCCCGTGGTGACACGTTGGCGGGTGAGCTGGAGCGGAGATGAAGAGAGGTTGCCCGCCCCGGCAAGCTCCTTGCCGCGGCAGGAACCTTGTCGCGCTTGGGGGCTCGGCGCCCACCAAGCCTTCCCGGCAAGCTCCTCTTGCCGGGGCCTTGTTTCCTTCGCACCTGAGTGGCCTTCGGCAAGCTCCTCTTGCAGGGGCCTTGATACTTTGTTCTTGAATGGCTCCAAAGGAGCCGCCGAGGATCTTAGCGGTCATCGGGCCAGCCCTGCCGTGAAGTATTTGCTGCAATCTGTCGATGCGAGTTCGGGATACTAGGGTACCCTACTCTAGTACACCGACAACAATTATCATGAACTTAGTCTAAAGTCTTTGCAAAATATGTCTTGTAGATCAAATGGCCAGCGCTCATGTCAACATGAACTTCAACGTTCCTAGAAAACCAAGCTGAAAGATGATGGCAGCAACTATTGGACTGGGTCGGAACACGAGATCATCCTCATAGCAGCCAAGAAACAATATGTCCTAGAAGCACTGCTAGGTGATGCACCCATCGAGAGAACCAAGACATTATGAATGCTTGGCAGTCTCGTCTTGATGATTACTCCCTCGTTCAATGCGGCATGCTTTACAGCTTAGAACCGGGGCTCCAAAAGCGTTTTGAGCAACACGGAGCATATGAGATGTTCGAGGAGCTGAAAATGGTTTTCAAGCTCATGCCCGGTCGAGAGATATGAAGTCTCGACAAGTTCTATAGTTGTAAGATGGAGGAAAACAGTTCGTCGGTGAGCACATACTCAAAATGTCTGGGTTGCACAACTTTGTCCCATTGGACATTAACCTCCAGACGAGGCGGTCATTGACAGAATCCTTGATCGCTCCCACCAAGCTACAAGAGCTTTGTGATGAACTACAATATGCAGGGGATGGTGAAGACCATTCTGAAGTATTCTCAATCTTTGAAGTCAGCAAAGGTTGAAATCAAGAAAGAACATCAAGTGTTGATGGTCAATAAAACCACTAAGTTCAAAAAGGGCAAGGGTAAGAAGAACTTCAAGAAGGACGGCAAAGATGTTGTCGCGCCCAGTAAGCAAGTTGCCGGGAAGAAGTCAAAGAATGGACCCAAGCCTGAGACAGAGTGCTTTTATTGCAAAGGAAGGACCCTTTGAAGCGGAACTGCCCCAAATACTTAGCGGACAAGAAGGCCGCCAACACTAAAGGTATATTTGATATACATGTAATTGATGTGTACCTTACCAGTACTCGTAGTAACTCCTGGGTATTTGATACCGGTGTCGTTGCTCATATTTGTAACTCACAACAAGAGCTGCGGAATAAACGGAGACTGGCGAAGGGCGAGGTGACGATCTTGCGCGGGAATGGTTCCAAGGTCGATGTGATCGCCGTCGGCACGCTACCTCTACATCTACCTACGGGATTAGTTTTAAACCTCAATAATTGTTACTTAGTGCCAAGTTTGAGCATGAACATTGTATCAGGATCTCGTTTAATGCGAGATGGCTACTCATTTAAATCCGAGAATAATGGTTGTTCTATTTATATGAGAGATATGTTTTATGGTCATGCTCCGATGGTCAATGGTTTATTCTTAATGAATCTCGAACATAATATTACACATATTCATAGTGTAAATACCAAAAGATGTAAAGTTGATAACGATAGTCCCACATACTTGTGGCACTGCCGCCTTGGTCACATTGGTGTCAAGCGCATGAAGAAGCTCCATTCGATGGACTTTTAGAGTCTCTCGATTATGAATCATTTGACACCGTGAACCATGCCTTATGGGCAAAATGACCAAGACTCGTTCTCGGAACAATGGGCGAGCAACCAACTTATTGGAAATCATACATACCGATGTATGCGGTCCAATGGCGTCGAGGCTCATGGAGGATATCGTTATGTTCTCACTCTCCGATGACTTGAGTAGATATGGGTATGTCTACTTGATGAAACACAAGTCTGAGACCTTTGAAAAGTTTAAGGAATTTCAGAATGAGGTAGAGAATCAACGTGACCGAAAAATAAAGTTCTTACGATCAGATCGTGGAGGAGAATATTTAAGTCACGAATTTGGTACACACTTAAGGAAATGTGGAATCGTTTCACAACTCACGCCGCCTGGAACACCTCAGCGTAATGGTGTGTCCGAACATCGTAATCGCACTCTGTTGGATATGGAGCGATCTATGATGTCTCTTACAGATTTACCGCTATCATTTTGGGGATACGCTCTAGAGACAGCTACATTCACTTTAAATAGGGCACCGTCTAAATCCGTTGAGACGACACCGTATGAATTATGGTTTGGGAAGAAACCTAAGCTGTCGTTTCTAAAAGTTTGGGGATGTGATGCTTATGTCAAGAAACTTCAACCTGAAAAGCTCGAACCCAAGTCGGAAAAATGCGTCTTCATAGGATACCCTAAGGAAACCATTGGGTATACCTTCTACCTTAGATCCGAAGGCAAGATCTTTGTTGCCAAGAACGGATCCTTTCTTGAAAAAGTTTCTCTCGAAAGGAGTAAGTGGGAGGAAAGTAGAACTCGATGAATTACTACCTCTTGAACCGGAAAATAGTGCAGCTCGGAAAATGTTCTGTGGTGCCTACACCTCTTGGAGAGGAAATTGCGATGATGATCAAAGTACTTGGATCAAGTTGCTCTTGAACTTCGAGGTCCACAAGGACACGTTCCACACTAGAGTGGTATGGCAACCCTATCCGGAAATCATGTTGTTAGACAACGGTGAACCTTGAACTATGAAGAAGCGATGGCGGGCCCAGATTCCAACAAATGGCTTCAAGCCATGCAATCCGAGATAGGATCCATGTATGAAAACAAAGTATGGACTTTGACAGACTTGCCCGATGATCGTGACGATAGAAAACAAATGGATCTTTAAGAAGAAGACAGACAGCGGATGGTAATGTCGCCATCTATAAAGCTCGACTTGTCGCTAAGGGTTATCGGCAAGTTCAAGGGATTGACTACGATGAGACTTTCTCTCCCGTAGCGAAGCTTAAGTCCGTCCGAATCATGTTAGCAATTGCCGCATACTATGATTATGAGATATGGCAGATGGACGTCAAAACGGCATTCCTTAACGGTTATCTTAAGGAAGAGCTGTATATGATGCAGCCGGAAGGTTTTGTCGACCCTAAGAATGCTAACAAGGTATGCAAGCTCCAGTGATCCATTTATGGGCTGGTGCAAGCATCTCGGAGTTGGAACATTCGCTTTGATGAGATGATCAAAGTGTTTGGGTTTATGCAGACTTATGGAGAAGTCTGCGTTTACAAGAAAGTGAGTGGGAGCTCTGTAGCATTTCTCATATTATATGTAGATGACATACTTTTGATGGGAAATGATATAGAACTCTTGGACAGCATTAAGGCCTACTTGAATAAAAGTTTTTCAATGAAGGACCTTGGAGAAGCTGCTTACATATTAGGCATCAAGATCTATAGGGATAGATCGAGACGCCTCATAGGTCTTTCACAAAGCACATACCTTGATAAGATTTTGAAGAAATTCAAAATGGATCAGTCCAAGAAAGGGTTCTTTCCTGTACTGCAAGGTGTGAGATTGAGCTCGGCTCAATGCCGGACCACGGCAAAAGATAAAGAAAAGATGAGCGTCATCCCCTATGCCTCGGCCATAGGATCTATTATGTATGCCATGTTGTGTACCAGACCTGATGTAAACCTTGCCGTAAGTTTGGTAGGAAGGTACCAAAGTAATCCCGGCAAGGAACACTGGACAGCAGTCAAGAATATCCTGAAGTACCTGAAAAGGACAAAGGACATGTTTCTCGTTTATGGAGGTGACGAAGAGCTCGTCGTAAAGGGTTACGTCGATGCTAGCTTCGACACAGATCTGGATGACTCTAAGTCACAAACCGGATACGTGTATATGTTGAATGGTGGAGCGATAGCTGGTGCAGCTGCAAGCGAAGCGTCGTGGCGGGATCTACGTGTGAAGCGGAGTACATGGCAGCCTCGGAGGCAGCGCATGAAGCAATTTGGGTGAAGGAGTTCCTCACCGACCTAGGAGTTATACCCAATGCGTCGGGGCCAATCAAACTCTTCTGTGACAACACTAGAGCTATTGCACTTGCCAAGGAGCCCAGGTTTCACAAGAAGACCAGGCACATCAAGCGTCGCTTCAACTCCATCCGTGAAAATGTTCAAGATGGAGACATAGAAATTTGCAAAGTGCATACGGATCTGAATGTCACAGATCCGTTGACTAAACCTCTTCCGCGAGCAAAACATGATCAACACCATAACTCTATGGGTGTTCGGTTCATCACAATGTAACTAGATTATTGACTCTAGAGCAAGTGGGAGACTGTTGAAAATATGCCCTAGAGGCAATAATAAAAGGATTATTATCATATTTCCTTGTTCGTGATAATTGTCTTTTATTCATGCTATAATTGTATTATCCGGAAATCGTAATACACGTGTGAATACATAGACCACAATATGTCCCTAGTGAGCCTCTAGTTGACTAGCTCGTTGATCAATAGATAGTCATGGTTTCCAGACTATGGACATTGGATGTCATTGATAACGAGATCACATCATTAGGAGAATGATGTGATGGACAAGACCCAATCCTAAGCATAGCACAAGATCGTGTAGTTCGTTTTGCTAGAGCTTTTCCAATGTCAAGTATCTCTTCCTTAGACCATGAGATCGTGTAACTCCGGATACCGTAAGAGTGCTTTGGGTGCACCAAGCGCCACAACGAATCGGGTGACTATAAAGGTGCACTACGGTATCTCCGAAAGTGTCTGTTGGGTTGACACGGATCGAGGCTGGATTTGTCACTCCGTATGACGGAGAGGTATCTCTGGGCCCACTCGGTAATGCATCATCATAATGAGCTCAAAGTGACCAAGTGATTGGTTACAGGATCATGCATTACGGTGCGAGTAAAGTGACTTGCGATAACGAGACTGAGCGAGGTATTGGGATACCGACGATCGAGTCTCGGGCAATTAACGTACCGATTGACAAAGGGAATTGAATACGGGATTAATTGAATCCTCGACATCGTGGTTCATCCGATGAGATCATCGAGAGTATGTGGGAGTCAACATGGGTATCCAGATCCGCTGTTGGTTATTGACCGGAGAGCCGTCTCGGTCATGTCGCATGTCTCCGAACCCGTAGGGTCTACACTTAAGGTTCGGTGGCGCTTAGGGTTGTATGAATATGAGTATGCAGCAAACCGAATGTTTTTGAGTCCGGATGAGATCCGTCGTCACGAGGAGTTCGGAATGGTCCGGAGGTAAAGAATTATATATAGGAAGTGCTATTTCGCCATCGGAGAATTTCGGGGTTACTAGTATTGTCTGGGACCACGGAAGGGTCCCGAGGTCAACCGGTGGGGCCACCTATCCCGGAGGGCCCGTGGGCTGAAGTGGGAGGAACCAGCCTGGTGGGCTGGTGCGCCCCACTTGCCCCCCCTTGCGCCTAGGGTTGGAAACCCTAGGGTGGGGCGCCCACTGCCTTGGGGGCAAGCCTCCCCCTTGGTCGCCGCCCCTTGGGAGATCAGATCTCCAGGGCGGCGCCCTGAGGGCTTATATAAAGGGGGAGGAGGGGCAGCCGCACCTTGCATCTTGGCGCATCCTCTCCCCTGCTACACCTCTCCTCCTCCGTCACGTGCTTGGCGAAGCCTGCGAGATCTGCTTCTCCACCAACACCACGCCGTCGTGCTGCTGCTGGAGCCATCTTCCTCAACCTCTCCTTCCCCTTGCTGGATCAAGAAGGAGGAGGCGTCATCCGCTCCGTCGTGTGTTGAGCGCGGAGGTGTCGTCCGTTCGGCACTCGGTCATCGGTGATTTGGATCACGGCGAGTACGACTCCATCATCCACGTTCTAGTGAACGCTTCCGCACACGATCTACAAGTGGTATGTAGATGCAATCTCTCTCCCATGACTCATTGCTTAGATGAACTCATAGATGGATCTTGGTGAAACCGTAGGAAAAATTTTAATTTTCTGCAACGTTCCCCAACAGCTTTGTCTCAAGAAAATACCAAAAATATGTGTGCTTCTGTTGCCATGTGCCTTCTATTTGCTTGCATCTTCGCTTGCTAAAAAATCAATTGATATGGATCCTCATCCACTTGCTAATCTTTTCCATAGATCCAATTATGATGAACCCATTGCTAGTGGATTGAGTTCACTAGATTATCTTTATGAAGTTTTGCTTGAGACTCATGAATCTGAAAATTGTGATGAAGTGTTAAAAGAAGGAATTTATATAGTGATTCATGATAGCTCCTTAGATTAAAAGCATGATTGCAATGATGTTATTATAAATTCTATTAATGTCAATTGTGCTAATAATATGCAAAACCCCAAGCTTGGGGATGCTAATATTGCTATGTCCACTACTTATTGCAATGATCATGATTGGGGTGATAATGATTCTTACGATCTTGAAAATTCATTTAAACCTCATGAAGAATATGCTTGCGATAATATTAAAAGTGGGTTTGGAAGAGTGTCAACTTTAGCTAAAAATAATCCCACATATTTGGAGAGTGTTCGATCTTATGAAATTTTTGATAAAAGTGGGCTTGGAGAGGTAATGACTTTAATTGATGATAATCCCACTACTTTGGAAGAGTGTCAACTTTGCATGCATGTGGATCATGAAGAGAAAATGTTATGTGATAGTTATATTGTTGAATTGCAATATGATCATACATATAATTATTATGAGAGAGTAAAATATGGTTGTAGAAATTTTCATGTTACTAAATTACCTCTCGTTATGTTGAGATCGTCAATGTTTTATTCCTCTTCTTTGCATATGTTAGATGTTCCTTGTCTTGATAATTTGTTTGCGTATAAAATTCCTATGCGTAGGAAGTATGTTAGACTTAAATATGTTTGTCATATGTTTCATGATGCTCTCTTTGTGTTTCAATTCTTATCTTTTGTGTGAGCATCGTTGAAATCTTATACCTAGCTAGGGGCGTAAAATGATAGCGCTCGTTGGCAGGCAACCCAACTTGTATCTTTTTGCTTTTTGGTTTTCTTGCTATTTTCAATAAAATAACCAATTATGCCTCTGGTTAGAAGTGTTTTTGTGGTTTCAATTAGTGTTTGTGCGAAGCAAAGCCTTTAGGATCTTCTTGGGTGTAGTTGTTTGATCTTGCTAAAAAACAGAAACTTTTGCACTCACGAAAATAATTTTCATAAATCAGAGAAACTTAATTTTGCTCTGATTCTTTTTGCAGAAGATTATTATAAAAATATATCAGGTCGACCTAATGTTTCAGAATTTTTGGAGGTAGAGAAGTATTCGGAATATCCGGATTGCCACAGACTGTTCTGTTTTTGACAGATTCTGTTTTCTTTGCGTTGTGTGCTTGTTTTGATGATTCTATGGTTTTCTTTGATGATTTTTTGCCACACAAAAGTTGGAATACAGTAGATATATGCAAAAATTAAATATGAATTGGTTTGATACAGTACTTATATGTAATGCCCCGGATTCGATACGCTAGGTGTCCGCCAGTTATTCGCCGTCATTGCCATGTCGTTTGCTTGCGTGTTGCATATTGCCATGTCATCATGTGCATTTCATTTTGCATGCGTGTTCGTCTCATGCATCCGAGCATTTTCCCCGTTGTCCGTTTTGCAATCCGGCACTCCTATGTCCTCCGGCGTTCCCCTTTTGTCTCCTGTTGTGAGCGGGTGTTAAACTTTCTCGGAATGGCCCGAGGTTTGTCAAGCGGCCTTGGTATAGCACCGGTAGACCGCCTGTCAAGTTTCGTGCCATTTGGAGGTCGTTTGGTACTCCAACGGTTAACCGGTTAACCGTAAAAGCCATCTTTTGTTTGCAGCCCAACACCCCTCCTAAGTGGCCCAAAACCCATCCAAACCCCCTCCATGCTCTCGGTCGATCGATCACGATCGCGTGGCCGAAAACCGTGCCTCATTTGGAGTCTCCTAGCTCCCTCTACCTATAAATAGGTGCTCCCCCTCGGATTTTCGAGCAGTCCAACCCTAACCTAGGCCCTCTCCGTAGCCGGACATGTCCGATCTCCCCCGGACGCGTCCGCTCCGCCGCCCTCCACCAACCAGCATCCGCCACGTGGGCCGCGCCGCCGGCCGCAGCGCAGGGCCCCGAGGCCCGATCCGCTGGCTCCGCCGCCCGCTCCGGCGTGCCCCTCCGCCGCCCGGCCTTCCCGCCGGCGAGCTCGCCGAGCCGCCTCGCCTCTGCCGCGCCCGCATCGAGGCCCCCGCGCGCCGTGTCGCCCGGCCGGGCGCCGCCGCCCGCCTCCCGTCTCCCTCGCCGGCCGCCGCCTCGCCGCCGCCTCCGGCCTCGCCGGACCTCGCCTCGGCCGTCCTCGCGCCGCGCGCTGGCTGCTGGTCCTCCGACCTCGTCGCCAGCCCGCTAGGCCGGATCTCGCCGCCGCGGCTCGGAGCCGCCGGGTCTGCCTGCCATTGGCGCCCGTGGCCGCCGCCCTCCGTCGCCGGCGACCGCCGCCTGCGTGCCGCCCTCGCCGGAGTTCCCCGGCCCGATCCACGAGGGTGGATCAGATCCACCGGTCCTTCCATCCAAACGGCCTCCCCATCCCGGATCCCTCCGTCCCGGAACGCCTCCGTCCTGTTTCTCCGTGAGGGTATAAAATCTGCCAAGTCCCTGAGATATTTGCATATTTTTAGCTCCTGTTCATTGTATCATAACTCCATGCATACTGCTCCGTTTCGTGCGTGTAATATATCAAAATGTTCGCTGTGAGTTGCTCTTCATTTTCTTCCATTGCATCATGTTCATTTGAGCCCATCTTGATGCCTGAATAATCGTTGCAAGATTGCTATATGATGTTAACCTGCTGAAACTGTTATAACTTGGTGATTTGTCATTTTTGTTGCATTTGATGTGTGCACCCTATGAACTTTCTCTTGCCATTCTTAGATTCAAAAACATGTCTTCTTACTGTTGGTTGCCTTGTCATGCCATGTATTGCTCTGTGGTGAGTGGTTCAAGCTCACCAACATGCCTACTTATTGTTGTTCCTGCCATGTATAAATCTGTCATATCATTTGCCATGTTTACATGGGTGCCATCATATTTTCTGTGCCTTTTTGGCTCATGGTCAGTAAGGGACATTTGTTCTATGAAATTATTGGATTAATTTCATGCCTTTGGTTGCCATGATAAGTTCCTGTAACATGTTGTTTTATAGCTCTAAACATTGCAACCTGATGTTATTTCATGATAAGTCTGAAACTGTTATTATATGCAATCTTGTCATGTGTTTTTGAGCATGTTCTAGTGATTTCTGGAGATAGCTCAGTGTTCATGTTTTGTCGTGATTTACCTATACATCATGCCCATGCCTTTTTTTCACGTTGAGATGCTGTACCATATTGTTTTGATGCTTGCAATATGCCTAGTTGTTGTTTTGGACAGTTTGTCCTTTAAACTTGTATAGTGTATGTGTTGAACCGTTGCTCCGTTTTGAGTGTGCTCTATATGAAACTTGCTTAGAATTGCATGTAGTTTCATATGATCATGTTGCATTCTTGTTTTGAGAGTGTTTGCTTGATGTTTGTATGCATTTTGCATCAATGCCATGCTTAACTTGTTTTGCTCATATCTTCTAGGCCGTAGCTCCGAATTAAATGAACTTTATATGTAACTTGACTAGAATTTCGTGTAGATCATCTTGGTGCATTTTAACTTGCTGTTTAACAACTTGAACATAAGGTTTATTCAGATCTGGACCAATTTCGAAATTTGCATATTAGGACTTACCGGAATTGTTATATGTTGTTCCCGGCCTCTTTTAAACTTGCCTTGATGTGTTGCTCTTATTTGCATAATCTTTTGCCATGAGTAGCTTCATGTAGTCTTGTCTTGCATCATGCTTGTTGTGCATCATGTCTTGTCTATGTGTGGTGTGTTTACTATGTTGTGTGTTTCTTCTCGATAGTTCCTGTTTCCTTGCGATCGTGAGGATTCGTTCGTCTACGCTTGGTTCGTCTTCGTGGTTTCATCTTCTTCATGGACTCGTTCTTCTTCCTAGCGGGATTTCAGGCAAGATGACCGCTACCCTGGATCTCATTACTATCATTGCCATGCTAGTTGTTTCGTTCTATCGCTATGCTGCGTTACCTATCTTTTGCTCCTCAAGCCTCCCAAATTGCCATGAACCTCTAACCTTTGACACCCTTCCTAGCAAACCGTTGCTTGGCTATGTTACCGCTTTGCTCAGCCCTCTTATAGCGTTGTTAGTTGCAGGTGAAGTTGAAGATTGCTCCATGGTGGACAGGATTTTGTTGGGATATCACAATATCTCTTATTTAATTAATGCATCTATATACTTGGTAAAGGGTGGAAGGCTCGGCCTTATGCCTGGTGTTTTGTTCCACTCTTGCCGCCCTAGTTTCCGTCATATCGGTATTATGTTCCCGGATTTTGCGTCCCTAACGCGGTTGGGTGATTTATGGGACCCCCGACAGTTCGCTTTGAATAAAACTCCTCAAAGAAGGCCCAACATTGGTTTTACCATTTGCCTCACCACCACCTACTTTTCCCTTGGGAGTAATTAACCCAATGGTCATCTTTATTTTAGCCCCGGGCCAATGCTTGTCTAAGTGTTGGTCGAACTAGAACCTTTTGGCGCCTACTCGGGAAACTCGAGGCCTGGTTTTAGTTGTACGGACTGCTCATCCGGTCGTGGCTCGAGACGAGATACGCGGCTACTATCGTGGTGTCGGCACGCCGGGAGGTCTTGCTGGTCTTGTTTTACCATTGTCGAAATGTCTTGTAAACTGGGATTCCGAGACTGATCGGGTCTTCCTGGGAGAAGGTATATCCTTCGTTGATCGCGAGAGCTTATCATGGGCTAAGTTGGGACACCCCTGCAGGGTATAAACTTTCGAAAGTCGTGCCTGCGGTTATAGGCAGATGGGAATTTGTTAATGTCCGGTTGTAGATAACTTGACACCTGATCCGAATTAAAACGCATGAACCGCGTGTGTAGCCGTGATGGTCTCTTCTCGGCGGAGTCCGGGAAGTGAACACGGTTTTGGGTTATGTTTGACGTAAGTAGGAGTTCAGGATCACTTCTTGATCATTGCTAGCTTCACGACCGTTCCTTTGCTTCTCTTCTCGCTCTTATTTGCGTATGTTAGCCACCATATATGCTTAGTCGCTGCTGCAACCTCACCACTTTACCCCTTCCTTACCCCTTTAAGCTTTGCTAGTCTTGATACCCATGGTGATGGGATTCTTTGAGTCCTCGTGGCTCACAGATTACTACAACAACGATTGCAGGGTACAGGTTATGCGATGCTCATGGCGCGAGAGCGATGTTTACTTGTTTTGGAGTTCTTCTTACGCTTCTTCGATCGGGGATAGGTTCGTGTCGGCAGCCTGGGCTAGCGTGGTGGATGTCGTCGAGTTTCTGTTTATGTTTCATCCGTAGCGGATGTTGATCTTGTATATGATGTATTGTTGTATTCATGTGACATTGTATGTCTTGGATGTATCCCCACTATTATGTAATGTTGATGTAATGATATCCACCTTGCAAAAGCGTCTTCAAGATGCGCTTCTATCCTTGGTGGGACCTTCGAGTTCCTTTAGGATAGGGTCGCATCTTGGGCGTGACATTATAGTAGTGATTTGCTTTCTTATACTAACGGATCTCACGAAGGTTTTGTTGAGTTTTGTGTGATTGAAGGTTTCAAGTTTTGGGTGATGTTATGATGGATGAAGGAATCAGGAGTAAGAAGAGCCTAAGCTTGGGGATGCCCATGGCATCCCAAGCTATTATCCAAAGAGAAGCAAGCAACTAAGCTTGGGGATGCCCCGAGTGGCATCCCCTCTTTCTTCTAACAACCATCGGTATTTTACTCAGAACTATATTTTTATTTGTCACATACTATGAGTTTTGCTTGGAGCGTCTTGTATGATATGAGTCTTTGCTTGTTTTGCTTTTTTGTTTTAAGTCTTGATTCCTTGCTGGACACACCCATTTGAGAGAGCCAAAATTATGCCATACTTGTTAGAATTGCTCTCTGTGCTTCACTTAGATTTTTATGAGCTATGGAATTCCTCTAGTGCTTCACTTATATCTTTTTGAGCACGGTGTGCTTTAGTATTTTTGAAGAAATTCTCTCTTCCTTCACTTAAATTAATTTGGGAGAAAGAAAAATTATGATCATGATCTTCACTTATATTTGTCTGAGCTTATCAAAAGCAAGACATGAAAATTAGTCCCAAAGTGATAGATATCCAAGAAGGATATAATAAAAACTTTCATGAAGATCATTGGACAAAATAAACTTGATTCTTTGTAATAGTTTTGAGATATGATGATGTGATATGTGAGTTATGTTGATGAGTAATTATGCTTTAGTAATAATATTGGTGTTAAGGTTTGTGATTCCCTATGCAAGCACGAAAGTCAATAGTCATGCAATGAAATTACATCCTACTTGGGTGCATTATTTGGTGTTAATTATGCTCAATGCTCTCTTATGAGATTATTCGTTTCTTGGCTGGTCGCTTCTCAATCTTTTGCTAGCCTTCATTTTGCACTAAGTATGATCACTACTTGTGCATCCAAAATCCTTTAAACCAGTTTTGCCACATGAGTCCATTATATCTACCTATATGCGGTATTCTTTTGTCGTTCTAAGCAAATTTGTATGTGCCATCTCTAATTTTCAAAATAAATTTCTCTTTTGTGTGCTCGTACCGCTCGTGAGGCGGTGAGGGTGGCCAATTTTTTCCATGCTAGATGTGTTATTCTCACGATGAGTGTTTATTCACTTGTCATTGCACGAGAGTAAGGCAAAGGTATTAGGGATGCCCAGTCCTGAAATGAAAAATGAATTTACTTTATGTTGTCAAATAATAAATTCCTTGGAAAGTGTTGGTATGGAGGGAAACCATGGATACAGCTAGCCATGGAAAGTGAAAGTATGGTTGAAAAAGGAATGAACTTTATTTTCTCTTTGGGAACCGCCTATGATATATCTAGCATGGAAAGTGTTGGGAGCTCTAAGTCGTTTTCATTGGTGGGAAAAGTATGCCTCTCAAAATGTTTTTATCTCTCAATTTTTGCTTTGAGCTCTGGCACCTCTACAAATCCCTACTTCCCTCTGCGAAGGGCCTTTCTTTTACTTTATGCAATTTTTATTTTGAGTCTCCATCTTCTCTTATAAAGCACCAACTAGGGGGCACTATGATCATACTTGAGCATGGTGTAGCTAATATGCGAGTGTGTTTCATGAATGGATCAATGATTGAGCATGATGGGCTAGGGATAACTTATTTTAGCGTTGATATTTTGAAAGACATGGTTGCTTGTTGATATGCTTGAGTACTTAAGTCTCATGTCAAAACTATACTATTGCTTTGAACCATATAAAAGTCCAAATGTTCATTCTACAAAGAAAAGAATATGTGATGAACATGTTAGGCAGCATTCCACATCAAAAATTCTGTTTTTATCATTTACCTACTCGAGGACTAGCAAGAATTAAGCTTGGGGATGCTGATACGTCTCCAACGTATCTATAATTTTTTATTGTTCCATGCTATTATATTATCATTCTTGGATGTTTTACAATCATTTTATATCATTTTTTGGTACTAACCTATTGACATAGTGCCCAGTGCCAGTTGCTGTTTTCTGCATGTTTTTTACATCACAGGAAATCAATACCAAACGGAGTCCAAACGCAGCAAAACTTTTTTTGGATTTTTTTGGACTAGAAGACATCCAGTGGGCCAAAGAAGTGTTGGGGAACGTAGTAATTTCAAAAAAAATCCTACGCACACACAGGATCATGGTGATGCATAGCAACGAGAGGGGAGAGTGTTGTCCATGTACCCTCGTAGACCGAAAGCGGAAGCGTTAGCACAACGCAGTTGATAGTCGTTCGTCTTCACGATCCGACCGATCAAGTACCGAACGTGCGGCACCTCCGAGTTCAGCACACATCCAGCTCGATGACGTCCCTCGAACTCCGATCCAGCCGAGTATTGAGGGAGAGTTTGGTCAGCACGACGGCGTGGTGACGATGATGATGTTCTATCGACGCAGGGCTTCGCCTAAGCACCACTACGATATTATCGAGGTGGATTATGGTGGAGGGGGCACCGCACACGGCTAAGAGATCGAGAGATCAATTGTTGTGTCTATGGGGTGCCCCCCTCCTCCGTATATAAATGGGGGAGGAGGAGAGGGCCGGCCAAGGGGGTGGCGCACCCTAGGAGGGGGAAACCTACTCCAAGTAGGTTTGCCCCTCCCTTTCCTAGTCCAAGGAGGAGGGAGACGGAAGGAGTGGGAGAGGGGAAAGGCAAGGGGGGCACCCCCCCCCCTTGCTTGTCCTATTCGGACTCAAGGGGAGGGGGCGCGCCTCTTTCCCTGGCCGGCCCCTCTCTCTCTCTCTCCACTAGGGCCCAACAAGGCCCATTAGTTCCTGGGGGGTTCCGGTAACCCCCGGTACCCCGATAAATGTCTGAAACCTTCCGGAACCTTTCTAGTGTCCAAACATAGTCGTCCAATATATCAATCTTTATGTCTCAACCATTTCGAGACTCCTCGTCATGTCCGTGATCACATTCGGGACTCCAAACTATCTTCGGTACATCAAAACACATAAACTCATAATATAACCGTCGTCAAACTTTAAGCGTGCGGACCCTGCGGGTTCGAGAACTATGTAGACATGACCGAGACACGTCTCCGGTCAATAACCAATAGCGGAATCTGGATGCTCATATTGGCTCCCACATATTCTACAAAGATCTTTATCAGTCAAACTGCATAACAACATACGTTGTTCCCTTTGTCATCAGTATGTTACTTGCCCGAGATTCTATCGTCGGTATCTCAATACCTAGTTCAATCTCGTTACCGGCAAGTCTCTTTACTCGTTCCGTAATACATCATCTCGCAACTAACTCATTAGTTTACAATGCTTGCAAGGCTTATAGTGATGTGCATTACCGAGTGGGCCCAGAGATACCTCTCCGACAATCGGAGTGACAAATCCTAATCTCGAAATACGCCAACCCAACAAGTACCTTCGGAGACACCTGTAGAGCACCTTTATAATCACCCAGTTACTTTGTGACGTTTGGTAGCACACAAAGTGTTCCTCCGGTAAACGGGAGTTGCATAATCTCATAGTCATAGGAACATATATAAGTCATGAAGAAAGCAATAGCAGAATACTAAACGATCGAGTGCTAAGCTAACGGAATGGGTCAAGTCAATCACATCATTCTCCTAATGATGTGATCCCGTTAATCAAATGACAACTCATGTCTATGGTTAGGAAACTTAACCATCTTTTATCAACGAGCTAGTCAAGTAGAGGCATACTAGTGACACTCTGTTTGTTTATGTATTCACACATGTATTAAGTTTCCGGTTAATATAATTCTAGCATGAAAAATAAACTATCATGAAATAAGGAAATAAATAATAACTTTATTATTGCCTCTAGGGCATATTTCCTTCAGTCTCCCACTTGCACTAGAGTCAATAATCTAGATCACATCGCCAAGTGATTCAAGATCAATAGTTCACATCACCATGTGATTAACACCCATAGTTCACATCATCATGTGACCAACACCCAAAGGGTTTACTAGAGTCAATAATCTAGTTCACATCGCTATGTGATTAATACCCAAAGAGTACTAATGTGTGATCATATTTTACTTGTGAGAGAAATTTAGTCAACGGGTCTGCAACATTCAGATCCATATGTATTTTGCAAATTTCTATGTCTACAATGCTCTGCACAGAGCTACTCTAGCTAATTGCTCCCACTTTCAATATGTATCCAGATCGAGACTTAGAGTCATCTAGATCGATGTAAAAAGCTTGTATCGACGTAACTCTTTACGATGAACTCTTTTATCACCTCCATAACTAAGAAATATTTCCTTAGTCCTCTAAGGATAATTTTGACCACTGTCAAGTGATGTACTCCTAGATCACTATTGTACTCCCTTGCTATAATCATGCAAAGGTATACAATAGGACTGGTAAATAGCATAGCATACTTTATAGAACCTATGACTGAGGCATAGGGAATGACTTTCATTCTTTTTCTATCTTCTGTCGTGGTCGAGCTTTGAGTCTTACTCAATTTCACACCTTGTAACACAGGCAAGAACTCTTTCTTTGACTATTCCATTTTGAACTACTTCAAAATCTTGTCAAGGTATGTACTCATTGAAAAAACTTATCAAGCACCTTGATCTATCTTTATATATCTTGATGCTCAATATGTAAGCAGCTTCACCGAGGTCTTTCTTTGAAAAACTGCTTTCAAATACTCCTTTATGCTTTCCAGAAAATTCTACATTATTTCCGATCAACAATATGTCATTCACATATACTTATTAGAAATGTTGTAGTGCTCCCACTCACTTTCTTGTAAATACAGTCTTCACCGCAAGTCTGTATAAAACTATATGCTTTGATCAACTCATCAAAGCGTATATTCCAACTCCGAGATGCTTGCACCAGTCCATAGATGGATCGCTGGAGCTTGCACATTTTTTAGCACCTTTAGGATCGACAAAAGCTTCTGGTTGCATGATATACAACTCTTCTTTAAGAAATCCATTAAGGAATGTAGTTTTGGCATCCATTTGCCAGATTTCATAAAATATGGCAATTTGCTAACATGATTCGGACAGACTTAAGCATTGTTACAATTGAGAAAATCTCATCGTAGTCAACACCTTGAACTTAGTCAAAAACCTTTTTCCGACAAGTCTAGCTTTGTAGATAGTAACACTACTATCAGCGTCCATCTTCTTCTTGAAGATCCATTTATTTTCTATGGCTTGCCGATCATCGAGCAAGTCAACCAAGGTCCACACTTTGCTCTCATACATGGATCCCATCTCAGATTTCATGGCCTCAAGCCATTTTTGCAGAATCTGGGCTCATCATCGCTTCCTCGTTGTTCGTAGGTTCGTCATGGTCAAGTAACATGACCTACAGAATAGGATTATCGTACCACTTTGGTGCAGATCTCACTCTGGTTTACCTATGAGGTTCGGTAGTAACTTGATCTGAAGTTACATGATCGTCATCATTAGCTTCCTCACTAGTTGGTGTAGTAGTCACAGGAACAGATTTCTGTGATGAACTACTTTCCAATAAGGGAGCAGGTACAGTTAACTCATCAAGTTCTACTTTCCTCCCACTCACTTCTTTCGAGAAAAACTCCTTCTCTAGAAAGGATCCATTCTTAGCAACGAATATCTTGCCTTCGGATCTGTGTTATAAGGTGTACCCAACTGTCTCCTTTGGGTATCCTATGAAGACACATTTCTCCGAATTGGGTTTGAGCTTATCAGGATGAAACTTTTTCTTATAAGCATCGCAACCCCAAACTTTAAGAAACGACAACTTTGGTTTCTTGCCAAACCACAGTTCATAAGGTGTCGTCTCAACGGATTTAGATGGTGCCCTATTTAACGTGAATGCAGCTGTCTCTAATGCATAACCCCAAAACGATAGTGGTAAATCGGTAAGAGACATCATAGATTGCACTATATCCAATAAAGTACGGTTATGACGTTCGGACACACCATTATGCTGTGGTGTTCCAGGTGGCATGAGTTTGTGAAACTATTCCACATTGTTTTAATTGAAGGCCAAACTCGTAACTCAAATATTTGCCTCTGCGATCATATCGTAGAACTTCTATTTTCTTGTTACGATGATTCTTCACTTCACACTGAAATTCTTTGAATTTTTCAAATGTTTCAGACTTATGTTTCATCAAGTAGATATACCCATATCTGCTCAAAACATCTGTGAAGGTCCGAAAATAACGATACCCGTCGCGAGCCTCAACACTCATCGGACTGCATACATCAGTATGTATTATTTCCAATAAGTCAGTTGCTCGCTCCATTGTTCCAGAGAACGGAGTCTCAGTCATCTTGCCCATGAGGCATGGTTCGCAAGCATCAAGTGATTCATAATCAAGTGATTCCCAAAGCCCATTAGCATGGAGTTTCTTCATCGCTCTACACCAATATGACCTAAACGGCAGTGCCACAAATAAGTTGCACTATCATTATTAACTTTGCATCTTTTGGCTTCAATATTATGAATATGTGTATCACTACGATGGATATCCAACAAACCATTTTCATTGGGTGTATGACCATAGAAGGTTTTATTCATGTAAACAGAACAACAATTATTCTAACTTTAAATGAATAACCGTATTGCAATAAACATGGTCAAATCATATTCATGCTCAACGCAAACACCAAATAACACTTATTTAGGTTCAACACTAATCCTAAAAGTATAGGGAGTGTGCGATGATGATCATATCAATCTTGGAACCACTTCCAACACATATTGTCACTTCACCCATAACTAGTCTTTGTTTATTTTGCAACTCCCGTTTCGAGTTACTACTCTTAGCGACTGAACCAGTATCAAATACCGAGGGGTTGCTATAAACACTAGTAAAGTACACATCAATAACATGTATATCAAATATACCTTTATCACTTTGCCATCCTTCTTATCCGCCAAGTATCTAGGGGCAGTTCCACTTCCAGTGACTATTTCTTTTGCAGTAGAAGCACTCAGTTTCAGGATTGGGTATAGCTTTGGGCTTCTTCACGGGAGTCTTTTTGAAGTTCCACTTCTTCCCTTTGCCCTTTTCTTGAAACTAGTGGTCTTGTTAACCATCAACACTTGATGTTTTTCTTGATTTCTACCTTCATCGATTTCAGCATCATGAAGAGCTTGGGAATTGTTTCCGTTATCCCTTGCATATTATAGTTCATCACGAAGTTCTACTAACTTGGTGATGGTGACTAGAGAATTCTGTCAATCACTATCTTATCTGGAATTATAACTCCCACTTGATTCAAGCGATTGTAGTACCCAGATAATCTGAGCACATGCTCACTACTTGAGCTATTCTCCTCCATCTTTTAGCTACATAACTTGTTGGAGACTTCATATCTCTCAACTCGGGTATTTGCTTGAAATATTAACTTCAACTCCTGGAACATCTCATATGGTCCATGACGTTCAAAACGTCTTTAAAGTCCCGATTCTAAGCCGTTAAGCATGGTGCACTAAACTATCAAGTAGTCATCATATTGAGCTAGCCAAACATTCATAACGTCTGCATCTGCTCCTACAATAGGTATGTCACCTAGCGGTGCATCAAGGACATAATTCTTCTGTGCAGCAATGAGGATAAACCTCAGGTCACGGACCCAGTCCACATCATTTCTACGATCATCTTTCAACTTTGTTTTCTCTAGGAACATATATAAAACATAGGGAAGCAACAACGCGAGCTATTGATCTACAACATCATTTGCAAAATACTATCAGGACTAAGTTCATGATAAATTAAAGTTCAATTAATCATATTACTTAAGAACTCCCACTTAGATAGACATCCCTCTAATCATCTAAGTGATCACGTGATCCAAATCAACTAAACCATGTCCGATCATCATGTGAGATGGAGTAGTTTTCAATGGTGAACATCACTATGTTGATCATATCTACTATATGATTCACGCTCGACCTTTCGGTCTCCGGTGTTCGAGGCCATGTGCGCATATGCTAGGCTCGTCAAGTTTAACTGAGTATTCGCGTGTGCAACTATTTTGCACCGTTGTATTTGAACGTAGAGCCTATCACACCCGATCATCACGTGGTGTCTCAGCACGAAGAACTTTCACAACGGTGCATACTCAGGGAGAACACTTATACCTTGATAATTTAGTGAGAGATCATCTTATAATGTGATGTCTACTACACAACCTTCTTCTTGTAGACGTTGTTGGGCCTCCAAGTGCAGAGGTTTGTAGGACAGTAGCAAATTTCCCTCAAGTGGATGACCTAAGGTTTATCAATCCATGGGAGGCGTAGGATGAAGATGGTCTCTCTCAAACGACCCTCCAACCAAATAACAAAGAGTCTCTTGTGTCCCCAACACATCCAATACAATGGTAAATTGTATAGGTGCACCAGTTCGGCGAAGAGATGGTGATACAAGTGCAATATGGATGGTAGATATAGGTTTTTGTAATCTGACAAATATAAAAACAGCAAGGTAACTAGTGGTAAAAGTGAGCGTGAACGGTATTGCAATGCTAGGAAACAAGGCCTAGGGTTCATACTTTCACTAGTGCAAGTTCTCTCAACAATAATAACATAATTGGATCATATAGATATCCCTCAAGATGCAACAAAGAGTCACTCCAAAGTTACTAATAGTGGAGAACAAAGCGAAGAGATTATGGTAGGTGCGAAACCACCTCAAAGTTATTCTTTCCAATCAATCCGTTGGGCTATTCCTATAACTGTCACAAACAGCCCTAGAGTTCGTACTAGAATAACACCTTAAGACAGAAATCAATCAAAACGCTAATGTCACCTAGATACTCCAATGTCACCTCAAGTATCCGTGGGTATAATTATAAGATATGCATCACACAATCTCAGATTCATCTATTCAACCAACACATAGAACCTCAAAGAGTGCCCCAAAGTTTCTACATGAGAATCAAGACGAAAACGTGTGCCAACCCCTATGCATAGGTTCATCGGCGGAACCCGCAAGTTGATCACCAAAACATACATCAAATGAATCACGTGATATCCCATTGTCACCACAGATACACACGGCAATACATACATCAAGTGTTCTCAAGTTATTAAAGACTCAATCTGATAAGATTACTTCAAAGGGAAAACTCAATCCATTACAAGAGAGTAGAGGGGGAGAAGCAACATAAGATCCAACTATAATAGCAAAGCTCGTGATACATCAAGATCGTGCCAAATCAAGAACACGAGAGAGAGAGAGAGAGAGAGATCAAACACATAGCTACTGGTACATACCCTCAGCCTCGAGGGTGAACTACTTCCTCCTCGTCATGGAGAGCGCGGGATGATCAAGATGGCCACGGTGAGGGTCCCCCCCGGCGGTCTTGAACAGGGTCCGATTGGTTTTGGTGGCTCAGAGGCTTGCGGCGGCGGAACTCCCGATCTATTCTGTTCCCAAGTTTTAGGGTATATGGAGATATATAGGCGGAAGAAGTACGTCAGGGGAGCCACTAGGGGCCCACGAGGGTGGAGGGCGCGCCCTAGGGGGTTTGGCGCGCCCCCTACCTCGTGGCTCCCTCGTTTCTTTCCTGACGTGCACTCCAAGTCCATCGGGTAGCTTTCCTTCCAAAAATAACTTCTCCAGAAGGTTTCATTCCGTTTCGACTCCGTTTGATATTCCTTTTCTTCGAAACACTGAAACAAGGGAAAAAAACAGAGGCTGCACTTTGGGCTCTGGGTCAATAGGTTAGTCCCAAAATTAATATAAAAGTGTAAAATAAAGCCCATAAACATCCAAAACAGATAATATAATAGCATGGAACAATCAAAAATTGTAGATACGTTGGAGACGTATCAGCATCCCCAAGCTTAATTCCTGCTCGTCCTCGAGTAGGTAAATGATAAAAACAGAATTTTTGATGTGGAATGCTACTTGGCATAATTTAAGTGTAATTCTTCTTAATTGTGGTATGAATATTTAGATCTGAAAGATTCAAGATAAAAGTTCATATTGACATAAAAATAATAATACTTCAAGCATACTAACTAAGCAATTATGTCCTCTCAAAATGACATGGCTAAAGAAAGTTCATCCCTACAAAATCATATAGTTTAGTCATGCTTCATCTTCGTCACACAAGAGTGCTCCCATCATGCACAACCCCGATGACAAGCCAAGCAATTGTTTCATACTTTAGTAATCTCAAACATATAAACTTTCACGCAATATATGAGCGCGAGCCATGGACATGGCACTACGGGTGGAATAGAATATGATGATGGGGGTTATGTGGAGAAGACAAAAAAGGAGAAATTCTCACATCAACGAGGCTAATCAATGGGCTATGGAGATGCCCATCGATTGATGTTAATGCAAGGAGTAGGGATTGCCATGCAACAGATGCACTAGAGCTATAAATGTATGAAAGCTCAACAAAAGAAACTAAGTGGGTGTGCATCCAACTTGCTTGCTCACGAAGACCTAGGGCACTTGAGGAGGCCCATCATTGGAATATACAAGCCAAGTTATATAATGAAAATTCCCACTAGTATATGAAAGTGACAAAATGAGAGACTCTCTATCATGAAGATCATGGTGCTACTTTGAAGAACAAGTGTGGCAAAGGATAGTAGCATTGTCCCTTCTATCTTTTTCTCTCATTTTTTGGGCCTTCTCTTTTTTTTTGTCTTTCTATTTTTTTTATTCCTCGCTTGGGACAATGCTCTAGAAAATGATGATCATCACACTTCTATTTATTTACAACTCAATGATTACAACTCGATAATAGAAAAAAGTATGACTCTATATGAATGCCTCCGACGGTGTACCGGGATATGCAACGAACCAAGAGTGACATGTATGAAAGAATTATGAATGGTGGCTTTGCCACAAATACTATGTCAACTACATGATCATGCGAAGCAATATGACAATGATGAACGTGTCATGATAAACTGGATGGTGGAAAGCTGCATGGCAATATATCTCGGAATGGCTATGGAAATGCCATAATAGGTAGGTATGGTGGCTATTTTGAGGAAGATATAAGGAGGTTTATGTGTGAAAGAGCGTATCATATCACGGGGTTTGGATGCACCGGCGAAGTTTGCACCAACTCTCAATGTGAGAAAGGGCAATGCACGGTACCGAAGAGGCCAGCAATGATGGAAAGGTGAGAGTGCATATAATCCATGGACTCAACATTAATCATAAAGAACTCACATACTTATTGCAAAAATCTACAAGTCATCAAAAACCAAGCACTATGCGCATGCTCCTAGGGGGATAGATTGGTAGGAAAAGACCATCGCTCGTCCCTGACCGCCACTCATAAGGAGGACAATCAAACAACACCTCATGTTTCAAATTTGTTACATAACGTTTACCATACGTGCATGCTACGGGACTTGCAAACTTCAACACAAGTATTTCTCAAATTCACAACTACTCAACTAGCACAACTTTAATATCACTACTTCCATTCTCAAAACAATCATCAAGCATCAAACTTCTCTTAGTATTCAACACACTCATAAGAAAGTTTTTACAAGTCTTGAATACCCAGCATATTAGGATTAAGCACATTACCATGCTGTTTAAGACTCTCAAAATGATCTAAGTGAAGCATGAGAGAATAATAGTTTCTATAAAACAAAACCACCACCGTTCTCTAAAAGATATAAGTGAAGTACTAGAGCAAATGACAAACTACTCCGAAAGATATAAGTGAAGATCAATGAGTAGTTAAATAATTATGTAGCTATGTGAAGAATCTCTAACATTTAAGAATTTAAGATCTTGGTATTTTATTCAAACAGCAAGCAAAGCTAAATAAAATAAAATGACGCTCCAAGCAAAACACATATCATGTGGTGAATAAAAATATAGCTCCAAGTAAAGTTACCGATGAACGAAGACGAAAGAGGGGATGCCTTCCGGGGCATCCCCAAGCTTAGGCTCTTGGTTATCCTTGAATATTACCTTGGGGTGCCTTGGGCATCCCCAAGCTTAGGCTCTTGCCACTTCTTATTCCATAGTCCATCGAATCTTTACCCAAAACTTGAAAACTTCACAACACAAAACTTAACAGAAAATCTCGTGAGCTCCGTTAGCGAAAGAAAACAAAACACCAATTCATGATACTTTAATGAACTCATTATTTATTTATATTGGTGTTAAACCTACTGTATTCCAACTTCTCTATGGTGTATAAACTATTTTACTAGCCATAGATTCATCAAAATAAGCAAGCAACACAATGAAAAAAGAATCTGTCAAAAACAGAACAGTCTGTAGTAATCTGTATCAAACGTATACTTATGTAACTCAAAAAATTCTAAAATAAATTGGTGGACCTAAGGAATTTGTCTAGGAATCATCTGCAAAAATAATCAACTAAATACCACTCTCCAGTAAAATGTTTTAGCTAATCTCGTGAGCGCTAAAGTTTCTGTTTTTTTACAGCATGATCATAAAGACTTCACCCACGTATTTCCAAAGGTTCTACTTGGCACAAACACTAATTAAAACACAAAACCACATCTAAACAGAAGCTAGATGTATTATTTATTACTAAACAGAACCAAAAAGCAAGAAACTAAAATAAAATTGGGTTGCCTCCCAACAAGCGCTATCGTTTAACGCCCCTAGCTAGGCATGATGATTTCAATGATGCTCACATAAAAGATAATAATTGAAACATAAAGGGAGAATCATGAAGAATATTACTAGCACATTTAAGTCCAACTCACTTCCTATGCATAGGGATTTTGTGAGCAAACAACTTATGGGAACAATAATCAACTAGCATAGGAAGGCAAAGCAAGCATAACTTCAAAACTTTAAGCACATAGAGAGGAAACTTGATATTATTGCAATTCCTACAAGAATATATTCCTCCCTCATAATAATTTTCAGTAGCATCATGAATGAATTCAACAATATAACCAGCACCTAAAGCATTATTTTCATGATCTACAAGTATAGAATTTTTACTACTCTCCACATAAGCAAAATTCTTCTCATTCGGAATAGTGGGGGTTTCATAAGAGACTTGAATACTATAAATTGTTTCCACATTAAAAGAGTAATGTTCAGAAAAAGGGTAATCATAATCATGACAAGTTTTATAAATATAATCATCACTACTTTTTATAGCATAAGTCTCATCACAATAATCATCATAAGTAGCAACTTTGTTCTCATCATAATCGATTGAAACCTCTTCCAAGATAGTGGAATCATCACTAAATAAAGTCATGACCTCTCCAAATCCACTTCCATAAATATTATAAGATTCAACATCCTCCAAAATAGTGGGATCATTACTTCCTAAAGTTGACACTCTTCCAAACCCACTTTCATCAATAAAATCATCATAGGTAGAAGGCATGCTATCATCATAACAACTTTGCATATCAAAACTTGGGAGGCTAAAAATATCATCAGTATTAAACATAGCATCCCCAAGCTTGGGACAAACATTAATTTCAGCAAATATATTCTCAAATATGTCATCCTCATCAAACATAGCTTCCCCAAGCTTGGGCCTTTTCATATCATAAGCATAATCACTCTCATCATTAATAGTATGGATAGCACCAATAGTATAGCAATTATCATATTATTCCAAGAAAATGCCAAAAAGATTTTCAAGATCATAAGAAGTATCACTATCTTCCCAATCATAATCATCACAACAAGCAATAGGCATAACGAGGTCATCATCAAGTGCATCATCTTCCACAATTATTTTTGATTCATTTTCATGAGGCACAACAATAATAGGAGCAACATTATTTGGGAGAGATATCTTTTTACCTCTCTTCCTTTTTCTTTTCTTCTTCTTCTCCACATCATGTGTGGGTTCAATCCTCTTTTTGGAGCTCCTTATTAATGAGATTGGTTGAATAGAAGGCTCCTCCTCGTTATCTAATTCATCATAAGAAATAATAGGAGGATATTGGGAAGTCTCTTCCCTTTCATTAGTATTCTCTTCATCTTCTATTTGTTTTCTTTTCTTTATGTAATTGGCAATATAAGGATTTTCAATGCAATTCACTGCACAATACATATAAATTTCCTCTAGATCAAAATGAAGAACTCTATCAAGGGCAAATTTTGGAATATCCTTAGTTATACGCTTCATTTCTTCATAACCCAACAGCAAACTAAGTTCATTATGATGTGCAACGGAAATAAAGTCATCACAATTTTTGGACACGATACGATCATGAAACAATTTGCATTGGGTACTGAAATGATCACGTTCATTGCAAAGTTCACAAGTATGGCTAATAAAGTTTAAATTTTCAGCACACGCATCTAGCCTTTCTTGCAACCATTTAGTTTCTAAATACTTATGCCTCTTGCAATATCTATCTTCCCTATTTGGTGTGTACTCGCAAACCCAATGTACTCCACAAAAGTTGACATGTTTATAGGAGACATTTTCATCATAACTAGTGCAATCATCATTAGTACTATGGATATTCAAGGAGTTCATACTAACAACACTGCAATCATGCTCATCGTTCAAAGATTTAATGCCAAACATTTTAATGCATTCTTCTTCTAACACTTTGGCACAATTTTCCTTTCCATCATATTCACGAAAGATATTAAAAAGATGAAGCATACGAGACAAACTAAATTCCATTTTTTTGTAATTTTCTTTTATAAACTAAACTAGTGTTAAAACAAGAAACAAAAAGATTTGATTGCAAGATCTAAATATATACCTTCAAGCACTCACCTCCCCGGCAACGGCGCCAGAAACTGCTTGATGTCTACTACACAACCTTCTTCTTGTAGACGTTGTTGGGCCTCCAAGTGCAGAGGTTTGTAGGACAGTAGCAAATTTCCCTCAAGTGGATGACCTAAGGTTTATCAATCCATGGGAGGCGTAGGATGAAGATGGTCTCTCTCAAACGACCCTCCAACCAAATAACAAAGAGTCTCTTGTGTCCCCAACACATCCAATACAATGGTAAATTGTATAGGTGCACCAGTTCGGCGAAGAGATGGTGATACAAGTGCAATATGGATGGTAGATATAGGTTTTTGTAATCTGACAAATATAAAAACAGCAAGGTAACTAGTGGTAAAAGTGAGCGTGAACGGTATTGCAATGCTAGGAAACAAGGCCTAGGGTTCATACTTTCACTAGTGCAAGTTCTCTCAACAATAATAACATAATTGGATCATATAGCTATCCCTCAAGATGCAACAAAGAGTCACTCCAAAGTTACTAATAGTGGAGAACAAACGAAGAGATTATGGTAGGGTACGAAACCACCTCAAAGTTATTCTTTCCAATCAATCCGTTGGGCTATTCCTATAACTGTCACAAACAGCCCTAGAGTTCGTACTAGAATAACACCTTAAGACAGAAATCAATCAAAACCCTAATGTCACCTAGATACTCCAATGTCACCTCAAGTATCCGTGGGTATGATTATAAGATATGCATCACACAATCTCAGATTCATCTATTCAACCAACACATAGAACCTCAAAGAATGCCCCAAAGTTTCTACCGGAGAATCAAGACAAAAATGTGTGCCAACCCCTATGCATAGGTTCATGGGAGGAACCCGCAAGTTGATCACCAAAACATACATCAAATGAATCACGTGATATCCCATTGTCACCACAGATACGCACGGCAAGACATACATCAAGTGTTCTCAAGTCATTAAAGACTCAATCCGATAAGATTACTTCAAAGGGAAAACTCAATCCAGTACAAGAGAGTAGAGGGGGAGAAGCAACATAAGATCCAACTATAATAGCAAAGCTCGCGATACATTAAGATCATGCCAAATCAAGAACACGAGAGCGAGAGAGATCAAACACATAGCTACTGGTACATACCCTCAGCCCCGAGGGTGAACTACTCCCTCCTCGTCATGGAGAGCGTTGGGATGATGAAGATGGCCACGGTGAGGTTCCCCCTCCGGCAGGTCTTGAACAGGTCTGATTGGTTTCTGGTGGCTACAGAGGCTTGCGGCGGCGGAACTCCCGATCTATTCTGTTCCCCGAAGTTTTTAGGGTATATGGAGATATATAGGCGGAAGAAGTACGTCAAGGGAGCCATGAGGGGCCCACGAGGGTGGAGGGTGCGCCCTAGGGGGGTTGGCGCGCCCCCTACCTCGTGGCTCCCTCGTTTCTTTCCTGACGTGCACTCCAAGTCCATCGGGTAGCTTTCCTTCCAAAAATAACTTCTCCAGAAGGTTTCATTCCATTTCGACTCCGTTTGATAATCCTTTTCTTCGAAACACTAAAACAAGGGAAAAACAGAGGCGGCCTTTGGGCTCGGGTCAATAGGTTAGTCCCAAAAATAATATAAAAGTGTAAAATAAAGCCCATAAACATCCAAAACAGATAATATAATAGCATGGAACAATCAAAAATTATAGATACGTTGGAGACGTATCATAATGCTACCGTTAATCAAAGCAAGATAAGATGCATAAAAGATAAACATCACATGCAATCAATATAAGTGATATGACATGGTGATAATCATCTTGTGCTTGTGATCTCCATCTTCGAAGCACCGTCATGATCACCATCGTCACCGGCGCGACACCTTGATCTCCATCGTAGTATCGTTGTCGTCTCGCCAACTTATGCTTCTATGACTATCGCTACCGCTTAGTGATAAAGTAAAGCATTACAGGGCGATTGCATTGCATACAATAAAGCGACAACCATATGGCTCTCGCCGATTGCCGATAACTCGTTCTGAAACATGATCATCTCATACAATAAAATATAGCATCATGCCTTGACCATATCACATCACAACATGCCCTGCAAAAACAAGTTAGACGTCCTCTACTTTGTTGTTGCAAGTTTTACGTGGCTGCTACGGGCTGAGCAAGAACCGTTCTTACCTACGCATCAAAACCACAACGATAGTTCGTCAAGTTAGTGCTGTTTTAACCTTCTCAAGGACCGGGCGTAGCCACACTTGGTTCAACTAAAGTTGGAGAAACTGACACCCGCCAGCCACCTGTGTGCAAAGCACGTCGGTAGAACCAGTCTCGCGTAAGCGTACGCGTAATGTAGGTCCGGGCTGCTTCATCCAACAATACCGCCGAACCAAAGTATGACATGCTGGTAAGCATTATGACTTGTATCGCCCACAACTCACTTGTGTTCTACTCGTGCAAATAACATCTACGCATAAAACCTGGCTCGGATGCCACTGTTGGGGAACGTAGTCATTTCAAAAAAATTCCTACGCACACACAGGATCATGGTGATGCATAGCAACGAGAGGGGAGAGTGTTGTCCACGTACCCTCGTAGACCGAAAGCGGAAGCGTTAGCACAAAGCGGTTGATGTAGTCATACGTCTTCATGATCCGACCGATCAAGTACCGAACGTACGGCACCTCCGAGTTCAGCACACGTTCAGCTCGATGACGTCCCTCGAACTCCGATCCAGCCAAGTGTTGAGGGAGAGTTTCGACAGCACAACGGCGTGGTGACGATGATCATGTTCTACCGACGCAGGGCTTCGCCTAAGCACTGCTACGATATTATCGAGGTGGATTATGGTGGAGGGGGGCACCGCACACGGCTAAGAGATCAAGAGATCAATTGTTGTGTCTATGGGGTGCCCCCTCCTCCGTATATAAAGGGAGGGAGGAGGAGAGGGCCGGCCAAGGGGGTGGCGCGCCCTAGGAGGGGGAAACCTACTCCAAGTAGGTTTTTGCCCCTCCCTTTCCTAGTCCAAGGAGGAGGGGGAAGGAAGGAGTGGGAGAGGGGAAAGGCAAGGGGGGCGCCCCCCCCCCTTCCTTGTCCTATTCGGACTCAATGGGAGGGGGTGCGCCTCTTTCCCTGGCCGGCCCCTCTCTCTCTCTCCACTAGGGCCCAACAAGGCCCATTAGTTCCCGGGGAGGGTTTCGGTAACCCCCGGTACTCCGATAAATGTCCGAAACCTTCCGGAACCTTTCCAGTGTCCAAACATAGTCGTCCAATATATCAATCTTTATGTCTCGACCATTTCGAGACTCCTCTCTCATGTCCGTGATCACATCCGGGACTCCGAACTATCTTCGGTACATCATAACACATAAACTCATAATATAACCGTCATCAAACTTTAAGCGTGCGGACCCTACGGGTTCGAGAACTATGTAGACATGACCGAGACACGTCTCCGGTCAATAACCAATAGCGGAACCTGGATGCTCATATTGGCTCTCACATATTCTACGAAGATCTTTATCGGTCAAACCGCATAACAACATACGTTGTTCCCTTTGTCATCGGTATGTTACTTTCCCGAGATTCGATCGTCGGTATCTCAATACCTAGTTCAATCTCATTACCGGCAAGTCTCTTTACTCGTTCCGTAATACATCATCTCGCAACTAACTCATTAGTTTACAATGCTTGCAAGGCTTATAGTGATGTGCATTACCGAGTGGGACCAGAGATACCTCTCCGACAATCGGAGTGACAAATCATAATCTCGAAATACGCCAACCCAACAAGTACCTTCGGGTTTTGCAGGGCATGTTGTGATGTGATATGGTCAAGACGTGATGTGATATGCATTATTGTATGAGATGATCATGTTTTGTAATATCGATAGCCGGCAGGAGCCTTAGGGTTGTCTCTTAATTATTGTATGAAATGCAAGCACCATGTAATTGCTTTACTTTATCGCTATGCGTTAGCAATAGTTGTAGAAGCAATAGTTGGCGAGAAGACCCAGACGCATTGATGGAGATCAAGCTGTCGAGCCGGTGATGATGGAGATCATGACGATGCTTTGAAGATGGAGATAAAGCACAAGATGATGATGGCCATATCATGTCACATATTTTGATTGCATGTGATGTTTATCCTTTATGCATCTTATTTTGCTTAGAACGGTGGTAGCATTATAAGATGATTCCTTCACTAAATTTCAAGATAAAAGTGTTCTCCCCGAGTATGCACTGTTGCCAAAGTTCATCGTTTTGAAGCACCTCATGATGATCGGGGTCTGATAGACTCTACGTTCACATACAACGTGTGTAAAACAGTTTTGCACATGCAGAATACTTGGGTTAAACTTGACGATCCTAGCATGTACAGACATGGTCTCGGAACACTAGAGACCGAAAGGTCGAACGTGAGTCGTATAGTAGATATGATCAAGATAGAAATGTTCACCATTGGTGACTACCACATCTCACGTGACGATCGAATATGTGTTAGTTGATTTGGATCATGTATCACTTAGATAACTTGAGGGATGTTTATTTAAGTGGAGTTCATTAGTAATTTGATTAACTGAACTTAATTTATCAATGAAATTAGTCTTAATAGTTTTGCATATCTATGTTGTAGATCATGGCCCGTGCTACCGTTCCCCTGAATTTTAATGCGTTCCTAGAGAAAGCTAAGTTGAAAGATGATGGTAGCAACTACACGGACTGGGTCCGCAACTTGAGGATTATCCTCATTGCTGCTTAGAAGAATTATGGGGTTGTTTGGTTCCTTCCCTGGAAACGTTGCCTGAGAAATTCTAGTGCCTGGCTTGGGCCTGGGGCACCGGTGCTTTTGTGCCTGGCCAGGCAACTTTTGTCAATACTGTTTGGTTCGTGACCACACATGCTAGCTACTTGTGTGTGTCCCATCACAAAGAAAAGTTGTCTTACATATGTCACATCAGGCCATAGCTTTGTCCTTTTCTTATCCGAGCACGATTAGCAGCCCAGGCTGGTTCCAGCGTCCGATTCAGTTGCTGGTCCAGGCTAATGGCGGCCTCGTGTGTTCAACCCAAAGCTAACGACATCGCCCGACTTTCCGAGCCGAGCTAGTGCGGACTTTTCGAGCCACGAACCAAACATGATCCAGGCAGATCTCAGGCAGACGTCAGGCCAGGCAAGTTTTCTTCAGGACAGAAACCAAACAGGCCCTATGTCCTTGATGCACCGCTTGGTGAAAGACCTGCTGCAGGAGCTACTGCATATGTTATGAACGTCTGGCAGACTCAATCTGATGACTACTCGATAGTTCGGTGTGCCATGCTTTACGGCCTAGAACCGGGACTTCAAAAACATTTTGAACGTCACGGAGCATATGAGATGTTCCAAGAGTTGAAGTTGATATTTCAAGCTAATGCACGGGTTGAGAGATATGAAGTCTCCAACAAGTTCTATAGTTGTAAGATGGAGAAGAACAGTTCTGTTAGTGAATACATACTCAAAATGTCTGGGTATCATAACCACTTGACTCAGCTGGGGATTGATCTCCCAGTTGAGAGTGTTATTGACAGAGTACTTCAATCACTGCCACCAAGCTAAAAAGGCTTTGTGATAAACTATAATATGCAAGGGATGACGAAAACGATTCCCGAGCTCTTCGCAATGCTAAAGGCCATGGAGGTAGAAATTAAGAAGGAGCATCAAGTATTGATGGTTAACAAGACCATTAGTTTTAAGAAAAAGAGGAAGGGAGTATGTTTTTTCTGTAAGTTTTCTTAACATGCGGGATTGTTACAAACAGAAGCCACGTGTGGCCTTAGTTACCGGTGATATGAACGAACACGCGCGCACCTTTCCATTAAAAAAATACTAGCTGGTTGCTGACCTGCAATTCCCATTTTACCCCTGGACAGAATCGATGGAATACACCACCAGCAGCTTTTGCCCCTTCGATCGTCCGTTCCGTTCGTCTCTCCCGTGCGATACCCCGGCAGGCGAAGCCCCAGCGCCCGCAAACTCTCGGCCCTGCCCTGCCTCCGCCGCACTACGCGCGCGCGGCCCTCCCTCCGCGATCCCGACAGGCGGCGCCGGCGGCCAGCCGCGACGAAGTCCCTATCTCCCGCCTCTCCGTCTGCCCCTGCCTCCGCCCCCACTCCGCCCGCCCCCTCCGTCGTCGACCCTGCGTGCGCCGGTGAGCAGGTTCTTCTCCTCCCTTCTATCCCACCGGCACGGATTGGAGATCCGTCCAGACTTTGCTTGCTTAGATTTGTACCGAGAGTTCTGCTCTTGTATTTCTATACTGCGCGCGATCTAATCCAAAATTAGCCCCGTTCACTGTAGATTTGCTTGCTAGGCGGTAGATTAGTTTGTTTTGTACTCCACGGGACAACTGAATAAGTCCGTCACTAGTAAAAATATGCAGATCACCACGAGACAACTCATTTGATAGTTCCACTTTTTTTGTCAGGCTTTGATGACTGCGTCACAAGGATGAGATGGCGTCCCGTACAAAGTTATCTGGCATCCAGAGGCAGGCCTTGGCATTATACAGAGGGTTCCTTCGGACAGCACGGCTCAAGTCCCCGGAGGAGCGCCGCAGGATCGAGTCCGTTGTCTCCGCAGAGTTCCGTGAGAATGCCAGGAGTGTCGATCGCAGGAACTTTGTGTACATTGAGTATTTGATGAGGAGAGGGAAGCGGCAGCTCGATCAGCTCAAGAATCCTGATATTACTGGACTTTCTACACTTGAAATAAATAAGGTATATAGCATCTTGAAAATGGCCTAAATTTCTCTCCCACTACTATTGATATCAAATGATATTGAGCAGGCTGTTGCATGAAAACATTGGATTGGCCCAAATGCTGGTAGCTGTTTGCTATGCATATAGTTGTTTGCATATGAATAGTTGTTTACATAGAAGTGTTCTAGTCAAGTGAATAGTTACAGCTTGTCTTGGTAATTTGTAGGAGATGCTTTAAAGGTAAGTTTAGTTGCTCCAGAACATCTCTTGGACTGATTGGTTGGTTTTGTGTATCTGAAATCCAATTCCCATATCATTTACACTTCACAGTTACAGCTTTTACCAAATGTTTCTCTTTGTTTTTATAAAGGTAATTAGTGCAAGATCGAACCATCTGCTTCTGTTTGCTAACATCTCAAGTATTATAATCTGATGACGTATATTGTAGTCTTTTAAGGTAGCAATAATATGTTGCTCTTATACGAACTTCTCCTAAAAGGTTAAAACTAAAGATAATCCTCACATGCTTGCATTGCTTTCGGAATTTTGCAGGCCTCTTCTATTCCAGAACAACGTGTCGAGCATGATCTTGGTGTTTCTACTGGGAGACAGTAAAACAAGAAGAGCTTCCTTTTAATGGTGTTTGACATAAAAATGGCCGCATATGAAAGCTCTTTATGATGTAACTTCTCTGGAGCACCTTCATTTTCCCATAGGAATCTCTAGATGAATTTCGTAGCATCTTATTGCCCTCTGGATATTAGAAGTGTGGTCCATGTCTGAATTCTTTTGGTCACCAAGATCAATTGGACCAGAGTTTATTGTGAAAGAGCATTTACATTGGAGCTCTATACTGTCTAAACGACTAACCATGCGGTTTAAATTCAGCAATGGTGTTACTTTTTATGCAATGTAATTCACCCCTATCATTTATATAGACTTATGCGCTCAATTGAGTTTAACTCAGAAAAAAAGATGATGTGACCTAACGATGGAATTTATGTCATACTGAAAACTGAATTGTATTGCTCAATGGTATGTCTAATGCATGCTTTCACTTCCGTTGTTCTTCACCAGCAGTGTAAATGCTGCAATATAGATATTTTGCTATAAGGTTCTGTTTGAAAAAGCAATGAGTTTATCGTCTAGGTCAGTTTAAATAGTTCTTCTGAATTCATATATGGGCCAGATCAAGCAATGTCGCAAACGCAAAGCATGGAAAACGGTTCTAACTGCTAGTGGTGGAATCATCATCACCACAGTTAATGTATTATACTGGCTCAATCGCTAGAACTTCCTGCAAATGGTATGTCTTTCCATAGGCTAGATCTTACATGCGCTGCTGCTGAGATAGTTATGTACCGAATTAGCTTCAGACCTACAGCGTATCATCCTTGACTTTACCTATAGCCACCAAGAGAACTAACCTAATATACTGTAGTCATGGTTTATGAGCTTAAAGATCTTTTAGACCTTTCAGTGTATCGGTGCCTGTCAACAGTCCGTGTATTTTTATTATGCTTGTTCATAATCTAAAAATGTGCATTATTGACCCTTCAGGTAAGTTGCATGTCTTTGAACTGTCATTTTGTCACCATTATGGTGAATATTTTGCTCCATTTTTACTCACTTGATCAGTAGCCTGTTTGTCCTTGTGTCGTCCTGGCCTTTCTTAAGGGTGATCAGGCATTTTTCTTTGTATCTTAAGTAATCAGTTTGGCTTGTAAAAGCACTGAAATAATTCTAGTGCATTAGGTTGGCTTATAGTGACTTTAAGGTGCCCTGATATATTCATTGCTTAGCTCACCTGTGGCCTGAAGGACGCATCTAAAATAGCAACTAACTGTCTCAAATGGTCTATCAAATTTAGTTATAGCCCTTGGTTATGTCCAATACTCCACTCATACATAGTGTCTTTGAGGAGCTTGAGATTCTCGTCATTTCACACAACCAAAATAATGAGCTCTTTCAACTTTCAAGCCTTAACACATTTCTACATTTGATGCCGCACACTCACACTAAGTTTTGTTATTTATACATTCAAGTCTATGTTGATCTCTTTCATGAATCGGCCATAGGTAGTAACTGTTCTCCTGTCTGCTCTTCCGTGCTATAGCCGAATAACCATAGCCACTAACACCTCCCGTGCGGTTGTTGTCTCTGCCTCAAATGCATACCGTTTTCAGCACAAACAGAAGTGTAACAAATCATATTACAATACACAGAGCTTGAGAAACGAACAATTATCGACTCATGTAGAGCTGATCAAACACCTGAATGGTCTTATATCTGGAACCTTTCTAAACTTTTGAACCTGCCTCGAATTCCCTCGTTTCCTTGAGTGTTCCTCCAATCAAACACCTGAATGGTCTTATATCTGGAACCTTTCTAAGCACAGCCTAAATGTTAGAGCAGCTGGATTATGTATAATTATTGTGTAGTTAAAAATATGTGTTTTTTCCCTTAAAAAATGTGTTCTTTAGGGGGAAAAAAATGTGTTCTTTAGGGGATCTGCCCCTAGTTCTGGCCAAGCACGGTGAATCACGCCCCCCCCCCCACATACCACCTCCGCATTGCACCCCCAATGTGTCACTCTTTTCTTGAACTATGATAACATTCGTCAACAAAGTTTCTATGGAGCCATTGGCAACAATGGTCTACAACTCCTGTGTGTGTGGGATCTGCCTCAAAATGTATTGATTCCGTGACTTTTAAGTAGCAGCGCGAGAAAACAATCTGGAACAAGGCATTCATTTTCAGTAAGATAATTGGGATGGATATATCATTCACTAAGATGAAGAAGAACAATAACATTTCTCTATATCTTGAACAATAATATCCTCTGCAGTACATTTGCTCAAACAGCCAATTAGCAGAAGAGCAGTAAAATCTCTCTATATCTTGAATTCTACTCATGGGATTATTAATATCTCGACTTGTATGGCTTGACTAAACTATACATATGCTTTCTATTTATTTGCCTGACAGAATGTCCATCAGATGAATCAATCAAATAGGAGGAACTGGGGGGTATTTCAAACTGAAACAAAGAATCGATCCTAACTACATGAGTTGCAGTAGCTTTAAAGCCTCTGAATTATTTTGCTGCTACTCCACCAGGAAAGTGCATGGCTTCAAGAACCAAAACACACCACTGGAGCTCTCTTCGGCGTCATAAGCCCTGTTGTTGTTCATATCTTTAACCCCAAAAGGTTGCCTCTTAGCATCTCTGCTGTTCTCCTGATCCTTATTAGGCGTCACCTTATCCTGAAGAGAAGGCAGTAGATATCAACATTAGTTAAAATGCATGGTTAGCTTGTGTTGAGATGCTATTTTCGGATTCACAACACTGATAGAAGACCAATAGGTTTTATGTCGCCATAACAGTAAATGATGAACGATATGGTTAGCGCCACTAACTTGCAGAAAAAATGCCTGAACACCATTACGGAAGGACACGATGAAAGGTGAGAATAAACAGCATACTCTGATCAAGTGAAAGTAAAAATGGAGCAAGACATTTATCATAATTGTGTCGCTGACAAAATTACAGTACACGGTAATGCACAATGGAATTAGTGCCACATATGCTGATGCCACTAATTTACAAAAAAGAACACCTGAACATGCTACTGATCAAGTGACCGAATGGAGCAAAATATACACCATAAGCTATGCATAATGGAACTTACACTGAAGTGTCAATTGTGTTGGAAACACGAAGAAAAGGAACATTATTTTAGCTTATGAACATGCATAATAAGGAAGCACTGGTTTTGACAGGCATGGACACTTTAGTTCACAAAGATCTTGGACTCAGAAACCATGCTGTAGTACGTTCTCCTCGTGGCTAGACTTGAAAAGGTTAGGATGACAACCGAAGGTCTTAAGATAAACGGTACAGAACAATCTCAGCATGAAACTCAGCATGTAAGATCTAGCCTATGGAAAAACATATCATTTTGAGGAAGGGAAGTTCTAGCTTAGGGTTATAACCGAGTCTGAGCCATTAACTATGTTGATGATAATTCAGATCACATTGGAATGTTCTTAAATATTTTCACAAAGGCTAGTAGAAACCCACAAATACCAAAAATTAACTATGTTGATGATAATTCAGATCACTAAATTTTCTGATCAGGACCAAGTGCTCGACTGATTGGAATGCTCTTAAATATTTTCACAAAGGTTAGTAGAAACCCACAAATACCGAAAATTAACTATGTTGATGATAATTCAGATCACTAAATTTTCTGATCAGGACCAAGTGCTCGACTGATTGGAATGTTCTTCAATATTTTCACAAAAACTAGTAGAAACCCACAAACACCAAAAATTCACCGAGCAAACACTCTCAAGTCTAACAGTCACCAACACTACATAGATCAATAACCAATATTATAGGCATGCCAGATTAAGTCACCTTCAGTGGCTTCTTGAGTGGCGAGCTTGATGTTGCGCCTGCAGCTTTCACGCTCTTGACACGGTTTACATAGGGGGATGGAAACCGCTGCGGAGTAGGCGGTGTTGCCTTCACCTCTTTCAACACAGAGGGTGATCTTGGCTTCCCTGCTTCCACCTTCAACCCAATCTTCTTTCCCTTCCTGCACAAACCACCATTATGATCAGTACCTCAACCTACAATCCTCTAATGCCGCTTCTGCAAAGTAGTGGCAAGCAAGTTACATTGGGCTTGGACTCTTTTCTGCTGTTCCTTGCCTCGCCACCTTCTTCGCAGCGTCCGGCAGAACCCGACCACCGCCGCCGCTGCTACACTCCACCTTCTTCACCACATCACTGCTGTTTCTGCACAAATGAGAATGTCAAGGAGCTGAAAGTACAAACCCAAAAGTGATACCCCAGCGTTGCTTCAGAGAGAGAAATTACATTGGTCGTGGGCTCATTTCCTCCATGGCCTCTGACTCTGAGACAGACTGCTGGCTGCCGCCAGCGCCGGCCATCCGCTGCTTGAGCTCATTGTAGAAATCCGATATCTGGCCAAGTATGTCCTTCCCGGAGAAGAGGTTCCTCGCCGAGAGAGTGCTCTTGAGCTGCCTCGGCGCCGGGCTCCTGCCGAGCAGTGCCTCCTTCTCAGCAACGTCCGGCCGCTTCTCCGCGCTGGACTTGATGGCCTCCTTGGCGTTCTTGGCCCACCGCTGCGCGCCGAACGGCGGCCTGGTTGCCGCGGGAGGCGGCGTGATCAGCGCGGGGTCCTGGTTCTCGGCGTCGTCCTGGAACCTCTTCTTGGGCGGCGCCTTGGGCTTGGTGGGCGAGGCGAAGGCGGCAGTCCCGCCACCGCCGCCGGCGACGGCGCCTCGTCTCTTCAGATTATTATTGGCGTCCCTGAGGTTGGCGTCCCTCTCGGCGAAGGGCATCATGGCGGACATTGATCGCAGCAGCTTGGCCTTGGGGCTGGGCGTGTGCCCGAGGAAGTCGTCGGCCGTCTTGGGATGCTTGCAATCTGCGGGGGATCCAGCACAGAAATGAATGTAAAGACAACACCGTGGGGAACCAAGTCAACAACAAGGGGAATTTCAGAAGAAGAGAAAGCAGAGCACAGCCTGAATTTCTCGAGAACCAAGAGAAGAAGGGCGAAATCAGGCCCCAAATCGAGATTAAAGCTGCGCGGATCAAGAACTGGGCGGGTCCGTTCTTGGACCGGCCGATCGGAGGGAACCCGGCACCGAATCAGCAGCGGGAAGCGGGAGTCGTACGTACCGGGGCGGCAGAACCAGGCGTCGTCGTCGACGGCGGCGGTGGGGGCCTCGGGGTCGGCGAGGTCGGCCCAGTGCGGCGCCTCGATGCCCTCGTAGGTCTCGTCCAGCACGAAGCGCGACACCACCCTGTTCCAGTCGATGTCCATGGGCTCCATGGACTCCATCCTCTCGCCCCTCCGCGCCCGCCCGCGCCCCGCCCGCCCGCGCCCGCGCTCGTGCAGTCTCCGGCCCGGCAGAGAGAGAGAGAGAGAGGAAGAGAAAGAAGGGTAGTGGTTTTGGCTGTGGTGGGCTGGCTCCTGCTCTGCGCCTGTGTGTCTTCTCCGGTGGGGGCTTTGGCTTTTCTGCGGGCGGTGGTGTGAGCCGTTACGCTGGCTGGGTATTGACCTGCCGTTGGCTCGCGGGCGGCCGATTCTCTTCTTTCCGACCGTTGGGGCGGGGGGAGAAGGAAGGCCTAGTCACTAGTGGAATAAGAATGGCGGTACCGCACTTTCTGGCCGCCGGGCCCCACGTGGATCTCGTCCTCCATGGAGCGTCGGGCTCCTTGCCGCAGCACGTGGACGGTCGACGGTAATAAAGCGCATCAGAACGTTCGGGTGTCACACCTGCATCGCCAGGAGTGATGCGGTGGACGCGTGACAGTGGACCCTACCAGCCAGTTGGCAGGAGGGACAAGTGGACCGCGGCTTTATAGCCAGCTGTAGCCAATCGGCAAGGGTGTGTGTGTGTAGAATTGTCTCTGAACTTCTCCCCCAAGCTGTATCTCTCCCCTTGGAAGAAATCCCCTCTCCCAAGTCTCGTTCTCATCCCGATTTCCCCCTCTCGATCCCAAGAGCGTAGATGAGTTCGTGACAGTTGGTAATCAGAACTCAGGTTTTGGCCCCAGATTTTTGCTCCGCCGCCACTCATTCCTCTCGATCGAGCTGTAACATCCACCGCTGCGGGTGCGACATCGCTCCGGCGAGATCTGCGCAAAATCCCCAGCGGGGTTGGCTTGATTCGGAGCGTGTGCGACGGCGCCGCCCAGCAAACCTTCGGCTCAAACTTGCCACATCATCACCGCCATGGCTGAATCCACGGGAGAGTTGAAGACGATGCTGCAGGCGCTGCTGAAGCGTTTCGACGAGACCACACTTGCGGGCGACAAGCAGCGCGAGGCCCAGATCGCGTTCAACACGCACGTCTCGGCGGATCTGGCGCATATCCGCAAGCAGCTGGATCTCACCCAGGCCGACGCCGACAAGGTGCGGCAGCAGCGCGAATCACCTCCTTCACCTGCGGCCACTGCGCCTCACCGACCGAGGGACGCCGACCACCACGACGGCGACACGCAGGCCTCAGCGGTCACGTCGATGGAGCACGCGCGCGGGCCTCTTCCTCAGGGCCCTGCCGTGCGCCTCGCCAACAACGGGCGCCCTGCTGCGTGCGGCATCCTCCCGATTTCGGGGAGGCGGCCGGCGGCGTTCATGGCGGGCCGCGACGCGCACCACGGACCGCGCGACGAGTACATGGTCAAGCCGCCCAAGCATGATTTCCCTCACTTCGACGGTGACTCGCCCAGCCTCTGGATCGACCGCTGCATCAACTACTTCGATCTGTACCGAGTTCCGCCGCACAGTTGGGTGACCACGGCCTCTCTTTACATCGATGGCCATGTGGCACGCTGGTACCAGGCATACAGGCAGACACACCACGCGCCGAACTGGGAGGAGTTCACTGCGGCCATCATCAGCGAATTCACGCCAGGCGAGTTCGAGACAGAGATGCACCAGCTGCTCCAGCTTCGTCAGACCGGCACCGTCGCTGAGTACAGAACGGCGTTCGAGACGCACATGTACCACCTACTCGCCCTCGACGCGTCGCTCAACCCCAAGCTGTTCGTCACACAGTTCCTGCTGGGTTTGCGCGACGATCTGCGGGCGGCAGTCCGCCTCCAGGAGCCGTCCAGTCTCACACGCGCGGCAGTGTTGGCATGGATCATCGAAGAGGAAGTGGGCACACAACGTGCTCGACCGCGCATTATTCCTGCAGGCCGTCCACCACCGCCACCACCCCTACAGCTTCCTCTGCGGGCCCCGGCGGCGCCGCGGCCTGGCGCCGTGGGCGCGCCCAACGACGACCTGGCGCGAGCACCGGCGTGCCAACGGCCTCTGCTTCAAGTGTGGAGATCGTTACTCCCGCGACCATCGATGCAAGCCTGCAACTCAGCTGCTCACAATTCACGTCGGCGACTATGGAGAGGTTCTCAGCGATGATGCGGTGCATGCCCTGGACCTGCTCGACGCCCCAGCAGAGCAAGATCCTGCACCGGAATGTTGCGTGCTCTCCACACACGCGGTTGCTGGCACGGAGTCGCCGCGCACCATCCGTCTGCGCGCGCTCGTCGGCAATCAGGTGATGCTGCTGTTAGTAGACTCCGGGAGCACACACAGTTTCGTCTCCAAGGAGTTCGCCGAGCGTGTGCACGCCGTTTCTGTGCCCGTGCCCGCGGTGGAGGTCCGGGTGGCCAACGGCGAGCGCATGATGTGCAACAACATGGTAAAGGGACTGAACTGGTGGATTCAAGGACACACGTTCGCCACAGACATGAGGCAACTGGATTTGGGTGCTTATGACGGCGTGCTCGGCATGGACTGGCTGGAGCAGTTCAGCCCAATGACTTGTCACTGGCTGGAGAAGACACTGACGTTTGAGCACCACGGCACCACGATCACTCTGCAAGGTGTTCGTCCAAGGCAGAACGACAAGCTCGAAGAAATCGAGCCCGATCAGGTGCGCAAATGGCAAGCTGGGAATGACATTTGGTACATGGCAGTCCTTGATCTGCCCCGTGCACCGGAGCCGCAGGTTACCAAGATGCCACCCAGTGTCCAGAGTGTACTGACGGACTTCGCGGACGTGTTCGCCGACCCAAAGGGCTTGCCCCCCCATCGCCGCTACGATCATGCAATCACCCTCGTCGACGACGCGCGCCCGGCGAACTCGCGCCCTTACCGCTACTCGCCACTACAGAAAGACGAAATCGAGCGCCAGGTGCAGGAGATGCTTCAGTCCGGCGTGATTGAGCACAGCATGAGCCCCTTCGCCGCGCCCGTGCTGCTCGTCAAGAAAAAGGACGGCACCTGGCGTTTTTGTGTCGACTACCGCCGGCTCAACGACGCCACTGTCAAAAACAAGTTTCCCCTGCCCATTGTCGATGAACTGCTCGACGAATTAGCGGGCGCAACATTCTTCTCCAAACTGGATCTTCGCGCTGGCTACCATCAGATACGCATGCGTGCGGGCGATGAGGAGAAGACCGCGTTCAAGACCCACCATGGCCATTTCCACTTTAAAGTCATGCCATTCGGCCTGACGAATGCTCCGGCAACATTCCAGTGCCTCATGAACGCGATCTTCGCCAAGTACGTCCGTAAGTTTGTCATAATATTCCTTGATGACATTTTGATCTTCAGCGAAACCTTGGAGGAGCACCTGGAACACCTTCGTCTCGCCCTCGCCCTGCTCCGGGAGCATCAGTTGTACGCCAAGGAGTCCAAGTGTTCGTTCGCCCAGGACAGTATCTCCTACCTCGGCCACATCATCTCCAAGGAGGGCGTCGCCACGGACCCCGAGAAGACGCAGGCTATGGTCGCGTGGCCTACTCCAACAAACGCGACTGAACTTCGCGGCTTCCTCGGCCTCACTGGCTACTACCGCAAGTTCATCGCGCACTATGGCATCATCGCCAAGCCGCTCACAAGCTTGCTGACCAAGAAGGGCTTCGAGTGGACCGAGAAGGCGCAGGTGGCCTTCGATCTCCTCAAGCGAGCAATGGTGACCGCGGCCGTGCTCGCGCTCCCAGATTTCGCGCGCCCATTTGCGATCGAGACGGACGCCTGCGACACTAGCGTTGGCGCGGTGCTGGCACAGGAAGGGCACCCGGTGGGTTCCTCAGCAAGGCCTTGGGGGTGCGCAACCAGCGGCTCTCAGCATATGAGAAGGAGTTCATCGCCGTCATGATGGCAATTGAGAAGTGGCGAGCGTACTTGCAAAGGGGCCCCTTCACCATCATCACCGATCACAAGAGCCTCTGCAACCTATAGGATCAGCAGCTCGCCACGGACCTGCAACGCAAGGCCATGGCCAAGCTGGTCGGTCTCCAATTCAAGTTCCGCTACCGTCGTGGCAGTGAAAACGGAGCTGCGGATGCTCTTTCCCGCGTGGGCGCGTCGCTGAACCTGGACGCGCTCTCCCTGTGCCAGCCCGCATGGGTTCAGGAAGTGGCAAACTCATACGCCACGGACGCTGACGCACAGGATCGTTTGGCTCGGCTCGCGATCCACAACCCGGACGATGAGGGATACGAGCTCTACAAGGGCCTCATCCGCAAGAAGGAGCGCCTGTGGATCGGCAAGAACACGGCCTTGCGCACCAAGATCATCAGCGCGCTGCACGACAGCGCGGTAGGTGGCCATTCCGGCGCCACGGCCACCTACCAGCGCATCAAGAAGCTTTTTGTGTGGGATGGATTGAAGGCCGATGTCACTGACTACGTGCGGCAGTGCCAAGTGTGTCAGCACGCCAAGCACGAGCAGTCCAAGTCGGCGGGCACGCTCACGCCATTGCCCGTGCCAACCACTCCCTGGCGCGACCTGACCATGGACTTCGTGGAAGGATTGCCTGCGTCGGAGGGCTTCGATTCCATCATGGTGGTCGTGGATCGGCTCACCAAGTCCGCGCACTTCATTCCGCTTCGTCACCCATTCAAAGCTCCCCAAGTGGCCAAGGTTTTCTGGGATCATGTCGTCAAGCTGCACGGCATTCCGAGCTCCATTGTCTCCGACCGTGACCGTGTCTTCACCAGTGCTCTCTGGCACGAGCTCTTCGCCAGCGCAGGCACTAAGCTGCTCTTCTCTAAGGCATACCACCCCCAGACAGACGGCCAGAGCGAGCGCGTCAATCAGTGCATGGAAATGTACCTGCGATGCGCGGTGCACGACGCGCCCCGGCAATGGCGCCGCTGGTTGCCGACCGCGGAATTCTGGTACAACTCGTCCTTCCATTCCTCCATCAAATGTTCCCCCTTCAAGGCTCTGTATGGTGTGGAGCCCAACATCGCCGCCATGGCATTCTGGGATGACAAGACGGTGCCCATGATCGACGGCGAGCCCTGGGACTGGGGCGTGCACACGGCACGGCTTCGCGAGCACATTCTTCGTGCCCAGCACAGGTTCAAGAAACAGGCTGATCAGCACCGCACGGAGCGCTCCTTCGAGGTGGGCGATCGTGTTCTCCTCAAGCTCCAGCCCTATGCACAATCGTCCGTGGCGAACCGGCCTTGTGCTAAGCTGGCCTACAAGTACTTCGGGCCCTTCATGGTGCTCGACAGAATCGGCAAGATGGCGTACAAGTTGGAGTTGCCGGCAGACAGCAGGATTCACCCTGTCTTTCACGTATCCCAGCTCAAGCCGTTCACTCCCAACTACACCCCGGTCTTCGCCGAGCTGCCACGACCGCCATACCTCACCAACCAAGACGAAGAACCAGTGGAGATCCTGGAGCGGCGCATGGTTAAACGTGGCAACAGCGCTCTGGTGCAAGTCAAAGTGCGTTGGCGCCACGACCGGACGACAACGACTTGGGAGGATCACGACACTCTGCGCCGCCGCTTCCCCCATGCACCGGCGTGGGACACACCAGCCGCCGACAAGGCAGACCAGCAAGCTGCAACTGAAGATGGAGCTCATTCTGAAGAAGAGGGGAATGTCACACCTGCATCGCCAGGAGGTGATGCGGTGGACGCGTGACGGTGGACCCCACCAGCCAGTTGGCAGGAGGGACAAGTGGACCGCGGCTTTTATAGCCAGCTGTAGCCAATCGGCAAGGGTGTGTGTGTGTAGAATTGTCTCTGAACTTCTCCCCCAAGATGTATCTCTCCCCTTGGAAGAAATCCCCTCTCCCAAGTCTCGTTCTCATCCCGATTTCCCCCTCTCGATCCCAAGAGCGTAGATGAGTTCATGACATCGGGGGCACGCTCGTCGTGGATCCCTGGATCAACCGATCGGTGTCGCAATGTGTCACCTGAGATCTCATACATCTTCGCCCGTCCGTCTCGCGCTCGTCTCCCCCGGAATTTTTTTTGAAAAACTTTCAATTTATTCATCTTCAATCATGGTAATACAACGAACACTAAAAATAATAAAAATTACATCCAGATCCGTAGACCACCTAGCGACGACTACAAACACTGAAGCGAACCGAAGGCGCGCCGCTGTCATCGCCCCTTCCTCACCGGAGCCGGGCAAACCTTGTTGTAGTAGACAGCCGGAAAGTCGTCGTGCTAAGGTCCCATAGAACCAACGCACCAGAACAGCAACCGCCGCGGATGAAGAGTGTAGATCAAAAGGATCCAACCTAAAGACACACGAATGAAGACGAATGACAAACAGATCCGAGTAAATCCACCAAAGATAGATCCGCCGAAGACACACCTCCACACGCGCACCGATGATACTACACGCATCACCGGAACGGGGACTAGGGGAGCCGCCGCCGTTTCGCCTTCCTAAGCAGGACACAAACCCTAACAAAGCTCAAAACCATATGTATCATACCCAGCCGCCGCCTCCCCAAAACTAGGGTTCCTTGCCTCCCATCGGCGCCGGCGCCGGCCCGTCACGTCTCCGGTGGCCCTAGGGCCATGGAGGCGAAGTGGATCTCGGACCTTGCCGGTGGGAGGGCTTCGTCTCCCCCGGAATTACTCCCGGTACGGTCCTTGGCGTACGGTGTTTGTACTCCCTTCAATCCAAATTAATGGTACATTTTACAATACTCCTTCTGTCCCAAAATAAGTGCCTTAATTTTAATATAATTTTATACTAAAATTAGTATAATGTTGGGACATTTAATTTATACTAACTTTCGCAGGAAGTAATTCAGGAAGTACCATGGATAAGAGATAAAATTGTGACAATTAATTCGGATCAGAGGGGTACCACGGATAAGATGGATGGCTATGGACTTCCTAATTACATGAATGGCTGCGATTTTTTTTTTGAGAGAGAATGAATGGCTGTGATTGATCATACATGTAACAGTGTCTTGGCTTTTCCTTGGATCCTGATAAGTGTTACACGTGTGGCACAAACACATGACAATTCTCAATGTTTTTTATGACAAGTTTAGAGACGCGAGAATGGCAACTTTAGCTGTCAAACATGACAACTTTCTTTTCAGATGGCAAGTTCCAATTTTTTTGTTTGTTTTTTCTTTTCAAATGACAACTTTAGTTGTAGAAAATCGTCAAGGCCATAGTGCTTCGTGCCACACGTGTGGCATTTACCATTGGGTTCCTCTTTCCCCTCCCCTTGTTTCTTCTTCAGTCCTTGGGCCTTATACAATGGTAGGTGCTTAGAAAAATAAATCGGATTTTTTTTAAAGCACCGGTGCCTATATCTAAAGGAGAGACGTCTTACCATATACAAATAAGCATCAATGTTTAAAGAAACTCTGATTTATTTGTCTAAGCGTCTCCCCTAAACGTCTTGCATTGTCGTTGGTGCCATAGACTAGCATGGGGATGCGAGACAGCATCAGGTCGTCTTTGTAGATATCAGGTGCAGGGTAGGGTTGACCTTAGAGGTGTGTGACATTATGTGTTGAGGAGCTTGGCACAGACGCTTGTCACACTCATCGATTATGCTACGATGATGGCCTTCTACTTCCTTTGGCCACTGTTCATGGTGGACGGCTACCACCAGAGGTGGATCCAGCAAGCTCGAGCGGTTGCGAGATCTGGTGGTTTCCCCTTCTCTCTTCGCCATCACTTGGCAGAAAGAGGGATGGCGGCAAGATTGCGGGACTGCAGGCCGACCGCAACCCGCCCCACTTTGCACCCTGACGTTTCAGGATGGAGAGAAACCGCACATAATTAGATGATGATGCACAGCAACCACCAGACATTTGAAGTGGGGAGACACCCGAACACATTACTACATGATGCACAGAACTACTACACGAGAGAATCAAAGGATTCTGTACCGAAAGGAAGAAGAACGTTTAAACCACCAGGAAACTTGGGGTAGTTTGGTTACCAAACGCCTCTGAACCAACGATGCCTGACCAGGCAGCAAAACAGCCAGAGATTATGACCGCACCAGGCAGCAATATTTCCCAGGCATACATCTGTGGACACGAACCAAACTAATCCTTTTATCTGTGGCACAAGATGGTCAGGATACAAAAAACGCATTCTATGCTGCATGGCAGAAACTTGGTAGCAGCATCGTTGGCAATAACTTTAGATAAACCAGGACAGGACTAACATAAGAGGTTTCCTACATCATAGTACATGCGACGCAACATATATGAAGCTAGCTAAGCTGTCTGTCGGTCTGTCATAATCTCAACCCTGTAGTTACTTCTCGGAGGGGGGCCTCAAAAATCTTCAGAAAAGAAGGCGGCGATGGGCCATAGATGGATGGGTTGCTCTTTGCTCAAGCCGACTGTGACAATGGTGAGGTCTTCAGCCACAGGTGGCGTCCTAGCATCGCGGTACCATGAACCGCCATGTACGAAGCGTTCATCCTAGATTGGAAGGAAGAAAAGGTGCAGCAGTTAGATAGATAGAGGCCAGCAATATAAAACGTCAGTGCTGAGGTTGTTTTCCTTTCCTTTTGCTGAACCTTCCAGTTTCTGAGGGTCAGTTTCAAAACTGGAATGATTTGTGTTATCGGTTTCATTTCATGAAATGAAATTGGGAGCTATGCTCCTTTAATTAAAAAAAATACTCCCTCTGTTTCTAAATATAAGTCTTTTTAGAGATTTCAATATGGACTACATACGGATGTATATAGACATTAGAGTGTCGATTCACTCATTTTGCTCCGTATGTAGTCCGTATTGAAATCTCTAGAAAGTCTTATATTTAGGACCGGAGGGAGTATATACAACTGCAGTTGGATGAAGACTGTACTTACTTCTCGACGTCAGGTAAGCTCATTGGATCATACACCTCATTTTGTTCCATGCCTGGGGCATGGCCACCAGCTGCTGATGCCATATCGGTTGCTCCCTCAACCTGGAAGATTACAGGAAGGTTAAGAGGAAGCCAAAAATAGCAAATAGTGCATAGCCTTTGTTGTTGTGGAGCAGGTACATAGATGATTTTGGCTATTTTCAGGAAATGGTGCAGACAGAACAAAACTAGGACAGAAAAATTGTTCAGGTGCACGCATCAGCAATCATATCTATTCAACAGAGCATGAAACATGGTTGGTTACAAGATGATGCTGACTAGGGATGCAAGTTAAGAGGGTTGGCTTGGCCCACCGATCCATCCTAGTAACTTGGCTTCACAACTAAATGCAAGAGCCATGTGTACAAACTGAATTAGCAATTATGTTGGCAGTGAACAGTCAACTAAGCAAAATGAGTACGTGGGTCTCCACACTTATATCCCTAAAGCTATAGGGCATAAGTCAAATATATACTTTCTGCAACCCAACAACTTCTCCTGAATCTATTTAATATATGATGAAGTGAACTATATGGCTCATAAAAAGCGTCTCCATTGGTAGAAACAAACCATACAATTGGTATCAAGTATTAACATGCATTCTATGGTGACACGCCGCACAAATAAATACACAAATTAAAAAATGGCAAGCTTCAGGTGTCCATATCCACAGCTTCTTGCAGAGCGCAAGTACAAAACACTTGGGAATATCATGAGTGCAAAGTGGACTGAAAGCCTTGCCTGTTGGGGATACTGGGCATATCCTGCATAAGCACCATATGCATACGATGGGTCCTGAGGATACCCATATGGATCATATCCATAGCTATAATAAGCACTCCATTGATTAGGATCTGTCTGCTGACCCCAGGCTGCTGATTGATCCTGCATGTGATTGTGGAAGATAAAGAGATTACAATAGGTAGAAACATAAGAAACAATTATCAAACAAACTAACCCTTCATCTGTTAGACTAGGAACAAGAACAATATAATGCGGATCAGACCGTTATCTATTTAAACCGTTAATAATGAACAGAATTCTTCTTTAGCATGCTCATCACTGCACAACCCAAAATTAACAAGCTTAATTCTAGTGGATTTTAGAAAATCTGAATTTGAGAGATTACTAGATGTCAGGTTCATAAATTAGAAATTTAATGAAGGTTTGTGGCACCAGCATTTAAATCTGATATACCTGCTTATTGGCAGGACTTCTGCCCCATGAAAGTCTAACCACCTGTTGACCAATCACTGTGCCATGAAGACGTTGCACAGCCTCCTCAGCTGATGCCCTGAAATGATTATCTTTGTGGTAAATACATCATACTTGCATCATTCGGACATTAGATGCCGGCACAAAGAGGAGTCGCCAAAAAATGCAATAACCAAGAGTCGAAATTTTAGAAGTAGCCACTGTAGAACATTATAGGCATATACACACATGACAAGACAACAACAACAAAGCCTTTGTCTCAAGCAAAGTTGGGGTAGGCTAGAGGTGAAACCCATAAGACCTCACGACCAACTCATGGCTCTGGCACATGGATAGCAAGCTTCCACGCACCCCTGTCCATAGCTAGATATACACACATGACAATAAAGATCAATTTTGCTCCTCCCTACCGAGCTACAAATAGAGATTAATAATTTGCATGCAATATGTACTAATGAAACAAGTAGACATAATGCATGCAGTATTTTGTCCTGCTGATATATTTGAACAAATCTTTTCCAGATTCTACAGGATTAAGTTTTCAGTTCAACATAAATATATAGTTTTCAAGGTTCTCCTTGATATATTATTTTCTATCACCGCATTTGCATATGATTGCACAAAAAGACAAAATAGACTACAGATGATAGAATCACACCTTTTTGTGCTTCACCTATGATGGCAATGCAATCTAAAAATTGAAAGGAAGCAAACACACAGACACAGACACACGAGGCATTGCCAATTTGTAAATCCTGCATGTTGGGCAGTGCCTACTGAGAAATGCATGCTTTGTTCTTGCAATTTATAGTTCAAGGAATAAAACAAGTATCATTTATTTACTTAAAAGACTCACCTAGATGCATATTGTACAAATCCACATCCTTTACCAACTGGAATTTTTACATATATAAGCTCCCCAAACTGCACGCAAATCTGCCTCAGCTCCTCTTCCGTCACATTTGGGTCCAAGTTACCAATAAATATCTGCAGATGAATTCCAATGTAAATGACATAACAAACAGTCCAACAGAGGGAACACCAAGCAATATGATAAGGGTTCTTACCGTAGTGTTTGTAGGATCACTATCTGGTAGAACTGTTTGGGCCTGCGGAATTGCATAAGCTGTTGTGGGGTACATGGCTACATATGAAACATAAAAAGACGGTTAAAACATATCAATCGAAGCACCTCTTTTAATGAAGATCTACTTGTAATAGTTGCTGTGTTGCCTTACAATATTGATGAATCATTGCAGTGTCCCATTACAGACGGATCTTTGTTTTATTAGCACTAATAAGAGACAAATCATATGAGCCCATGCGTTAATCGAAGTGCCTTATGACCATATTTGATTATAATCAACAACATCAAGTAGTACTGTGTTGAATGGGAACACCAAATAGTAGGTTACAGATAATCATTACCTTTAGCAGCTCCATACTGAAGCTGAGATCCAGATGATTTCTTAGGAATTGCAGCACTTATCCGCATAGGTCTTGTTGAGCAATACACACCATTCATTTCTGACATTGCACGGGTCTTCTCATTTTCATCTGCAAACTTTACAAATCCATATCCTTTAGATCTCCCAGTATTTGGATCTGTGACAACCTTGGCCCCCCTAACAGATGAATAGTTCACTCGGAAAGTCTCTTGTAGTAAGTAATCCGTGACATCAGGTGCCAAGTCTCCTACAAAAATTGAATGGTCAGGTCCTGCATCCGGACGCTTCTCACCAGAGCTGAACGATGCCCAGTTCAATCTGAATGTATGCTCAGTTCCAGGCATTTGTGCGCCATTATAAGCCTGTAGAACTTTCTCAGCAGCTTCGTGTGAAATGAATTCAATGAATCCATAGCCTTCTGGAAGACCAGATAATTTGTTGCGTATTAATTTTACGGATTGTACCTGCATCCCCAAACAATCACAGCCCTATTAGTACTACGAGTGCAGAAGGTAATCCTGAATACTCAACAGTAGAAGAACAACGCTGGCCATAAAAGTATAAAACGGACGTTTGAAAGACTACAGTCAACTGAAATCAGTGTGACACAGTAAAGAGTCGCAAACATGGCATGCAAACAAAACACTAAATTTTATATTCAGCTCTGTTCCAAATGAAGTCCAGAAGAGGGACAGCATGGATCACATGTCCAACAATGTAACACTTAATACATTGATTCCTACAGGATGTCAAGGTAGAAAACTTTGTTGCGACTTTTACTGAAACACAACATTCGACAGAATTGCTGGCTTGCTGCAAACAAACACCTAGGGCTTACGAAGAAACTAAGGCATCAGAATTCTGAGCTATGAAGAATCCACTCGAAGGAGATACCACAAATAAAAAATCAGTGATGTGGAGATGAACAGGTTACCCTAGCCAGGAAAACAGGTAACTTACTATTATACGATGACAAAGTTCAACAAATCTATGCTGTTGACTAAGAAATTGACCTTCCCATTAGGCATAAGAAACAATCACCTCGGTACATCACTTGAACTGCACAGGACTACAGGAGGCTCCAGCAACCGCTTCGATTCAGAATATCAACCATGTCGCTACTAAAACAAATTTGCTAATTCTAGTATGATGAGGCGTCTAGCCACACGGAATCATAGCTACAACCAATTCCAGAACACCGGCCACATCGGAACCCTAAACCTATCAAAACTCAAAAACAGGATAGATACCACCAACCAATACGCCCAAATTCACCTAAATAGCGAAGCAATCGCTCCTTCAGCGCAGCCGGAGCAGCGGGAAATCACCGAGTCGGGCACGAGCGCCGAGACCTAGCGAGATACCTACATAGCTCGTGGGATGGGAACCTACCTCGCCGGTGTGCGCGAAGCAGCCGTAGAGGTAGTTCTCGTCGGCCCAGTACTGGAGGTCGCCGATCCAGAGCGTGCGGACCTCCTCCAGGGTGGTCGGCTGGTGGTACGGCCCCGCCATCATCATCGGAGCGGCCGCTCCCTGAGACGGCGGGCGGTGTGGCTTGGCTTGGGTCGGAGGCGCGGCGGCGAGAGGGCGGCGGTGTGGTGGTGTCTGGTCGGGGGTACGGGGTCCTGGCCTGTCTCGGTGGTTCCCATCGCCTGCTTTTCACGTCTAATATGAGCCCTTGGGCTTTCCTGGGTGACGGGCCTCTTTGGACTGGGCCTTCAAGAATTAGTAGTACCCTCTTTGGACTGGGCCTCTTTGGATTTGATGCTCAAAATCGAGGGAAACGAGGAGGCGAAAGCGAAAATTAATGATCAATGTCGATGATCAAAGCATTGTGTGCGGGGCAGATTCAGGTGGTGCACAGCCATCTCCATCACCGGCGAGGTTGTTGCTTGGCGTCACTCTCGCACCTTACCGCAAGCCCGACGAAAAAACGTGTCTCGACCTTTGGTGTGCCCTTTTTGATCTCTTAAGTGATGATCTCACGATGAGATTAGGGTTTCTACGTCAGCATTCTTTTTCTCTAGCCACAATTTTTGTAGTACATACCTTTCCCATGATTTTTGGGTGCGGTTGGATTTGGGATAAGGTTTTTGGTTAATCTCATACAGAGATAAGGTGTTATGCGATTAAAAGTTTTTAGTCGACATTCACATAGTGTGTGATGAATTTGAGAATTTGTTGTAGCGTGAATAGTTTCTAGGGGTTTGAGTTGTGTTAGTCTGTTGCAAGGGGTTTAGGATTGTTTTTTTTAGATGACAAAAAGGGGTCAGTACGATCGATACTAGTTGCACACACTGTTATTTGTAGGCGACCGCGGTGGTCACTTGTTTGTTTAGTTCAACCATGGCGATTTTTTAGGAGCTAGGAGCAATAAGACATATGTTGAGGTTGGATTTGGTACAATTATTGTGATAAAAATAACTAGTCACCGGGTGTAGTTGAAAATCTGACTGAGAACATTGGCCATGAGAAAGAAAGAAGCAAGGATGAAGGTGTACTTGTCTCTTCCTGGTAGGACAATGAAAAATGGGCTTAGGGAGATTAAAAAACAAATGACACTGAAAATATGCTTTCAAATGTCACATTTGGTCATCATTATTTGCAGATACTCCCTCCGGTACTTTCTACTCCGCATATTAGATTTGTGTCAAGTCAAACTTTGTAAAGTTTGACAAAATTTATATTAAAAATATCTACAATACCAAATATATATAATATGAAACTATATTCCATCATGAATCTAATTATATTGATTTGGTATTGTGAATATTGATACTTTTTTCTAATAGTTTGGTCAAACTAGAGATACTTTGACTTTGGACTAAACTTATATGCAAACTAAAAAGGACCGGAGGGAGTATATCGTAAACATAGTGTTGGTATCATTACCTACTATAACTAGAATGTTGTAGTTCGATTTCCTGCAACTGAATTACATGTTACCACTGCGAAAAGCAGTACAAGATGTTGACTTGCAGCATATACAAACTATCATCGTTGATGATCAACAAAAGAACACGATAAGGCATAGTACAAATAGAGCGCGATAAGGCATAGTACAAACAAAGAATTGAACATGCATGGACATGAATGATGATGATGCATTGGACTCAATGAAATTATGTTTAAAAAGACAATGACTACGTGAGCCTTACGTCAAAGACAATGGCTTTGAAGTTCAAGTTATTTAGGGTTAGTAATGGCACCGCCCAAATTTTCGCGTTGGCAAGGTATTTGAATCCGCTCAGTTCTCCAAAAGGCAATTGGAAAATATGGTTGTTAGAACATGGTGGAGTTAAGGATGACAACCAATGACAACAAGTGGTCGTATGCTACTCCTCCCATTCCATATTAGGCTAGTTATAGTGGGAGTAACTTAGGTAGTAACATAACACATTTCAAGACAAGTTTGCTTACGCAACAACTAATTAATGAGGAGAGAGGTGTTTTGAGTAATATATTAGAGCAAGTACAATAAGGTAGTTAGCAGGTTGTAAGAATTAAAATATAGTATGTTTGCTGAGTTGGATGAAAGAGAAGAGAAGAGAAGCGGGTTGTAGATGAAGAGCTGTCTGGAACATTTGCTCCAAGAAACAATGTGAGATTGTAAAATGGGACATCTATTAATGAAGTAGTACTACTTTGTAAATAGCCACTATACATGTTGGCTATTAGCTTGGCTATAGATGATGTGGCAACTTCATATAGCCGATTGTTGCCTATACTATTAACCATGCTCTTGTGTTACCATCACATGGCGCTTTCGAAGAAAAGTTGAGTCCACAAGTTAATAAATGCAAACATATATGATACTACTTCTGTGACACTTTGCTCTCTGAAGGTAGTATACTAGTGTCATATGCATGACACTAGTCTAATTTTACTCCCCACTATGACTCTCCTTGTTGGGCTAGCTAGCCAAAACTCGTGAACAAGGCAAAATATCTATAGAGACACTACGCTTCCATGATTTGAAGCGTTCTAGTGTGTCCGTGGTTGTGGGGTTGCTTAGGGCCTGCTTGTAAGGTTTTGAAGCGTTCTGGTGCCTCAAAGGTTGTGAGGTCCTTGGGGCCTACCTGTAAGGTTGTGCGATGTTTAATTTGATTTCCTCTTCTTTTTTTATTGTTTTTACATATTCTAATTCATGAGTGCTTATTAAAATTTGTGAGCATTAAACAACAAAATAATTAAATTAAAATTCATATTTCTCTGATTCATTAATATTTACATTTGCGAATATTTTTAAAGTTCATGATCATTTTTAGAGTTCATGAACATTTTTAAATTTTGAAAAAAATGTGACATATATTTTCAATTCATGAACATTCTATAAAATCATGATTTTTTTTTCTAATTCACAATATTTAAAAACATTGTACATCTTTTAATTAAACAAAATTTATTAAATAAAAATGTAGCTTTTTTAAGCTAGAAATGGGGCGAGTGGAAAAAAACTAAGTGGATGAGAGGAGCAGGGACCAGTGAGCTAAGTCAGCCCATGTAACCATTATAACAACAATTCCGTTATTTCATCGTGGAATGAGAGCTCCCAAAAGACTCAAGCGACCACCACCAGACACCAAGATCGGAACGTGTAAAGACACCACACACACACATACCAAAGAACTCCATCCATCACGGGGGGATAACGTTCAAGTACGGCTTGACCGTGCCACATGCACTGGCAGCTTCCTGGAGATGTTTCCAGAAACTCATGTCGAACACCTCGTCACGGAGGAATCAGACCACGAGGCCATCCTCGTTAGGGCATTGGAGACTGCTCCACGGTCGGCAGAAAGAGGACCGAGACCGTTTCAGTTTGAAGAAGCGTGGACGAGGCACGAACAATATGAAACCATGGTCAGCGAGGCATGGCGTGAGGCTGGGTCGGGTGAGCATACTTTGGAGGCAATCTGGAACCGCTTGGGTAAGATGACGGGAAGCATGCAAAAGTGGGCGCGTGAAGTCTTCGGCTCTATCAGGCGACAAATTGCGAAACTTAAATCCCAGCTAGTTGATGCTCGTCTCAGGGCTGTTACCACCGGATGCTCGCTGGAGGTCCGAGATATTGAGCAGCAATTGAGAGAAATTTATGCAAGGGAGGAGCTACTATACAGGCAACGTTCTAGAATCGATTGGTTGCGGGCGGGTGACCAAAATACAAAGTATTTTCAGAACCGGGCGTCACACCGCAAGAGGAAGAACACAATCCGAGCGTTAAGGCGGGAAGATGGTACGAAATATCCGGGCATTGCATGGACGGGGTTTACTTAGGGAAGGACTTATTTGGAGAGTGGGTTTAGGTGCGAGCATCAATATCCACCATGATGCTTGGATTCCAAGAAGTGGCAGCACAAAACCACTCGGCCAGGTCTACATACAGGGAGTCACCAAGGTAGCGGACCTCATGACAGCGGACGGAACAACTTGGAACGAGGGACTGCTGCATGATATGTTCACACCAGAGGACGCTGCTGATGTGAAGCAAATCGCTATAGGAGGACCGGACACTGATAGAATAGTGCATAGTTATGGTGATATCTAAGGCAATGATCATGAATATAGGCATCACATCCGTGACAAGTAGACCAAAACGATTCTGCATCTACTACTATTACTCCACACATCGACCGCTATCCAGCATGCATCTAGAGTATTAAGTTCATAAGAACAGAGTAACGCATTAGGCAAGATGGCATGATGTAGAGGGATAAACTCAAGCAATATGATATAAACCCCATCTTTTTACCCTCGATGGCAACAATACAATACGTGCCTTGCTGACCCTACTGTCACTGGGAAAGGACACCTCAAGATTGAACCCAAAGATAAGCACTTCCCCCATTGCAAGAAAGATCAATCTAGTAGGCCAAACTAAACCGATAATTCGAAGAGACTTGCAAAGATATCAAATCATGCATATAAGAATTCAGAGAAGAATCAAATAATATTCATAGATAATCAAGTTCATAAACCCACAATTCATCGGATCTCGGCAAACACACTGCAAAAAGAGTTACATCGAATAGATCTCCAAGAGAATCGAGGAGAACTTTGTATTGAGATCCAAAGAGAGAGAAGAAGCCATCTAGCTAATAGCTATGGACCCGAAGGTCTGTGGTAAACTACTCACGCATCATCGAAGAGGCCATGGTGTTGATGTAGAAGCCCTCCATGATCGATCCCCCTCCGGTAGATTGCCGGAAAAGGCCCCATGATGGGATCTCAGGAGTACAGAAGGTTGCGGCGGTGGAAAAGGTGTTTCATGGCTCTCCCCGAAGGTTTCAGGGTATAAGAGTATATATAGGCGAAAGAAGTAGGTCGGTGGAGCTGTGAGGGGCCCACGAGGGTGGGGGCGCGCCCACCCCTAGGGCGCGCCCTCCTGCCTCGTGGCCTCCTCGTGGCTTTCTTGACCTCCACTCCAAGTCTCCTGGATTGCATTTGTTCCAAAAACGATCCTCGCGAAGGTTTCATAACGTTTGGATTCCGTTTGATATTCCTTTTCTGCGAAATACTGAAATAGGCAAAAAAACAGTAATTTGCACTAGGCTCCCGGTTAATAGGTTAGTCCCAAAGATAATATAAAAAGGTATATTAAAGCCCATTAAACATCCAAAACAGATAATATAATAACATGGAACAATAAGAAATTATAGATACGTTGGCATGAAACAATAAAAAATTATAGATACGTTGGAGATGTATTAAGAATCCCCAAGCTTAATTCCTGCTCGTCCTCGAGTAGGTAAATGATAAAAACAGAATTTTTGATGTGGAATGCTACCTAACATAATTTTCAATGTAATTCTCTTTACTGTGGCATGAATGTTCAGATCCAAAAGATTCAAGATAAAAGTTTAATATTGACATAAAAATAGTAATACTTCAAGCATACTAACCAAGCAATTATGTCTTATCAAAATAACATAGCCAAAGAAAGCTTATCCCTACAAAATCATATAGTTTGGCCATGCTTCATTTTACACAAAATGTTCTCATCATGCATAACCCAGATGACAAGCCGAGTAATTAGTTCATACTTTTTAACGCGCTTCAGCCTTTTCAACCCTTACGCAATACATGAGCGCAAGCCATGGATATAGCACTATAGGTGGAATAGCAAATGATGATGGAGGTTATGTAGAAAACAAAAGAAGTCTCACATTGACGCGGCTAATCAACGGGCTATGAAGATGCCCATCAATTGATGTCAATGCGAGGAGTAGGGATTGCCATGCAACGGATGCACTAGAGCTATGAGTGTATGAAAGCTCATCAAAAGAAACTAAGTGGGTGTGCATCCAACTTGCTTGCTCACGAAGACCTAGGGCATTTTGAGGAAGCTCATCATTGGAATATACAAGCCAAGTTCTATAATGAAAGATTCCCACTAGTATATGAAAGTGACAAAATAAGAAACTCTTTATCATGAAGATCAGGGTGCTATTTTGAAGCACAAGTGTGGAAAAAGGATAGTAACATTGTCCCTTCTCTCTTTTTCTCTCATTTTCATTTTTTTGGGGGTTTTTTTGGCCTTTTTTTATTTAGGTTCTTTGGCCTCTTTTTTTTCATAGTCTTTCTCACATGGGACAATGCTCTAATAATGATGATCATCACACTTTTATTTACTCATAACTCAATGGTACAACTCGATACTCGAATAAAAATATGACTCTATTTGAATGCCTCCGACGGTGTACCGGGATATGCGATGAATCAAGAGCGACATGTATGAAAGAATTATGAAAGTGGCTTTGCCACAAATACGATGTCAACTACATGATCATGCAAAGCAATATGACAATGATGGAGCATGTCATAATAAACAGAACGGTGGAAAGTTGCATGGCAATATATCTCGGAATGGCTATGGAAATGCCATAATAGGTAGGTATGGTGGCTGTTTTGAGGAAGATATAAAGAGGGCTTATGTGTGATAGAGCGTATCGTATCACGGGGTTTGGATGCACCCGCGAAGTGTACAAACTCTCAAGGTAAGAAAGGGCAATGCACGGTACCATAGAGGCTAGCAAATTGCGGAAAGGTAAGAGTGTGTATGATCCATGGACTCACATTAGTCATCTATACCTTACTAATAAAGTAAGGTGTGTTTCTTCAATTTTTTCATCTGTTCACCAGCGAATATATATTTTTACTATCCGAGGTGGTACTAATTTTTTCTGCATCCATGTGCTAGATATCCGGAATTTCGTACATGAGCCGCGCGCTATAGCCCAGTAAAGCCAGCCCACTTATTTTCCTGCCCACGCAGCTGGGAGAAGCCTATTTGCCGCACGTGGCGAAGATAGTCAGAGGTTCGCACAGATAGCCATGGACTGAGCCAACACGTTTTCACTTTTTCGGTGTTCATTTTATATTTAACATTTTATGTTCCTTTCTCTTTTTGTTTCCTCTTTATTTTTTATTTTTTATTTTTTCATTTCTAATTTTATTTTTACTTTTTTGATCAAATAATTTTTTAATGAAATGTTTAGAATTTTAATTTTGTCCAAATTTTTGAAGAATGTTCAGAATTCCAAAATATTATTCCCGTTTTAAAGACGTTCAGATATTTAAAAATTGTCATTCTGAAATTTGTTGAAAACGGAAAAAACATTTCTGTTTTACAAAATTGTTCAAGATTTTTTTTTAAATATTGTATTTTAGAAAATGTTCCAATTTCAAAAAATGTTCTTACTGTAGTGAAATGTTCACAAATTCAACAAAAAACTATTTAAAATAGCCCCATATTGCTCTTTACATACAGTCGTACCAAATTATAAACGTGTGTGAAACTACATGTAGTAATAAGACATATGAAGTATGGATCTATTATGCCGGACGAAGGATGGATGAATTGGCACGTAAGCTAGCTGGAAAAGGACACTCAAACTTTTAAATGAAATGTAATGTTCCCATTTTCTTCAAAATAATTGTATTTTCCAAAATTATTCAAGATTCTTTAAAAAATTGCATTTTAGAAAATGCTCTAAATTTGAAAAATATTCTTGCTTTAGAGGAATGTTCACAAATTCAAATAAGGTTCGCGTTAAAAATTAACATTTTCTAAAATTGTTCTGACTGGTAAACATGTTCCCATTTTTTGAAAATTGTTCAGAAATTCAAAAAATGCTCATGTTCTTATAAAAGGTTCGTGTTTTTGAAAAATGTTTGTGAATTTTAGAAAATGTTCCCATTTCAACTTTTGTTTCTGTATTTCTGAAAATCTATGAAACTTCCAAAAAATAAATTGCAGTTTTGAAAATTGTTTGGGATTTCAAAATTTGTTCATCTTTCCAAGAATATTCGGCAACTCATAATAATAATTATTTTCTGAAAAGTTGAAAAAAAAGTAATCATAGAATGTTTCAAATCTGACGTTGCGGTATGTCCTTAAATATTTACGTTGGCCATTGGTTAGCAGGACATGTTTATTCGAGTGAATGGCAGCATTGTGTCGGGTGTTTGAGATCGTTAGGACGATCCTTCAACTCATCTTTCTTTCTGGATTTTTACTCACGCCTTACAAACACAGGTCGATTCGGTGTCTGAGAATTTCACACCCCATGCAATTTAGCCAGCCCAGCTACCTAGGAAACAAGGAAAATAAAATATGTTCAATAGTCCCATATTGCTCGTTTACATACAATCGTATATACGTGTGCGAAACTGTATGTAGTGAACTGAATGAAGGATGGATGAATTAAACCGAATGAACGATGGATGGATTCGTACGTGAGCTTTCTAAAAAAGGAATTAAATCCAGTACATGAGCTAGTTGGATGGATTGCTAGCTGAACTATCTACCGAAGGGCCCTAAATTTCTCAAGGATTCCTACTCGAGGCAAAGAGAAGAGAAGACCCGACTACATGAGCTAGATGCATGAAAAAGAAAAGACCCAGTGACCTCCCACATTATGGAACTTCAACCTTAAATCCCCTCGACCAAGGAACACAAAATAGTGGAGTACAATTAATTACGGTTGTACATATCAGTGGCTTGTACACGGAAAAGAGAAGACCCGCCTCATTTCCATATTATTGAACTTCATGCCTTAAAATCCCCTCGAATGACTGAAAAAATAGATTGAATAATTCACGGACCTTCTCTGGCGTGTGATGACCTAATAAAATTCTTAAATCCACTCGATTAATGAATGAAAAAGTAGCGGATTGATTACTTCATACGCGGCAAAACCTAGAACCAAAATGTTCCTTCTTGACGTGCACAGAGGGTTTTTCTTGCACATATAATTCTCACTACATTAAGTGCACACTATTTTTCCTCCCGTTGCAACGCACGGGCATATGTGCTAGTAAAGAACTCATATACTTATTGCAAAAGTTTATTAGCCCTCGAAGCAAAGTACTACTACGCATGCCCTAGAGGGATAGATTGGTAGGAAAAGACCATTGCTCGTCCCCGACCGCCACTCATAAGGAAAGCACTCAAATAACCCACCATGCTTCAAATTTGTCACACAACGTTACCATACGTGCATGCTACGGGACTTGCCAACTTTAACACAAGTATTTATCAATTTTACAATTACCCAACTAGCATGACTCTAACATTACCACCTTTATATCTCAAAACATCTATCAAGTATCATACTTATCATAGTGTTTAATGCACTCTATATGAAAGTTTTTATTATACCCATCTTGGATGCCTATCATATTAGGACTAATTTATAGCCAAAGCAAATTACTATGTTGTTCTAAAAGACTCTCAAAATAATATAAGTGAAGCATGAGAGATCAATAGTTTCTATAAAATAAAACCACCATTGTGCTCTAAAAAATATAAGTGAAGCACTAGAGAAAAATTATCTAGCTCAAAAGATATAAGTGAAGCACATAGAGTATTCTAATAAATTCCGATTCATGTGTGTCTCTCTCAAAAGGTGTGTACAGCAAGGATGATTGTGGTAAACTAAAAAGCAAAGACTCAAATCATACAAGACGCTCCAAGCAAAACACATATCATGTGGTGAATAAAAATATAGCCTCAAGTAAAGTTATCGATAGACAAAGACGAAAGAGGGGATGCCTTTCGGGGCATCCCCAAGGTTAGGCTTTTGGTTGTCCTTGAATTTTATCTTGGGGTGCCTTGAGAATCCCCAAGCTTAGGCTCTTTCCATAATCCATCAAATCTTTACCCAAAAACTTGAAAACTTCACAACACAAAACTCAACAGAAAATCTCATGAGCTTCGTTAGTATAAGAAAACAAACCACCACCTTAGGGTACTGTAATGAACTCATTCTTTATTTATATTGGTGTTAAACCTACTGTATTCCAACTTCTCTATGGTTCATACCCCCCGAATCTAGCCATAGATTCGTCAAAATAAGCAAACAACACACGAAAAACAGAATCTGTCAAAAACATAACAGTCTGTAGCAATCTGATTTGTTCGAATACTTTTGGAACTCCAAAAATTCTGAAAAACTTGGACAACCTGGATAATTTGTATATTGATCTACTGCAAAAAGAATTGGTATTTTATCACGTTTTGGTGAATTTTAACAATTATTTTTGTGAGCCTAAAGTTTCTGTCTTTTTCAGCAAGATCAAACAACTATCTTCCAAGAAGATCCTATTGGTTCTACTTGGCACAAACACTAATTAAAACATAAAGCAACATCTAAGCAGAGGCTAGATGAATTATTTATTACTAAACAGAAACAAAAAGCAAGAAAAATAAAATTGGGTTGCCTCCCAACAAGCGCTATCGTTTAACGCCCCTAGCTAGGCATAAAAACAAGAATAGATCTAAGTATTATCATCTTTGGTATGCAATCCATAAGTGGCTCTCATAATAGATTCATAGAGTAATTTAATTTTCTTCCTAGGAAAGTGGTCCATGCCTTTCCTTAATGAAAATTGGAATCTAATATTTCCTTCTTTCATATCAATAATTGCATCAATCGTTCTAAGGAAAGGTCTACCAAGAATAATAGGACCTGTAGGATTGCAATCTATATCAAGAACAATTAAATCTATGGGCACATAATTCCTATTTGCTACAATAAGAACATCATTAATCCTTCCCATAGGTTTCTTAATGGTGGAATCCGCAAGATGCAAATTTAAAGAACAATCATCAAATTCACGGAAACCTAGCACATCACACAAAGTTTTTGGAATCGTGGAAACACTAGCACCCAAATCACATAAAGCATAGAATTCATGATTTTTAATCTTAATTTTAATAGTAGGTTCCCACTCATCATAAAAAATTTTAGGGGTAGAAACTTCTAATTCAGAATTTTCTTCATAGGATTGCATTAAAGCATCAACGATATGTTTGGTCAAAGCTTTATTTTGACTATAGGCATGAAGAGAATTTAACACGGATTGCAACAAGGAAATACAATCTATTAAAGAACAATTATCATAATTAAATTCCTTGAAATCCAAAATACTGGGTTCATTGCTATGTAAAGTTTTGACCTCTTCAATCCCACTTTTACCAATTTTTGCATCAAGATCTAAAAACTCTGAATCGTTGGGACGCCTTTTAACTAAAGTTGACTCCGGTCCCATCTTTATCAAGATTCATATTGGAAAACAAAGATTTAATAGGAGACACATCAATCACTTTTAGATCTTCACCATTATTATCATGAAAACTAGAAGAACACGCTTTCACAAAGCAATCTTTTTTAGCACGCATCCTAGCGGTTCTTTCTTTGCACTTATTCCATGAATCAATACTATTTTTAGGTAAAGAAGAGAACCAAGTTTTAGCACGATCTCTGAGCGAAAACAGAAATAGCTTCAATTTAACAATATCATTATCCACATCTTTCTTCTTTTGCATATCGAACAAACTAACAAAGTTGTTTAGATGAGTAGCGACATCTTCACTAGGAAGGCCAGAAAATTGATCTTTCATGACAAGATTCAACAAAGCAGCATTAATTTCACAAGATTCAACATCGGAAATAGGAGCAATCGGAGTGCTAATAAAATCATTATTGTTGGTATTGGAAAATTCACACAATTTAGTATTATCTTGAGCCATCGTGACAATCAATCAATCCAACAAGCAAGCACAGAAGAAGCAAGCAAAAAGCGACGAACGAAAAAGGGCGAATAAAACGGCAAAGGTGAAGTGGGGGAGAGGAAAACAAGAGGCAAATGGCAAATAATGTAATGTGAGGGATAAGAGTTTGTGATGGGTACTTGGTATGTCTTGATTTGTGCGCAGATCTCCCCGGCAACGGCGCCAGAATTTGGCAAGTTGACGGGAGATCAAATCTTGACTTGACTTGGCGTAAACCTCCCCGGCAACGGCGCCAGAAATCCTTCTTGCTACCTCTTGAGCATGCGTTGGTTTTCCCTTGAAGAGGAAAGGGTGATGCAACAAAGTAGCGCAAGTATTTCCCTCAGTTTTTGAGAACCAAGGTATCAATCCAGTAGGAGACTACACGCAAATCCCTAATACCTGCACAAACAAATAAGAACCTTGCAACCAACGTGATAAAGGGGTTGTCAATCCCTTCACGGACACTTGCAAAAGTGAGATCTGATAAAGATAATAAGATAAATATTCTTGGTATTTTTGTTGTATAGATTGAAAAGTAAAGATTGCAAAATAAATAGTAAACTAGAATTGTAGATTGGAAACTTATATGATGTAAAGTAGACCCGGGGGCCATAGGTTTCACTAGTGGCTTCTCTCAAGATAGCATGTATTACGGTGGGTGAACAAATTACTGCCGAGCAATTGATAGAATAGTGCATAGTTATGATGATATCTAAGGCAATGATCATGAATATAGGCATCATGTCCGTGACAAGTAGACCCAAACAATTCTACATCTACTACTATTACTCCACACATCGACCGCTATCCAGCATGCATCTAGAGTATTAAGTTCATAAGAACAGAGTAACGCATTAGGCAAGATGACATGATGTAGAGGGATAAACTCAAGCAATATGATATAAACCCCATCTTTTTATCCTCGATGGCAACAATACAATACATGCCTTGTTGCCCCTGCTGTCACTGGGAAAGGACACCGCAAGATTGAACCCAAAGCTAAGCACTTCTCCCATTGCAAGAAAGATCAATCTAGTAGGCCAAACTAAATCGATAATTCGAAGAGACTTGCAAAGATATCAAATCATGCATATAAGAATTCAGAGAAGAATCAAATAATATTCATAGATAATCAAGTTCATAAACCCACAATTCATCGGATCTCGGCAAACACACCGCAAAAAGAGTTACATCGAATAGATCTCCAAGAGAATCAAGGAGAACTTTGTATTGATATCCAAAGAGAGAGAAGACGCAATCTAGCTAATAACTATGGACCCGAAGGTCTGTGGTAAACTACTCACGTATCATCGGAGAGGCCATGGTGTTGATGTAGAAGCTCTCCGTGATCGAATCCCCCTCCGGCAGATCGCCAAAAAAGGCCCCAAGATGGGATCTCACGGGTACAGAAGGTTGCGGTGGTGGAAAAGGTGTTCCGTGGCTCTCCCCGAAGGTTTCAGGGTATAAGAGTATATATAGGCGAAAGAAGTAGGTCGGTGGAGCTGCGAGGGGCCCATGAGGGTGGGGGGCGCGTCCTCCTGCCTCATGGCTTTCTTGACCTCCACTCCAAGTCTCCTGGATTGCATTTGTTCCAAAAACGATCCTCGCGAAGGTTTCATTCCGTTTGGATTCCGTTTGATATTCCTTTTCTACGGAACACTGAAATAGGCAAAAAAAAAACAGCAATTTGCACTGGGCTTCCGGTTAATAGGTTAGTCCCAAAAATAATATAAAAAGGTATATTAAATACCATTAAACATCCAAAATAGATAATATAATAGCATGGAACAATCAAAAATTATAGATACCTTGGAGACGTATCACCCACCGCCGCATATTTCCTCTCAATGCGAGCTTGCATCCTGGCTGTTGAGCTGGTTAGCCGGGGCCTCGGGAGATGAAAAGGAAGTTCTACTACAGGCCACGTATGGGCTATGGATCGCGAGAAATGATCCAAGAGAAGGCTAGAAGATTGCCCAGCCACATGAAATATTAGGCACAGTTCAGGTACAACTCATGGATTGGAAACTAGCACACAAGACGAGGGCGCCACAATCGGAGCCAATGATCATCCATCGTTGGGAGCCTCCCGAAGATGGATGGGTAAAGATCAACTCCGACGGCGCGGTCTCGAGACATGGAGATAAAGGAGGAGCAGGAGCGGTCTTCCGGGATCACAATGGGGCGTTCAGGGCTGGTCTTTGCGAGCTTTTACCAAACATTACTGACCCTGAGATGGCAGAAGTGTTAGTGCGCAGACGAGCAGTTCAGGTGGCGATTGATGTTCAGGTTCAGCGAGCTCATGTCGAACTGGACTGTCAGGCCGTCGTACAGATGCTCAACAGCCCGACAAGGAATTTGTCCGCTGTAGGACCTTGGGTGTAGGATATAAATAGGATGATCAATACGCTGGAGGGTTCGAAGGTGTCGTGGGTTCGACGTTCTAGGAATGTAGCAGCTCATAAGCTTGCTAGAGTAGGTGTAGGAGATAATAGGTCGGAGATTTGGGTGGGCTCACCACCAGACTTTATTTTGGATGTAATTTCAGACGAGATCCCTAGTTTTATTTAAATAAAGCGGCATGATTTCCCCTAAAAAAAAGAACTTCATCCTCCTCTCGGAACATACTGCCTCCAACAATAGTTTGACACGATATACGAATGAAGAACCACTGCTAGAACATAATAAAAGAACAACTTAACACAATAAATTCCAAACAAACAACAAATTGCTTTTTTTGCAGGAAAAAACTTTTGATCTATTCATCAACTGTCAAGGTAGTACAAAGAACACCAGAAGTAAAGAAATACATCCAAGTTCGTAGACCACCTAGCGACGACTACAAACACTGAAGCGAGCCGAATGCGCACCGTCATCTTCACCCCTCCCACATTGGAGCCGGGAAAATCTTGTTGTGGTAGATGCGGCAAAGCACGTGTTAGCCTCTAGTAGACGTAGATAGATAGAGAAGTATAGATAGAGATAAGTAGTATAGACAGAAGAAGTGAGAAGTTTTTTTACAACAGTAATATAGATAGAGTTAGAGATAAATAATAACTAGTATAGATAGAGGTAGGCTTGTTCCTGCTAACTCCATGGGGCGGCGAGGTTAGGGTTTTTCGCCGTGCGTACGCAACAGCGATATTGATGTCAGGTTGTTCAAATCAATGCTAGGATTCAACGGCGACGATTGCGGCTTCAGGGCACTGGTCCTTAGGGACACGTGCACGAAGACTTCCAGGCTGTCACAACAAGGTCAGGCCGACTCTGGTATAGGAGTGGCGACATCGGCACGTCGGCGACTCGTTCTGGCAGTATTAATGGTCGTTCGGTGGTCCATGGATCTCGATGTAACTTTTATTATGTTTGAGGTGTTTTGTACTTCCGATGAATATGTATAGATCTGATTATTTTCTCAAAAAAAGATAGAGGTAGAGGTAATAATATTGAGCTTTTTTTAGAACACGGTATAGACACACGTGCTCATATATACTCGCATACACTCATCCCCATGAACACACACGCAGACTCTACCCCTATGAGCACCTCCGAGAGACTGAGCCGACATATCATCTTGAGATTGACTAAGTCTTCACAGGCGCCTGATAGAGGCGCCTTGTAGTGAGGTGCCTCGTAGTTGACAGGAACGTCTACTCCCATGGAATGCGCATCGTCAGAAATCCTGAAATAAATCTAAAAATAATGCGAACACCTGGACTTGAACTATGGTGGGCTGGGGATACCACTGTCCTATTAACCATCCAACCACAAGTTAGTTCGCTAATAATATTGAGCTATTATTCGATGATTTCAGGTAGAGAGAAGTTTTAATTAAGGATGTCAATTTTACCCATGGGTATGGGTACCCGTGGATACCGAACCCGCATGGGCAGGGTATGGGTATAATTTTATACCCATGGGTAGTACCCATACCTTACCCATTAAGTCGTGGGTAGGGTACGGGTATAGCCTTTTACCCATGGATATGCCCATACCCTGCCCATTTATATTAACATGTGAATTTTACATGTGATTCACAAGTGTGCCTATGTTAAAGTTGTTTCGTGAGTTTATGAACCTATGTTAAAGTTTGCATCAATTGTCAATTTGAATTGAGATAATTATCATGTACTCATCTAACTGTTATTGAGTTGAAATCAATATCTTTTTTGTTAAATGTGCTATAGATGAATGTAAAATTATGAATAACTTATTTACTATTTGATCTTCCCGTTGGGTACCCAATGGGTATGGCTACCCGTCGGGTATGGGTACGGGTAAAGTTTCATACCCGTGGGTACGGGTATGGGTAGAATTTTGTACCCATTGACTACACGGGTATGGGTATGGTATTGCTCTACCCGCCCCATACCCTACCCATTGCCATCCTTAGTTTTAATAGCCACTCAAGTGCCCTGTTATTGTAATTTAGCTAACAGACACATTAAAACTCCAGTGACTTGTACGGTGTGCAAGGTAGATCCTGAAGACCTTAAGCACATGTTATTTATCTGTTGAAGAGCTAGAGAGGTATGGGAGGAACTCGGGCTAGGTGCGAATGTGGCCGCGATTGCCGAGTAACATAGGTCCAGTTCATGGATGCTTGATGAGCTCCAATTTACTTGGTAGTGTCTCGTTCCAGGGAGAAAATGCAGTGGAATTGGCTATGGTAGCGTGTTGGTCTATCTAGTGGGAACGACGTCAAGTGTCCCACGATAAGGATATTGGTAGCCCAGCATGACCGTCTCTACAGATTAGGGGTATCGTTGCTAACTGGGTAGTAGAAAAGAAGCTAGTTCCTCCACGACAGACTAGATAGCCTAGACTAGCATCGGGCTATATAAAGCTTAATGTTGACGTTTCATATCATGTGCAGGGGCGAGTGGTTCCAGGGGCGGAGCCAGGATTTGACGATAGGGGGGAACCAGGATTTGACGATAGGTGAGTGAGTCCTGGACTAAGGGGTCCTCGGGCGTCCGGCCTGATAGCCATGGGCCGGACTGATGGGCTATGAAGATACAAAGACCGAAGACTCTACCCGTGTCCGGATGGGACTCTCCTTGGCGTGGAAGGCAAGCTTGGCGACCAAATATGAAGATTCCTTTCTCTGTAACCGACTTTATGTAACCTAGTTCCCTCCAGTGTCTATATAAACCGGAGGGCTAGGTCTGTAGAGGAGAGAATCATAATCGTAGTCATACAGGCTAGACTTCTAGGGTTTTAGCCATTACGATCCCGTGGTATATCAACTCTTGTAATACTCATATTCATCAAGATCAATCAAGCAGGAAGTAGGGTATTACCTCCATAGAGAGGGCCCGAACCTGGGTAAACATTGTGTCCCCCGTTGTCAAGACCCCGATTCCAAGTCACATCGATCTAGCCGGTAACACCTCATATCACTTTGCGGCCTCACGCACGGTATTCCCACGGGTGTCGCCTTACCATGGCCCGGGACCGTTTGCGCCTTTTGGCTCACGTATATGATAGTGTTGCTAGCATCCATATGACAAAGAACCCGGGCCGACATGGCTAGTCGTGAACCCAAAGCGGCACTAACCCATGGGGACAGGCATACATGAATCACATCGAGCATGTCGGTCAGCAGCGTGTGAATCCGGGCTGTAGCACTGGGCTAACAGGACTCGGGAACCCGGCATGTGAGCTAGGCAGGACTCGGATGTCACCGCGTGACATTTCCCCAAAGGGATGACACAGAACGAAGTGAGACACATGCCGCCAGTCAAGTGTCTGGCGGTAGTCTTTGGGCTAGCAGGACTCCGGTGAACCGGGCTGTAGCGGACTACTATGGCTCAAGGAAGCACTAGACTACATTTCCCCATAAGAGAGGCTGCCAAGGATAAACAACTAGATTGTCGATCCCACACATACCAAGCATTTCAAACATACACACAATATGCTCGATATGTGTAAATACAACATGGCATCACAACATAACTCTACGACTCAAGTATTTATTCATTAGGCCCGAGGAGCGAGATATTACAAACATGGGTCTCTCGACCCAGCATTCGTGAGCATACAAGTCAAACACATGCGGAAGCTTAACATGTCCGAGTACGACATCTACAAATGAAAAGGGTGAGAAGCGACTATCTACCGAGATCTGCCGAGGCACAAGATCGTAGCTGAGGTAACAAGCTAAACGTCAAGTCCACACGGAACTACTAGCTAGACCGACATCTCTCGCAAAACATAAAATAAGCAAACGTGAGTACAAATGTACTCAAGAAGACTTACATCGAACTAACTACATATGCATCATTATCAACAAAGGGGTGGTGGAGTTTGACTGCAGCAAGCCAGCTTTGACTCGATGGCTATTCTAAACTACATTGCAAGTAACTCTTTTGATGTGGCGCATACGAGTCCACATATTCACCATATCAATACAAGACTATGGATTCGATCCTGCCTTCCTACGAGAACGCCATCCATAGCACTCACGCTTATCTTGCGCATTTTAGAGTATCCACTTTCACTTGTCTATGAACTGTTATAGGCAACCCGAAGTCCTTTACCATGGACACGACTATTGAATAGATCATATTAACCTGCAGGGTGTACTTCTTCACACGCTCTCACCACTTACCGCCGTTTACACGACATGTACTCGGCAACCTTCAAGCGGAAGCCCAACGTGGGTATCGGCCACAGCCTACCTAAACACTCAAGTCTCTAGTCCAGGTTTATCGCCTATTCAGGTTCCATCCACAGGAGTCCGCCGAGGTTTCCACATACGGCACCGAACGATGTGTGCAGGGTTCCGTGATACCAAGCGGGCATTGATTGCACACCGTGCCACGGTGTATCTACCGCATCATAGCCCACCACTAGGGTCAGCGCCACGCACGGCCTCCAACACATATCCTACAAACACGAAACTAGTTGCAACTCCCGGACAGAGAACAAGGGTGGTTAAGAAGCCGAGAGGGTCCATTGGTTTCGGGCCCAATGCGTGGTAGTAACTGTTTCATGGATCACAAACATAGAACTCAGTTCCTGAGGACGGTTTCAATGAGACAACCCACCATGTACTCCTACATGGCCTCTCACCGCTACCTTTACCAAATCGTGTTCACACACTTAACTCTCAATAGTAGGACATGTTTACACACCTCCGATTCATTCCCGATGAATCAGACCTGACTCAACTCTAAGCAGTAGCAGGAATGACAAACAAGCATGAATGAATAGGCACAACAGGGCTCAAACAACTCCTACTCATGCTAGTGGGTTTCATCTATTTACTGTGGAGTGACAGGTCATGCAGAGGATAAAGGGGTTCAGCTACCGCAGCAAGTAACAGATGAATCGTTGTTGTCCTAATGCAGAAAAGAGAGCAGGAGAGGCGAGAGAGTGGGATTATATCGGAATGAACAAGGGGTTTTGCTTGCCAGCACTTCGAAGATAGTATAGTTCTTCATCGGTGTCATCGAACTTATCGTCGGAACCACGTCTATCGAGAGGGGACAATTACCGGCAAACAAAGAGGAACACAATCAATGCAATGCAACAATTATGATGCATGATAATGTCATGGCAATATGCTATTGATTGAGCTAATGCAACTAGCAACCATATTAAATGAAGCTGGTTTGAACCAAGGGTTCAAATTCAAACTCCATGTGTGCTTATTTAAATGTCAATTATGCAAATTGCCCTGTAAAACAACCCTAGGTTGTTCAAACATGCATGCAAATGCCGTAAACAGATTCCTTGAATTTTTCTGATAATTTTTTATATATAATTTATTTCATTTCGAGTTACGGTTGAATTACTATGATTTTTAGAAGTTTGCAACATTTTCTGGAATTTCCTATATAAGAATAAATCCAGAAAATAAGTTATTGCGTCAGCATGACATAGGTGTGACGTCAGCAGGTCAACTGGGTCGTCCAGGTCAAACCTGGCCCGTGGGACCCATACGTCAGTGTCTCAGGCTGGTTTGGGTGTATGACAGGTGGGACCGGTCAATGTTGACTTGACCAAGTCAAAATCTAACACATGGGGTCCACAGGTTAGCACTAATCTAAACAGGTAAGTTACACTAACCTAATATGTTTTAGTTAGCCGGTTAGTTGGGCGCTGGGGCCCGGTTGTCATTGACTCCAGGGGGTAATTAGTAGGGTGCTTAGGCCCTAATGATGGTGCCACGTCAGCAGATCAAACCTGCCGGCGGCTCGACGCAGGCGAGGCCAGAGATGGCGGAGGCATTCTGGTTTCGTCCCACGGCGACCAAATCGAAGGCCGAGACCATCTACGGAACGAGGAGACTCGTCCGCATCGAATGGTGCGAGCGGGAGGGGCTAGGGTGTAGCGAGCTCGCCGGAGTAGAGCTCGTGGCGGCGCCGGCGTTCGAGCGAGGTTGGGAATGGTGTTGTGGGGCACGGCGGGGCGAACGACTGGGTGCTACGGCCTCCTGGTGATGTGCTGAGCACGGTGACGCGCTTGGTTTCTAGCTTACTTGTTTGTGGCCACGGCGGCGACATGGCCGGCGGAGCCTAGCTCTCGGCCGTGATGGCCAACGGGGTTAGGGGGCAGCTCGAGCGACGTGGCTAGGGGGAGAAGAAAGAGGAGCTCACGGCGAGTTGGTCAGTGCAGATGGAGGGGCCGGGGAAGCGTCAGAGCGAGCGGGGTGGCGAGGCGGATCTCCGGCGACCGATGGCGAAGGCGGCGACGATGGCGATGAAGCGGGGCCCTCCGTCTTGTTTCCTTCGGCATGGAGAGGTTCAGCACGAGGAGGCGGAGCTCGGGCACTAGCTGGCTGGGCGTGGGGATGCTGATGGCCGCGGTGGTGACGGTCGGCGGCGACGACAGCGTTCGGTGGCGCCGCGGGAGAGAGCAGAGGAGGGGGGAGAAGCACGGGAGAGGGTGAGAGAAGTCCAGGGGGTGCGTGGCGTCGCGAGGGAGGTCCAGGGCGACGAGGGGGAAGTGGCAAGCAGGAGGTGGCCGGGGCGCGTGTGCGTGCACGGCGGCCACACGCCCCCGCCTCTTGGCAGGAGGTGGAAGACGACAGGAGGAGCCACGTGGGCTGGGCCGGCATAGGTGAGGCCAGTGGGCTTGGTGGGCGCCTGTAGTTTGGGGCTGTAGGTTTCCCTCTCTTATTTGTTTCTGTTTTCTAATTCTTACATTTTGTTTTGATCTAGTTTTAAAAACCAAATCAATTTTATAAATCCTGAAAATATTCATGAGCACCTTCTGAATTATTTCAATGGTCCACAAATAGTTCCAACATTATTTGAGCATTCAAATTATTTATAATGTTTAAATGCCCAAAGTCAAGTAGCTTAAGATTTAATTCAAAAATCCAGGAATGACCTATAAATATGTTCATCATTTTTGGAAGAGGTTTTCACCTTTAACAGAAATCATGAACATTTCCAAAGGGCATTCTGGGTCATTGAAAATATTTCTATTGAACCTAGTTGAATTTCATTTGGTGCTAGGGTTTCAACAATCCCCATTTCAAATTTCTTTGGAATGAACATGATGGCATGATGAACAAGCAAAGTCAAGCAAGGGCTGAACTGGGGCTGTGACAGCTCACCCCCGCTAAACAAGAATCTCGTCCTGAGATTCAAGACGTGAGGTAAGAAGACAGAGGGGGCACAAGACCAACACAATCTTCACGATCCAGATGTCTTTCTCGAGGATGTTGATTTGGTAACTCAAGTCGATCTTGACGTCTTGCTTTGAGAACTTCATCCAATATGACAACGAGAGGAAAGGGAGAATTTTAGAAGAATCAATCTTCTCGAGGATCGAACAACTCAGGATTAACTCACGGAATGAGACATAGCAACATCTCTCGAGCTGAGACATGAAACATACATCTAGAGGGATGGAGTGTAAGAGATGACAAAGATTCACTACATAGGCACAATTCCACACTTAATAAGGTGGTGAACGGTTGTCCACGTAGCGAGGAGTTGAGTTGCCATGATACCATAACGAGACATCTTAAGGAAGGTGACCCGCAGAAATATTCCCTTAAATGGCAAAAAGAATTACTTTTGATATAGAGATCATTGAGACTCTTTATACCAGCCTAAGGCAATCACAATCGATCATTTGAAGGAGTTCGAAAGAATGACATACTCGGACTAGAATGGATGATGTGGACTACCTTGTTGGAGACAACGCAATGGATGATTTTGCTTATCATCGGAAATGGATGGGACCCATGGTAGGACCACTGTTGAAGGCGATCCTGACCAGAAATTACCGAGAAGGGTAGTCCATGGTTGGATGGCGCAATGGCGGTGCAAGCTGGGAACAAAATGCAACTGTTGGGAATGTTCCAACCATCATATCTGCCTGAGATTCAGATCCGATTGGTGATAGGATACTTCAGACTCAGCATGTCCGAAAGAAAGGGTGCAACACAAATCGACGAGATGATGTTGCGAGATTCTCGGGATATGAACTACGATAGCAAGCTCCAAAACATGAGCTGATTCTGCTACACACATGTGAACATGCTGTCCTGGACAAGCATGACCACATAGTAGTCTTACAATAAAACACTACCGAGTTCAGGTGGGAACCATCAACGAGGACATCGAAGTCCTTTTATAAGCCCTGGTTAGCTCTTAAGAAGGAGCTTCTTCTCCTTGAACAAATCAATCAGTGGCTTGGTGTGCTAGGGAACACATATGGATTGGAGGCGGCCAACCTAGAGTACTTCGCACATAGGCATGACTAACTTGGGATGATTCCAGGGGAAACAAAACACACCTTTCTCGAACTCACGGCGGCAACTTGCACCAAATGCACGTGAATCAGAGAAAGTCACTTCTTACATCCAACATATGCTTCATGAGCGGGACATGAAGATAATGCTTTCTAGAAGTTTCCAACACTAGGTTGATGTTCAACATGAATCATGGGGGAGACAAAATGCTAATGATGGGCTCAACAGCAACTCATCGGAATTTCCATATCACTGGACTTCCACCATCATGTGAACACGGTGATAGCATTGGCCAGACCAAAAGATGTAATGGTGTATGCTCGAGGGATCAACCACGAGTAAGACAACATTACGAACATCGTTGGTTCTGATTTGACTTGACGATAGCCCATACTCAAGTCAAAGTTTTGACAAGGCAATAGATCCAACAACTGATCACGAGGACCAATCAATGGAGATATCATCTTTCTTCAACACACACACGCACAGAAGATATCCCTTAGAGATGAACTAAGTTAAGCAAAGCTTTATCTTCCAACTCTCCAAGTTGTTGTCTAGCTCAACCAACTAGCTCAGGGATATCCAACACAGATTCTTGGAGAATGGGTGGTTTAGAGGAAAACCAATATGATCACGAACTCAACATAGCGGTCAGGTGACAACCTGGTAACACTTCCAAGAAGATATTTGGAAAGTCACGAACCACCGATATATTACTAAGCTCGAGAACAATCTTGCTTTTCAGGGCAAGACGATATGATCAAAGAGCAAGGGATTGACACAATCCTAACTCATTGATCGAAGAGTGCATCGGAAATAAGGACTAGGTAGCACAATCAACCTTAGGGTGATGATTCAGTAATCAACTTGCTAAGGATGAGGTTATTGTCCATTTAACTACCAAGCAACACGGTTGCTAGGAGTATTGATTTCACACATCATGATTCACTTGTCGGCATTCCGGTTGCGACAACACGGGACCGAGGAATGAATAATGATGGCGAGAAGTATCATTACATCAAGAATTCATAAGAGGTTGTGCAATTCCCATGACATTCTTGACATAAGATGGCAATACTCCAGGGTAGAACAGATTAGAAGCTAGATTGACATTTGATCTGCGGAATACAACTGCTTTGACCCAATCCTAGAAATGGACAAGGTACTGGAGTTTGTTTCTCCTAGTCATTCCAGAATAGAATGGCTCGACGGACCACAAAAATAATAGGCATCGATGACGAATGCACGACTACTCCTGACTATCAATTGACAGACGGGGGTCAGAATACAACTAAGGAGGAACAACTCGAGGAACATATAACTTTCTGAGTTGTGGATGCATAGGTTAGTATGTCGAATCAAGTTCAATAGGTTTCTTTCGGATAACCTATGCAGAAAAGTAGAACTGGCAGAATCGCAATATAGAATGGAGTACTCCTCAAGAGCACTCTGGTTGTGATCTTTTGGCTCAAAGAACTTCTACCATAAGCAGTTCATGGTATTTGGAAGAAGGAAATACCACGGACCTCGAGGACTATTGCAAGGTTACTAATATCCTAAAGGAACTAGCAAACACTATCAACAGGAGGTAAGTAGTGTGAACCTCGGGCTCAAAACCCAGCAGTAGAATACCTACTACTAAATGGCATCACGGGATGCTTTCGAGAATGGTGGCCAGAATCATCACACTGGGAACACAAAACATGGCTAGATTACTAGGTGACTTCCTAAAACACCTAGGTTCATATTAATAGCTACAACATATATGCCGAGGCAACAAAGTACCTCAACTCACCGATTAGTGTGCTTATTCTGACCAAAAAGGACATCGGGAACGGAAAGAAAGGATTTGCAAATGCATCAGACTATTTAGAGACCTGGGATGACTCGAACAGCATAACGGCTGTAAATGCTCAAAATGATTTGAGACATCCTGCAAAAATGGTGGCATAACCACTCAGAAGCTCAACATCAAGGTTCCGAGACCAACTATGAACATACAGAAGTAGTAGAAACTGAACTGGGGCGTAAAACCAACAATCTTAAAAGTCTATGGATTAGTAACACGTCATCCTGATAGATAGATGAGAAGGCCTAGTTCTTAATCCCCGTAGAAGAGAAGAGGTTGACTTAGATCAGAAGGCCATGAGGTATAAGGAGTAAAAAGAGCCTTACATTCCCTTCCCCAATCAATTCCCTTACATACTAAAGCATTTCTAGACACAACTTCAACCGGTTTGGCTTGGTAATCCTACAGGCAGTCAGGCTCTGATACCAAAGCTGTCAGGACCTTGATTCCAAGTCACATCGATCTAGCCGGTAATACCTCATATCACTTTGCGGCCTCACGCACGGTATTCCCACGGGTGTCGCCTTACCATAGCCCGGGACCGTTTGCGCCTTTTGGCTCACGTATATGATAGTGTCGCTAGCATCCATATGACAAAGAACCCGGGCCGACATGGCTAGTCGTGAACCCAAAGCGGCACTAACCCATGGGGACAAGCATACATGAATCACATCGAGCATGTCGGTTGACATGTGAATCCGGGCTGTAGCCGGGCTAACAGGACTCAGGGAACCCGAGCTGTAGCAGCTAGGCAGACTCGGATGTCACCGCGTGACATTTCCCGAAGGACAGAACGAGCGAAGTGAGACACATGCCGCAGTCAAGTGTCCCGAGCGGTAGTCTTTGGGCTAGCAGGACTCCGTGAACTGGTCAGTAGCGGACTACTATGGCTCAAGGAAGCACTAGACTACATTTCCCCATAAGAGAGGCTGCCAAGGATAAACAACTAGATTGTCGGATCCCACACATACCAAGCATTTCAAACATACACACAATATGCTCGATATGTGTAAATACAACATGGCATCACAACATAACTCTACGACTCAAGTATTTATTCATTAGGCTCCGAGGAGCGAGATATTACAAACATGAGTCTCTCGACCCAGCATTCGGAGCATACAAGTCAAACACATGCGGAAGCTTAACATGTCTGAGTACAGACATCTACAAATGGAAAAGGCTGAGAAGCCTGACTATCTACCAGATCCTGCCGAGGGCACAAGATCGTAGCTGAGGTAACAAGCTAAACGTCGAAGTCCACACAGAACTACTAGCGAGACTGCCATCTCTCTGCAAAACATAAAATAAGCAAACGTGAGTACAAATGTACTCAGCAAGACTTACATCAGAACTAACTACATATGCATCATTATCAACGAAGAGGGTGGTGGAGTTTGACTGCAGCAAGCCAGCTTTGACTCAGTGGCTATTCTAAACTACGACTGCAAGTAACTCTTTTGAGGTGGCGCACACGGGTCCACATATTCACCATATCAATACACCACTATTGATTCGATCCCGCGTTCCTATGAGAACGCCATCCATAGCACTCATGCTTATCTTGCGCATTTTAGAGTATCCACTTTCACTTGTCTATGAACTGTTATAGGCAACCCAGAAGTCCTTTACCGTGGACACGACTATTCGAATAGATCATATTAACCCTGCAGGGGTGTACTTCTTCACACACGCTCTCACCACTTACCGCCGTTTACACGACATGTACACGACAACCTTCAAGAGGAAGCCCAACGTGGGTGTCGGACACAGCCTACCTAAACACTCAAGTGTGTAGTCCAGGTTTATCGCCTATTCAGGTTCCATCCGGAGGGAGTCCGGCCGAGGTTTCCACATACGGCCCCGAACGATGTGTGCAGGGTTCCGGAGATACCAAACGGGCATTCAGTACACCGTGCCACGGTATATCTACCGCATCATAGCCCACCCCTAGGGTCAGCGCTACGCACGACCTCCAACACATATCCTACAAACACCAGAAACTAGTTGCAACTCCTGGACAGAGAACAAGGGTGGTTAAGAAGCCGAGAGGGTCCATTGCTTTCGGGCCCAATGCGTGGTAGTAACTGTTTCATGGATCACAAACACAGAACTCAGTTCCTGAGGACGGTTTCAATGAGACAACCCACCATGTACTCCTACATGGACTCTCACCGCTACCTTTACCAAATCGTGTTCACACACTTAACTCTCAACAGTAGGACATGTTTACACACCTCCGATTCATTCACGATGAATCGCACTGACTCAACTCTAAGCAATAGAGTGCATGACAAACAAGCATGAATGAGTAGGCACAACAGGCTCAAACAACTCCTACTCATGCTAGTGGGTTTCATCTATTTACTGTGGAATGACAGGTCATGCAGAGGATAAAGGGGTTCAGCTACCGCAACAAGTAACAGATGAATCGTTGTTGTCCTAATGCAGTAAAAGAGAGCATGAGCGAGAGAGTGGGATTATATCGGAATGAACAAGGGGGTTTTGCTTGCCTGGCACTTCTGAAGATAGTATAGTTCTTCATCGGTGTCATCGAACTTATCGTCGGAACCACGTCTATCGAGAGGGGACAATTACCGGCAAACAAAGAGGAACACAATCAATGCAATGCAACAATTATGATGCATGATAATGTCATGGCAATATGCTATTGATTGAGCTAATGCAACTAGCAACCATATTAAATGAAGCTGGTTTGAACCAAGGGTTCAAATTCAAACTCCATGTGTGCTTATTTAAATGTCAATTATGCAAATTGCCTTGTACAGCAACCCTAGGTTGTTCAAACATGCATGCAAATTCCATAAACAGATTCCTTGAATTTTTCTGATAATTATATATATATAATTTATTTCATTTGGAGTTACGGTTGAATTACTATGATTTTTAGAAGTTTGCAACATTTTCTGGAATTTCCTATATAAGAATAAATCCAGAAAATAAGTTACTACGTCAGCATGACATAGGTTTGACGTCAGCAGGTCCACTGGGTCGTCCAGGTCAAACCTGACCCGTGGGACCCACACGTCAGTGTCTCAGGCTGGTTTGGGTGTATGACAGGTGGGACCGGTCAACGTTGACTTGACCAAGTCAAAATCTGACACGTGGGGTCCACAGGTTAGCACTAATCTAAACAGGTAAGTTACACTAACCTAATCTGTTTTAGTTAGCCGGTTAGTTGGGCGGTGGGGCCCGGTTGTCATTGACTCCAAGGGGTAATTAGTAGGGTGCTTAGGCCCTAATGATGGTGCCACGTCAGCGGATCAAACCTGCCGGCGGCTCGACGCCGACGAGGCCAGAGATGGCAGAGGCATTCGGGTTTCGTCCCACGGCGACCAAATCGAAGGCCAAGACCATCTATGGAACAAGGAGACTCGTCCGCATCGAATGGTGCGAGCGGGAGGGGCTAGGGTGCAGCGAGCTTGCCGGAGTCAAGCTCGTGGCGGCGCCGGCGGGGCGAACGGCTGGGTGCTACGGCCTCCTGGTGATGTGCTGAGCACGGTGATGCGCTCGGTTTCTAGCTTACGCATCTGTGGCCACGGCGGTGACATGGCCGGCGGAGCCGAGCTCTCGGCCGTGATGGCCAACGGGGTTAGGGGGCATCTCGAGCGACGTGGCTAGGGGGAGAAGAAAGAGGAGCTCACGGCGAGTTGGCCGGTGCAGATTGTGGGGCCGGGGAAGCGTCGGAGCGAGCGGGGTGGCGAGGCGGATCTCCGGCGACCGATGGCGAAGGCGGCGACGATGGCGATGAAGCGGGGCCCTCCGGCTTGTTTCCTTCGGCGTGAAGAGGTTCAACACGAGGAGGCGGAGCTCGGGCACTAGCTGGCTGGGCGTGGGGATGCTGGTGGCCGCGGTGGTGACGGTCGGCGGCGACGACAGGGTTCGGTGGTGCCGCGGGAGAGAGCAGAGGAGGGGGGAGAAGCACGGGAGAGGGTGAGTGTCACGCCCAAGATGCGACCCTATCCTAAAGGAACTCGAAGGTCCCACCAAGAATAGAAGCGCATCTTGAAGACACTTTTGCAAGGTGGATATCATTACATCAACATTACATAATACATAGGGATACATACATAAGGCACGAATGCCACAAGAATACATCATCATCATACAAGAACAACATCCGACTACGGATGAAACATAAACAGAAACTCAAACAATATCCACCCTGCTAGCCCAGGCTGCCGACCTGGAACCTATCCCCTGATCGAAGAAGAAGCAAAAGAAGAACTCCAAAACAAGCAAAACATCGCTCTCGCGTCGTGATCATCGCAAACCTGTACCTGCAACTGTTGTTGTAGTAATCTGTGAGCCACGAGGACTCAGCAATCCCATTACCATGGGTATCAAGACTAGCAAAGCTTAAATGGGAAAGGAAGGGGTAAATTGGTGAAGTTGCAGCAGCGGCTAAGCATATATGGTGGCTAACATACGCAAATGAGAGCGAGAAGAGAAACAAAGGAACGGTCATCAACTAGTAATGATCAAGAAGTGATCCTGAACTCCTACTTATGTCAGACATAACCCAAGACCGTGTTCTCCTCTCGATCAACCCCGAAAAGAGACACTCACAGTTACGCACACGGTTGGTGTATTTTAGAAGAGTTTACTTCAAGTTTACTACAACCGGATATTAACAAATTCCCATCTGCCACATAACCGCGGACACGGCTCTCGAAAGTTTATACCCTGCAGGGGTGTCCCAACTTAGCCCATGATAAGCTCTCGCGATCAACGAAGGATATTCCTTCTCCCGGAAGACCCGATCAGTCTCGGAATCCGGCTACAAGACATTTCGACGTGACAATAAAACAAGACCAGCAAGACGCCCGATCGCCGACAATCCCGATAGGAGCTGCACATATCTCGTTCTCGTGGCAACACCGGATGAGACAGCTACGAGTAAAACCGAGCCTCGAAGTTTCCCGTGGTGGCCCTTGAGTGGCTCGGTTCGAACCAGCACTTAGAGAAGCACCGCCCGGGGCTAAAATAAAGATGACCTCGGGTTGGCCGACCCAAGGAAAGGGTATAGGTGGTGGTGAGGCAAATGGTAAAACCAAGGTTGGGCCTTTTTGGAGGAGTCTTATTCAAAGCGAACTGTCAAGGGGTCCCATAAATCACCCGACCGCGTTAGGGACGCAAAATCCGGGAACATAATACCGATATGACGGAAACTAGGGCGGCAAGAGTGGAACAAAACACTGCATAAGGCCGAGCCTTCCACCCTGTACCAAGTATATAGATGCATTAATTAAATAAGATATATTGTGATATCCCAACAAGTAAACATGTTCCAACAAGGAACAACATCTCCATGTTCCAACAAGGAACAACCTTCATCTTCACCTGCAGCTAACAACGCTATAAGAGGGGCTGAGCGAAAGCGGTAACATAGCCAAACAACGGTTTGCTAGGAAGGGTAACAACGGTTAGAGGTTCATGGCAATTTGGGAGGCTTGAGCAGCAAGTGGTAGGAAACGCAGCATAGCGATAGAACAAAGCAACTAGCATAGCAATGATAGTAGTGAGATCCAGGGTAGCGGTCATCTTGCCTGAAATCCTGCTAGGAAGAAGAACGAGTCCATGAAGAAGACGAACGGAAGTAGTCGAACGAATCCTCACAACCGCAACATTACCGGAATCGAGAAGCAACACCGGAAAGAAACAAACAACATGATAAATGCACAAGCATAAACATGGCATGATGCACAAACAAGTATGATGCATGTCCGGTTTAATGAGCATGGCATGGCAAAGTGCAACAAATGATGCTACAAGTTAAGTGGAGCTCAATATGCAACGAGTTGCATATTGACAAAACCCCACATTGACATATTTAGTTTAATCTCGTTTAAGCTACCAAACAATATTAAATGTTGTTAAACATGGCAAGAGGTGAAGCAAAAGTAAACTAACTATTTAGGCAAGTTTAAATGAGGCCGGAAATAACAAACAACAATTCCGGAAAATCCCCATGAGCAATATTTTAGATTCGGTACTGTTCTGCCCTAAAACATATTTTATTGTTGTTAAACAGGAAAATAAACTGCACCATGTTAATCTATGCATTTTCCACCCCATTTACATATAAAGTTTATTTAAAACCGAGCTACGGTTAATTAGGTATGAATTAAATCATTTTAACATGGCATTTTAGCAAATTAAATCAAACAGCAAGTTAAACATTTTAACATGGGATGAAAGTGGCATATTATGAAAGTGCATGAAAAACCGAGCAAGTTACATATATGACATGTTTAAATCCGATGCACGGTTATTTAGTTGTGAGTAGTTTAAAATCATGGCATTTTCTGTAATTATGCATGCACAGGGTATTTAGCTAATTCGTCCAGAAAAAAACACCCACGGGATGAAATCGGGGCCTTGTTGGGCTGAACAGGAGGAGGGGCCGTGGGCGCACACATAAATTTGGAGCACGGAAGGGGCACTGGGCCTTGGGAGGCGCCGCCCACGCTGGCGAGGTGCGCTCGATCTGGTTGCTTGCATCTCGCCGCAGAAGAACGACAGCAAGCGCCATTGCGACAGAAGCGAGGAGGTCGCCAAGGGGCTTTTTCCACGGATCACGCCAGATCCCACGGGAAAGGAGCGAGGGCGAACGGATCCAGACATGAGGGGTCGAGGCAGGGGCTTGAGGCGGCGAAATTGAAGGAGGCTGCTGTTAACTGAAGAAAAACAGAGTTCAGACAGAAACATGGGGAAGGGAAGGAGAGAGACAGCAGGGGAAAGGGGAGACGCGGTGAAGGAGCTCACCAGCGGGTGGCTCCGGCGAGGGCACCGGTGGCCGAGGCGGGCAGACGGACCCTGGCAGTCCACGGGTCGGGAAAGTGGTTCCCGACGACGAGGAACTTGGCGACGCCGGGGTCGAGGAAAACGGGTGGCGCGCGGCCATGGCTTCGGGTTCCATGTCCGGCGATGAGACGGGGCGGAGGAGGTCGACGGTGGCTGCTGCTCGAGGAAGGACGTCCATGGCTGCTCCTGCTTGGGGTTCCTGGTTAGAGAGAGAGAGAGATGGATTTGAGAGACAGAGAAGCCGGGCCTTGGCGGCACGACGGACAGATGAGGACGGCGGGGTTCGGACCGGAACTCGCTGGTGTGCTCGGGAACCCTCGAGCGGGCAAGGCTATGGGCGCGACGGGGTCGAGCTCTCCTCGATTTGGAGCGCAGAGGGAGCGGGAGACGCCGGCTGCGGCTCGGGAAGCTCGGGGGCGAGGGCAGCCGGATCCGTTCGGGAACGGGAAGGGGCGGCGACGGAGGAGCTCTGCTTCGGCGAGCTGGTGGTCGAGGCGACAGTCGTGGTCAGGGACGAGGGAGAACCGCTGCTGCTTACAGCGGCACTCGAGGCAAGCGCGCGCGATGGCGTTGGAGTCGGCCTCCTGTGAAGGGGAGCGAGAGAGAGATTAGAGCAGAGGAGGAAGTAGAAGAAAAAGAGACGGGAGAGAAGGGGAAGGTCAGGAACGGCTTGGTGGTGGTCTGATCTTGTCGCCGGTGGTGGTCGCCGGCAGCAGGTCGAGCTCCTGCTTGAGGAAGGAGGCGCGCGAGGGGCTGGGCTGCTTGGTTGGTCGGGGATGCAAAACGAGGAGGTGGTTGGTAGGTTGGGGATGGATCCCCAGGGGGGGATTTGGTAGAGAGTGGCGGCGGCGGCGGAATGGGAAGGATGGGACATCTCCCTAGATTTTAGGTTTGTGCACTATTTATATAGAAGTAGGTAAATAGGAGGGGCATTTGGATCATCGGATTAAAATCGAACGGTCGAGATAAATGGCTTAGGGGAGTCCAACAGCTAAACGCAGATATTTTATAGATGTTTGGGGATGATCCGAACCCAACGGTGATGACTGTCCGGGTCGGGTTCGGGGGAGTTTCAGACACGCGTGCGCGGGGGTTTGAGAGAGGTCGACGAAGGCAAGAGGGCTTGACAAAAGATAAACGGAGACAAAGAGAGAAACGACAACTACAAACGACTACGAGTTTTATGAAAACATGCAGATGCAATGCACATGATGCGATGAGATGAAATGCAAGACATGAACAAAATGCAAAACAAAAGACAAAAACCCAACCACGGAGGAAATAACATATGCATCTCCGGAAAAGGCAAGAGTTGGAGTTATAAATATGGAAAGTTGCATCCGGGGCGTTACAACACTCCACCACTACGAGAGGATCTCGTCCCGAGATCTAGGATGGCACCGGAGGGAAAAGAAAGAGGAAGAGAAGAGGTAAAACTAAGTTGCTTCTTTGACGAACGAGTGAAACCACGGACCTTGAGAGGTTGAGCAATTTTAAAAGAAAGAGTACCGCAGAGATGAACGAGATTGCAAACAATTCGGTAGAAAAGAGGAACAAGGAGTATTACGAGAACTTGAAGGTTGCAAAGACATGAATCAAGAGTTTAATGGACAAGATAGAATTCGAAACCACTCCGGTTAAAACTAGATAGAGAAGGAATAAGATTGATATAATTTGGGCAGCACTCCGACTAAAAGAAGAAGAAGGAAAACTTGATGAGATGAAAAGATATTGACGAGATGATACAACACTGCGGTTAAATGGATAAGCAAGAAAAGAACACGATCCTCAATAAACGAGGTGATTGGTGAAGAGCACAACATCACAATGCCTCCGTAACGAAAGAATAGAAGTTAGATCATTGAAATAAAAGAATGGAGAAGAAAATGCCAACTTCTGCCACAATTGAATTTGGAAGGCATCCTTGCAAGAAGGTTAGAATATAGTTGTTTGAAAAACAACAACGAAATGAATCAGCTTGTAGTGGGCTTATGGAAACATCTCAAGACTATGAGGTGACAACCGGCCACTAATGGAAACCATTGATTTGATTGAGAGCACCAAAGAGATGAAAAACTTCTTCACCGAGATGATAAAGAGATAACTTGGATCATAGACAAGCACCACAAATAGCAACATTCCCAATGGAAGGCTTTTAGGTGAAATCTATATCAAGATACTCCAACGAAGAAATTATGATGGGTTGAAACAACTCATGATCGAAGAGAAAATGATGGTTTTAAAATATCTCCTTCTTAACAACTTGTGAATCATTAAACATGAAGAGAAATTGTCGAGGATGACATAACACCATCTCAAAAGATAAAGTAGAAAGAATTGCACTTCGGAATGCAAGATGAAGAATGCTTGAACTCCTCAAAACAAAACATGTGTTGAACCCCATGTTTATTTTTAGAGTATAGCTTGGCGGATCATAACTTCAAGAGAAATCTTGAAGAACAAATCAAGAATGAAAGGAATCCTTGACGAACCATCATGTAGAGCCTCCACGAAGAACTCCGGTAATAGAAGCATGATGAAAAGAAAGAGAAGTTGAAAACACAAGGTGAAGCCTTGCAATGATTTAGATGGAGCTTCGCGATTATATAACCGAGAGAACTTGGAACTCCGGAAAAAGAATAGATGAAACACTAGAACCGAGAATTACTTCATCATGAACAATCTCCGGAAGAAGGAATTAATCACTTGGATGAAACAAGAATAAGAATTATGTCATGCCTATCCTTCACCAATTTAAATTGATGACAAGCAACGGATTTGGCATACTACTTATTCTCATAGAAAGGATTAAAAGAGATATGGCGCAAACTTGTGAAGGTCTTCAAGGAACCACCGGTGGAATTTGGAAACAACGAATGATTTGATATGATAACAAAGGAAGAGAAATCTTGAACGAACCACCGTAAGAATTAAAAATGAACATAGCAAAGGCACAATTCACCGGGAAGAATTGGAAAACGAATGAAGATACTTGAAGGGATTTAGATACATGAGAACGAAGAGATCATGAACTGATTAGAGGGTATTTGAACGATGCACCGGTAAGATTTGGAGAACGAGAGCTGAAAGCTGAGAATGAGGAATTATGACATGATGGCCTACGGAGGAAAGAAATGGGAACAACTCATGAAATGCTCCGGATGGGTGAAAAGAATTCCACAATCGAAAACAATTATGAGAGGATGGCATCAAGCTAGAACCATGAATCTTGAAGTGAATGGAGGAAGATTTAAGAGAAACTCTTCTTCGGTCTTCAAATGATGACGAGAAACACCACCAAAATTTGTTGAGACACTCCGGGAAACGAAGGCGAAGAGGTTGAGCCAACAATGAAAATGATTTGGAATCCATCTTGGAAAAGGCATGTGGTGATGTGATCCATTCTTACATCACACTTGAAAAGAATTGGGAATAGCTTCGGGAAATTAAAAGAGTCGTAAGATCACAGGAAAGACCTGTGGGTTAGGGCCCACTCAAAAGAAAACATCGTTGAACAATTTTAAAGAGAGGTTGCACCGGTTGAATTAAATGGCTTGAATGAGATAACAACCTCGAAATATCTTGAACGGATTGAGAATGGAAACATGAATCTTGTGAGATATCTTCAGCACTTCGGAACAAATGGAAAGCGAGAGGTGAACGATTAAGAGATGCACCAACATGGAAAAACATTTGAAACGAGGAAAGGGATATGATCAACACCGAAAGCTTGATTTAAATCCACCGGAGAAGAAACAACGATGAAGGATGATGAGCTTGAAACTGTTGAGCATCTTCATGGGAATCATCGGATAAGAACATTGATTGAAAAGAATGAAGAGACTTCACATGAATAAATGGATACTTGATTAAGAAATCTGAGTCCTTGAAGAAAAAGGGTGGGAGGGCGGGAAAACAAAGGCAACTTGGGGTGGATGAAACAAACACCGTTGAGAAAACTTAGAATTGATCTCGCAAATGTTGAAATGATCGGACCAACTTGAAGAGAAGCACGCCGGTTGGCAAAAGAATTAACATGACGACCTCGATGATCAAGAAGGATTAGTATTCACATAGCAATATGAGAACACCGTTTAGGAAAGGTATGGATTCAACATTTGACATCGAAGCAACTCGAATACCACAAATAAAACAAAACAAAGGATTTGGCTTGCAGAATAAGCCGGAACAAATACATATGATAGAGATTTACCAATCCCATATCATGCATCTGTCGAAAAGATATTCTAGGAGCTACTTGAATTCCCACCTATAAACTCCCGAAACTTTCCGGTTATGCAATCTGGTGTTGGGGATACAGGGGACACAAAATATATCACCCAAACTAACAATACCTAGATCCAACTGTATCCATCCTTCAACACATAACCAAGAAAACTCCGGAAATCGTGTACCTCAACCTTCGAAAAGCATCCGTTATACGAGCTATGGCAATACTCCCGAACTCCCCGATCTTGGGTGGCGCCGAGGTTATCTCACCAACAACTGCATAAAAGAGATTTTCGATGTCGGCAAAACTCAGGTATTCCAGAACTGCAACGATAAAATTGTGACGACAACACCTCGGAGCTCCACTCCCCGGGACACTGCCACAACCCCTAAATGTCAGGAGGCACCAAGAACAATGTTCTCGTCACAAAACTATCGGAACGATCCCAAGATACCTGCGTGATCCTAAATTTTTTTTCGTGAAATTTGAGGAGAGGAAAGACAAAACATCTACGTCAGGAGGCCTCACCAGAGCGACGAAGGGACTGAGGAGTAAAAAGAATCCTACTCTCCGATATATATAATCCTAAGACTCAAAATATTTTTCTTCTAGACTCAACAACGGCCAACAATCAAGGGGGCTCCTATGGTCGGTCGAGGCTCTGATACCAACTTGTCACGCCCAAGATGCGACCCTATCCTAAAGGAACTCGAAGGTCCCACCAAGGATAGAAGCGCATCTTGAAGACGCTTTTGCAAGGTGGATATCTTTACATCAACATTACATAATACATAGGGATACATACATAAGGCACGAATGCCACAAGAATACATCATCATCATACAAGAACAACATCCGACTACGGATGAAACATAAATGAAACTCAAACAATATCCACCTCGCTAGCCCAGGCTGCCGACCTGGAACCTATCCCCTGATCGAAGAAGAAGCAGAAGAAGAACTCCAAAACAAGCAACATCGCTCTCGCGTCGTGATCATCGCAAACCTGTACCTGCAACTGTTGTTGTAGTAATCTGTGAGCCACGAGGACTCAACAATCCCATTACCATGGGTATCAAGACTAGCAAAGCTTAAATGGGAAAGGAAGGGGTAAATTGGTGAAGTTGCAGCAGCGGCTAAGCATATATGGTGGCTAACATACGCAAATGAGAGCGAGAAGAGAAACAAAGGAACGGTCATCAACTAGTAATGATCAAGAAGTGATCCTGAACTCCTACTTACGTCAGACATAACCCAAGAACCGTGTTCTCCTCTCGATCAACCCCGAAAAGAGACACTCATGGTTACGCACACGGTTGGTGTATTTTAGAAGAGTTTACTTCAAGTTTAATACAACCGGATATTAACAAATTCCCATCTGCCACATAACCGCGGGCACGGCTCTCGAAAGTTTATACCCTGCAGGGGTGTCCCAACTTAGCCCATGATAAGCTCTCGCGATCAACGAAGGATATTCCTTCTCTCCGGGTAGACCCGATCAGTCTCGGAATCCCGGCTACAAGACATTTCGACAGCAATAAAACAAGACCAGCAAGACCGCCCGATGCGCCGACAATCCCGATAGGAGCTGCACATATCTCGTTCTCGTGGCAACACCGGATGAGACAGCTACGAGTAAAACCAAGCCTCGAGTTTCCCGTGGTGGCCCATGGTGTTTCGGTTCGAACCAGCACTTAGAGAAGCACCGCCCGGGGGCTAAAATAAAGATGACCCTCGGGTTGGCCGACCCAAGGAAAGGGTATAGGTGGTGGTGAGGCAAATGGTAAAACCAAGGTTGGGCCTTTTTGGAGGAGTCTTATTCAAAGCGAACTGTCAAGGGGTCCCATAAATCACCCGACCGCGTTAGGGACGCAAAATCTGGGAACATAATACCGATATGACGGAAACTAGGCGGCAAGAGTGGAACAAAACACTGCATAAGGCCGAGCCTTCCACCCTGTACCAAGTATATAGATGCATTAATTAAATAAGATATATTGTGATATCCCAACAAGTAAACATGTTCCAACAAGGAACAACATCTCCATGTTCCAACAAGGAACAACCTTCATCTTCACCGCAGCTAACAACGCTATAAGAGGGCTGAGCGAAAGCGGTAACATAGCCAAACAACGGTTTTCTAGGAAGGGTAACAACGGTTAGAGGTTCATGGCAATTTGGGAGGCTTGAGCAGCAAGTGGTAGGAAACGCAGCATAGCGATAGAACGAAGCAACTAGCATAGCAATGATAGTAGTGAGATCCAGGGTAGCGGTCATCTTGCCTGAAATCCCGCTAGGAAGAAGAACGAGTCCATGAAGAAGACGAACGGAAGTAGTCGAACGAATCCTCACAACCGCAACATTACCGGAACCGAGAAGCAACACCGGAAAGAAACAAACAACATGATAAATGCACAAGCATAAACATGGCATGATGCACAAACAAGTATGATGCATGTCCGGTTTAATGAGCATGGCATGGCAAAGTGCAACAAACGATGCTACAAGTTAAGTGGAGCTCAATATGCAACGAGTTGCATATTGACAAAACCCCACATTGACATATTTAGTTTAATCTCGTTTAAGCTACCAAACAATATTAAATGTTGTTAAACATGGCAAGAGGTGAAGCAAAAGTAAACTAACTATTTAGGCAAGTTTAAATGAGGCCGGAAATAACAAACAACAATTCCGGAAAATCCCCATGAGCAATATTTTAGATTCGGTACTGTTCTGCCCTAAAACATATTTTATTGTTGTTAAATAGGAAAATAAACTGCACCATGTTAATCTATGCATTTTCCACCCCATTTACATATAAAGTTTATTTAAAACCGAGCTACGGTTAATTAGGTATGAATTAAATCATTTTAACATGGCATTTTAGCAAATTAAATCAAACAGCAAGTTAAACATTTTAACATGGGATGAAAGTGGCATATTATGAAAGTGCATGAAAAACTGAGCAAGTTACATATATGACATGTTTAAATCCGATGCATGGTTATTTAGTTGTGAGTAGTTTAAAATCATGGCATTTTCTGTAATTATGCATGCACAGGGTATTTAGCAAATTCGTCCAGGAAAAAAAAACACCCACGGGCTGAAACTGGGGCACTGCTGGGCTGAACAGGAGGAGGGGCCGTGGGCGCTCACACATGGGCTCGGACCAGTCGGGTGTAGCAGGAGGCTGGAGCCTGGAAGGGGGCACTGGGCCTTGGGGAGGCGCTGGCCCACGTGCGTGGCTGGCGTGCGCTCGATGCAGCGCTGCTGCATCTCGCTGCAGAAGAACGACAACAGCGCCATGGCGACAGGAAGCAGGAGGTCGCCGGGGCGGGGCTCTTTCCGCCGGATCACGCCAGATCCCACGGGAAAGGAGCGAGGGCGAATGGATCCAGACACGAGGGGTCGAGGCAGGGGCTTGAGGCGGCGAAATTGAAGGAGGCTGCTGTTAACTGAAGAAAAACAGAGTTTAGACAGAAACAGGGGGAAGGGAAGGAGAGAGACGGCAGGGGAAAGGGGAGACGCGGTGAAGGAGCTCACCAGCGGGTGGCTCCGGCGAGGGCACCGGTGGCCGAGGCGGGCAGACGGACCCTGGCAGTCCACGGGTCGGGAAAGTGGTTCCCGACGACGAGGAACTTGGCGACGCCGGGGTCGAGGAAAACGGGTGGCGCGCGGCCATGGCTTCGGGTTCCATGTCCGGCGATGAGACGGGGCCGAGGAGGTCGACGGTGGCTACTGCTCGAGGAAGGACGTCCATGGCTGCTCCTGCTTGGGGTTCCTGGTTAGAGAGAGAGAGATGGATTTGAGAGACAGAGAAGCCGGGCCTCGGCGGCACGACGGACAGATGAGGACGGCGGGGTTCGGACCGGAACTCGCTGGTGTGCTCGGGAACCCTCGAGCGGGCAAGGCTATGGGCGCGACGGGGTCGAGCTCTCCTCGATTTGGAGCGCAGAGGGAGCGGGAGACGCTCGGCTGCGGGCTCGGGAAGCTCGGGGGCGAGGGCAGCCGGATCCGTTCGGGAACGGGAAGGGGCGGCGACGGAGGAGCTCTACTCCGGCGAGCTGGTGGTCGAGGCGACAGTCGCGGTCAGGGACGAGGGAGAACCGCTGCTGCTTACAGCGGCACTCGAGGCAAGCGCGCGCGATGGCGTTGGAGTCGGCCTCCTGTGAAGGGGAGCGAGAGAGAGATTAGAGCAGAGGAGGAAGTAGAAGAAAAAGAGACGGGAGAGAAGGGGAAGGTCAGGAACGGCTTGGTGGTGGTATGATCTTGTCGCCGGTGGTGGTCGCCGGCAGCAGGTCGAGCTCCTGCTTGAGGAAGGAGGCGCGCGAGGGGCTGGGCTGCTTGGTTGGTCGGGGATGCAAAACGAGGAGGTGGTTGGTAGGTTGGGGATGGATCCCCAGGGGGGGATTTGGTAGAGAGTGGCGGCGGCGGAATGGGAAGGATGGGACATCTCCCTAGATTTTAGGGTTGTGCACTATTTATATAGAAGTAGGTAAATAGGAGGGGCATTTGGATCATCGGATTAAAATCGAACGGTCGAGATAAATGGCTTAGGGGAGTCCAACAGCTAAACGCAGATATTTTATAGATGTTTGGGGATGATCCGAACCCAACGGTGATGACTGTCCGGGTCGGGTTCGGGGGAGTTTCAGACACGCGCGCGCGGGGGTTTGAGAGAGGTCGACGAAGGCAAGAGGGCTTGACAAAAGATAAACGGAGACAAAGAGAGAAACGGCAACTACAAACGACTACGAGTTTTATGAAAACATGCAGATGCAATGCACATGATGCGATGAGATGAAATGCAAGACATGAACAAAATACAAAACAAAAGACAAAAACCCAACCACGGAGGAAATAACATATCGCATCTCCGGAAAAGGCAAGAGTTGGAGTTATAAATATGGAAAGTTGCATCCGGGGCGTTACAACACTCCACCACTACGAGAGGATCTCGTCCCGAGATCTAGGATGGCACCGGAGGGAAAAGAAAGAGGAAGAGAAGAGGTAAAACTAAGTTGCTTCTTTGACGAACGAGTGAAACCACGGACCTTGAGAGGTTGAGCAATTTTAAAAGAAAGAGTACCGCAGAGATGAACGAGATTGCAAACAATCCGGTAGAAAAGAGGAACAAGGAGTATTACGAGAACTTGAAGGTTGCAAAGACATGAATCAAGAGTTTAATGGACAAGATAGAATTCGAAACCACTCCGGTTAAAACTAGATAGAGAAGGAATAAGATTGATATAATTTGGACAGCACTCCGACTAAAAGAAGAAGAAGGAAAACTTGATGAGATGAAAATATATTGACGAGATGATACAACACTGCGGTTAAATGGATAAGCAAGAAAAGAACACGATCCTCAATAAACGAGGTGATTGGTGAAGAGCACAACATCACAATGCCTCCGTAACGAAAGAATAGAAGTTAGATCATTGAAATAAAAGAATGGAGAAGAAAATGCCAACTTCGCCACAATTGAATTTGGAAGGCATCCTTGCAAGAAGGTTAGAATATAGTTGTTTGAAAAACAACAACGAAATGAATCAGCTTGTAGTGGGCTTATGGAAACATCTCAAGACTATGAGGTGACAACCGGCCACTAATGGAAACCATTGATTTGATTGAGAGCACCAAAGAGATGAAAAACTTCTTCACCGAGATGATAAAGAGATAACTTGGATCATAGACAAGCACCACAAATAGCAACATTCCCAATGGAAGGCTTTTAGGTGAAATCTATATCAAGATACTCCAACGAAGAAATTATGATGGGTTGAAACAACTCATGATCGAAGAGAAAATGATGGTTTTAAAATATCTCCTTCTTAACAACTTGTGAATCATTAAACATGAAGAGAAATTGTCGAGGATGACATAACACCATCTCAAAAGATAAAGTAGAAAGAATTGCACTTCGGAATGCAAGATGAAGAATGCTTGAACTCCTCAAAACAAAACATGTGTTGAACCCCATGTTTATTTTTAGAGTATAGCTTGGCGGATCATAACTTCAAGAGAAATCTTGAAGAACAAATCAAGAATGAAAGGAATCCTTGACGAACCATCATGTAGAGCCTCCATGAAGAACTCCGGTAATAGAAGCATGATGAAAAGAAAGAGAAGTTGAAAACACAAGGTGAAGCCTTGCAATGATTTAGATGGAGCTTCGCGATTATATAACCGAGAGAACTTGGAACTCCGGAAAAAGAATAGATGAAACACTAGAACCGAGAATTACTTCATCATGAACAATCTCCGGAAGAAGGAATTAATCACTTGATGAAACAAGAATAAGAATTATGTCATGCCTATCCTTCACCAATTTAAATTGATGACAAGCAACGGATTTGGCATACTACTTATTCTCATAGAAAGGATTAAAAGAGATATGGCGCAAACTTGTGAAGGTCTTCAAGGAACCACCGTGGAATTTGGAAACAACGAATGATTTGATATGATAACAAAGGAAGAGAAATCTTGAACGAACCACCGTAAGAATTAAAATGAACATAGCAAAGGCACAATTCACGGGAAGAATTGGAAACGAATGAAGATACTTGAAGGATTTAGATACATGAGAACGAAGAGATCATGAACTGATTAGAGGGTATTTGAACGATGCACCGGTAAGATTTGGAGAACGAGAGCTGAAAGCTGAGAATGAGGAATTATGACATGATGGCCTACGGAGGAAAGAAATGGGAACAACTCATGAAATGCTCCGGATGGGTGAAAAGAATTCCACAATCGAAAACAATTATGAGAGGATGGCATCAAGCTAGAACCATGAATCTTGAAGTGAATGGAGGAAGATTTAAGAGAAACTCTTCTTCGGTCTTCAAATGATGACGAGAAACACCACCAAAATTTGTTGAGACACTCCGGGGAAACGAAAGGCGAAGAGGTTGAGCCAACAATGAAAATGATTTGGAATCCATCTTGGAAAAGGCATGTGACTGATGTGATCCATTCTTACATCACACTTGAAAAGAATTGGGAATAGCTTCGGGGAAATTAAAAGAGTCAGGTAAGATCCTGGGAAAGACCTGTGGGTTAGGGCCCACTCAAAAGAAAACATCGTTGAACAATTTTAAAGAGAGGTTGCACCGGTTGAATTAAATGGCTTGAATGAGATAACAACCTCGAAATATCTTGAACGGATTGAGAATGGAAACATGAATCTTGTGAGATATCTTCAGCACTTCGGAACAAATGGAAAGCGAGAGGTGAACGATTAAGAGATGCACCAACATGGAAAAACATTTGAAACGAGGAAAGGGATATGATCAACACCGAAAGCTTGATTTAAATCCACCGGAGAAGAAACAACGATGAAGGATGATGAGCTTGAAACTGTTGAGCATCTTCATGGGAATCACCGGATAAGAACATTGATTGAAAAGAATGAAGAGACTTCACATGAATAAATGGATACTTGATTAAGAAATCTGAGTCCTTGAAGAAAAAGGGTGGGGGCGGAAAACAAAGGCAACTTGGGGTGGATGAAACAAACACCGTTGAGAAAACTTAGAATTGATCTCGCAAATGTTGAAATGATCGGACCAACTTGAAGAGAAGCACGCCGGTTGGCAAAAGAATTAACATGACGACCTCGATGATCAAGAAGGATTAGTATTCACATAGCAATATGAGAACACCGTTTAGGAAAGGTATGGATTCAACATTTGACATCGAAGCAACTCGAATACCACAAATAAAACAAAACAAAGGATTTGGCTTGCAGAATAAGCCGGAACAAATACATATGATAGAGATTTACCAATCCCATATCATGCATCTGTCGAAAAGATATTCTAGGAGCTACTTGAATTCCCACCTATAAACTCCCGAAACTTTCCGGTTATGCAATCTGGTGTTGGGGATACATGGGACACAAAATATATCACCCAAACTAACAATACCTAGATCCATTGTATCCATCCTTCAACACATAACCAAGAAAACTCCGGAAATCGTGTACCTCAACCTTCGAAAAGCATCCGTTATACGAGCTATGGCAATACTCCCGAACTCCCAAGATCTTGGGTGGCGCCGAGGTTATCTCACCAAAAACTGCATAAAAGAGATTTTCGATGTCGGCAAAACTCGGTATTCCAGAATCAGAACGATAAAATTGTGACGACAACACCTCGGAGCTCCACTCCCCGGGACACTGCCACAACCCCTAAATGTCAGGAGGCACCAAGAACAATGATCTCGTCACAAAACCATCGGAACGATTCCAAGATACCCGCGTGATCCTAATTTTTTTTTCGTGAAATTTAAGGAGAGGAAAGACAAAACATCTACGTCAGGAGGCCTCACCAGAGCGACGAAGGGACTGAGGAGTAAAAAGAATCCTACTCTCCGATATATAATCCTAAGACTCAAAATATTTTCTTCTAGACTCAACAACGGCCAACAATCAAGGGGCTCCTATGGTCGGTCGAGGCTCGATACCAACTTGTCACGCCTAAGATGCGACCCTATCCTAAAGGAACTCAAGGTCCCACCAAGGATAGAAGCGCATCTTGAAGACGCTTTTGCAAGGTGGATATCTTTACATCAACATTACATAATACATAGGATACATACATAAGGCACGAATGCCACAAGAATACATCATCATCATACAAGAACAACATCCGACTACGGATGAAACATAAACAGTAAACTCAAACAATATCCACCTCGCTAGCCCAGCTGCCGACTGGAACCTATCCCCGATCGAAGAAGAAGCAGAAGAAGAACTCCAAAACAAGCAACATCGCTCTCGCGTCGTGATCATCGCAAACCTGTACCTGCAACTGTTGTTGTAGTAATCTGTGAGCCACGAGGACTCAGCAATCCCATTACCATGGGTATCAAGACTAGCAAAGCTTAAATGGGAAAGGAAGGGGTAAATTGGTGAAGTTGCAGCAGCGGCTAAGCATATATGGTGGCTAGCATACGCAAATGAGAGCGAGAAGAGAAACAAAGGAACGGTCATCAACTAGGAATGATCAAGAAGTGAGCCTGAACTCCTACTTACGTCAGACATAACCCAAGAACCGTGTTCTCCTCTCGATCAACCCCGAAAAGAGACACTCACGGTTACGCACACGGTTGGTGTATTTTAGAAGAGTTTACTTCAAGTTTACTACAACGGATATTAACAAATTCCCATCGCCACATAACCGCTGGCACGGCTCTCGAAAGTTTATACCTGCAGGGTGTCCCAACTTAGCCCATGATAAGCTCTCGCGATCAACGAAGGATATTCCTTCTCCCGGGAAGACCCGATCAGTCTCGGAATCCGGCTACAAGACATTTCGACAACAATAAAACAAGACCAGCAAGACCGCCCGATGCTGCCGACAATCCCGATAGGAGCTGCACATATCTCGTTCTCGTGGCAACACCGGATGAGACAGCTCTGAGTAAAACCAAGCCTCGAAGTTTCCCGTGGTGGCCCATGAGCGGCTTCGGTTCGAACCAGCACTTAGAGAAGCACCGGCCGGGGGCTAAAATAAAGATGACCCTCGGGTTGGCCGAACCAAGGGAAAGGGTATAGGTGGCGGTGAGGCAAATGGTAAAACCAAGGTTGGGCCTTGCTGGAGGAGTCTTATTCAAAGCGAACTGTCAAGGGGGTCCCATAAATCACCCGACCGCGTTAGGGACGCAAAATCCGGGAACATAATACCGATATGACGGAAACTAGGGCGGCAAGAGTGGAACAAAACACCAGGCATAAGGCCGAGCCTTCCACCCTGTACCAAGTATATAGATGCATTAATTAAATAAGATATATTGTGATATCCCAACAAGTAAACATGTTCCAACAAGGAACAACATCTCCATGTTCCAACAAGGAACAACCTTCATCTTCACCTATAGCTAACAACGCTATAAGAGGGGCTGAGCGAAAGCGGTAACATAGCCAAACAACGGTTTGCTAGGAAGGGTAACAACGGTTAGAGGTTCATGGCAATTTGGGAGGCTTGAGCAGCAAGTGGTAGGAAACGCAGCATAGCGATAGAACGAAGCAACTAGCATAGCAATGATAGTAGTGAGATCCAGGGTAGCGGTCATCTTGCCTGAAATCCCGCTAGGAAGAAGAACGAGTCCATGAAGAAGACGAACGGAAGTAGTCGAACGAATCCTCACAATCGCAACAGTACCGGAACCGAGAGGCAACACCGGAAAGAAACAAACAACATGATAAATGCACAAGCATAAACATGGCATGATGCACAAACAAGTATGATGCATGTCCGGTTTAATGAGCATGGCATGGCAAAGTGCAACAAACGATGCTACAAGTTAAGTGGAGCTCAATATGCAACGAGTTGCATATTGACAAAACCCCACATTGACATATTTAGTTTAATCTTGTTTAAGCTACCAAACAATATTAAATGTTGTTAAACATGGGAAGAGGTGAAGCAAAAGTAAACTAACTATTTAGGCAAGCTTAAATGAGGCCGGAAATAACAAACAACAATTCCGGAAAATCCCCATGAGCAATATTTTAGATTCGGTACTGTTCTGCCCTAAAACATATTTTATTGTTGTTAAACAGGAAAATAAACTGCACCATGTTAATCTATGCATTTTTCCACCCCATTTACATATAAAGTTTATTTAAAACCGAGCTACGGTTAATTAGGTATGAATTAAATCATTTTAACATGGCATTTTAGCAAATTAAATAAAACAGCAAGTTAAACATTTTAACATGGGATGAAAGTGGCATATTATGAAAGTGCATGAAAAACTGAGCAAGTTACATATATGACATGTTTAAATCCGATGCACGGTTATTTAGTTGTGAGTAGTTTAAAATCATGGCATTTTCTGTAATTATGCATGCACAGGGTATTTAGCAAATTCGTCCAGGAAAAAAAAACACCCACGGGCTGAAACTGGGGCACTGCTGGGCTGAACAGGAGGAGGGGCCGTGGGCGCTCACACATGGGCTCGGCCCAGTCGGGTGTAGCAGAGGCCGGAGCCTAGAAGGGCTTGGGCCTTGGGAGGCGCCGCCCACGCGTGGCGTGGTGGCGTGGCGCTCGATCTGTGCTGCTGCATCTCGCTGCAGAAGAATGACAGCAGCGCCATGGCGACAGGAAGCAGGAGGTCGCCGGGGCGGGGCTCTTTCCGCCGGATCACGCCAGATCCCACGGGAAAGGAGCGAGGGCGAACGGATCCAGACACGAGGGGTCGAGGCAGGGGCTTGAGGCGGCGAAATTGAAGGAGGCTGCTGTTAACTGAAGAAAAACAGAGTTCGATGAAGCAGGGGAAGGGAAGGAGAGAGACAGCAGGGGAAAGGGGAGACGCGGTGAAGGAGCTCACCAGCGGGTGGCTCCGGCGAGGGCACCGGTGGCCGAGGCGGGCAGACGGACCCTGGCAGTCCACGGGTCGGGAAAGTGGTTCCCGACGATGAGGAACTTGGCGACGCCGGGGTCGAGGAAAACGGGTGGCGCGCGGCCATGGCTTCGGGTTCCATGTCCGGCGCTGAGACGGGGCGGAGGAGGTCGACGGCGGCTGCTGCTCGAGGAAGGACGTCCATGGCTGCTCCTGCTTGGGGTTCCTGGTTATAGAGAGAGAGATGGATTTGAGAGACAGAGAAGCCGGGCCTCGGTGGCACGACGGACAGACGAGGACGGCGGGGTTCGGACCGGAACTCGCTGGTGTGCTCGGGAACCCTCGAGCGGGCGAGGCTGTGGGCGCGACGGGGTCGAGCTCTCCTCGATTTGGAGCGCGGAGGGAGCGGGAGACGCTCGGCTGCGGGCTCGGGAAGCTCGGGGGCGAGGGCAGCCGGATCCGTTCGGGAACGGGAAGGGACGGCGACGGAGGAGCTCTGCTCCGGCGAGCTGGTGGTCGAGGCGACAGTCGCGGTCAGGGACGAGGGAGAACCGCTGCTGCTTACAGCGGCACTCGAGGCAAGTGCGCGCGATGGCGTTGGAGTCGGCCTCTGTGAAGGGAGCGAGAGAGAGATTAGAGGAGAGGAGGAGTAGAAGAAAAGAGACGGGAGAGAAGGGAAGGTCGGGAACGGCTGGCGGTGGTCGATCTTGTCGCGGTGGTGGTCGCTGCAGCAGGTCGAGCTCCTGCTGAGGAAGGAGGCGCGAGGGGCTTGGCTGCTTGGTTGGTCGGGGATGCAAAACGAGGAGGTGGTTGGTAGGTTGGGGATGGATCCCCAGGGGGGGATTTGGTAGAGAGTGGCGGCGGCGGCAGAATGGGAAGGATGGGACATCTCCCTAGATTTTAGGGTTGTGCACTATTTATATAGAAGTAGGTAAATAGGAGGGGCATTTGGATCATCGGATTAAAATCGAGCGGTCGAGATAAATGGCTTAGGGGAGTCCAACAGCTAAACGCAGATATTTTATAGATGTTTGGGGATGGTCCGAACCCAACGGTGATGACTGTTCGGGTCGGGTTCGGGGGAGTTTCAGACACGCGCGCGCGGGGGTTTGAGAGAGGTCGACGAAGGCAAGAGGGCTTGACAAAAGATAAACGGAGACAAAGAGAGAAACGACAACTACAAACGACTACGAGTTTTATGAAAACATGCAGATGCAATGCACATGATGCGATGAGATGAAATGCAAGTCATGAACAAAATGCAAAACAAAAGACAAAAACCCAACCACGGAGGAAATAACATATCGCATCTCCGGAAAAGGCAAGAGTTGGAGTTATAAATATGGAAAGTTGCATCCGGGGCGTTACAGTGAGAGAGGTCCAGGGGGGTGCGTGGCGTCGCGAGGGAGGTCCAGGGCGATGAGGGGGAAGCGGCAAGCAGGAGGTGGCCGGGGCGCGTGTGCGTGCACGGCGTCCGCACGCCCTCCTGCCTACTGGCAGGAGGTGGAAGACGACAGGGAGGAGCCCTGGTGGGCTGGGCCGGCATAGGTGAGGCACAGGTGGGCTTGGTGGGCGCCAGGTAGTTTGGGCCAGGTAGGTTTCCCTCTCTTATTTGTTTCTGTTTTCTAATTATTCTGTTTTGTTTTGATCTAGTTTTAAAAATCAAATCAATTTTATAAATCCTGAAAATATTCATGAGCACCTTCTGAATTATTTTAGTGGCCCACAAATAGTTCCAACATTATTTGAGCATTTAAATTATTTATAATGTTTAAATGCCCAAAGTCAAGTAGCTTAAGATTTAATTCAAAAATCCAGGAATGACCTATAAATATGTTCATCATTTTTGGAAGAGGTTTTCACCTTTAGCAGAAATCATGAACATTTCCAAAGGGCATTCTGGGTCATTGAAAATATTTTTATTGAACCTAGTTGAATTTCATTTGGTGCTAGGGTTTCAACAATCCCCATTTCAAATTTCTTTGGAATGAACATGATGGCATGATGAACAAGCAAAGTCAAGCAAGGGCTGAACTGGGGCTGTGACACCCGTCTCCTGTTACCATCAACCTTAGACGCACAGTTCGGGACCCCCTACCCGAGATTCGCCGGTTTTGAGACCGACATTGGTGCTTTCATTGAGAGTTCCGCTGTGACGTCGAAGGATAGGATCGATGGCTCGCCTTGTTCTCAAGGACAATGTCACCTCCGGAGGAGCACCGGCCTCAGGCCAGACCCTCCGATGGGGCGGCTTTACCATGACCGCCCGTTCGGCCGTTAAGCCGACGATGACTTCTCGGGTCATCGAAAATCCCCTCCATGTTGACTCCAGATACTCCAAGCAGATGGATCCGGCGGAGTTGTCGTCTTTAAACGAGCTCCTAGATCACATCGCTGCCCTGGGGGTCGTCACAGACTATGATCGGATTGGGCTTAAACCCGGCCATAGAGAAATTAAAACTCCACTGATCACACATCAGATAGCGGTAGTAGAGGAGCAAGACAACAACTCTTCCTCTATACTAAGGACGAACTATGTTCGGATCTCCGAACTTGTAGAGCCGAACACCTGCCTGAAGAAAGACATGCCTTGTCCTTCGAACATAGAATCCGACGACAAGCCTAAAAAATCAGTTGATATCCCGGAGCCTGAACTATTAAGTTCGGAAGCCTTCAGACTTCGGATCCCAAATTGGGTCAGGATTTGGATTTAAATCCACCCACCACCCATATATTAGCGCTCTCATGGGCATACAGTAGCAGTCTCAGGAAACGGTCCATCACTTCTGGGCCAGATTCGATCTCAGTATTTCGCAACAATTTCACGGATGAAGGAATCCTCAACGCCATCAACCGCCGTCGCGTATCACACTTTGCAGACTTGGCAACCATAGTACACAAGTACTGCGCAATGGAAAGTGCCTGGAAAACTCAGGCAGCCCGCTGGGAACCGCCGGTTTCCACCCAACCCTCGTTCAGGCGAAAAGGACGCACCCTCGTGGCACGCCTGGCCCAATAGTAAAAAAATATAAGCCCGTTACGGGGCACAAAACCATTTTGGAGGGATGGCTCAATGGGCCATGCAAAATACACACAACACCGGATACCATATCAACCCACAGCCTTAGAGCATGTTGGATACTCCGGCAGGTGGCCAAGAGCGGCGAGGATATCCTCACCAAAAACACCGTAGAGCAACATCCCCCAGAAGACGATGACCTCAGAGTATTGACGGTCTTCGAGACCTTCGCTTCAAACAATAAGCGCAAAAGGTCACTCCACGACCTCGCTGAAGTCTGCCAAATCTCAGCAATAAACCCTTGGAACGACACGACCATAACTTTTACTGCCGGTGAAGAACCAAAATTCAGGACAGTCCGGGCACCAGCCGCCTTGGTCCTCAGTCCGATCGTGGACGGCTTTCAGCTCACCAAGGTTCTCATGGACGGCGGCAGCGGACTAAACCTCATTTATGAAGATACACTCATCAAAATGGAAATAGACAGGAGCCGCATCGAGCAAAACAACACGACCTTCCGAGGAATTATTCCGAGTCGGGAGGCGCGATGCACGGGAAAAATCACGCTCGGCATGGAGAACTATCGGTCCGAACAAATAACCTTCCAAGTGGCCCCTTTCAACAGTGGATATCATGCCCTATTGGGGCGAGATGCATTTGCACGCTTCCAAGCTATACCTCACTACGGGTATATGAAGCTCAAGATGCCTGGGCCCAACGGCATAATCACTCTCTCCAGTGATCTGGACATAGCACTCCGCGCCGAAAATAAAACCGCATCCCTGGCCCTTGAGGCATTATCTGAAGCCCTCGCGGTCGAAGAATTAACCGCATTGCGCTCCACGGTGGATAGGGACAATGTAATCCTGGACAAACGACCCAAATCCACCTCCTTCAAACCAGCAGAAGAAATAGTCAAATTCCAAGTCCATCCAATGGACCCCAAGAAGACAACATCTATCGGGACACAACTGGTCCCAACGGTCGACACCGCGCTACGAGAGTTCCTGTGTGAGAACTGGGATATATTCGCCTGGCATCCTTCTGATATGCCAGGAATCCCACGCAGATTGGCCGAACACAACCTCAATATATTGAAGGGATATAAACCGGTCAAGCAAACACTGCTGTGCTTTTCCGAACACAAACATCAAGCTATGGGGGAGGAGCTAGCCAAGCTAATCGAGGCCGGATTCATTAGAGAAATAAAACACCCGGACTGGCTAGCAAACTTGGTGATGGTGCCAAAGAAGGATAAATCCTGGCGCCTGTGCATCGATTTCAAAGACCTCAATAAGGCCTGCCCTAAGGATCCCTTCCCCCTCCCCGCATCGACCAGATCATTGATGCTATCACATGACACGACTCATTGTGCTTCCTCGACGCATATTCCGGATACCATCAAATCAAAATGAAGGAGTCTGATCAAGCCGCAACGGCATTCATTACCCCATATGGGCCATTCTGCTTCAAAACCATGCCCTTTGGGCTCAAAAACGCCGGGGCCACCTACCAACGCATGATTCAAACATGCCTGGAGAAACAGATCGGCAAGACAGTTGAAGCATACGTGGACAACGTCGTCATCAAAACTAGGCACGTCGAGTCACTAATAGACGATTTATGTCTCACATTCGACAACCTTCGTGCATATGACATCAAGCTCAATCCGGAAAAGTATGTTTTTGGCGTCCCCGCTGGAAAACTGTTGAGCTCCATCGTTTCCAATAGAGGAATTGAAGCAAATCCAGCCAAAATTCGATCTTTGTCACAATTGGCTACGCCAACGGACCTTAAACATGTCCAAAAACTCGCCGGATGCGTGGCAGCTTTAAGCCGCTTTATCTCCAGATTGGGAGAAAAGGCATTGCCACTCTATCGCCTTCTCTGGCACACCGATCACTTCGAGTGGATGGATGCGGCAACGGCCGGACTGGAAGAAATAAAAGCCCTTCTAGCAAGCAACCCAATCCTGGCCGTGCCGAATGTCGGTGAACCCATGGTATTATACATATCGGCAACACACCAGGTGGTGAGCGCCATGTTCGTCGTTGAGCGGGAGCAGGACGGACACAAATTCCCGCTTCAGAAGCCGGTATACTACGTATCCACTGTCCTCACACCATGCAAATCCCGGTACCCTCATTATCAAAAGATAGCATACGCGGTCTTCATGGCATCCCCGAAGCTACGACACTACTTCCAGGAGTGTTCGATCACTGTGGCTTCCGAAGTACCACTCAATGACATAATAAACAACCGCGATGCTACGGGCCGGATTGCCAAATGGGCCATTGAGCTCCTTCCATTCGACATAACATACAAACCGTGTCGAGCCATTAAATCCCAAGTACTGGCGGACTTCGTCGCCGAATGGACAGAGGCCGAACTCCCTAAAGAGTACGACACATATTCCAACCGGGTTATGTATTTCGATGGTTCCAAAATGCTGGCAGGGTTAAGAGAGGGCGTTGTTTTAACGTCCCCCACTGGAAACGTAGTCTAGTATGTACTCCAAATATTATACACAGACTCCAATAACGCAACCGAATACAAGGTCTTATTGCATGGTCTTCGAATGGCTGTCTCCATGGGCATACAACGCCTGGAAGTGCGCGGGGACTCAAACCTCACAATATCTCAAATAAATGGAGATTTCGACGCCAAAGATCCAAAGATGGCAGCTTACCGTAACGCCGTTCTCAAAATGCCAGCTCGATTCAAGGGGCTCGAGTTCCATCATGTGGCTCGAGAAAGCAATCAAGCGGCGGATGTCCTTGCTCGCATCGGCGCCAAGCGCGACCCCGTACCACCTAATATCTTTCTGGAAAGGCTTTTTAAGCCTTCCGTGGTGTGGCAAGGGGAGAGCGGAACACCAGCCCGGATCCGATCACATCCCCAGATTCCGAACACACTGACACCAATGGGGGCTCAACCACCGAAATAACACCGTCGGCCCATCTCATCATGGCAGTCATCGCCCCATGGACCGGACCCTTTTTGGCCTACCTTAATAGGCGAGAATTCCCCGAGGATCAGAATGAGGCTGGCCGCATTGTCCGGCGTTCGAAAGCCTACAAGGTTCACGACGGAGAACTTTACAAGAAAAGCGCTACCAGAGTACTTTAAAGATGTATCTCTGAGGAAGAAGGACGGCAGCTCTTGGCTAAAATTCATGCCAGTCTCGGTGGTCACCACACCGCGGCTCGGGCCCTCGTAAGCAAGGCCTTCCGTACAGGTTTCTATTGGCCAACGACCCGAGCAGATGCACAGGACCTTGTCCAACGTTGCGTCGGATGTCAGCTTTTCGCCAACCAAAGCCATATGCCACCCACTACCCTACAAACGATCCCCATCACTTGGCCTTTCATGATCTGGGGGCTCGATATGGTCGGACCCCTTAAAGGAGGAAGCTGTGACGCCCCAAGACCGGAGCTTCAGTTGCCTTCCAGGGTTTCCGAGTTTTGTCGTGTGATTTGTTTTGTTTTTGCATTGCATCATGTCATCATGCCTTCATGCCATTTAATTTTTAAAACTCATCTAAATAAATCGTATGGATTTTTCGGTCCATTTAAATCGAGGGATATTCACAATGGTGTTTTCTCTTTATAACATATACTCCCAATATTATTAGGGAGCTATTATAAATATTCCATTGTTTTGGAATCACCATAACACACTTGCAAATATATCCCATGCCTTTTCTGCTCCGAGTTGACCTCAAAACCTTGCCAATTTTGTTTCATCATTTTCCGGAGCTCCACCAAAAATCCTCGGGCCATTTTTGTTAAATTCTTCATATTTTTGTGAGCCCGGGAAAATTGTCCTCGTTCCCAAATTCTTTCACTAACCCTCTCGTTCTTTTTGTCTCTCTTTATTTGTTTTCGCTAAATATAGAGAGAGATGAGAGAGAGCCCAGCCAGACCTTGGCCACTTCTTCTCCACTGGGCGGCCTCTAGCCCGCTGGCCTCCCAAGGCCCATGGCCCGATCGCGCCCGCACCTAAACCCTAGGCCTCTAGCCCGATCCCCTCGATCCCTCCTGCTTCCCTCGCGTCGCCTCCTCCCTCGACCCGATCCCATCTCCTCGCTCTCCCTCGGCCGCCGCCTCCTGCCCGATCCCCATCGCTCCCGAGGCGTCTTCTCCCCTCTCCCTTTCCCTCGCCGCCTCTCTTCTCCTCCCCGCGTCCCCATCGCCACCCTTGCCGTCGGCGACCTCCAGGAGGGCCACCCCGCCCAACCCTCCTCTCGCTCGTCGCCCGCCCAGATCCTCCCTGCCGCCGCCTTGGTCGCTGCGACCAGAGCGCAGCGCCCGACCTCCTCCTCGCTGCCCCTCGAGCCGCTCCGCGATCGACCTCGCCGCCCGGCAGCAGCAGCAGCTGCATCCTCTCTTCGCCGTGCGGACCTTCCAGGTCCTCCCCGTCGCCCTCGTCAACGTCCAGGCAGGAGCCCCGTCGGCCTCCTCGCCGCCGTTGTGCCCTCCTCCAGGAGCCCCGCACCCGACCCCCTCGTCGGACATGGCCGCCGCTGCGCCTTGCTCCCTCCGGCCGCCAAGCTTCATCGCGCCCCTGCCGTTCCCGCACCACTCGTCGCCAAGGCCAAGTGCAGGACGCCTCCGTCCCCTACGACCTCGCGTCGTCTCGCTGCACGAGCCGTCCTCTCCGGCCAACTCCGAGTCCCGCGGCCGTCGCCCCTGCATCACGCCAAGGCCATCTTCGAGATTTTTGCCTAAGTACCAGGAGATCAATGAATGGTTCATCTACGTGCATGTGTGACCATCTTGGCAAGGACCCGTGTACGACTACACTCTGAACCGTGAAGTTCCACAAGATTACGTGTACCACAACCGCAAGTTTGAGACCGCCAAGTACACCTTCGGTTCACCTAGTACCGCATCGGACGTCTCACGAACCGTAGCTCGACGACCGCAAGTACCACGACAACCCGGAGCCATCGGACCCGTCAAGTACCTCTTCGAAAGCGAGCGTGAACCACTCATGCCGACCCTCGAAGACCCCGTGGACCCCGAACATCCACGGGACATGAACGACTACTTCCCCTACGCCGTGTACGACTACTTCCCTCGGCGATCATCGCGAGAACGTCTACTTCCCTCTACGAAACGCTTTCCGCCCCGAACGCACGCTTCGAAGGTATAACCACCGAGATGACCGACCGTGATCGAATCATCCTTGCGATGCCCCTCTTTTGCCATGCCACCGTTCCGTGGGAACCCGGTAATCGGGATCACCCCACCATCCTTGCATGACACGCTCACGCCCACTTCTTTTGCTCCGGTATCTCCGTGAGCTACCGGAATCGATATGTTGCCGTGGCACCATTTTCGGATTCGTTGCCGTGGCACCCCTTTCTTCCACCACGGTGACACAATGCTTCATAATGCTCTTGTCAACATTTTCATAAAATTGCATAAAACTTGCACATGTCATACGCATCATGATAACAACATTTAAATGTTTAAAATTGTTGTTTGCATTAATTTGCTTAAATGCCATGCTAAAATGATTTATTTCATAACTAAATAACCGTGGCTCGGATTTAAATAAATTATATATGTAAATGGGGTAGAAAAATGCATAGATTAACATGGTAGCATTACTTTGCATGTTTAACAACATTAAAATTGTGTTTAGGGCAGAACAGTGCCAAATTCGAAATATGGACATGAGGATTTTTCCGGAATTGTTGTTGTTGTTTCCGGCCTCATTTAATCTTGCCTAAATAGTTAGTTTCATTTGCTTCACCTCTTGCCATGTTTAATAACTTTTAATATTGTTGAGTACCCAATCGGGAGAGAACTAAATAAGTGTTGTGGTGGTTTGTCATTATGCATCCCGTTGCATATTGAGCTCCACTTAACTTGTAGTGTTATTTGTGCATATTGCCATGCCATGCCTCATTAAACGGACATGCATCATACTTGTTTGTGCATCATGACATGTTCATGTGATGGTTGTTTACCATGTTGTTTGCTTCTTTCCGGTTGCTTCTCTCGTTAGCTTCGGTTTCGTTCGGAGCTGTGAGGATTCGTTCGACTACGTCCGCTTGTCTTCTTCATGGACTCGTTCTTCTTCCTTGCGGGTTTCGTGCAAGATGACCATACCCTCGAATCACTTCTATCTTTGCTTGCTAGATGCTCGCTCTTTTGCTATGCCTATGCTACGATGCCTACCACTTGCTATATCATGCCTCCCATGTTGCCATGTCAAGCCTCTAACCATCCTTTCCTAGCAAACCGTTGTTTGGCTATGTTACCGCTTTGCTCAGCCCCTCTTATAGCGTTGTTAGTTGCAGGTGAAGATGAAGTTTGTTCCTTGTTGGAACATGGAGATGTTGTTCCTTGTTGGGATATCACAATATTATCTTATTTAATTAACGCATCTAAATACTTGGTAAAGGGTGGAAGGCTCGGCCTTATGCCTGGTGTTTTGTTCCACTCTTGCCGCCCTAGTTTCCGTCATATCGGTATTATGTTCCCGGATTTTGCGTCCCTAACGCGGTCGGGTGATTTATGGGACCCCTTGACAGTTCGCTTTGAATAAGACTTTTCCAAAGAAGGCCCAACATTGGTTTTACCATTTGCCTCACCTATGCCCTTTTCCCTTGGGTTTCGGAGCCCGAGGGTCATCTTTATTTTAGCCCCCGGACCAGTGCTCCTTGAGTGCTGGCCGAACTAGAGCCCTGTGCAGCGCCCCTCAAGGCAACTTGAGGTCTGGTTTTAGTTATGCGGACTGCTCATCCGAGTGTGCCACGAGACCGAGATATGTGCAGCTCCTATCAGATTTGTCGGCACATCCGGCGGCTTTGCTGGTCTTGTTTTATTCTGTCGAAATGTCTTGTAGCCGGATTCGAGACTGATCGGGTCTTCCCGGGAGAAGGAATATCCTTCGTTGATCGCGAGAGCTTATCATGGGCTAAGTTGGGACACCCTGCAGGGTTTGAACTTTCAAAGCCGTGCCCGCGGTTATGTGGCAGATGGGAATTTGTTAATGTCGGTTGTAGAAAACCGAAGTTGATCTTTAATTAAAATACACCAACGCGTGTGTAACCGTGATGGTCTCTTCTCGGAGTCCGGGAAGTGAACACGGTGTTGGAGTTATGCTGGCGTAGGTTGTTCTAGGATCACTTCTTGATCATAGTTGTTCGACCGTGCTTTGCCTCCTCTTCTCGCTCTCTTTTGCGTATGTTAGCCACCATATATGCTAGTCGCTTGCTGCAGCTCCACCTCACTACCCTGTCCTACCTTTAAGCTTATATAGTCTTGATCTCGCGGGTGTGAGATTGCTGAGTCTCCGTGTCTCACAGATACTTCTAAAACCAGTTTGCGGTGCCAATGAAACCGTGCAGGTGGCCTTTTGAGCTCAAGGAGGAGCTCGATGAAGATCTTGTTCTTTGTGTTGTTTCGTTCAGATTGATCGATAGTGGAGCCCAGTTGGGACGATCGAGGATCTGTGTAGCATTTGGGGTAGTCTTCTTTTATTTTGGTTCCGTAGTCGGACCTTGATTGTATCTGTATGATGTAATGCTTTACTCATGTATTGTGTGAAGTGGCGATTGTAAGCCAACTATGTATCTCTTTCCTTATGTATTACATGGGTTGTGTGAAGATTACCTCACTTGCGACATTGCTTTCAATGCGGTTATGCCTCTAAGTCGTGCTTCGACGTGGGAGATATAGCCGCATCGAGGCGCTAAGTTGGTATCGAGCCTTCCCGACTTAGGAGCCCCTACTTGATTGTTTCTTTGGCGTTGTTGAGTCTAGAATGGAAAATATTTTGAGTCTTAGGATTATATATATCGGAGAGTAGGATTCTTTTACTCCTCGGTCCTTAAATCGCTCTGGTGAGGTATCTGGCGTAGATGTTTTGACTTTTCTCTCCTCAAATTTCACTAAAATTTTTTTTAGGATCACGCGGGTATCTTGGAATCGTTC